>BSBM01001233.1:710833-1421666 GCA_027924585.1 Larix kaempferi
TTCAATTAGTTTCTTGATTTGTGGATCTTTCCTTGATTTAAGGACTGATTGACTAGTTAACTAACTGAAACACTTCGTTGGACACCCATAGAGACTTGGTTGACTATTCTGACTACAGTTAGCTCCTCAAGCGCCCTCCATTAGTGCTCCATGCATCAGTTACACCTACTACATCCAGATAAAATCAATTTGACACATGGTTGATGGTTACTTGTTCTTTGATGACACTCTACTGATCTAATGATGAGTTCATGCAGGCTAATTCGAATTGCCACCTTGGTATTTGAATCCTGTCTATTGTAGCATTATTGTTTTATATACAAATTAATGAAACATGTGTGTTTATTTTGCTCCTATCTGAGTTCTATTGCCTTTATGTTTTGCTGCTCCATTCTGCATTCTTCGTCTATTTTCTGTAGTACTTTCTTGTGAGGTATACATCAACTCTTAGATTTGCTGTGAGGATTATCACAGAACCAAGATCAACTTCTCCATAACCACTTGAGCTTCATGAAGTTGGTCCAAGCAAGAACGAAGAAGATGAGGAGGTTCATTTGCTAGATCCTCTTTTTTCTTGAAGGGTCATTAAATATGAATGAAAACAAGATCCAAGATACCCTTAGCATGATCCATGACACTCAAGCTTTAGTGTCAAATTCTTGTTGGAAGGTTTCTTCATTGAAGTATCCATCCTTCCTTGAAGACATGGAGAAGAATCAAAGACAAATGTGCAACATCAAAGGTAATTTCATGTCTTTTATTTTTGATAGAAACAATTTGGTTGAGTTTAGGGAATTGTTACATGATGCATACTTGAAGAATAATGAGGATATTCATAAACTCAAAATTCAAAATGAGAAACTTCTTGAAAGGTTGCAATATACTTGTTCTTCCTCATATGTTTCAAATTGTCAGATGGTAGATTTCTTGGAGGATTCACATGACATGGTAGATCATGAGAAACATGGAAATTTGCATGTGCTGGATATGTTTGAAGATGAGCTTGATGAGATCCAAGCAGTTGATGTGGTGGAAGAGTAACTTGAGTTTCCTATTGGAAATGGTGACACAATTTTCAAACAAGTGTATGATTCCACTACATTGGAACCAACCTATGAGGAAAGTTTTTCCCTTTTGAGGGAGGTGCATGATCCTACCCTTATGGAGCCTGCACATGATGACACTTTTACATATTCTGATAATTTGGGTGAGTTGGTTCATTCTCCTACATCCTACACTTCCATATTTTGCAACATTCATCTTAATGAGATATGGGTGAAAAGTTTCTTTTTGATGGTTCCATATGAGGAGTATGAAACTCCTATTTCTTTTTTAGATGATAACATGAATATAGACCCTTCTTATTTACATTTGCATCAGCATACTTTTTAACCTTATGATGATACATATCTTCATGAATGCACCTATGATTTTCACTTGAGTCATTTGAAGACTCATGATTTTCCTTGCTCCTTGCTTAGTTCAATTGATGTTGGAGGAACTTCATTAACTACTTGGGTGAAGAGATATATAATTGGAGAAAATGTTTATTAGCAGAAACATCCTTTGTTATTTCTTAATGATACACATATCCATGGATGCATAAAGGGTACTTATGTGAGCCCCTTGAAGGCTCATTGTTTTCTTTGCTACCTACCTGGTTCATATTTTAGTGGAGATTCTTCATTCACTTCTTGGATGAAAGAATACATGGATGATTATTTTGATGCATCTTACATCCTTTTCAAGCAGCATTATAGGACATGGGATACTCACCTATGTCATTAGAGCAGATTCGATTGGTCACTTGATGCTTGTATGCACTTGAAAAATGGTGGTCTACTTACTTGGAGGTACAAGCACTTTCATGATTCTTTGATGAGGCACGTCCTTGATGTACATTTTTATTATGTTTTTAAGTACTTTTATGATATATCTTTTGTACTTATGATGTTTGGAAGAAGACATACAGGGAAATGGGATCCAGGAATTCTCTTTCCTGATAGTATGGGTTGGAGAGCACTCCTAATTGTTGGAGTGCAATACAAGCAAAGGGACCCTGGAATAATTGTAAGTCTCATTGGTTTCAAATTTTTTTGGGGAAAGAAAGTTTTGGAAGCAAACGTTTTGGAAAGAATCAGGTTTTTCAACATCCATGTTCAAAATTTCTTGAGGACAATCAATCTTGGGTCGAGAGGAATGTAATGTCCCAATTCAAATAAATCTCAAAAGAGAAAATTCCACCAATCTACTAGTTTCCTAGGTTGGGGTGAAAACATTGGGATTTTGAATAAGGGAGATAATAAACCCCAAATGGACATTAGATTGGCATAAATATATTAAAATGGGTTAAATAAATATTTATGATAGTAAAATAAGGTGGCACTTGGTCATGGAGACACATTGGTGGTGTGGGACCCACACAAAGCTGGATTCCTCATGCCACATGGCATCCTACTCTCACCCATTCGAATCCAAGGTGGAGTATAATGTTATTGAGGAGTTGGAAGGTCAATATACTTGGAATGAATCAATGAAGGTTGAATTGGATTGGAAGAGTAACTCCCATGGAAGAGGAAGAACCATTTGAGAGAAGTTGAGACACTTGGGCTAGATTCCCTAGATTCTATGACAACAATGATGAAGATGCTATGACACCTATGACACAAACCAGACCTGATTGCTGACATCTAACATATATGACATGTCATGGATAAAAACATCCTCCAAGAGGGTGCACAAGGGAGTTAGGGCATCCAAAGAGTCATCCATTTGAATTGAGTGAAGGAGGAGGCTAGTAATGGAGGGACAAGTGGCACACATTGGAATCTCTTCCCAATTCACATTGGCATGAAGCCCATGGATGGAATTAGAGCCAAGGATGTATTTGGAAGTTTATAAAAGTCAATAAAAAAGAAGGAGAGTAGCTTTTGGTCATTTTTTATTTTGCATATTGGAGATCATACCTTGTCCATGTTTGTGGAGTGGTTACTCTACTTGCCTTTGTACTAATTTCGAGGGTGAAATATTCCCCTCCTAATTGGAAATTGGAGAGGCCATTTAGACCTTTAATTTGGAGATACAATGGATCCATTTGTTGCAGGTTGAAGATATAGGGCAGCTCGTAACATTCTCTTTTTCAACTTGTTTCCACACCTTTCTCACTTTTCTCTCTATATTCTTTCTCTTGGAGGAAGGGCACACTTGGTGAGATGTTGTTCTCTTTGGGGGAGCTGTTGTGGCCCTATTTATTTGTATTATGATATCTATACTCTGTATTTAATTCTCAAAATACTCTCAGGTCTAAATATGAAGTGGAACTATGTAAAAATACCAAACAATGCATAAATGGTGCCATTTTCCCTACATCTTGTTGTGAGAGCTTGAAGTTGCTTTATTTCGACTTGTATCAGTTCATATCTGTGATTTTTATGATGTATGGAGAGTCATTAATGTCTTGAATAGGTTTCATATACATATCATAAGCCTTTGGAATATAAATCTCGAATTTCGTAGCGAGTGGTGAAGTTTACTAACATTTCCCCCTATGTGAAGACATGTCCACAAACCTCTGATTTATGGGAGTTGTAGAAGCCTTTAGAAACTAATTGATGATGAATTTGGGATCCCATTGAAGTCCTTACATGGTACTATGTCTCTATTCTGAAATTTAGCAAGGTTTTACAGCATTTGGAAAGCCATCTTTGACCACTACCCTTGGGGGATTTGAACCTCGATTTGAATAGTAAGTTGCCCTATCTTTCCCTGATTGTAATTGAATGTTGCAGAAGTATTTTGAAAGTGTCCAAGAATCCATAATCCTCATTTTTATGTCATAATAACTTTAAAATACCTTCAGACTCAAATTGCAAGCATTTGGAAGCATTGGAGTCATAACTAGTCTAAGGGTCGAATTGGCCAAAAATTGCAATTTTTCCAATTCATCCAAATTTCTTAAAAAGGGACACTACACTCAGAAAGATAAGTAGATGAAAGTTTTGAATCACTTGTTCATACAACTGCTTCGTATGAAAAACCACAAGCATCAAAGAACATGAAATGAAAGTCTTCCATATATACAACACAACTACAATCTTGCTCAACACAGCTCTACGGGAAAGAGTCCGTTTGAGATCTGCAACGGATTTCAACCCTCGGTGCCTATTCAATTGATCAGCTCCTCGACATAGTCAAACAATACTGACTATAACCTACAAGAAATTGACAAAGCATTGAAGTGTCGAGATCAAATTTGCAACATCCAGAAGCAAGAACATGAAATGTTGTAATAAGCTAATACGAAATCCAAGGCCTGGCATGATAAGCATCGTATCCCTTATTCATTTAAAATTGGGGATAAGGTCTGGTTACATCTCAAGAAGGAACGCTTCACCAATCCATACAAGAAACTGAAGCCTTTGAGATATGGTTCGTACAGTATCCTTGAGAAAATTGGAGAAAATGCTTTCCAGCTCGACATCCTTCATGCTTGGGTCTACATCCAGTATTTAATGTGGATCTACTTTGACCATTCCATGCACCACTGTTGGAACAGAACGATTTGCAAACAAAAGAACCCGCAAACATCCATCCTATGTTCAATAGCCTCTTCCTTGCGAAACCATTGTGGGATTACGAGTACGACACACAAGGACGAACACAATTCCCTTGTTTCAGGTGGCCAATGCTGGATAGATCCCAACACATGGAAAATGGTACTCTTCTACAGGACTAACTAACAAGTTTCCTCATCTATACAAGCAAACAATGGAGACCATTGTTTCTTAAGGAAGGAGGTATGATCCATCCAACACTTGGAATTATTTTTGGATTCCAACATCAACAAGTTCACCACTGCAACTAGTCATCGACTTCGACACGACATCGACAAGTTCAACAACTTCGGCATGCATCAACTCGCAACTGACGAGCTAAAACAGATTGTCTCTCTGTCTTCCAGTCGAGCATAATGCTTGAAATTTTGTAATTGTTCTCTAACTTCTCTTTTAACTGAATGTAATGGGAAGACACCCAAGCATCTCAACATTCTATATAAGCATGTAACATATTGTCTGTGTGTCTATATGTTTTTGTGTAGTGTACTTCCTGCATTGCTTACTATTCTTGTTATTCTTCTGCAATAACAGTACCAATTCATTCAATCAAACTTGTTTTCCCCTCATGCACCTAGGCGCATGCGGATTACTAAAGGGGTGGTATTTTATATTGTGCTATCCATGTGCTAGTAAGCCATGGGAAAATTGTAAAAGCATGTAAATAATTATAATGCAAATAAAATACCAAGGGGATGTCTCTAGATGCAACTAAAATGAGGGGGCTATATGCATCCACTAGGGAGAGGTGAGGGGGTTGTGGGATTGAACTCCATGCTTCCAAATGTCATCTTGAGAACCCCTTTAAATTTCCTTCCTGACATTTAATTCTATTGTAAAGAAGTGGTTGAAGAAATCAGTCCATGCATTCAATGGAGCATGGGCAGCCCATAAATTCATATTGTAGAGTATGGGCTATGTTTAATTGACCCACAAGTCACTCTACTTTAGGAGAGGAATTTTTCCCTCATCCCCATTCGATGGGGGAAGAAACAGACTTCCATGGGGAGCATGCAATGCATTCGTAGCTAGGTAAAAACCAGAAATCGTGACTTGGAAAGAAGCCACATTTTGGAGTGCCAAAATCACCCAGACAATCATGTGGATAGTGAAATCTGATGGGGGATCCATATACCCGAACCTTGGGGAGAATTTGAGAGTGGGAAGAGCCCCGAAATACATTGGAAATCCCAGATTCGAAATCTCGAAAGGCCAATGACAAGAAAGATCCATTTTGCCACAACATTGGGAATATCCAAGAGTGGATCACAGTGGGAGAGAGACGAGGGGGTCATAATTCATGGTAGAGCCAATGAAGGATCATTCACCTTTGGTTTAGAATTTTGGACCAACCATACCTGCACAGGTTAGTGTTGAGAGAAGGGGCGCCCGAGGGACTGTGTAATAGAGAAGAGGACCTTACTTAGGCTGAGAGTGGAGGTGATGGGGGTGCCTAGAATGTCTGAATCCAATTGGATATGCCTGTAGCTCTGTGGTTGAGCTCATTGGATTAGAAAAATCCTTCCATGTCTCCCCACTTTCTTGACAGAGCCAACTGTGTGTTGGTTGAGCCTGAATGACTTTGCCTAAGGTTGTGAGTGAACCTGAGTAGTTCCTCCTTAGTGGATACATAGCCCCAGCTCGGGGGTGGTCTCTGATTGCTGAAAGAATATAGGATGGGAAGAGACCTATGGTTGGGTTGCCATGTTGCAGTCCATATCCAGTTGCTTGGTGATTTCATCTTGAAGATAAGTATTCTATGTGTTTTACTTCTGCAATGATTTAATTATTTGATGACTTTTATTGATATGTTGAATGCATGATGCAATTGTGTGTGGATAATGTTTCATTACACTGTGTTTATTTCAGTATGCATATGCATACATGTGTTTGTATTTATATGAATTTGTTCATTGATGAATAGGACTAAGTTTTGTAAAGGCCCAAAATGTTTAGAATGTTCAGTCATGGCTTTAGGGGAGAAACAGAAACCCCCTGTTGTGTTCATGTCCCTTCTGTGGGTCAGATGAAGGGAGGGGCCATGACAGAGTGGATCAGAGATCTTTAAAGAGTGGTAAAGAGGTATGGATGAGGTTTGGGAAACACTTTGGTGAGAATAATGAAAAAATCAGAGTTCTTAGGTGTGGCATAGGATCATACTGTTGCATAGGGATCACCGAGAGCTTTCCAACGATACTAAGTTTTCCAAAAATGGACTTAGGATGAGAAAGATATCGGACTAAGAAGTTGTTCATTGAACTTCCGACTTTTCAAACCTGCATTGCCGATTGCAGATTACAGAAGTCAGAGGTGTGAATCCTTGAAGTTGTGAATTTGGGGTTCCGACTTCATAACTCCTTCATTGCGGATTGCGGACTGCATAATTCGATGGCGTGTTTCTTCGAAGCTGTGCATTTGGTGTTCCAAATTTCTGACTCCCCATTGCAGATTGCGGAAGTCAGAGGTGTGATTTCTCAGAGCTGTGCATTTGGGTTCCAACTTTCCGAACCCGCATTTCGGATTGCGGATTGTGGAAGTCGGAGGCATGTTTCTTCGAAGCAGTGCATTTGGTTTTCCGAATTTATGACTCTCGCATTGCAGATTGCGGAAGTCGGAGGCGTGTTTCTTTGAAGCTATGGACTTGGGGTTCCAACTTTCCGACTCCCGCATTGCGGATTGTGGATTGCGGAAGTCTGAGGCATGTTTCTTCAAAGAAGTGCATTTGGTGTTCCGAATTTCCGACACCCATGTTGTGGATTGCGGCTTGCGAATTGTGGACTGAAGTTGGATTTTTTAGGATAAATTGCAGCATTGTAAAAGTGTGAAATTTTGGAAAAAAAAATAGCAGGTTGTTTATAAGGAGCTCCACCATCACCTCTAAAGGGCACCGAGGTGACTGGGGACATTATAGTACAAATGCAGTAGTACTTGCAAAAAGACTTCTCAAGCATGATTGGTTCAAATTCCTAGAAAGCAGAGCATGAAAGAAGGAAACAACAAGCCAATTGAGGTTAATAAAAGGAGTATGAGAGCTCTATTTCACAAATTTTGATCATTTTTCAATTCATATTAATGAGCTTTGTAGCTTCTCAATTGACATGGGAGATGTGCCCCTTGTCACTAGCTGGGAGATGTGCCCCTATTGTCATTTTGCTAGTTGATTCTTCAACTAGAGTTGAGGAGAATGGAATTCAACCATTTCCATTGACTTTATTGTAGGTTTTCTCATCCATTTTGTAGGCCGAGTATATTTTGTTCAGTGTGCCAAGTTCCAGTTAATTCATGCTCTCTCTCATTTCTCATGCCACCTTTCCAGTTGGAGGAGAAAGCTTGGGGAATTGTGCCCTTTGTGTTATGGATGTTGTTCCAATAATCATATGATATGTAATATTTTCCATTTTATTAATACAATACAGTCCAAGAATTCCATACTGCACATTGCACATTTTTGTTCCAAGTGTAATTGAACCCATGCTCTTTCCAATGTATATTTTGACTAGTTTTTCAGTATTGAGTTAGGAATCTGAATTATGTGCATCCATTTTCTATTTTCTCAGTTGTCTTTGATTCTTGAGATAATTTTGAGCTCAATCACATCCATGTTTCATAGTTTTGGGAGCGTTGGAGGTTGTTTGGGTCGAATTGAAAGTTAACTAGCTGAGTTGTCACTATGGTCTACAAATATTCCTAGTCTTCCAAACTCTACAAGTTTGTCCCCAAATGTCATTATTATTTCTTCCTTCGTTGGTTGGGGTTAAAAACATGCCAAAAACCTTATTATTGATCCCCATATCCTATGTAAAGTATTTGGTCGGTATCTGTTGGTGTACCTAGGAAGCCTTGGAGTAGACTTCAGGGACAGTTGTTGTTGAAACATAAAAGGTCCAAGTACATTGTGTAGAGGATTCTTAAGAAATATTATGCTTGTTATTGGATGCTACAATATTTTCCCCACTCTGATCATATCCTAGAAATTCCAACTGTGAAATTTGGATGGGTTTAGCTGAGACTAGGACTAGCTGCCTCAACACTAGTTTTAATAACTAGTTCACAATTTTGTAAAAATTTCTGATTTGAATCTTGGTGATTAGTTAATATTCTTAGAATCTGATATGGGGATATTACAGAAGGATATTGGAGCTTAGTGGATTAGAGAGGGAGATAGAAAATAGTGGCTAGGTTTTTAGAGAGAGAGAGAGACTATAGGTTAGGGTTCTCGAGAAAGAGAAAGTGAGAGATTGGTAGTTAGTAGTCTAAAGAGAGAGAGAGATATTGGCACGATATTGGGGGGTAGATATTTAGAGAGAGAGAGAGATATTGGGGGTTAGGTTTATAGAGAGAGATATTTTGGAGGTTAGGTGTATATATAGAGAGAGATAGAGAGAGATATTGAAAGTTAGGGGTTTAGAGAGATATAGAAAAAGAGAGATCAGTTGTTAGGGGTTTAGAGAGAGAGAGAGAGAGAGAGAGAGAGAGAGAGAGATTGGAGGTTAGGGGATTACATAGGTAGAGAGATAGATTGGTGGTTCGGGGCTTAGAGAGAAAAAATTATTGGATATTACTGGTTCAAATAGAGAGAGAGAGAGAGAGAGAGAGAGAGATTGGGGGTTACAAGTTTATAGAGAGAGATATTGGGGGCTAGGGGATTAGAGAGAGATATAGATTGGGGTTTAGGGTTTAGATAGAGAGAGATTGGTGGTGAGGGGTATAGAAAGAGAGAGAGATATTGTGGTTTAATGGTTTAGAGAGAGAGAGAGAGAAAGGGAGAGAAAATGGTGGTTAAGAGATTACGGAGCAAGAGATATATATTGGGGGATAATGGGTTAGAGAGAGAGGGGGTTATGGATTTAGAGCTCGAGAAAGTGAGAGATTGGTGGTTCTTTTTTAGGAGAGAGAGAGAGGTTTGGATATAGAGGCTTAGAGAGAGAGATTGGTGGTTAGGGGTAGATAGATTTATATATAGAGAGAGAGGTGGATTGGAATTCGGGGGTTTAGAGGGACATATAGAAAGAGAGAGATTAGGTTTTAAAGGTTTAGGGAGAGAGAGATATATATATTGGAGGTCAGGGGATGTGAGAGAGAGAGATTAGAGCATATGGGTTTAGAAAGAGAGATATTGGTGGTAAGGGGTTCAAAGAGAGAGAGAGATTGGGACTTAGGGGTTTAGATAGAGAGAGAGAGATTGGGGATTATGGGTTTAGAGGGAAAGAAATTGATTGGAGGTTTGAAAAGAGAGATAAATTAGGGTTAGGTGTTTATAGAGAGATGTATAAAATTAGAGGTTAGGAGTTTAAATGTATAGAGAGAGAAATTTGGGTTTAGGGGTTTAGAGGGAGAACTCATTACCCCTATAACCCTTAAATACTATCAATTTTGAACACTAAAATATATAACCTTTAACCCCATAACCTTAACAAATATTAACTTACAATGCTTATAATGCTAAACCCTACTACCTTTAACCCATATACACTCTAACCCTTTGAACCCCTATATATTTCTAACTAATAAGCCCTATAATTCATAACATATTAACTTCAACCAACGCAACCCAAAAATGGTAACCTAAATAATCCCTAAGCCATATACACCATGTAACCCTATAACCCATAAACCTTTAACTCTAACACAAACAACACCTAACACTAAATTCTTGAACAATAAAATCCTTCCTGACCATAGAACTTATAATCCCTAGCCCCAATGAGCCTTTATGAACCCTACTATCTATCTTGAAATCATTGTTATAACCTTTATTTGTATGACCTTTATAAGAATTTAGTAGTGTTAACCCCAAACACCTTAACCATTAAATCATAGTTAAACCAAAACACCTTAACCCCCTAACCCACAAGCTCTAAATCACAAAACCCCTAAAGACCTAAGAAATTATGCAGTTGGGGATTCTGGTTTAGAAGAGCTCCTAAAGGCATTTATGGGGGAAGGGCTCTAGGAATAAACGAGAAAATAGATATTTATTGGGAAATAAATGTACTAAACATTACCCACCGAACAAAGCAATGTTATGCAGAGGCACACATGTGCTAGAAGCACATGCACACCTCTAATGTGTGTGTGCTCCTTCCCCATGCACGCCTTTGCTAAACATGAAATTTTGCAAATGACCCACGCTCTTCTCTCGCATTTTTTTTTCTCATATCACAAATTTTTCACTCTTCTCACACACAACTTGACAACCACTTTCATTTTGGATTTAATTCACACACATTTTGGATTTTATTTGACAATCTGGATTGAATACACACCAGTTGGACTCTATTTGACTCTTTGGATTGAATAGACACTAGTTGGACTCTATTTGGCTCTTTGGATTTAATACACAATAGTTGGAATCTATTTGGATCTTTGGATTGAATTATCATGCTACTTAGACACATTTGAACTCTTCTTATATATAGTGGATACATCAAAAGACCATTTTACATTTCAAGCAAAGAGCAATCCTTGAGTTATGGTGACAACTTTTCCTTATGAATTGTATTTTAGTCTTCATTCACTTTGTTTGAATTGTATGTATTTTAGTTTTCCTAATGAATTGTATGATAAATTTATTTTAGTCTTCTTAATATTCAACATAGACAATTACAACATATTACCACAAAAAATTACAACATGCACCAAGCAATGCTTTCAACCTTTCATAAAGATAATAAAAAAAACTTACTTGCATCGCCACCAATAACCTTTCATAATCACATAACTCCATCCAATACACAACAAATTTCTGAATTCCTCATGATTTCACTACAACAACTCACACAAACACCAAAATAATCAAATTCTTAATCTTTAGGGGCGATTTTCCCTCATCCAAAACATGAAAATGAAGTGAGTAGGAGCTTCTCCTTTTATAGGAAATGTGCTCCTACTAACACCCCATACCACCATCCAATACCATCTACTAACACTTGTCAAAAACCCGTGTGCCAAGTGCCAAGCTACCAAAATGAGGCTCGTTGTTCATTGTTTTAAGATGACAAGAAAACATCTCAAATTGAGGTCCTAGAGGTGATGTTGTTGTTATATCTAGGGCATTCTCAATAGCTTTTAAGATTATAAGAAAACATTCTCACTAGATGTTTTTGTAAATTGTTTCAAGATGGTGACCAATTAAGGACAAATGTGAAATTAGGACCCTACCATGGTATTAGACATAAAATGTGAAACCACAACCACACATTTAGACAAAAGTGAGTTGCAGTCAACATGACGGAATTCTCCACATTACAAACCTATGTCACTAAGATGGATAGGAGGACATTGATGCCAATGTAGGTTGGGTTTTGCATTGCTAAAATATTATTAAATCCCAAATCAATATTTTATTTAATAAGTGTATGATCGATACCAATAACACAAGCTTTATGAATGTACACACTAATGGGATGTTGAGAGCAAAAAAGATCTTTGCTGGACCACTTCAATAATTTTTTGTGACAGTTGCAATGGATTCATGCCACTTTCTTTCTTACTACCATATTAGTTTTCTCTATATGTCCAATGTCAAGAAAACAAAACACACTTCCATGACCACAGTTTACATTGTACACTTATGAAGATAACACGCATAGGTTTGCACAATACCCAATCAATTGCTACATCAAGTTTTAATAATATTGCACATTATACAAGTCATAATCATGGTAAAAGTTTGTTTTCCTCATTTTATAATTGAAAAACAATATCTTATTTGTTATTTTTTTTGTACGGATGATACTTTTGTTTTATTAAAAACATATTGAAGATGGGAAACACACGTAATAATAAAAGAAATTCTAGAAAAAAGGAGATGCCCCCTGAAAGGGCCCATGAGATAAGAGAAAAGACCAGGTTGTACATGGAAAAATGTAGACATGAAAATGTTAGTGCCTTAGATCCTAGCGCAATGCATTCCATGATGACCTAGGGTTTACCGGGAGAAGTGAAATGGATGCGGGTAATGGAGCCCTCTCAAAATCCAACGTCAAGCGATCATCCAACAAATAATACATTAACAAGCAATGATGAAGTGGATGAAGTCAATCAAATATCGGTTTGTTGAGTATGTAGGGATGGATGTTGAATGAGTTGTTAATTGGAAACCTCTTAAAGAAGAGCATACACATGTCGAACACACTCCCTTGCAAGACCAAATTGTGAGTGAAGTGCCACAACAAACCGGTGATGAGACTAGTGACTTCCTTTCTGACTCCCTTGCCTCGACTATCAAGGGGACGATGAAGAAATCCCATATGTATTCATGTGGATGAAAGTTCCTTTTCAAGACTTGAAGGTAAGTTTCCTAAACACACTATTGATTTCCATTGTAGTAGGATCATCAAAGAATTTTTTGAATTCAAAACTGATGCAACAAAATGTCAATTATTTCTGGCTTTGTTAAAATCACATTGTCTATCTCATGTTAGGAGAATTTTAGGAATAGAGGTAGTTTTAAGTTCAGAGGATAATAGTCATGTTGTTATAAATCTATAGCCGACATTTAATTTGATTGGAAAATCTTCTCGTACAAAAGATCTTAATGTGGCCCATCGTGTACTGACATAATTGATTGTAAACAAATCCACAAGGAAACGTCACTTGTTATCACACACATGTAAAATATTTAAAGTAGATATAAAGGCTCTTCAAAAGTATTATGCTATTAGAGAAAAACTTGAGACGCGAGGCTAAAAATATTGTTGGGTCTTTGTTGGTAGATTACCTCATTTAGACATGAATCTTATTGATGCTTTTAAAGAAATAGTACAAAATTTTTGGCATGATAACAATGGAGCATCATCGAATCAAAGAGATGTGTTAAAGTTGAGAAAAGGTGTTAAGGGGTGTGAACCCCATGTCAAGAAATTCCTTGACACGACACAAACATAACTCTATGAGACATTCAAGAATGAGCACACGCAATTGAACTTGGGCCAAAGGTCCTTTGAAAAATGCAAACCCTAGTATGTTAGAATTTGCATTGATCACAACACATGTTGTTGTAGATTCCATGTAGAATTTGAGTACTATTATGATACATATACTTTTTTATTTTCATACTAGCATTGTGCAGGGCTTACCATTGTTACAACCACCGAATGCATCCAAATAATTTATCCATATCATAATGTGTCCAAGACCTGAAGGACAAAAATATTATAAAAAATCATGTTTATATGGGACATGTCCCAGGTGTAGTGGATTTGCATTATTGAGTCACTGCATCCATGTAAGTGAGGAGCACGAATTTGGGAGGATGTCAGTAGAAATGAAGAACTTCAATTACATAACATATCAAGTATATAGAGTGAAGGGAAGCAAAAAAATTGCATTGGTGAAGTCACAAGTAATCTAAGTTTGCATACTTTCATACTATACATGTTGAATTTATACATATATATTCAGATTGTAAATGTCACGTTGTATTAATGCCCTTGTTTTTGTGGCAACAGGTACAAATTTGCGATTTCATGAAGGAATTCTACAAAAAGATCAAGCAGAATGTACAACATGTCCATGTAGCACGATGATAGGATGAACAGTATAGACGGTGTAGGGACACCTTTCCCAATGACACAATATTGACACCTTTCCCACAGAATGAGATTCAAATTCAATAATACCATTCATACCAAGTTATCATAATGGTTTATATCACATATTGGAATGCACCAGTGAGCATCAATGACAGGAGGATAATATTGAAAGAGACCAACTTTTACATCAATGATGACAGGTGCCACGACCTGCATTATGTGCAACATTGCTTCAGGATTTTCTATGATCAACTGAAGGAGAGAGGTCTACAAATGTATCATCATTGTATATGGTCAGAGGTTGTGAAGGCTAGTTAAAAAATGCATGTGTATTCTAGTGGTTGAGTATTTTTCACAAGACTTATGATGTGTCGCATATATGGAACTATTTTGAGACCAAACATGGAAAGGGAGAGCATGATTGGGCTAGATCATGTCTCAAAACTGCCCTAGGAAGGAAGGATATTAGGTGCATGACAAACCCTCATATTTGGGATGTAGAATCCATAGTTCAATGGTGCTTTGCAAAAATGTCGGATCAAACCACAGAGTAGCACAGACCAATAGGTAGAGGACATGTTGTCAGAAATTTATGGCATGTGGTTGATATAGATCGATCGCATTCTTATAGTTGTAGTACTGTACAAGCGAATCATGGATTTAATTTTGTTCGAAGCTCAAACAACCCCTTATTTGAATATGGATGTGGAAACTTGCTTTATTTTGTGGGTCGTGTAGACACAGAGAGTGGGATGAGTGGGATGATTGTGGGATTGGGTTGTTGATGAATGGGATCATGTATCACTTCCAGTAGACCCACGTGCATTTGTTGAAAAAATCTAGTTAGAGGAAGGCCAATCTTTTATTTTGAATGACTATGATCATATATTTGATCTTGTACAACCAAGTAAACATTTTTTCCTTCATATCTCGGTTCCTTTTTTTTTTAATAACCATGTTATCAAACCACGACTTGTTGGAATTTGACCCTAAAATGCATTTTTGTAGGACACATCTACACACTTGTCACCCCAACAGATAGTGCAATTGGCATGAATTATTGGTTGGCATGATGCATCTAGGGGAAGCAAACCCTCCTCGCATCATTAACTGATAGTGAAGGCCTACCTTTCCGACTGGATCGATGGTTGTTCAGGGAAACTATATTACAGTATATAGAAAGGCACCAAAGAGCAATGGCTAGACATATGTGGATTATAGACCAGGTTCATGGGTGTATCACTTTACACACTTGATCCTTGGTATACACATTCAAATACAAAGATGTCAACGAAATCATCAAACAAGGTACACCACTTACTACCTCATTTAGAGCACGAGAGGTTCTTTGAGGCAATAAAAAACATAGACGATCCAAAAAACCTAATTGATTGAGGTACATAGTATAGTCATGTGATTGTTTTTTCAAGCACGTGTAATGTTATTCATGTTAGATAGTTTATTTCTTGTTATGTTAGATAGTTTATTTCATGTTATGTAGATAATTTTTTCTTATATCATTTATATGATATTTAAGTTATGTTTAAGTTAATATTACAATACATTGATGTTTTACACCATTATATGTTTTACACCAATCACTCCAATTCCAGTTTCCATCCCTTTAGGAAAACTTCACATGCATAAACAAGATTTGAAAACCCATTTTATATAGCATATATATAACGAAAGAGAGCACTCCAGGAAGGAAACATAAGTGATCCACGCACTAGAGAAGTGCTCCACTTGTAGAGATCATATGTACATATGTAAGGAAAGACCATCAATCCATCTCCAATCCTACAAAAAGAGAACCATGGCACCATATGCTATATAGGGATTGTGTCCCTCCTCCACAATACACGTTGATCCATGTGTCTTGTAGGGTGTTCTCCCACCAAGTGAATACTCCATGTGCCCATTATGCAAGGTGTTTGCCATCGATGCTAGAGATATTAATTGCTCAAGGGAAGAATGCTAATCCAATGACAATATGAAGTTTGACATCCATTGAGAAAGTTATCACAAGTGTGCATATATAATCACAGACCATTTCTTGTGATACAATCCATCTCAAACCATTCAAGCGATAATCCATGGTTCTATACTTTGTAATACTTACATTATCTACGAATCTTGAATCGCCCTCAACAACATCCTCCATTAAGGCATCACACCTCTCTAATGAATAAGTAGAATGTACATGGATGAAGTCAATATCATCATCACACCTCTCCTCCACTATATAAGTGGAAGTCTCATGGCTGGAAGAAACAAATGATATAATTATATTGGGTGATACAATCACCCCTACATGATCCTAAGCCACTAGATCAATAATGTTGAGATTCTCCTTTATAACGAGAGGAAATACTAACAAACTGGAATATCTTAGAATCACACTATACAGATTGGAAGTTAGATCTACATGTTCCTTCTAAGAAATAGAATCTAATATAGCTTAAAGACCCTGATCTTGTTAGATTTTGAGCATTAATTCAACATACTCTAGGATCTTCACTGAGAGAATAACATGTACAACATATCAAGCATATCAATCACAACAAGCAATCAAAAGAGACAATAGACACATAGAGTTTCCTTGGGGAAAATCATAAAGGTGAAAAACCCCAATAACTTCCTCAGAGATAGATAGAGAAATGATACAAAACCTAAGCATAAGAGATATTCTCCTAGCAGCAACTTCTCCTCCTCCACTAGTGCACCACTCTCCAATGAGTGTATGAGTGAGAAAGTGAATGATCAAATAGAGCGCCTCCCGCACTCTATTTATACATGACTTGACTTTCCTAATAACCTTTACTAGGTCAGACTTAACTTAACCAAATAGCATAATGCTGACAGGGCCAACCCCCAATAGGGTGGTCTAATAAACCTTTAACCCACATGACTTATACAGGGCTGACCCCATCAAGGTGGTCTAATAACCCATCAAGTATAATTCACGACACTTACAATATAAATGACGACACTTCCATATAGAGGAATAATAACATATATATAGGAATACAATATACATATATGTGAAATACATTTCGAAGTTATAATTACATCAAAACTCCCTCTTAACTAGGAAGGTATTTCTCAACACATATCTGCTAGCACTAGTCTTCTTCTCTAGGTCATCATCACTGATCATCGTCATCGTCACCGTTGCTGCTATCTCAATCAATCTCTCATCTACTCGTCATTGGAATTTCTACAGAGCCAGCCCTTTTTCATACTAGATGTAGGCCCACCACCTACAAGTCTTCATCATCTACAGAGCCAGCCCTTTTTCATGTTGGATGTAGGCCTAGCCTCCATGTAGGTCTTCAACATCTCTGTGAGCAAGCCATCAAGTAGGTACACCTCATGATTGATTACACTGCCTCTGCAAAACCTGCAAGATCTCCTAGGACTAATTACACTGCCTCTACAAAACCTGCAACAGCATCTCAAAGCTGGTCATATGCCTCTGCAAAACCTGTGTACCATACTGTCACATCATCATCTTCAAATCATCGTCATTGTCCATGGAGCACAACCAAGATGCACACACACAACACTTACACTCACCAGCATGGAAGGACTTTCCTCTGACCATCTAGGAAAGGCTCAGAACTTACACTCACTGGCATGGAAGGAATTTCCTCTGACCATCCGGGAAAGGCTCACAGCACTTACATCGACGACCATGGAAGGACTTTCCTCTGACCATGTTAGAACGACTACAGCAATTACATCACGACCATGGAAGGAATTTCCACTGACCATGTCGAAAAAGCCACGCCCAACACTTACATCCTGCCATGCGAGGACTTTCCTACCACCATGTAAGAGTGGCCCCAACCATTACATCTTACCATGGGAGGATTTTATTACCACCATGTAAGAATGGCCCTAGCCCTTACATCTACACCATAGGAGGACTTTCCTACCACTATGTGAGAATGGCTCCAACCCTTAAATCTACACCATAGGAGGACTTTCCTACCACTATGTGAGAATGGCTCATGTGCATCTATGTCTTCGGACTCATCACTTCCCCTTGGAAGGTATCTCGATCTGAAGTACACCAAGTCTCCCTCTAAAGTATTCAAACTCCACTTTGGCCAGCGGCTTGGTCAACACATCGGCTATCTGCTTGTCCATCGCAACATATAGGAGCTTCACTGCTCCTCTCTGCACCATATCCCTAATATAGTGATACTTGATCTCAATGTGCTTCGACTTGTCATGGAACACTGGGTTCTCTGATAACTTCATACAACTCTGGTTTTCGCAATATATACAAGTATCACTCAGCTGGAGATCAAACAAATCAGATGGTAGCTTCCTAAGCCATACTTCCTCACAACTAGCCGAACAAGCTGCGGCATACTCTGCTTCGGCTGTACTCAATGCCACATAGAACTGCTTCCTGCTAAACCAAGAGATCATGCCGGTTCCCATACTGAAGCAGCACCTTGAAGTGCTCTTTCGATCAATGGAACTACCTACCCAATCTGAATCAACATAACCCTGCAGGTTAAACTTTTGATTCGCATCATACTTGAGCCTATAGTCAATAGTACCCTTCAGGTACCTCAGAATATGCTTTACAACAACCAGGTGAACACCTTTGGGATCCGTCAGAAACTAGCTCAATGTGTTCACCGCAAAGCAAATATCTGGTCTTGTGTTCGTCAGGTACATCAAGGACCCAATTATCTGACGATACACAGTGACATCAACAAGATCAGATGGAGCATCACACAAAAGCTTCAGGTTTGATGCCATAGGTGTGGCCGTGGCCTTGCTGTCCATCATTCCAAACCTCTTCAGGATCTCTACTGCATACTTTTCTTATTCAAGGAATATTCCATCTGCACTCTGCCACACCTCCATACCTAGAAAGTAGTGCATCATCCCTAGGTCCTTCATCTCAAACTCGGTAGCAAGCTTCCTCTTTGTGTCGGCAATCAATCTATCCTCATCTGTAACAAACAGGTCATCCACATACAAAACTAGTATCACTGGATTGCCTTCCTCAACCTTGTAGTAAAGGTTCGAGTCTGCTTTACTCTTAGTAAATCCTAAACTGAATAGGAAGCCATCTATCCTGCCATACCAGCACCTGGGTGCCTATTTCAAACCATACAGGATTTCTTCAGTTTGCACACATGAGTCCCTCTATCATGTGTCTCAAACCTGAGTGGCTACTCCACATACACTTCCTCTTCAACTACACCATTCAAGAAAGTTGTCTTGACATCCATTTGGTGTATCTTCCATTTCATCACTACAACCAGGGAAAGTACTGATCTGATGGAAGTGTACCTGGCTACAGGAGCAAAAGTATCTTCATAGTCTATTCTCTTTTCTTGGGAGAATCCATGAGCTACAAATATCGCTTTGTATTTCTCTATGCTACCAACTGCAGCATGCTTGATTTTATAGATCCATTTGGAAGTCACAACAGACTTCCCTCCAGGTTTTGGGACAACAACCCAAACATGATTCTTCATGATTGACTGGTACTCTTCGATCATTACTTCATCCTGGATCCTGGGAACTTCAAATTCTTCAATAGATAGCTTTGTTGCTGGAGTAAATGTTATAGTCCTTCTTTTGTAGGTGATGGTATACGATCTTTCATGCAATTAATTTAGCCAATGCTTCAATACAACATTTATCCATATCCTGTAACATTCTAGATGCCTTCCAATCTCTACCAAAACATTGTTAAGAGTGTGCACAACTCCCAACATGTCAGCAAAGAGGTTTCATTCTAGATAAGTAAAAATGGAATGTTTTAGAGTGCCATAGGCCACTTACCCATTACATGCATATTAGTGGTATACTGTTCATTAATGCAATTATTCTAATATGCATGATACACAGCCTAAGTCTAGGAACATAAGCATATACATCATTGATCAATGTTATTTAAATACAAGAAATGACAATTCAAATACTTATCTTTGTTTGTTTGTTGGGTGGACTCCCTCTCAATCTTTGCTTCCTTGCAGGAACTACTGGAGTGTGCTCCCTCTTGATCATTGCTTCCTGGATTACTTGTCCTTGAACTTTTATCCATCCTTGATCACTATGCATGCTTACTAGTATCATCATTGTGTTATCCTCGAGATCTCATACATAATCATACATTCATTAGTATAATCTTAATACTATCAAAACACAATAATCTTAAACATGTATAGTCATGAACATTTCAAACACAGATAATAAGCATTAGTATTCAAGGTTTCAGGGAGTACTTCTTTTACTTATGCATATTCTTATTTCACAAGAGAACTCTTCTGGTTAGTCATATCATCAATCAAGGTAAGAGACATGATATGCATAAACACTAGATTACTCAAACTTGTAACTTCATGAGTAATCATTATCAATCATACAAAAGTATAAGATCCTTTCATAGGGTAGGATTCTAACTTGATATAGAAAAAACATTCCTGGTCATCATATTTGCTAGTTATGTCTAGCAATGTTTTCTTGTTCTCTTCAATGACCTGGATAACTCATAAGTTAACCATTGTAGAACCAAATTATACATACCTCTATGTGATCCATGACTATGGATGAGTCTTTGTCTTCATGTCACTATGGTCTTGATCTAGGACTTGATTTTGTACCTTCATGTTAGCAGATAACATTCTCCTCATACAACACCACAGTGCATTAGTATATAATACAATCATAAGTGTCATAACCCCAATCAATGAATGTCTTCTATAATGCATTCATACTTTTACTAGGGTGATAAGACAAGTCTAAAATTAAAAAAGATTGTTACTAAACTCAATAACATGAAGACAATCATATTATAAACTTATTCATGAATAGATTTCAAAACATACCTGTAAGTAAAACCTGTCAGATTGCTTCTAGTAGTTGTTGTTTTTTGTTCCTTTTGTTCTTAGGACAATATGAGGAAAAATGTCCTCTTCTTGGTATGTGCTATGAGAGCTTGATTTTCTTCTACAATCCGAGCTTCTTCCTGTGATCATTCTTCTCACAGCCTACTAAATGAGATAAGTTTCTTCCTAGCACAAATTCCTTGGATGAAAGATTCCCATGACCTAGGAAGGCCATTAAGAGTGGTCATTACCACTTCTCCATTGTCTATATATTCTTCCACAGCTTCAAGTTGTTCTTTTATATGGGAGACCCTTGAGAAATAAGACTGCATGTTCTCTGCATTCTGGATCTTGATATTCTTCAATTGATTCCTCAAGGTCATCTTTCGATTTATATTCTTCCCTTCAAATAGCTTGGTCAAGGAATCAAGCATCTCCTTAGGTGTCTTCAAAGATGACACATGTGGTATGAGATGGTCTTCGATAGAATCAACAATGATCCTTTTAGCCTTGACTAAATTCCTCTTGTGTAAGGCCTTAGTCTCTTCTCCCTCTGGGACAGGAACCCCTTCACTTATGTAGGTGTCCAACTCACTCTCTTCTAGAATTAACCCAATCCTATACTTCCATGATCGGAAGTTATCATCCCCTTCAAGCTTATCCTCAATCTTGGTGTGGTGAGACATCTTAAAGAGTAATTCAAATGAAATGGAAAAGATTTAGGTCTTAACACTTGATTTGCAGAAATCTGGATCTGGAACTGGATTAGGGTTCGTCAGAGAAACCCTAAAAATTCAAACTTTGAATTTCAAACTTCTGAAAAAATAGAAAGATGCGCCTTGATCAGTTGATCAAGCTGGCATACTCAAAATTTGAAAACTGCAAAGTTTCACCCCTCAAATTTGCTTTTCAAACTTCTGGATTCACTAGGGAGTACCCTGAATTAGGGTTTCATTTTCTCAGATCTTCACCCATCCAAAAAGTTTGATCTTGGTCTCTAAACTTCGATTTTTCAAAGTATCTTCCAGCCATGGTCTCATATTTCAGAAATTCCAACTTTTACAGAAACCCTAATTTTAGGCTTCACTAGACAAGACCCCAAACTAGGGTTTGATTTTCCTAGATCTTCACCCAACCCAAAAGTTCGATCTTGGTCTCTAAACTTTGATTTTTCTGAGGAGCATCCATCCATGGTCTCAGATTTCAGAAATTCCTATTTTTGAGGAAACCCTAATTTTTAGGGCCAAAATGAAAGTGCCCAGAATTGAATTCTGTTTGGACAGAAAGATGCGCCTTGCCGAGGAGAGTCAAAATACCCTACTGCCTTTCAATATCTATGGAGAGAAACCCAATAAACAAGAAGCCCTAGCTTCCGCAACTACATAGTGTCTTCTTCTCAGGTTAGCTCTGATACCATGTTAGATTTTGAGCATTAATTCAACATACTCTAGGATCTTTACTGAGAGAATAACATGTACATCATATCAAGCATATCAATCACAACATGCAATCACAAGAGACAATAGACACAGAGTTTCCTTGGGGAAAACCATAAAGGTGAAAAACCCCAATAACTTCCTCAGAGATAGATAGAGCAATGATACAAAACCCAAGCATAAGAGATATTCTCCTAGCAGCGGCTTCTCCTCCTCCACTAGTGCACCACTCTCCAATGAGTGTATGAGTGAGAAAGTGAATGATCAAATAGAGTGCCTCCCGCACTCTATTTATACATGACTTGACTTTCCTAATAACCTTTACTAGGTCGGCCTTTACTTAACCACATAGCATAATGTTGACAGGGCCAACCCCCAATAGGGTGGTCTAATAACCCTTTAACCCACATGACTTATACAGGGCCGACCCCATCAAGGTGGTCTAATAACCCATCAAGTATAAGTTACGACACTTACAATATAAATGATGACACTTCCGTATAGAGGAATAATAACATCTCTATAGGAATATAATATACATATATGTGAAATACATTTTGAAGTTACAATTACATCAACAGATCTAGCCTGAGAAACCAAACAAAAACAAATCTAGTCCTGGAAAGCCTAATGTGGACCTAGAACCTTGGAGACCTAATCTAGAATAATTATCTATCCCTAGAGATGTGACTTATCCCCGGATACCTAATCTAAACATATAGAACCTAATATAGATTATAGACCCTGATCTAGCCCTAGAAACTAGACAAAAATAAATCTAGCCCTCGGAAGCCTAATGTGGACCTAGAACCATGGAGACCTAATCTAGAATACTTATCTAACCCTAGAGACGTAACCTAGCCTCGAAGACCTAATCTATCCATATAGAACCTAATATAGCTTATAGACCCTGATCTAGCCCTAGAAAGCAAACAAGAAAAATCTAACCCTGGAAAGACTAATGTGGACCTAGAACCCTAGAGACCTAATCTAAAATACTTATATAGCCCTAGAGACATAACCTAGCCCCAAAGACCTAATATATCCTTATAGAACCTAAAATAGCTTATAGAACCTGATCTAGACCTAGAAACAAGACAAAAACAAATCTATCCCTAGAAAGCCTAATGTGGACCTAGAACCATGGAGACCTAATCTAGAATACTTATCTAGATCTAGAGACGTAACCTAGCCCCGGGGACCTAATATAGCTTATAGACCCCAATCTAGCCCTAGAAACCAAATAAAAACAAATCTAGTCTTGGAAGGCATAATGTGGACCTAAAACCCTGGAGACCTAATTTATAATACATATCTAGCCCTAAAGACATAACCTAGCCCCAAAGACCTAATCTAGCCATTTAGAACCTAATATAGCTTATACACCCTGATCTAGCCCTATAATCTAGGCAAAAAAAATCCAGCCCTCGAAGACATAATATGGACCTAGAACCCTAGAAACCTAATCTAGAATACTTATCTAGCCCTAGAGACATAACCTAGCCCCAAAGACCTAATCTATCCATATAGAACCTAAAATAGCTTAAAGTCCCTGATCTAACCCTAGAAACCAGAGAAAAACAAACCTATCCCTTGAAAGCCTAATGTGGACTTAGAACCCTGGAGACCTAATATAGAATAAATGCCAATTTCATTAAATTTGGACAAATTAGGCAATTTTTGGACTAAGAAAGTGTGAATTTAGGCTTTGAAAGTGTTAATATCAAACTTTCTAAAGTGCAAAAACAGGTTTTGAAAGTGGCAATATTGGCTTTGAAAAGTGCATTTTTCTATTCGAAGAGTGTTTTTTGACTACTTATGAACCTTAAAATTGCAGTTTTTTGTTATAAAACTATGAATTTCAATTCAAATAGTGTGAATTTCAAATAAAAAAATGCAAATTTTGATTCGAAAAGTATGAATTTCAAATCAAAAAATGAAAATTTCATTTGAAAAGTGTGCATTTAAAATAAAAAAATGCAATTTCTGATTTGAAAAGTGTGAATTTCAAATAAAAAAATGTGATTTTTTATTTGAAAATTGCAATTTTCATTTTTAAATGTTCAAAATTTTAAGGTGAAAAGTCCAATGTCTAAAATATTCACTCATTGTTTGAAAGCCAGTCAATAGGCTAAGTTATAACATATAAAAATGGTTTGTCCCGACTTATGTTTTCCAACAAGAAGGATTGGTCGCCCCTTCTTTTCATAGTTAATTGTGAAAACATTTATCCAACAATTCAGATATATTCATAATGGAGAACACAAGAAGGGTCGATCGACCCTTCTTGCATTGTCGAACTATTATGAAAATAATGTTGGGAATACGAAGGTTCGGTCGACCTTTCAATTACGACGCAATTTTAAAAATAGAACACCTTAGAAGTTTTAACATATAAAACTGGTTTCTCCCGACTTCCGTTCTCCAACAAGAAGGATCGGCCACCCCTTCTTTTCATAGTTAATTGTGAAAAACTTTATCCAATAATTCAGCTATATCCATAGTAGAGAACACAAGAAAGAGTGGCTGACCCTTCTTGCAGTGTCAAACCATTATGAAAAGAATATTGGGAATAAGAAGGGTTGGCTGACTCTTCATTTACGAGGGAAATGTAACATTAGAACACCTTGGATAAAGAGAGGTCGCTCTTTCTCTAAGAATATTTCCACTTGCCAATAAACTCTTTGAAGCAAAATGTCTAAATTTTGTTGTCTAAATGTTGATATCTAGTATTCCAGGGTGACATGTGGAACGATCATATTGTGACACGTGGCATATTTGATTTGGCACATTGAGTATTAGAAATATAGTTTAATTATAATATTGGCTCGTATAGAATATTTTCTCCTTTAAGCACCACTGAATCCATGCTATGTTTTATTCTCTATTAAACACTATGTTTTAAATATGCTTGGGTGAACTGCAAGAGGATGTGAATAATTATACTAGAATTTGTGCTCTCGCACTATCATTGCCTCCCTAGCTGCCGGTCATTCACGTGACCTTGCAATCTTTGAGACCTATGGATTGGAAATATTGGCACCTAAATCCTCCAAAAACAAAGGTATCGAAGGCAAAGACCGTGTTTTGATGTTTTGTGCCTATGTTTCATGTTCTAATTGGCTATCAAACCCAAATGGTTTCATGTGCTAGCTTATGAGATATTGAAAAATATAAATACCCGGTAATTGAAAAACTAGATTTAAATATTCTGTTACAGATTTATTATCAAGACATAAAAATCAGTATTAGAAGTTATTCCTGGCAGTTGAATTTAATTCTATCTTTCAAATTTTACAGAGCTTGGTCTCTTAATACATTTCACAACTACGAGCTTGAGATCACAAACACAGACTTTTCTACTACAAGATTTATATTAAAAAATTTCTTACTAATTAGACATAAAAATCAATAGAAGTTAATAATTCCGGGTTAAAACAATGCAACTTCGCCTCATTACACATAGATGAAATTTACTTCGATCTTTCACCTTTTTATATAGAGCTTAAGATCTTAATACATTTCAGGACTACGAGCTTGAGCTCACAAACATCGACTCTTATACTACAGAGAATTTACAGACTTTATTTTGGCTTCAACTAGAAGCTATACTTTATTTTTGCTTCCACTAGAATCTATGAGTCACATTAGAGACAAATACTAGTCTTGGGGATTTGACAATGCTCAAATTCCCATATATCATGCCGTGGTGAGGATTTGTCAGGGAACTACTGTCGAAATGCTCATATATCATGAAGAGAGTGACCATAAGACTCCATGAATTCCTTTGTATTTCTAATAAAACAACAAAGGAAATGGAACAGAGGTGGTAAAAAAGAGTTCCATGACTTCCCAAAGATTTCATTCGGCTGCGATACTGGGTATGATTTAATATTTATATAGTGAATTGGTGAATTGAATTAGATGTTATGGATGGGGAAGGATAATTATGGAGGGATGGTGGTCATAGATATGATCTGTACCGACTGTATATTTTTCTGGAGTATAGATATGATCTGTACCGACCATGATTTGTGTGGATGAAGAATTGTACCCTTCATGATTTGTGTGGATGAAGAATTGTACAGGTATCACTCCAATACATGCCTTGAGAAAGGAATGTATGCTGACATGGTGATGGTTTATATGATGAAATTATGAAATGGCAGTTATCACGTGTGTGAAGAAAATAATCACATCATGCTTTAGTCGAAATTTTGTCTTGTCACAAACACCAAGATCACCACCATCATTTACCATTAGCGCCATCGGGATTCGGGACAAACATTTATTATATGTTCTAACTAAGCTTGTGATTTGGTTTCTTAAATGTAGTGCAATATTGATTTATATTCTGTTAATTGTAATGTTGTGATTTCTCTGTTATTTAATTCTATAATATGTATGTTTGAAAAGAGAACACATAAAATTCTGAGAACAGTTTGAAAAGAAAGCACATAAAATTTGAATATTTTAATGCCCCTCAAAGGGATTTCGACTTTGAAAGTGTGAATATCAACCTTTCTAAAGTGCAAAAATAGGTTCTGGAAGTGGCAATATTGGCTTTGAAAACTGTGTTTTTCTATTCGAATATTGTGTGTTTTTACTACTTATGAACCTCAAAATTGCAGTTTTTTGTTATAAAACTATGAATTTCAATTCAAAAAGTGTGAATTTCAACACTTAGCCAAATTTTGTTCTTAATATGCAAAACAGAACAACCTTTTTCTCATTTTGGCAGGCTTGTATTTCGCACGTGTGAACTCCAAAGGCATATCTGATCCTATATATAGATAGCCAATTCGTCACTTAGCATGTGAGCTCAACACTTATCCAGATTTTTGTTCTTTATATATAAAATACTTTTGTTCTTAATATGTAAAATACTTTTGTTCTTAATATGTAAAATAATTTTGTTCTTAATATGTAAAATACAATGAGTTATATTTAGAAAGATATATTCATCATTTGACCACATTTCTCTATAAAATACTTCTTTATAATTATATTGAAGCATATAGATGGATTTATTCAAAAGGCTGTGCACAACCATTCATTACAAAAAGGAGAGCCTAGGAGCATAAATAGCTTTCCTAGTATGACTCTGTAAACTTAAAAGATTCTAAAATTGATGTAAAAACTCATCCAAGTAGGGATCTCTTCTACAAAGCATTCTGCCACTGAACAGAGGTTTCCTCAGCAATTCTCATCTCCACAGAGGGAAATTCCTGGCAGTGGCTGCACTATGACATCCTAGCCATCTTCAAAATTTCATCATTTATAAAATCCACTGTCCCCATAAGTTCAAACAAATTGTGTTCCAAATCATCAATTATGGAGTCATGACAGGTTAATTGCTGAGAGATATACCTCGTGTGGTTAGCTGATGCTTTGTGCGATTTGATGCCCAAGCAGACTGCCTCATAAATCTTTAGCAAGTGTTTTTTGAAGTCTTCCACACTAGACCTTAGGAACATCATTCCGTCAGCAAGGCCCTCCATTAAACTGAGAGAAGAGGTCAGATAAGGGACCGAATCGAGGAATCTGCTCAAAGTTTGAAATAAAACTTCGATCCACCAACAGTTCCAATTGTTTAATCCACCAATCGTCTTATGAACACGAGAGACTCTGCGACCACCGCACGTTATATTCTCCTCTTGCTCCTTGGTGGTCCATAATGCTCATCAAACTGAAGTTTACTTTTGGAAGTAATTGTAAATAAGTAACTTTACATATTTATGTTAGTATCATTATAGTAGCAATATACAAAAACTATTCTATTTTTTTTAAATAGAATCATTCTTTATTTTATTTTTTTTAATAGAAACATTCTTTCTTTTTGTTTTTTTAAATAGAAACATTCTTTCCTTTTGTTTTTTTAAATCGAAGCATTATTTTTTTATTTTTATTTTAAATAGAATGAAATATCATAAAAAGAATGAAAGCCCTTATTATCGAAGCATTATTTCCTTTTGTTTTTAATCGAAGCATTTATTATCTTTTTTTAATTAAAGCCATTCATGCTAGAAGGGCGATATGAATATATAACCTTTAACCTGAAATTAAGTTCATCCCTTCAAAAAAAAAAATTTAAGCAAAAAAAGAGAAATGTTTTATTATTATATACTGGTAAAAAAGATTACATCTGTCTTCTTTTCACATTGCACTTCTGAGACAAAAACTGCCATATAGAGAAATTCCCATGTCTACTATCAACCTTGGAAACTGAACATAAATCCTTACTATCAACCTTAAAGACTAAACATTTTAAGGTGAAAAGTTATAATATATAAAAATTGTTTGTCCCGACATCCATTTTTGGACAAGAAGGATCAGTCGCCTCTTCTTTTCGTAGATAATTGTAAAAAGATTTATCCCGTAATTCAGCTATATCCATAATGGAGAACACAAGAAGGATCGACCAACCCTTCTTGCAGTGTCAAACTATTATGAAAATAATATTGTGAATAAGAAGGGTTGGTCGAGCCTTGAATTTCGACAGAATTGTAAAAATAGAACACCTTAGCAGTTATAACATATAAAAATAGTTTGTCCTGACTTCCATTTTGCAACAAGAAGGATCGGTCACCCCTTCTTTTCGTAGTAAATTGTGAAAAAATTTATCCAACAATTAAACTATATGCATAATGGAGAACACAAGAAGAATCGACCGACCCTTCTTGCAGTGTCAAAATATTATGAAAATAATATTGGGAATACAGAGGGTCGACCGACCCTTCTTGCAGTGTCGAACTATTATGAAAATAATATTGGGAATAATAAGGGTCGATCGACTTTTCAATTACGAGGTAATTGTAAAAATAGAACACCTTGGAAGTTATATTATATAAAAATGGTTTGTTATGACTTTCGTTTTACGACAAGAAGGATCAGCCGCCCCTTCTTTTCGTAGTGAATTGTGAAAAGCTTTATCCAACAATTCAGCTATAGCCATAATGGAGAATAAAAGAAGGGTTGACCGACCCTTGTTGCAGTGTCAAACTATTATGAAACGAATATTGGGAATAGGAAGGGTCCGCCAACCCTTCATTTAGGAGGGAATTGTAGCAATAGAAAACCTTGGAGAAAGAGTGGTCGCTTTTTCTCTTAGAATATTTCCACTTGCCAGCAAAGTCTTTAAAGCGGAAATTCTATAAATTTTGTTGTTAAAATGTGTATATATGGTATCCTAGGGTGACACGTGGTATATTTGATTTGGAACTTTGAGCAAACCCAAAAGTATATTGTTTTTATTTTTAAAAAACAATAAACAAAATCAAAGAATGTTTTTGTGTGGGAAATCGCAGTTAGAATCATTCCAACCAATGGCATCACTATCTGCATTGTCATCACTATTAAATTCCTTTTCTAACATAGTGTCTTGCTTAAATTTTAATTAGCATTATGGTGTGTCTGGGAAGGCATGCATGTGTTGCTTGTTTTTGAAATTATAAATGGAATCAGTGTTGAATATAATTGTCACTGTTTTTTATCTACCCCATTGTATCTACAAACTCTTTCTAATATTGCAAAATTATATTTACAATTAATTTGCAAGTTCCAACTTGATATTCCAATAGAATGATGGAACAGTCCAATGCAAAGATTACATGTTTGAGGAATATTGACTGATTATTTTTGCGATTGTAGGGGATGAGTCTAGTGATTCTATGTCTACAAGTTGAAAGTCCAATAAAAATTTAGGCTTTTATTACTCCTGCGAAGGAGATGGTATTTTTTTTTTCAAGTATTAGCATAGGTCCAATCTATTACTGAAAACAAAATAATGGTACAGAATGAGGAGCATACAACCAGAAAAGATCAAAATGAGGAGCATACAACCAGGCTAAACAGTGCATGAAGCGAAGGAAACTTCAGATAAAACCCAAGATTACAATAGAATAAAGATATCATGGTCGATAGCTAGGTAACCACGGGAAGAACTAAGAGGCCCCGAGCCTCAGAAGACCCCAACATGATCGTAAGAGCAAGGAAAACCTTAACCAAAAAGGAAGAGGGAAAATTAGGCAAATTTTGGACTAAGAAAGTGTAAATTTAGACTTTGAAAGTGTCAATATCAACCTTTCTAAAGTACAAAAACGGATTCTGAAAGTGGCAATATTGGATTTGAAAAGCGTGCTTTTCTATTCGAATAGTGTTTTTTTTTACTACTTATAAACCTTAAAATTGCAGTTATTTGTTATATAACTATGAATTTCAATTCAAAAAGTGTGAATTTCAAATCAGAGAATGCAAATTTTGATTTGAAAAGTGTGACTTTTAAATTAAAAAATGCAAATTTTGATTTGAAATGTGTGAATTTTAAATAAAAAATGCAAGTTTTGATTTGAAAAGTGTGAATTTAAAATCAAAAAATGCAATTTCTGATTTGAAAAGTGTGAATTGCAAATAAAAAAATGCAAATTTTTATTTGAAAATTGCAATTTTCATTTGTAAATGTTCAAAATTTTAAGGTGAAAAGTTCAATGTCTAAAATATTCAGACATTGTTTGAATAATAAGTCAATCGGCTAAGGTATAACATAAAAAAATAGTTTGTCCCGCCTTCTATTTTCCGGCAAGAAGGATCATTTGCCCCTTCTTTTTGTAGTTAATTGTGGAAACATATATCCAACAATTTAGCTATATCCATAATGGAGAACACAAGAAGGATCGATCAACCCTTCTTGCAGTGTCAAACTATTATCAAAATAATATTAGGAATAAGAAGGGTCGGTTGACCCTTCAATTTCGAGGGAATTGTAAAAATAGAACATCTTGGAAGTTATAACATATAAAAATAATTTGTCCCAACTTCCATTTTCCGACAAGAAGGATTGACCACCCCTTCTTTTCGTATTTAATTGTGAAAACCGTTATCCAACAATGCAGCTATATCCATAATGGAGAACGTAAGAAGGATCGACCGACCCTTTTTGCAATGTTGAAATATTATTAAAAGAATATTGGGAATAAGAAGGTTCGACCGATCCTTCTGACAGGGTCGAGCTATTATGAAAATAATATTGGAAATAAGAAGGGTCGGCCGACCCTTCAATTGGGAGCGAATTGTAAAAATAGAACACCTTGGAAGGTATATCATATAAAAATGGTTTTTCTCGACTTTCACTTTAAGACAAGAAGGATCGGGTGCCCCTTATTTTCGTAGTTAATTGTCAAAAGCTTTATTGAGCAATTAATCTATAGCCATAATGGAGAACACAAGAAGGATCGACCGACCCTTATTGCAGTGTCAAACTATTATGAAAAGAATACTGGGAATAAGAAGGGTCGACCGACCCTTCATTTAGGAGGGACTTGTAACAATAGAACACCTTGGAGAAAGAGCGGTTGCTCTTTCTCTGAGAATATTTCCACTTTCCAACAAAGTCTTTAAAGAAAAACGTCTATAAATTTTGTTGTTAAAATGTTGAGATCTAGTATCTTAGGGTGACACATCGAATGATTATATTGTGACATGTGGCATATTTGATTTGGCACATTCAGTATAGCGAGGTTACTAATTTTTATTTGATTTGGAACATTGAGTATAGCGAGGTTACTAATTTTTATTTGATTTGGCACATTGAGTAGAGCGAGGTTACTAATTTTTATTTGATTTGGCCCATTGAGTATAGCGAGGTTACTAATTTTTTATTTGATTTGGCCCATTGAGTATAGCGAGGCTACTATTTTTTTATTATGGATTTAAAATTATAAATATTTATTTTTCCAAAATTAGTAAAGAAGACGGATGGGACGGATGGGGAACGATAATTATCACACTATAATGGCTGGATATCATCTTTGTATATTTTTCTCGAGTTACTAAGATATCATCTCTGTATATTTTTCTCAAGTGATTGTACAATTATCCAATAGTTCGTGAGACTTCAGGCCTGGAAATTGATGGTTTGTAGAATGTATTTGCTTCACTGGAACGTATTTGGCAGGTCTACTTGGAATTTACCTGTGTTTATAGGCATGCTTAATTTAAACCCGTCAAATAAACATCCACCAAATTCAGTTATCCATCGTAAACAAATACTAGTAAAATTACTAGTTGGGTACTTGTTGCAATTCAGAAGTTTAGTAATTAAGATTGGGAAGATTTACATGGTTTAATGAATTGAAAATTTTCACCAGATTTATGCTTGTTTGATGCACTTGTGACCTGAGTGCAGTGTGCTTCTTAGATGCATTTGTGACTTGAGTGTAGTAAATACCGACTTGCTTGAGGTAAATAAAAAATATTGGCTTGCTTGAGGTATGTCGAATTTTTTCAAGTTTCGTATGGCTTGCTTGTTTGAGGGGTTATATTTTGATGATTTTGAAAAGTAGTAATTGCTTGGATCATTGCTTGTTACCATAGATGCACTTTATTTTAGCATGGACTGAAAATTCTCCATATTTTATTTGATGATCAAGCAATTGGTTGTGTAAGAGTGCTTTTCCACTTAGCATCAATATAAATCTGTGGTTGTTTATCAGTTGCAGAAATAGATAAAATGAGTTAGACGAAGAAATTCATTTAACACATAATAGCACATGAATCGTATAATAAGAGAAATCCAACCTATAGATCGATGCATCATTCAATTGGCAACATAAAACAGAGTTCATAGAAATTTGACAAATTATGCAAAAGAGATCTCCAAGAGAAACCGACTGAATTTCATTAATTATGCAAAAAATTACAATGACTCAATACATAAACATTAGAATAAATTTACTTAATACATAATAACATCCAAACAGTGAGTTAAGAAAAATATGAGCCAACGAATTAGATGCATTCATAAATTACGAAGACAACACATAATTATTTCAATACACGAAGTGAAGGAAATCAGAAATTTATCAAAGAAATTGGATAAATCAAACAAAAGAGATAGCAAGAGAAAGCTAACTCTATTTCACTAAGCCTGTTGTTAGCACTCTAAATGTACCTCGAGTTGTAAAAAGGACACTTCAAGGTAACCAAAAAACCAAACTTTAGGAAAGAGAGCCAACTTCTTTCATTCCAGAGAGGGATCTTTCGCTGATTGTTTAACAAGGCCAGATATATGAATAAAAATTGAGATCAGATTATTGTTTGCTTGAAACATGGTAATCATTCATTGGGCGATGAGGTCAAAATATAACACATATGTCAATTAACATTGCTATGGCATGGAAATTTATAACAAAGGCAAGGTAGTTAGTCATTTACAGTCAAAATGATGTTGTCTGGTGATAAAGAAGAAATGAAGAACAATACATTAACATGGGCATATAACAAGGATGACTCCAATGCTAACTTTAGTATAAAAAGATTATGTGTGTTATCACTCAAAATGTGCCTTAAGGTTGCATACAGGACACTTTGAGGTAACCACAGAACCACACACAATCAATAACACAGAAATGTTCTCAGAATATTGATTAATGTTTGATATAAGAGTTAAGAGTTAACAGATTAATTTAGGATTAATTTACTTATAGAACCTTTTTTTTCAATGAAAAAAAAGTGCCTTGTTATTCATTAAGTGAATCAAAGAAACTTACAATAAAACCTATCCCAAGGATAGAATATTTGAAAACAGACTATGCAGTCTTTTAATATAAATCCGATAATGCTCTCCACTGCTCAGTAATATACCATCATAACCATAGATGCTGATAACATCATAAAAATAACATAGATACAAATGAAATCTTAACCAAAAACCCCTAAAGCGGGTGCATCGAATTTACAAAATGGATCATAAAGGTTGGCCTAATTAATAAAGACAAACATACAACATTTCCTTCAGATGGTGATCAGTGAAAGGGGTAACCTGAAGAATACTATCTATCAAATGTAATCCCTTCTTTGACAATAAATAAGCTCTATGATTGAGAGAACAAGAGATGTGTTGTATAGAGTAGTCATGAAATTGTTCCAACAAGATGGTAATTTACTTATAGAACCATAATGACTTTACTATATAATTAGTAATGTGCTTTAAATTTGAATAGTCAAACATACATACTATAGAATCAAATAATAGAGAAATCACAACATTACAATTAACATAATATAAAATAATATTGCACTACATTTAAGAAACCAAATCACAAGCCCAACAAATAGTTACTAGTGTTATAGTTATTTGAATATTGAGAATTCATAATGCAATATTTCAATAGAAGTATCCATTTGTTACAAATTAATTTTCAAAGAGGATTTCTTCTTGAACCAACAGCTCATGTGCAAACTATGAAACTAGTCATGCTTTACTTATTAGCCTTTGTAGCAAAGTGATAAGTGGAAGAACTAAGTAATCCTACAAATTACCACAAGCAAGAAGTTTAACTAGAGCATTCTACTTGTAGGGCCAAAGTGTTTTAATACTTATAGAAATAGATGTAAATGCCCAGGGAATATACACAAATCTTATATCCATTGATATATCTAGAATTTTTAGAAATAGATTTAAATGCCATAGGAATATACAGAAATCTTATATCCATTAATATATCTTCATCAATATTTCTGATTACAATTGTCGATATACAACTATATACCAAATAGACCAATATTTGTTGTTGATTACATCAAATGTTTATATCACTAATATGATAGAATCCTACTCCCTAGAACCTCAATAACATGAGATTCTATTTTACAAAAAAGATCATAGTGTGCATACCAAAAATTAATATAGACGAACAAAAGGGCCTTGGAAAATTAATAGAAAATGAAACAAGTAAACCTAATCAAACAAAACCTCAATAACATGAGCTTCTATTTTACAAAAAAGATCATAGTGTGCATAACAAAAATTAATATAGACGAACAGAAGGGCCTTGGAAAATTAACAAAAAATGAAACAAGTAAGCCTAATCAGACAAGTAAATATCAAGAGACCATGATGGGTGGGCCGCGTGGTTCGCTCAACCAGTATCCATTGGGGACTATCTAGAACCTACATAAGCTGTTGCGATCTCCTCATGCTAGAGACATTGAATGGCTTCGCGTTGTTCATCAAGGAGCATTCGCATCTGTGCGATCAGTTCGACATTGTTATCTGCGAACTTCCGGTCCATGGTATCCTCGATTGACTTCTTCAAGGAATCCAGGTCCTCTTTGTCACATTTCCCCTCTAGCTTCTACCGAAGCTCTTCCATGTCCTTTTCTAACTTCTCCATTCTTCGGCTGAGTGCATCAATGGCGTTAGTCCTTCCAACAGGGCCACAACTGCTACCTTCCACCATTATATAACACGGAGCTAGCTCTAAATAATTGTTGTAAGAAAGCTTCTGGTACGGGATATCGCCGCTACTAAATAGAGCACCAGTTGGAATTCGCTGCCTGCCCTTTTCTAAAACTTCAACAACCAAACGATGAGGAGGGCCAGTGGAGGGAAAAATGGCTGGAGACAGAGCTAATTTAGACATCATTTTCAGAAAAAACCAAGGATTAGAGGTAGATCCAATTTAAAGTGAAAATGAACCAGAAACCCTGAACACGGATCCAAACAAATATTGGCCACAAGCATCGAAATTAAATATCAAAGTACTTCAAAGAGGGTTGTATGACATTACAAGTCAGATAGCTTATGTGAGAGACTAGAATCAAGACCTTACCCTGACCGAGACCATGTGCGAGACCTTACCCTGACCAACATTTGAAGTGATGGATGGGAGAGATTGGCTGCTAGGGTTCATAGAGGCTATCCTTGGTGATTCGGCCATCCAGCTGTGGTATCTGTTCCCTCCTTGATTCTTCAAACCAATCTTACTGCTCTAGCTGCCCAACACTCTTCTCGGTTCCACGTCAGCAAAAGCAAACCTCGGTCCTCAGGGAAAACAAAGCTTGAAACTGGAAAACGCAGTGCACCTTAGTCTTCAGGGAAAATAGAGCTCCAAACTAGAAAACACAGAGTTTGAATATTTAGTTTCAATGTAGGCAGTGGGAGACATGTATCTTGTATCAATGCAGAAACGTTTGTGACATTAATGATCACAGTGTGGCAGGATATCATTTGTATGTCATGACAAGACATAAACGTGATGATATTATTCACATGAGTGATATAATCCATCATTTACCATTAGCGTCGTCAAGATCACCACCATGCCAACGTACAAACCATTTTAAATGGTGGAAAAGATCAACTGTCATTGATCGAGTGGCAAAAGATCAATGGTCCCACGTCCATTCCGCATCCCCAACATCCGAGCTAGGACAAAGGAATTGGTGGTTGTGCAATCTGAAACCACTCTCCACGTGGTAGCACCACATGATTTCGCAAGTTGGAAGGGCGGTAAGGAAAACCACCTTCGCCCAATCCTTCATGGTCACTCGCACATGTGTATATGATGTGGCCAATCCCCATCATAACTTCTGCCCACACAACTCCTCTGGCACACGTGGATATGATGTGGCTAGTCCACATCATACCTTCTGCCCATGTAACTCCTCCACGCCGGGACTCCTGATTGCGTGTCTCCTCCTCACCAGACTTCCTGCCCACATGGATTCTCCACGTCATCTTGGCATGGGTGGGGCCAACCAAAATGTTATGCTCCCACCTGGGCTCTTAATACATTTCACGACTACGAGCTTGAGCTCACAAACAGAGTCTCTTCTATTACAGGATTTATATTAAAAAATTCTTACTAACTTAGACGTAAAAATCAGTAGAAGTTATTCCGGGTTAAAACAGTGCAACCTCGCCGCATAATTACACATAGACGAAATTTACTTCGATCTTTCACCTTTTACAGAGCTTGGTCTCTTAATACATTTCAGGAATACGAGCTTGAGCTCACAAACATAAACTCTTCTACTATAGAGAATTTACAGACTTTATTTTGGCTTCAACTAGAAGCTTCAACTAGAATCTATACTTTATTTTTTGGTTCCACTAGAAGCTTCAACTAGAAGCTATGAGTCACATTAGTGACAAATCCTGGTCTTGGGGCTTTGATAGTGCTCGAAATGCCCATATATCATGGTGTGGTGAGGATTTGTCAGGGAACTACAGTCAAAATGGTCATATATGGTGAATGATGGCTTGTATAACGTGTGTGAAGAAAATAATCACATCATGTTTTAGTCGAAATTATGTCACAAATACCAAGATCACCGCCATCATTTACCACTAGCGCCATCGGGACAAACATTTTTAATATGTTCTAACTAAGCTTGTGATTTGGTTTCTTAAATGTAGTGCAATATTATTTTATATTCTGTTAATTGTAATGTTGTGATTTATTTGTTATTTAATTCTATAATATGTATGTTTGAAAAGAGAACACATAAAATTATGAGAACTGTTTGAAAAGAAAGAACACATAAAATTTGAATATTTTAATGCCCCTAAAAGGGATTTAGACTTTGAAAGCGTGAATTTTGTGACATGTGGAATGCTTATATTGCGACACGTGGCATATTTGATTTTTAAAATTAGTTTATTTGAACCAGAAACGTGGATGTTATATCAGTGGGGTCGATATGAGAAGTATAGCTTGCACTTTGTGGAGAAATGAGAAATAGTTGGAGATGAAGACGGTGTAAGGAAATTATGGTTGAGTTGCTGAGTAGAAGTTCCTTAATGAAGTTTAAAACTGATACACTCCAAATCAGGTAAATATAAAGTTCGTTATATTTACCAGCTAGATATTTATATTTACCAGCTAGAGAATGGGGCAGCTCCCGAGTAGACATGGAGCTACCCTGAGGTGAGGGATGCTTTGAATGCGTAAAGGGACGAGGAGAGGTTGAGAGGTACCAGAGTTGCAGCCAGCTAGCCAATGAAGGGACTTGAGAGCGAAGAATCGAGAAGGATCCATAAAGCCACATGTGTGAGGGCAGGCAGGTGGAAGCGAGGGAGGTGGTATATTTCATGTGGAACATGTGCCATGTTATGGGAGTATGGGTCGAGGCTCCTCCCCCACCTGCAAATTAAGACCAGAATTGAAGCAAATAAATTCTAGAAATCTGAAGAAGACAGACAAGGGTGGAAGGGTGGTGCCAGGGCAGGTTGCATCCTGCTAATGCTGTTGGTGCATCCTCTCAGTATTGCTTGATATTCCAACATAATGATGGAACAGTCTGATGCAAAGATGACATGTTTGAGGAATAATGACTGATTATTTTTGTGGTTGCAGGGGATGAATCTACTGCTTCTATGTCTACAAGTTGAATCTCCCATAAACGTTTAGTCTTTTATTACTCCTTCAAAGGAGATGATCTAATTAAGGATAAGGAGAATCTAAAATGTTCAACGACTTTAAATTATTGTGAACTTGAATTTAAAATCAAAAAATGCAATTTTGATTTGAAAAGTGTGAATTTCAAATAAAAAAATGCAATTGTATATTTGAAAATTGCAGTTTTCATCTGTAAATGTTCAAAATTTTAAGTTGAAAAAATTAATGTCTTGAATATTCAGTCATTATTTGAATAACAAGTCAATCGGCTAAGTTATAACATAAAACAATGGTTTGTCCCGACTTCTGTTTTCTGACATGAAGGATCAGCCACCCCTTCTTTTTGTAGTTAATTGTGAAAAAATTTATCCAGCAATTTAGCTATATCCATATTGGAGAACACAAGAAGGATCGACTGACCCTTCTTACAGTGTTAAACTATTACGAAAATAATATTGGGAAAAAGAACGGTCGACCTCATAATTGGTTACCTCTAATAGTAGAGGGAGATTCCAGTGTCCTGATTATGATGGCTAGCCATATCGAGAGGGTGTCAGTTGTGGCCAAAGTTTTGCATAATTGGAGATGAGCTAGCTAACAAGGATGTTGAATCACGTGTAGCCTTCAAAGCAAGCACGCTAGGAGGTGCATGCGATCACGTGACGAGAAGACGATGCCTTGAGATGGAACTTGGATGGGTTCGGACCCCAAATCCTGGGTGGCGGTGGCAGGTGCTGTAACCATCATTATATTTTAGGAGGCCACGTTGCCACCTTTACATGCGTTTAATTAAATTCTATATAACAATTAAATGATGCAGCCAACGTACAGTGTAACTACGTGGTAGAGTGACAGAGTAGTAGGTGGGAAGGGTGAATACTAGCTGGTATTCATTAGTGGAGTATTGTTAATGGTGAAGGTCAATTAATTGATCATTGAAGCATAATAACTACAGCAGAATAACTAATGCATGAGGCGATTGTATTTTTGAACTTGCACTCTGGACAAGATAATACAAGTCTGTAAAGCATGAATTTTGTGGATCTTAGGTTGATTTTAAACTAAAAAGGTAAAACAAATTGCAAATATATAAGTAATATTTGAATATAACATTAAAAAAATTGACACTTTATAAAGTTTAATCAAACGTAAAATGATAGGCAATGAAAATTAGTAACCATCATTAAATTTTAACTTGACAGGCAATGAAAATTTGAAATTCCAGGCCTAGACTCGAAGGCTCACAGCTTACCAAGCATGCGAGGCCTAGGGAAGAGATGGAATGGTTATCATTTTCATTAATGGAAAATCAAGGCCTGGTACAATGACCATATCTATTGGCAGGATTATGGATTATAAAGCCAAAAAGGCAGACCGGTGCAGGCAGGTCCGAATTGAGAAAGTAGCTTGCCCTACCCTGAGAAAAGGCATGCTGTGTCTATTCCATTTATGGATTAAGTGGTTTTAGATAGCTAGTGGTTTTTCTTTTCTGTTGGAACCGTCTTCTTAAGTAGTATGGCCCCTCACATGCATCTTTTCAATTGTCGTGGCTCTAAATGGACCTCCGAGGCGAGTGGCAAGCAAAGGCATGAAGGCTCGTCCAACCAGGCAAACATCCTGGTGGATGACCATCATTTGTATTTCCACTGGGAGCATATTTACCTGGAGGAAACTCCTGTGTCTACTGAGTCCCATATCGCTCATTTGGAAATGTCATTGTAGCAGGAGGTCAAAGAGTAGTAGGGTTGTCAGATTGTATCCAACCCATTCTGAGTGGGCATAATTCTTCTGGCCTGCGAAATCCAGGCACGAGAGCAAATTGTCAAAGACATTAAAGATATCATCGAGGGAATGAAAGTGACTTGGCAGAATGAAATGGAGAGTACGTGAATTCTGGAGACATTAGTGGAAGCGCTCAACATCCATGACCTATAGGAGGCTTAGAGCCGGGTGCCGAGAACCATGCGTTGATCAGGATGGATTTTACTCTCTTTGCCCTGTGTTTGCGGTTATATTTTGATGGCAGTACTAGTTGTTGATTTTCTTCCTGCTCAGCCTATTGTTCTCGATTAATTCTGCAGCTTGTTCCCTTGCTTTGCTGCTATGCTATTTTTTGGCCCTTGGAAAGTGGTTTCTTATCCGAGAGGTTTTGTGTTCTCAGTTCTCCTCTATGAAGCAGTCATGCTATATGGTGCAGTTGTTAAGATGATATGTGTCATGCTAGATTCTGGTTAAGTTGTTAATTTGATCTGTCGGCGCCCGGTTTTCCCAACTTGGGAAGGGCCTAAGTGAGATTTTAGCTCACTCTATTTGTAACTCTGTACCATTTTTGTACCATATTTATAGAATTTCTAGCTCTGCTTACTTACAAAAAAAAAGAACGGTCGTTCGACCCTTCAATTTTGAGGGAGCTATAAAAATAGAACAATTTGGAAGTTATAACATATAAAAATAGTTTGTCCCGACTTATGTTTTCCGAAAAGAAGGATCGGCCGTGCCTTCTTTTCATAGTTAACTGTGAAAATCTTTATCCAACAATTCAGCTATAGCCATTATGGAGAACACAAGAAGGATCGACCGACCCTTCTTGCAACCCCTCTTGCAGTGTCGAACTATTACGAAAAGAATATTTGGAATAAGAAGGGTCGACCGACCCTTCTTGCAGTGTCAAACTATTATGAAAATAATATTTGGAATAAGAAGGGTCGACTGACCCTTCTTGCAGTGTCGAACTATTATGAAAATAATATTGGTAATACGAAGGGTCGGCCGACCTTTCAATTTCGAAGAAATTTGAAAAATAGAACACCTTGGAAATTTTAACATATAAAAATAGTTTCTCCCGACTTCTGTTTTCCAACAATTCCAATAATTCCGATATCCATAATAGAGAACACAAGAAGGATCGACCGACCTTTCATTTACGAGGGAATCGTAACAATATAACACCTTTGGGAAAGAGTGGTCATTGTTTCTCTGAGAAAACGTATATAAATTTGGTTGTTTAAATGTTGATATCTAGTATCCCATGGTGACACATGGAACAATCATATTGTGACACATGGCATATTTTATTTGGCACATTGAGTATTAGAAATATAGTTAAATTATAATATTGGCTTGTATAGAATATTTTCTCCTATGAGCACCGCTGAGTTTGGCACTTTGAGTATAGCGGAACAAGGACAACCTTGAAATTATTACCCATGATAAGTAGTAGAATGGTGATGGTTAATTGGGAACAAATTGCCCGTCCTGAAAGTGCATCAGGAATCTATCTTAATTCAATTGTGATCTCAGGATGAAAAGCCTTTGGAGAGGGATTTTTGGAACTACTATGTGGACTGAATTGGTAAAGGTCAAATATATCAAGATGGATGTGTATAGTTGGATCAGGTATCCTTTTAACAAATCAGGGGTGCATCACCTATTTGGGCTGGTTTTTTAAAAGTTTATAATCTGATGGCTAAATATTTAGTCTGGAAGGTTGAAAATGGAAAAAACATTTTGGTAGGAATTGACCCAATTGTGGGTATCTAAACATTGCATCGTTTTGATTATGCCACACTGAATAAGATAAAAAGAACTAATGATAGATCCTGTAATACTTACTAGATTATAGCTATGGAACTGGTGTTGGACGGGGATGAGGCTATTGAATGGAATCTCTATATTGGCAAACTCAACTTTGGTTGATGTAGGATCATGGATGAGAATGATAGCATTATTTGGGAAAAAAATAAGGCAACACGAATTATCACGGCAAAGTTGGCATATCAAACAATTATAAGACACCGGGGTATGTATCCTACAAACTGGTGGTTCAAGCTTATTTGGCAGTGGACAATCCCACTGAAGTTTCAATATTTCATGTGGCATGCTTTACAAGGATGTCTGAAGACAGTCTTGGGAAACTATTACCAAGCGAGGATGGGTTGGACCAATTTGATGTTATCTATGCATAAATAACATTGAAACATCACATCATATTTTGGTAGTCGAGTGTGAGTTCACTAGAACTTTGTGGAAAATGATCATAAATCATCTACAGCTGGAACAAAATTGGGAGTTGGATTTTTTTGTGGCCAACATATATAAATGGCACAAATATTGCATGAATACTCCATATCTTCCAGCTCTGCTCTCTTGGCATATTCGGTGGGTTAGAAACATGGCTTTGTTTGAAGATATTATACCTAACATACTTTCCTCCAACAGGTTAATGGTATTATTGAAGGATTATAATTATAATGCAGGACAGTAGAATACCAGACAGCTTGGATCCTTCATCTTTCCCTTCCACAAACCGGTTGGTTTCTTTGATGGCTCGAAAATAGATGGATATTGTGTTGTTGGCAGTGTGATTTATATCAATGATGACCACTACTTCACACTCAGGATGAATTGTGGGAAAGGAACAAACGCTAAAGCTAAATTACTTGGCTTATGGTGTGTAATTATTGTTGCTGCTATAATGGGATTACAGGTGATAAAGGTTTTTGGTGACTCTAGGGTGATGATAAAGTGGGCTTTCAAGGATTATCAATTGATATCATTTCACTACAACAGTGGTGCAACAAAGTTCGTAAAAGAATCAACTTCTTTAAAGATATTACTTTAGAACATATTTATAGGCAATTCAACATGACTGTAGATAACCTATCTAAGGAAGCACACGGAGGAGATGAAGGCTATGTCTATTGGGAAGAATTCATTGAAAATCAAAGCTATGATAAGGGAACAATCAAATTATTTGATCAATATTAGTTGTGACAAAGTCATAGGTCCATGTTTTTTGTTTTTTCTGTTGTTATACTTGAACATTGTTTATCTTTGATGGATGAAGCTGATCGCTGATGGCTTTTTGGAGCACATATTAAGTCTGTACAAAATTAGAAACCATATTTAGAAACCATATTTTCTCGTTGTCCCTTGACTGCTGCAAGGCCCTTCTTGTTTATCCTAATTTTTTCTCCTTCCCATCCTTGCCTTGGTGACCATGCCCATATGATGCTATTTACGTCAACCATCATATTTTCTTCTGCACCAACAACCCATTGTTTCTTTCTATCTAAGCATTTTTTGTATAAGACCTTCAGATCCTTCGATGCTCCTGTTGGCTTCCACCATTGCACCTCTACTTTGTAAGACCCAACAGTACTAGCATCTGACTCCCGATAAATATCACCAATAGACTTACCCAACCAAATTGCACAATCTGGATCTGGTGATTGCACAATGACCATTTGGCCCTTTACAGCATCCACTATTGGAATGAATTCATCTCTAGGCTTGTTGCATAGTGGTCCAACAAAGGAATCCTGCAAAGCAGAAACATTTTCCTTCAAGTAGGCATCCATAATTTCATGTTCATATCTTATAGATTCACTACTACGAATATCATGGCTTGTCGATGGCCAAAAGTTAGTTGATGACTGATAAACACTCTCAAAGGGACTGTCCAAAGCTTTAAGTACAGCCTCCCAAAAATTTAACTTGGGATGCCAAAATTGTTCATCTCCCTTCTCAATCCCTTGTTTCCAGAATGAAATATATGTTTCTATTCCCTTTTTTATTTCATCAATCTCCGAAGGACTTTTTGATTGTAGATTTAATAACTTAGGTTATCCCACCAGCAATTATGCGCTACCATCTGGCAATGATCGCTAGAGTTGAATAGGATACAACCAATCTTTATCCTGAAGTGATGCCTTCCATTGCATGACTGGAATGCCATCTATGAGATGAAATTTAAAAAACTGGGATTTTTATATACCGATGATTTTGGCATTTCCATCCAAAAGGTGGGGTTTCACAAAACTCTTAAAATCGTAAACTTCATCAATTAGATAAGGAACAAACGAATTTTGATCTTCACATGTCCTATACGTATCCATAATTTCTGGGAATGAAAATATATCCTTGCGCATTAGCTTTGCTGATAACCTGCCATAAGTTCCATCTATGTCTTCATGGGTGTGTCCAACCAGGAGGAATCCAACTTCAATTGTCTCGAACACTCTCCTTGCTGTTAAAAGAGATAAAAATGCAAATACAAAGCAGTTTTTGTTATCTCTTGAACAATTATCCATTTGCAATAACAACATGGGTGGTAGTTTTCTATTTGGCATGCATTGATTAGTACCATCAACACACATTACATCATCTTGCAGTACATCTTTTATGTATATCGAACACTTTTCATATGAGTCTAATTGCAATAGAGCATCATGCAATTGGTGCTTAGATGTTCCTCCTTTGTAGAGCAAATAACCATATTTATCAACCACTGGTTCTTTAAGACACTTCAAGCATTGAGCGAGGGATGTCACTATGAAATTCGATCCCATCTCTAAAAATGAGAGGCTGAAATGACCAAAACCTCCAATCTTGTGCCCATGAGTCAACATTCCAATCAATGATATGGGAATATTTATAATATTACTAAAATATTTTGCCTTCTTACCCATCCTTGGAATGGAAGTCTTTGACTTATCCATTTTGTCATGAACAATACTGAGACAAGTCTTCGGATTTTTCTGTGAAGCTGACCTGTGCGAATAATAGAGTTGGCGACAACTTGTGATATATTTATTATGAGCTGCTTGGTTTGCTCGCAACTTTTCCACCTCAGCTGGATCAGTGGTCCCCTTAAGCCTATCTTGTATTGTAATGCACTCATTACACCTTGCAAAGGAGTTTGATTTAGAAACTTTAACATCTAGAAAATCTTCTCTCATCACCTTGATAAAGGAGGATTGTGATACTGGAGGAAAACTAATTCTTGTGATTTCAACATTAGCCATTTGTCGTAGCAAACCATGGGACATATTCACAGGCAATAATTTCAAGGTTGTCCTTCTTCCATCTCCACTGATTAATCGTGTAAGATGTGGAGATTTGTCTGAATTCTCTAGTACAATTTTATTAATAGTAGCTACCAGTGCAATAGTGTTCACCCTAGATTTTTCCAAGCCACTGTTACCTTGCACAGCTCTCACATCACCATTCATGAACATTATTTTTTAATTGAAGAAAGTGCTCTTTTTTATCCCATGGCATTTATACCATGCATTTTGACAGACGTCTCTTGTGTCTAATCTCATTGTAAACAAGCTTCTTTTTCTGTCATCTCCTTCTTTGGCCACAGGAGCATTTGATCGTATAGAATTTATAACATACTGTCTTTTTGAATTTCCATTCATACTATCAAATTTCTTCCGACATTCAACTATCGGTTGAAGTGGAATTTTTGATATACAAAAATTTGAGCAACAATTTTTGGTGGCAATGTTTGAAAGGAATGCACCCTGATTTATTGCAGGCCTGTAAGGTACTGATCTTGAATTTCTATCAGAAATTTTAGTTCCAGCTTGCCACTTTACGGAATTGTATGGCCTTGTTCCATTACCTTTAACATCTGTATATTCACAATGGGGAGTACCTGGAAGGACCATCTGTAAAGGACATTCTTCAAGCACTTTCCAAAAGTTGACCATAACTTCGTCTACTTTCTTTTTTAGTATAACATCCAAAGGAACATCATGGAGTTCAAGCAAATGGTTTGCAGGCCATCTTATAAGGGAGCCTTCAAATACACCACAATCATCGCAATTGCATAAGACTTTATGAACTAAAATACCAAACTCACCAGCATCTAGTGCTTTGAATTGTACAATCTCTCCCTCAAAAATAGTTGACACTATTCCATGAGCAACATACTGTGGCTTTAAAGAACATTGATGTATCAAATTAACTTTTTGTCCCAGAAACCTAACATTGTGATTTTCTCTTAATACTTTCAATGTTGATTTAGATTAATTATTGTTGAAATTGCTTGCAACAGAAAGCAATGTTTCTGTATTAAAATCGATGAGCCTTTTAATCGGCCATACAACAAAACTTCTACTGCTCAGCCCTGGACAACATTCCATACAAGAAAACACCACTTCATTCACCATAACACCAAAGAAGAAGTCACCCAAAAATGTTCCCCCAACAAAATCAGTCCCACTCGCATTTGTTACCAAACCTATGGAAATGCAATCCTTGCTTTCTGAACACATATGTAACAACTTAAATTTTCTCATAATAAAAGAATATCTATTCTCAGTTGTTATGATATGTGCTACACTTGTCGAAGTAGAAGCTAGTATATCACTCACCTCATTCTAAGTTGTTATGATATGTGCTACACTTGTCGAAGTAGAAGCTGGTATATCATTCACCTCATTCTCGCGAAGAGCGGACCCAATCTGGTTAATGATCTCATATACATGCCATTGAATATAACCACCAATAGCCTCTGACAATGTATCTATAGCTTCCGATGGATAGGGCAATGGAAGACTTGCATTTAAAGTTGATGTAACATTTACAATGATACATCCGGCATTAATGCTGATATTATGCAAAAAATTTCTTTCTGGAAAGAGATTCCCTCAACAACTTTCAATCCATTCAAAAGCAGGTCCACACATTGTTGAGTACCAAAATCCATTTCATAAATGATATTTGAAATATAAAATAACAGGACACATTGTTCGGAACAAAAATCCAATTCAAAAGCATTTTATGAAATATAAAATAGCAGGAGGACATTAAAAATCATATTTATTTTAAACAAAGATATAACATAAGTTATAATATATAAAAATATGTATGTCCGGACTTCCAATTTTATGAATGGAAGGATCGGCTGCCCCTTCTTGAAGAAGAAGAGAACACAAGAAGGATCGAATGACCCTTCTTGCAGTTTAGAAAGATTACCAAAAGAATATTGTGTAGAAGAAGCGTCTCCCGCCCATTCATTTATGGCGGAATATTAAAAATGTTCAACCTACGAATGCTAGGCGGTCAATACATGTATTTCCAAAATTGCGAACAAGGGGAGAATACTGAGCATAGCAAGGGTCTGACGACCCTTCATTTACGATATAAATTTAAATATATTTAATCTATGAAGGCTATGTCGACAATTCTCGACTTCCGACTTCCACTGTAAATAGTAAGGACCCGGACATCATCTAAGTTCTAACATATAAAAATGTTTGTCCCGACTTCCATTTTCCAAAGAGAAGGATCGGCCACCCCTTCTTTTAATAGGAGATAATTGTGAACAACTATATCCATCAATTAACCTATATCCAGAATGGCAAAAGAAAGAAGGAACTACCGACCCTTCTTGCATTCTAGAACTATTATGAATACAATAATGGGAAGAAGAAGGGTCGGCCACCCATTCATTTATGATGGAATTATAAAATTATTCAACCTACGAAGGCTAGTACATCAATTCATCTATATCTAAAATGGTGAACACCAGAAGAAGGGCCATCCGCCCCTTCGTTTAGTAGGTAATTGTGAAAACCTTTATCTAGAAATTAAGCGATGTCTAGAATGGTGAAGACGAAGAAGGATTGACCGACCCTTCTTGCATTCTCAAGCTATAACGAAAAGAATATTGGGAAGAAGAAGGATCGTCCGCAGCTTCAATTATGAGGGAATTGTAAAAATAGAACTTGGAGAAAAAGCGGCCGATGTTTCTCTGTGCATATTTCCACTTTTTAGCAAAACATGCGAAGCAATGTTCCTATGGAATATGTGTTTAAAGTGTTGATATCTACTTTAGCCACTCTGAAAAACTTATCCCTGGGGGAAGGAGAAGATGCTCTTTCTCCTCAGCATCTACTTCCAACACCCTGAAATGGAACAACCTGACGAAAGAGCGATCTCGCTTTTTCTGACAAAATTTCAACTTGACAGCAAACTCTTTGTAAATTTTGTCATTCAAATATCAAAATCTAGTCTCCAGGGTGACACATGGAATGCTCAGATTGTGCCACGTGGCTTTGATTATTCCCGACTTGATATGTGCTACACTCGGCGAAGTAGAAGCTGCTATATCATTCACGTCATTCTTGGGAAGAGCAAACCGAAAAGTACATTGTTTCTATTTTTGTTTTTAAGAAAAAAATAAAGAATGTTTATGTCTGGTTAATCGCAGTCAAAATCATTCCAACTAATGGAATCACTATCTGCATTGTTATCACTGTTAAATTCCTTTTTCAACACAGTATGATGCTTAAATTTTAATTAGCATTATGGTGTGCCTGGGAACTGGGAAGGCATGCATGTGTTACTTGGAATGTGTTGAATATAATTGTATCACTGATGACAAAACTATTCATTAATGATAGTCTGTAAATTTACTTCCTAGTTTCTCTGTTAATTATTGTTATTTCCAGTTAAATGACAGTCTGTAAATTTCCTTCCTTTCTCTGTTAATTGTTATTTCCAGTAAATCTTTTCCATTGTGTTATTCTTCATGCTTCTGTGAAAGTAATATTAAATCAGAATTCATATGTTTATGCTCCAGTTTACTGCATCTAAGTATTCACTAATTTTCTGCTAAAACTGATATTGGATTCATTTATGACCAATGCCCAATATTAATGGACTGTTTTATTTTCTTCATTATCAACCTACAAATTAAGACAGACAAGGGTATTCACCAATTTTATGCTAAAATTCACTTAATTTTAAGAACATTTTTATCAGTTTATCTCTTCAACTAAGTGCCTTGGTATCGTATGCAAGACTCACATGTGTTTTCATTGCATCCAACAATTTGAGTCATACACCACGTCCAACTACCCAATACATGGGAACTTTCTAGCCAAGATAGTGTATTGGCAAACAATTATACGTTAATAAATTGTTTAAAGCTATTTGATTGCTTAATTTTATTCAATTAAATTAAATACTTAAATTATATATATTTATAAAAGAAATGTAATCAATATTATATAAATTAAGACATAAATGATCAATTTCAAATATTTCAAACAAAGTATAACGTTTACATAGATCAGTATACTATAGTGAATATTAACTGCAAAATGATATTAAAAACAAAAAACATGTTTCAATTTTCCGAGTTCATTTGTCGTTATCTTTTTCCAACAAACCTAAACAAATGTTAGAGGATTTGTAGAAAACAATATGGAACATATGAAAATAATACGCTACATCACCAGAAAGAAAACGTATGCAAGCTGGCAGCAATCGACATTAAACTTGTTAATTCCGTTAATTTAGCCCAGTAATGAGTAATGCACGATTTTGCAAATATAACAATGTGGATTCATATTAATGGACTGTAAATAAATTATGAAGAAGGCAGACAAGGGTGGAAATAAATTCTGGAAATTTGAAGAAGACAGACAAGGGTGGAAATAAATTCTGGAAATCTGAAGAAGACAAACAAGGGTGGAAATAAATTATGGAAATCTAAAGAAGACAGACAAGGGTGGAAGGAAATCTGAAGAATCTAAAATGTTCAACGACTTTAAATTACTATGAACTTGAAACTGTCATTGCATTGATTTTTGACAACCATGGAAGATATGGTTTTTAGCATAGAGGCTGAATAAGCATGCTCTGTTACAGATTTAGATTTATGGTTTGAATAATATAAATACCTGCCAATTGAAAAACTAGCAGTCGATTCTTCAAACCAATCTTACTGCTCTATCCACCCGACACTCTTCTCGGTTCCACCTCAGCAAAATCAAACGTCGGTCCTGAGAGAAAACAGAGCTCCAAACTGGCAAACATAGAGAGTTTGAACTTTAAGTTTCAATGTAGGCAGTGGGCGGCTAGAGCAATGTGGCGGGATATCAATGCAGAAAAGATGCTGACATTAATTATCACAGTGTCGCGGGATATCATTTGCACGTCATGACACATAAACACAATCCATCATAAACTTGACATTAATTATCACAATGTGGCTGGATATCATCTATACGTCGTGACACATAAAACACAATCCATCATAAATGTGATGAGATTATTCACATGAGTGATACAATCCTCAAGATCACCTCCATGCCAACGTACAAACCGTTTTAAATGGTGGAAAAGATCAACCAGGCGGGGAAATATCAAGGGTCCCATGTCTGATACGCATCTCCAACATGTGTGCTAGGACGGAGGGATGAGTGGTTGCAGAATTTGAAACTGCTCTCCACGTGATAGCACCACATGATTTCGCAAGTTGGAAGGACGGTAAGGAAAAACTCCTTCCTCCATTTGCAAACCCACATTTTCCCATCCTTCATGATCACTGGCACGTGTGGATATGATGTGGTTAGTTCATATCACACCTTCTTCCCACGCAACTCCTCCACGTCGGGGCTCCTACCCACATGTGTCCTCTGCGCCATACTTCCTGCCCATGTGGCTTCTCGACGTCAACCTACACATGCACAGTGGAAAACACCTTTCAATTACACAATCACAACATAATTACCCAGTACATAATAGCATCCAAACAATGATTTAATAAAAATCTGAACCAACAAATCAAATGCATCCATAAATTGCAAAGACCAAAGCAAATGAAAGAGAGACTAAAAAAACTAGAACATGGATCGCAGTAGATAAAAAAAAACTAGAACATAGATAGCTCTCGGAATTAAAGATCAAAGCAATTGAAAGAATTTTATAGCGTGTTATAAGATAGTAAGGGTCAAAGACGTTACCCTTTCATTTAACTGATGGGACATATTGTTGGCAAGGGTTCATAATTAGTAATTCCTTACTAATTAAAACAAGCTTGAAAGACTATGAAGATCAATGATGAATCGATGCATGATCTAATATATTTTTTTTATGAAGAGGTATGATTTTCCTTAATAAAGTTCTCAAATAATAAATTTCTTTGAAAATATATATAACCATACAAGTCAAATGTATGAAGAGGACCATAGGTGTCTATCAAGTTTTAGTAATTGCATATCAGAAGCCAGATCTGAAAATCTGAAGCAAGATCATAAATTAGAGGTTTTGTTGGGTGCTTCTTGGGGCAGGTTCATGCCTTCTAAGGGAATTGTTGCCTCCTTCTAGTCGTGAGTAGAGATTTAGGGTGGTGGGGCATCCTTGTCTGTTTAGCAGGTAGAAAACCAGGGGTGTAGGAGCATCCTTTCTGTAGCCGCAGAAGAATTCATGGGATTAAGTTCTCCATCAAGTTGGTGCTTGTAGAACAATTTTGTATATATGTGTTCAAATTTTTAATTGTCCTAGTCACATTGGGAATGATTATTTAAGTTGTGCTTAATACTAATTTTATATAAAAGGGTTGAAAAAGGAAATATTGATTCCCCCCCCACCTCTTAGTATTGCTGGATGAACCAACACCTGCCGCAAAATGCCCTCATCGTCACCTAACGTGTTGTGTAGTTGATGCTCTAGTGCCTCTGCTTAATATTTTAGGCGCTTGGGCCTATTGGCATAAATTTGTAGGCCCCCTAAGCTGTTAAGCTTACTTCCCTTATAATTTTTAAGCCTTTTTTGAACTCCAAATCTCATGAACTATTTACCCGATCTTTTTAGATACTCGGGACAAAAATAATGCTAAGAATGGGGTCCCTTTGTGAAAAGATTTTGTACCTTGTACCACTTGATGAACACCTTCCAAATTTATCTTTCACATGATCATGTATTCCATGCAACACGATATCCATTTCCATTGCATTATTGTTTGTTTGATCCTAAGTTCATGGATGCAATTTTTTGTAGTCCTTTTAGAGCGATGTAAGCATTTAGAATAGATTTCCAGATAATATCAAAGCCTTGTGCATTTAAATGGAGTCTCATTCTTATAATCCAATCAGATCGGAATTTGATCCATGATAGAACAATCGAACCCCATCTACAGAGTAGATACTTTCATGTTCGTCCATGTTCTCTAGAGATCTTCGGTCCAGCTATTAGAGTCTCTCGAAGGAATTGACTCCATGATTTAACTGCACCAACTGGAAGGAGGCTAGAAACCTAAGGAAGCTCCAACTCCTCGGTTTACTAGATCCATCTAGAACAAGGCTACAACCCCTTGGTTTTCATAATTTCCAACCTATAGATAAGACTCCAGACCTCAGTAAAGTCCAACTCAATAGTTTTACTAGCACCAATTGGATGGAATCCCCAACTCCCTGATATGACCAGCACCAACCCAAAAGAGACTTCAATCTACTATCCTTGTTCGATCCTGCCACCCTAATTTGAATAAGAAGAACAATATGCCTCCAAAGAGTGTAATCAAAATCCAAAAAAAATCACCAATAGACTTCATCTATTTTCACCTTCAAACCCTTACATCATAGATTTCATAGTACATTCCAAAACCTTAGAGGGATCTCATGCCAATATCATTACCATGGAATATTCCAATACAATCACCAATAATATCTATGCCATTGGAGAGTGGTTTTTTATCATTTCTCATTTTGCATATTGGAGAGCATAACTTGTCCATGCTTATGGAGTGGTTACTCTACTTGCCTAGTACCAATTTCGAGGGTTGAAAGATTCCCATCCTAATTGGGAATTGGAGATTCCATTGTGCATAATTTGGACCATGAGGACACATATTAAGAGGTTGTGGGACCCATTTCTGGCAAGATTCCCCACTACACTTGGCATGATTCTTTCACCAATTTGAGTTCAAGATGAAGGGTAACATACTTGAGGTAGTTTAAGAGGTATTATTCATGCCGGCATGAGTCATGTTTAAAGGTCGAATTGGAGTGGAAGAATAAGTCTCGTGGAAGAGGAAGAGGCATCTTAGACCAATTGTGACACTTGGGCTAGATTCCCTAGCCTCTAGTATGAAAACAATGATGAATATTCTATGAAACGTTTGACACAAATCAGACCTGAATGCTGACATCTGAAATAAATGACATGTTAGGGATAAAAATCCAGAAACTCAGGTGCACAAGGGAGTTAGGGAATCCAAAGAGACACCCATTCGAAATGAGGGAATATGAAGGAGAGTCACTAGGAATTGTTTGACAAGTGGCACACATTGGAATCTCTTCCCAAATTGAGTTAGAATGAATCCTTTGGAAGGAATTCGACCCATGGAGGACTTGAGAAGTTTATAAAACTCACGAGAACAAAGAAGGAGAGTAGCTTTTGATTAGTTTTATTTGCATCTTTGCAATTTGGAGTGCTTGTACCTTGTCCATGCTAGTGGAGTCTTTACTCTACTTGCCTTAGTACCAATTTTATGGAGTTTTCAAAATATGAGCACACCAGCATGCTTGCCTTAGTCAATTGCATCTCCATGTCTAGTCAGAAGTTTGAAATTTCAAGTTTGGATTTTTACGGTTTCTCTGTCAAACCCTAGCCAACTCCAAATCCAGTGGTAAGATCTAAATCTTTTATTTCCATTTGAGTTTCTCATTAAGATGTCTCACCACACCAAGTCTGAGGATAAGCCTGAAGGGGCTGATAACTTCCGAACATGGAAGTATATGATTGGGTTAATATTAGAAGAGAATTCATTGAATTGGATACCGACATAAGTGAAGAGGTTCCAGTCCTAGAGGGAGATGCGGCTAAGGCCTTACATAAGAATAACTTGGTCAAGGCCATGAGGATCATTCCAGATTCTATCAAGGACCATCTCATACCACATGTGTCATCCCTAAAGACACCCAAAGAGATATTTGACTCCTTGACCACTGAAGTTGTTTGAAGGAAACTAAGAACATAAATTGGAAGATGACTTTGAGGAATCAATTAAAGAATGTCAAGATACAAAATGCAGAGATGATGTAGTCACACTTTACAAGGGTCAGACTCTCTCAGATAAAAGACCAACTTGAAGCCATTGAAGAATATAATATAGAGAATGGAGAAATAGTGATGACCACCTTGAATGGTTCTCCTAGTTCATGGGATTCCTTCATCCAAGGAATTTGTGCTAGGAAGAATCTCATCACATTCAGTAGGCTGTGGGAGGAATGCTCACAAGAAGAAGCTGGAATTGTAGCTCGAAAAGAAAACATGGGTAGTGAAGACCAGGCTCTCACATCACACAGCAAGAAGAATTACAACAAGAGGGAGCATCCTCATCACAAGAAGGAGATTGTCCCAGGAACAAAAGCAGCTCCCACAAGAAGATTCAGAACACTTTGTCAAAGACTCCAGCAGTTCCTGCAAGGAAGCAAAGATTGAGAGGGAGTTGACCCAACAACCAAACAACTAAGATAAGTATTTGAATTATTATTTCTTGTATAATATATGATTTATTACTTAAATGAATTAATGTTGTTCACTCATATACATACTTATGTTCCTAGATTTAGGATGTATATTATGCATGTTAACTTAGAAAAAATTGCATTAAATTATGAACAAGATATTACTACTTATATGCAAGTAATGGGTATTACTAAGTAGTCTATGGTACTGTACAACATTCCATTTCTACTTATTTAGAATGAAACCTCTTTGCTGACATGTTGGAGTAGACTGTGCACACTCCTAACAATGTTCTGGTACATATGGAAGGCATCTAGAAAGTTATAGGATATGTGGACAGCATTCTTGAACTATGGTGTAGTGGAAGAGGGAGTGTATGTGGAGCAACTGCTCGGGTTTGAGACACATGACAACGAGACTCATGTGTGTAAACTGAATAAATCCTTGTACGATTTGAAACAGGAACCCAGGGCATGGTACGGCATAATTGACAGTTTCTTGACTAGTTTGGGCTTTACCGAGAGTAAAGCAGATTCCAGTGATTCCTGAAGAAATCCTTGTACTATTCACTAGAAGGTTGAGGAAGTAAATCTAGTGATATTACTCCTACTATATGTGGATGGCTTGGTTGTGACAGTTGAGGATGGGTCGATTGCTGACACGAAGAGGAAGCTTGATGCCAAGTTCGAGATAAGGGACTTGGGTACGATGCACTAATTAATTTTCTAGGCATGGAGGTGTGGCAGAGTGTGGACAGAATCTTCCTTGGACAAAGAAGTATGCAGTAGAGATCCTGAAGCAGTTCAGGATGATGGAATTCAAGTCCATGGCCACACCTATGGCATCGAACCTAAAGCTATTGAGTGATGCTTCATCAAATTCGGTTGATGCCATGATAGGTTTTTCAGACACAGTGTAATCAGTCCTGAGATGTACCCATGGAGGACTTGAGAAGTTTATAAAAGTCACAAGAAAAAAGAAGGAGAGTAGCTTTTGTGATGGTCCAATAATTCCATTTATTTGCATTCTGATAGATATACTCTGTATTTAATGCTGGAAAGAATCTCAGGTCGAAATACCGAGTGAAACTTAGTATGTAAAAATACCAAACAAATTATGCATAAATGGTGCCATTTTCCCTATATCTTGTTTCCAGAGCTTGAAAAGACATTATTTCGAATTGTATGAGTCAGTCTTTGTGATTTTGTTGATGTACGGAGTGTCATTTATGTTATGAATAAGTTTGATTCATTAACACTGCATAAGACTAGACTTCCTTCGAGTGTCATTATGGTAGTTGACGAAGCGTATAGAAACTAATTGATGATGCATTTGGTGAGATAATTGAAGTCCTTTATAAGTACCACATCTTAGTTCTGAAATTTGGGAAGGTCTTACAACATTTGGGAAGCCATCTTTGTCCCCTACCCTTGGGGGTTTTGAACCTCGATTTGACTAGTAAAATTCCGCAACTTCTCTTGAAGTCAAATGGATGTTGCAGACGTATTCTGATATTTGTCTACAATCACCGATGAGGTTTCTTTTCATGTCTTAATACCCTTCATATACCTCCAAACCCAATTCGAAATCCTTTAAAAGAGTCTTTTGGAGCCATCTACCCTTGGGGGCTTCAACATAGATTTTCCTAGTAATTCTGCCTTTCATTCTCTAATTGTAAATGCAAGTGGCTGAAGTCTTTTGGAAATTTTCAAGCCTATAATAGCTGCATAAATGTGTCATATTACACCTCAATGGTTATGAATATTTTTCAATTTTGTTTTTCATATTGTCAGGTATTTTTTACATTTCTACAATTTCGTCTATACGGGTTCTTGGTTTATCTCGGTTAGACATTGCTTATTAAAAGTTGTAGAGAGGAACAATGCAAATTTTGTCGCTTTTTATGTCCGAATACCTTTCAAACATGTTCAGACCCAAATCAGAAGCATTTGGACCCATTTGGAAGCATTCGAGTCATTAATAGTCTAAGGGTCGAATTGCCCAAAAATTGCAATTTTCCAATTTTAGCAAATTTATTAAAAAGGGACACTACATGAAAAATAGAATTATGCAGCTAATATGAAATGGGTTGAGTAAAAAAACAACACCAACCTTAGATGTTATTGCTACGACATGTGATCTCTCCTTCTTTTCCTAATTTAATGTTTCATCTCAATGCCATCTTGGAAGATTGATCTTGTTCTTCAGACTTATCTTATCTCTTAATATGGTCATCTCTCCCTCTTCATCGACTTCTTCCCATGTTACACTAGACCTTCTACAAACCCATCTACAAACAATGTCTAGAATTGGTATAATTGATCAAACAAGTGATTTCTTCATATAATTGCTAGCATTTTTGTCAGTTTATGTTTTTTAAATTTCTTTTATATGGATTCTTGGGTTATTTAACATTAACATAGTATTGCTTATTAATGTTTATAGAGAGGAACAATGAAAATATTGTCACTATTCTAAGGTCTCTACATAAGGTCTCTCACTCTAAGGGTGGAGGTGGAAAAGGCGCTAAAAATTGGACGACTCACACCAAAAGTTGCAAACGTGTAGCAACGTGGGGGAATAATGATGCAAAAACATCTAAGGTTCCCACCTAGAAGAAAATCAACGGTGGAAATGGGTTCCCACACTAGAAATTGCACGGTGGTTAAACTTGGAGAAGGTGGAGCAGAAATAAAACCGCTTACCACGTGGCAAGCGTTGGTGGAGTCTGCTATAAAAAGCGGTTAAATTTAAACCGCTCATCACAAGTTCCAAAACCACCTAAACATATGTTCTATAAAATGTTTGTTTCAAAATTTCAAAAATTGTTTTTATCGCTTATTGCCTGGAGGAAAAGAACTGACGAGAAAGACGTCGTTGTCTTCATCAACTAGAACAACTACATGCAAGAAGCTCACTTCACAGCACGCAAGAAGCTCACTTCACAGGTAGCTCGAAACCCTCAGTGTTTAGATTTTGTGTCCCAAATGGAGAAAACCCATGACCTTCTCTTCAATGAAAGGTCAGATTAAAACGAGAAGCTAAATTTGACAGAGAAAGGGATATTTTCGACCCTATTTTTCCTGTGTGTAGTATTTCATAATTTAAGTCGCAGGGAAAGGATGTATTTAATGTTTTTGGTTATTTTCTGTACTATTTTTGTGTCGAACAAACCCTACACTTCCTTGAATTTGTTTGTTGGTGTGCGGTGAATTATTCGCAAGGTGAAAGGGTAATCATTAATGAAAAAACTACCAAAATTCTATGCCAAATAAATGCACAGACTGTCCGTGAGGTTATACTTTTACCTGAAACATTTCCCAAAATCCCTGAGTCATTTAACGAAGAAAATTTGGCAAAGTTTTATAGAAACTATAGTCCTGCAGAAAAAGACAAGTTTTTATTACAAGTCTTGAAAGATTGTCAGTCGCATGAAAACCTATCATTCCCTTTGAGTATTGATGTCTTTCAGCAAGATACCTAGTTAGTTCTGTCCTTGTTGAGTCAAATTTTAGGGCTAGATAGTGATAAGTCAATCACGGAAGTTATGCTAGGTTTCCTTCTCCAAGTAATTTCACCAGAATCACAGTCGAGTCCAGTGTGTTGTTTTAATTTTGATGAATTCCTACCTTAAGCAATTCATGTCCAATTGGTGAAATTCAACCAGTTGAAGCATTTTAGATATTAGCCATATCTCCTTAATCTATTCATGTGTTCAAACATTTTGGAATCCAAGTTTCTTGGTACCATCTTTTCTCATGACCTTCCTAAATAGGTCAATATGTTTGAGTTCACCCATAAAATCATGGCAGAAGTTTACAAAATTATTTTTAATGCTGAAATGCCCCAAGTGTTAGAAGAAATGAAATAAACTTTGCAGCCTACACCATAAGGCCAAACAGGTGATTGGTTCTTTTATAGAGAACAAGCTATTATTACGTTGTATGGTTTTACTGTAGCACCATATCTGTTGCTAGCCTTTTTAACAACGAGGGTTTTTGCCTTGGAATTTATTAGACAAAGGTTGCATTCTGAGGAAGAACATTTATGTGCTTTCAAAAAAGCATCGGATGCAAACTTCCCTGTTAAAGTTGGTCCATTCATCATTAAGAATAAGGCAGCCCTCTCTGTAGTAGAAAAATTACTGAAGATTATGGATTTCCAAGAGGCTGAAAGGATAAATGATGATCCTATTCATGGTAAAAGGATTAAATGGAAAGAACATAATTGATAAATTGACCAATGATTTTGAAATACTTGAACAATTTGTAATGATTAAGAAGGGTTTGCCAGATGTAAGTTACACAGAATGCATAGAATTGGAGGTGATGGTAAAAGAAATGATGGATTATGAAATCCCAACTCAAGAGCAATGGAAAATTGTTGAAAGAGTTGGGAAACCAAAACACAATTTATGTCATGAATAAATATTTGAGAATAGATTTGGATGTCCCATTGGTAGATTTCTTTGAAATTCCTTTTTTTAGCGAAGAATTCAAAGAACGTTTTGTATAATTTTGATTTTACAAAGTAATAGGGGTTGGATCCAAGAGAAAAAAATACAGTGACGTAATATATTTTGAAGACTTTAATGAATAACATAAGTATAAGTATATCTGAAATAGAGATTCATATGTTACTTTCTTCAGTCTTTTAATTTATCTTTTGTGAAAGTATTTCGTGTTACAACATCTCATCGCTTTGCCTCATAGTTGATTGTAATATCTGAGTTAGAATTCATTTTATATGCTCTGATCCACACATTTAAATATTGTCAATGTTCTTTTTTCCAAATTAATGCACAATTCATCCTAGAATGGAGATTGGCTAAGTTATAACATATAAACAATATTTATCCCGGCTTCTGACATCCGACAAGAAGTATTGGCCACCACTTTGTTTATTATAAAATTGTCAACAACTATATCCAACCATTCACCTGTATCCAGAATGGTGAACACAAGAAGGATCGATCGACCCTTTTGGCAGTCTAGAACTATTTTGAACAGAATACTGGGCAGAATAAAGGTCGGTCAACCCTTCATTTATGAGTGAATTGTAAAAATATTCAACCCGCCTAGGCTAGGACAACAATTCCAGACTTTCAACTTCCGCAATGAATAGTTGGGATTGGTATATTGGCTAATTTATAACATATCAACAATATTTATCCCAACTTGCGATAAGAAGAATCAGACACCCCTTAGTTTAGTAGAGAACTGTAGACACCTATATGTTACAATTCACCTGTATCCAGAATGGTGAACACAAGAAGGATCGGTCGCCCATTCTTGCACCCTAGAACTTCTTTGAACAGAATATTTGGCACAAGAAATATCGGTCGACCCTTCATGAGAATTTCATCGCCTTTTCCAAAGACGCAAATATATTGTGGATACCTAGATTTCTTAAAACGTTCCATCAATTCCGTTATCTCGCAACCCGCAATGCATATTGCGGGATGGGACCACAATTCCCAACTCCTGAATTCCACAGTAAATATTGGGGAATGGATATTGTCTAATTTATTACATATAAACAATATTTATCTTGACTTCCAACCTCTGACAAGAAGAATGGGTTTCCCCTTTGTTTAGTATAAAATTGCAAACACCTATATCTAGGAGTTCACCTATATCCAGGATGTTGAACACAAGAAGGACTGGCTGACCCTTCTTGCAGTCTAGAACTATTATGAAAAGAATACTTGGTAGAAGAAGTGTAGGCCGCCCCTTCATTGAATGGGAATTTTTAACATAGCCAAGGTATCCATTTAGTTACATTCAAAATGCTTTGGTCTGGTGGAAAAGAAGAGATAATAAACAATCCAATGAATACTCTTTAATAAGTTTTTTTGTTATCTCTGTATGATTTGTAGAGCTTGTTGTCGAGTAATTGTCCAAGCTTAGTTAATTAAGGTTGCCATCTATTCAATGCATGTAAATTCCATTTTTAATACCAGAAATCTTTTCAAATTATCGGGTGGCTTACATATACTTTTGTCCAAATATTCAACCTCCGAAGGCGAGGGTGTCAATTCATGTATATGAAGAATGGTGAAAACTGAAACAAGACTGAGGACAATAAGGGTCAGCCGACCCTTCATTCATGAGATAAATGTATACACAACAAAACCCCTTTCATTGGCCCCTTCGACATCACCTTCTAAATAGGTTGAAGTCTAACTCGAAGCGAATACGGGGTTGCATAATCAATATTATCTTAACCATGGCAATGCAAGGATGTCATTACGATCCTCACATAACCTTATATTTAACATCAACTAACTAACGGGATAGAACATCAGATGTCTTCGCACTTGGCAGCTATCGCAGTATACAGAACTACGCTGAATCTCTACTACATTCACCAGTTAGCCACGAATTCATCAAACTACATGTTTCTTCTTCACAATCACACACTTGTATTCCAATGAATCAATGTGCAATTACCATTCACATACATATAAATTAAATACAAAAACTCACATAAACTCAAATACAAAACATGTTATTAACTCATACACATAAACAAGAAGGATCGACTGCCCCTTCTATGATGATCGCTCATTCTATGATCGATCCTTATATCAAGCGACTACTGTAAAATGTGCATTCGATCTCTCATGGATAATGCTAGTAGATTTGTTCTTAATCAATCAATTGATTTTGAAAATGAGGGGTCATTCCTTTACCATCGATCATTAGCATTAACATTTGCAAGTATACATCTAATATTAAAACACTAATTTATAATTATAGACATTGTATGCATTCTTATATTGACTACTTAATATTGATTGTTTTGCAAATAAAGCATGGCTGCATTGTTGAGCCTCAGTAACTACCAAAAAATCCATTTCTTTGAATTGATAACAGATCACTACTACCTTCGGCCATTCAGAAATGGATGGTATGTTGAGATGGAAGAAACAGATAATTTGTACCCGGATTTATATCTTTTCTGCTTGAATGATGATGGATCTCATACTAGATTTGGAATATTGACATATGTGGATCCCGTTGAATCTGATGAACAATTGCGAGTTCAAGTTGAAGCAGTCAATGGTGAAAACTGTTGCCTTTTCTAGCTTGATCTTATGGTTTGTAATTATCAACCAGATCTAATGAAAAGTGGTCCCGATCCAGATCCAATTTCCTGTGCAAAGCAAGGGTGGGTTTTCCCCACGTATGAGGTTTCTAATCGTTCCGGATATGAAACCACGTCATCCTTGAAGAAAGGAATTTTGTTAGTATGGAGGAAAAGAATGCTGGCTGGGAAAACTTCCTTTGTATTGCATTACATGAATATTAATAAGAATCCAATAAAGGTATACCATGAAAATATTCTTACGTACAACAGAAGAGCATTTCTCCAATATATTGTAAAAGATGTGGACAAATCTTCCTTCAAACAACTCAAAGGAAGTCCTTCTAAAGCGATGCTACGGAAAGTGACTAAGAGCTTCGAAAGTTCAAAAGAAGTTCAACAAGAGCAGATCAAATACTTTTTGTTCAATGAGAACATTTTTTCCATTGCCATAACAAGATGTGTTGTTGCACCTCCGCACTTACAATACCGAAAGGTTGATGAGGAGGTCGTGCAAATCATGGTTGTATCTCTTCTCCATACATTTACAACAACATTGAGATGCCATTCTATTGCCTTTCGATAAGGAGACCAAATTGCCCTTTCTTCTTGGAAATGAAGAAGAAATTAATTTTCCAATAGTAAGTTTTTATATATTGGATGGGAAGCATACTATTTCTGTGCAGCAAATAATCATTGCAGATGATCGATATAAACAGCTCCATAAAAGGTATCGGCATCGAACAGCTCATCTTTTACATAGAGATGTTCCTCAACACATCATCAGCAAATTATGCAAACAACAGAATTTATCAAATAAAGAATTTTCAGAGACTGCATACATTTCTCAAGTTGAAAAAGCAAGGGAGAAATGGATATCTCGCGGTATCCCATATCGCCCTGGAAAGGGAAACATTTCAAGTGATGCTTGGCAGGTATACAAATTTTCTTCTTACCAATCAAAGTCTTTAGATTGCTTCCTGTGTTATGAAATTAGCAAATTAACTGGAATATTCAATTTGATATGCTTGCAGTCTTTCCAATCTGAATGTATGGATATCTTTCAAGTTCAAAATAAGGAGAGGTTTAAAGACAAGCTAACTCTTGTTTTGACATCGGAATGACTATGGATCAAATGGCAGTCTGTATTCAAGCTTTACAAAAGTGGCTCCTTGGCATGCTCGTCCAAGAGCATCAATTAGGATTATTTTGTTCCAAATAGAATAACGAATTATGGCTCTAATTTTTTTAGACCATTGCATGATCTTGATGAAGATGAATTGACCACTGTGGCGAACAATATAATCAACGGATCAGTTTGGATGAGCACATCAGTGGATAAAAACATTTGCATAGAAACTTTAAATCAATATTGCAAATGAATCAAGGATAAGAGGTCAACCAGGCATTCGATCGTTGAATATCTCAAAGTTAATGATGTTCAAAGTGATCGATCACAGATTGTCACTGACCAAAACGTCATTGAAATATATAAAATTGCACCAAACCATCTCCATCAACTGTGGAGTATTTTATGCTCCGGAAAGGAAGTAAAATCTCCGAGTAAAAAGAGAAAGAACGAATCTGAAGTGGATAATGGTACCAAAATACCAATTGATACTCAAAAAATATTGCATCTGTATATCGATAAAGAGGGGATGGGTACATTGTCCATTGGCGACGTCGAAAATAGTTCATAGTTTACTTGTCAATGTTGTAATCCTGAATATTTGGTCACCACACTCAGATTAATTCCATTTTTTGGTGCGGCGGTCAGCCGTGAATTTGTTGCTGTGGATATGTGTAATTGTGATAGTCCATGGACAGAACAAGACATGCTGCCATTTTTGTACTACTTAGAAACAAATCAAGAGGCATGTACTTGTATTTTTTATAGCTGACATGGAAAAATCTTGTACGATTTCTAAAGCTTTCACAATTTTCAGCAAGAAATAAAAAAAACATGATACATTGAATCCTACAAAGGGACTTTATAGATAATTCTCTAGGGACTCATTTATAAGATTCTCTATTATACAATGTTGGAGCATTGGAACGGAGAAGGATATTTTATCTACTTCTAAACTTGATATGGATTGGAAGGATGAGGGCCTACCGATGACTGATTTACCTTGACCCAAGGTTAACAATGATAGTGCTAGAAGCCATGTGTTTGCAAAAGAAAGGACACAAGAATTCTGGGATCACATAGTTTCTAGACAGGTCTCTTCTCAAGGATTAGTTCTTTCATTGTACGCAGGAGGTAGGCTTCTTCATTCGTTGATATGGGCTCTAGAAAGAATAGTTATTTCTATTGTGGAGTTAGTACAACAAGAGTTGTTCATGAACAGTTTCTATCATGAACTGGGTGTAAAACAAGGTATTTCTATTAACTTTTTCAGATGTGTTTGATTTTATTTTACTCTTCAAAAGCAAGGTATTTCTATTAACATTTTCAGATGTCTTTGATTTTATTTTAGTTTTCTCGGTTGGTTATGTTCAATAACTTCTTCAAATTCCTATTCTACTACAACTTCAAATAAAGAGCACACATAGGTATCATCGAACCAAATTATACTATCCGATGAGGAAAGTGAATGTGATATAGAATCTACAAAGAACTACCAAACAGGAGCACAAATAGGACAAGAATTTAAAAATTTATTTTTCAAAGATCATGGTTAAATTAACTAAATTATGCAAGGGGATAGTGACCTTGAATACTTGCAAAAAATTATATAAAATGTATACCTGCAAATTTTTAGGTCAACATGTGGATCATCCACAACCAGAGCTGGCATCGACAATGTCCCTGGATATTGGCCAGCAAATCATATTGGATAATAATGGACCAAGCGGGAGCTTGGACAATAATGAACAAGGCAAGAGCTTGGACAATAAAGAACCAAAAGAGTGCTTGGACAATATTGAAACTGGAGAGGGCTTGGTGTCAAAATGCAGTGTCTCCAATGATGTTGCTCACCAATAAAATGTTGTCCTGCCATGGACACGTAAAAGACAAAGAATATTTTTTACTTAAATTGATAAAACAAATTTATTCCAAAGTATATAATGACAAGCAATATTTATGTGCAGCTCCCTATACAAAAATTTTATTGATATTAGAAATGGAAGGTTTTCTATTTCGCAAGAAAGCCACATAAAGTGACTCCAAAAGAGAGTAAAAAGGAAATCAAAAAAATACTGGTGGAGGGGAAAGAGGAAAAAAGGGGGAAGATATTACTGATGGTGAATTTGAATTTAAACATAGAATAACTTCATATGAATCATGATCAAATGCCATTGTATCTTTGGATTTACTTCTTTCCAAATTCAATGTTGGGATTTGGTCATCTAAATGTAGTGTCAATGAGGAGAAGCCACTGCTTACAAAATTTTTGGGGGCAGGCGGTAAATATAAATCATATGAGCAATTTTTTATTTATTTATTTGGTTTTGAGAGAGATGTACCAACGATCAAGAAGGAAATACTAAAAAAAATATGGAGAGTGTGTGGACAGAATTCCCAATGAAAACTTCGAAAAGTAATACATCAATGATTGTTTTGGAGGGTGATCGTGAGAAAGGACTTCCATTCAAGGATGTACTTATCCAATATGGGGATATATATAAACAAACAGACATATTGTTTATAAATGAAGGGAAATATCAATCAGCAAACAATTGCAAGGAAAACTGCTTGAAAATGCCTAGTAGTTAGAAATTTGACGGTTCACAAGAGAGAGACATAACTATAAAAACAATGTTGTGTTGTCTGTTGAATTATCTCAAGCCTTGTTAATAAATGGGCCATTGGTTAAACACATTCAATTTGAAATGACCGTCATATTATGCCAAAAAAATTCATTTAGTGATTTGTATATTTTTTAAAACTCCTGCATTTAATTGATGTAAGTTTTATTGCACACTTCTCATATTATTTATGGACATCGTAAAATGTATCTGGTAATGTGTTTCAAAAATTGTTCAACATGAAAGCAATATACTTAGAAACAATGAACCATAATATTTTATTGACTGGGTTGTGTGTGTGTGTTTGTTGTTTGAAGATAGTACTAGAAGATTTGTTTCTAGTAAACCATTAATATTTTTTTATTTCAATGGCGTTTTGTTACACGCATTACACAGAAAATAGAAACCCGTATTGCTATGACGACCAGACTTCGAAACATCAACAAAGTATTATTTTATACGGCCAGGCTTAAGGGAATTTTTTGAGAAATGCTTTACTATTTTTGAGGTTGGCATATGGACATCTGCTCAATGAAAAAATGTTGACGAGTTTTTTCATAGATTATTAGAAAGAACATGATTGAAAAGGGAACTATTTAGATTAATTTTAACACAGGAAAATTGTTCTTCCATAGCCAGAGATGGTTTTCAGGGTGATGGAAATCCTAATGTATTTCGCAAGCCTTTGAATATAGTTTGGGACACTTTGATCCATGGTTGGGATCGGACAAATACTGTGATTGTCGATGAATCTGAAGAAAAACATGTTTCTAGTGAGGAAGGAAACTATATCATAACAAAAAATTATACTTACGAGAGTGTCAAGGACACATTTTTGTTAGATCTATTATGGCCTTGCTTGCTGCAACTGAATGGTGTGAGCGATGTGAGGCCAATTGTTAATAAAATGAAAATGGAAGTATTTGTTTAAATAATACACTTGAATGTTTGTTTGTACTAGTATGTTCAATTTCACTGTGATTATAATTCTTGTAAAGTGTCGAGTTTGGTTTCTGAAAATGCAAAATCAGAGTTTGAAATTGCTAAAATCTGTTTTAAAATTTCAAGATTAAGTACTGGATGTGTAAAAAGTAGCCTTCCAAAAGGGCAAGTGGCAATCTTCCCTTGGAAAATCAGATGAATGGGTTAACCATCGAAGGAGACAACTGGAGAAACTATGTACTTGGAGAATTGTAATGTTTTACAATCAGTTAGTTTCTCTTTTCCTTTCTTTTGTTGTGTATAAAGTTTCCTTGATTCATTTTGGTTTTTCATACATACATCTAGTACCTCTCTTTAAATTGTATTGTTAAATCATAAAACATATATATTTGTGTGCTTGATTTATCATTCATATGATTTATATGCAGGTTATGCATCGGTAAATTTCTTTACTTGATTCATATTGTTTCACATTCTGCAATTACATAACAGTCATTATCATAATTAGAACTTTTCAGTATTTGTTCAAGTGAAAGGGGTCCTCTACTAGGTGACATGATAAGGATATCCCTTCTATTTTCCTGTTGAGGTGTAGGTGTACTGGGAAGTACAGTCGATTGTGGGACTATTTGTTGTTCAGAGGTAGATTCATGTGACTGGCTATTAGTGACAACTGATGATTTTCTTGCTAGAGGAGGTTTATGGGTATTCTTTTTAGTCATATTTTACTTCAGGACCTCCTTCTAGTGCCATTTCTTGAGGCCTTGAGTGTGTATGTGCTGGAATGGGTTCCAAAGCTCTCAACAGAGGGTGAAAACCCAGCTAGAGGCTTTAGATAATCCTGCGCAAGTATTACCTTATGCTCGAGTTGTTTGGGATGGTGATCTCCCATGGATACAAAGGCCTCCACTGGCTCTTGTGGCTTTGATCCTAAAAGGATCTGTCTTCCAATGAAGGAAAACAAAGTGTGTTCAGTCTGAAACAAATCTACCTAGGAAGAAAAATCTAAGCTAAGTTAGACCTACTCTAAAAGGTGTCTTGTTTAAATGCAGATTAATTTAACTTGATGTGAAAATAAATAAGTACATTCATCCACTTAACATAAATGTGAAGAAGATCAATTCCTTATTTTCTTAAGTTGCAATCAATCAATTAAATTAACTAAATTCAATATTAAGTGTTTAAGCTCATTCAAGATTAACCTGTAACCAATATGTCAATTGAAAAATTAACATAGATTATAATTTACTGTAAATCATTTGCAGAAATCGATAAATATTTTAGTTGAAGAAATTCAATTAAAATATAATGCATACAAAGATCTAACATAAGGAAAAATGTAGATTAACAATCTCTGCATGAAATAATATTTGCAAAGGATTAAACAACATCGATAATAAACCTAAAGTAGAAATCAATATTTACCAAAGAAATTTGATCAATGAACAAAATGATGCAACAGAATAACTTTACTGTATTAATGAAAGTCTGTAAGAAATTACAAGCTCAGCATTAAACAGAGCATCTCCAGTCTTCTTTTGTCGATTTCTACCCCAAAAATGATCATCCCTTGCCTAAGAGAGATCTACCCCCTAAATAATAAATTACATAAACAATACAGGATAAATTCCCCTTAAACAAGGATTACAAAATCAGAATATTCTATTTAGTGAGGAAATCTTCCCACTTGTCCAAAAATTCTATCAATTCATCTATATCTGCATAACGAGGAGATTCGTGCCCCAGCTAGGCATCACACATGAATCCTTCAATCTCATTTTTTGGCTATTTTATGCCACGTGCGGATAAACATATAGATCTTGGCCTCCAGTGAAACAAGTTTCTTAATCAACCAATCCATGTCTTCAATTTGGATATGCTCAATCTGTAGGATTTTCTCCTTGACTTGATCACAATGGGCTTCGACCTGTTCTATCATCAATTTTGGCAGATCTACCCCCTTAATGAGCCCCATTGCAGGGAATGCGATTATCACCATGAGATTGTATCATGTACCATGTTAATAACATTCTCCCAAGCTCGCACAGCAACTCGGATCCTTCCGAATTTGAGGTTGTCCAACTCAGGGATATTAGCTGGCTTATTTTCAATATTTCTCTGCCAATCCATGATGTCTTCTACAGCTTTAGAAGCCTGTTTTGTTTCCTCTACTTGCTGGGCCAAGGTGCTAGCCATTTTTTCAAAGACAATGTAAGTCTCATGGATTTCACCCAAGGTAGTAAATAGCTTAGCTAGAAGCTGATGATGCTCTAGGTTGACTTGATTGGATACATCCTTGAACTCTTGCTGTGAAAACCTAGAAAACACAGAGGAGGATGCACTTGAAGTTGCATCCTTTAGCTGTTGTTCAAGCACAGCTATCTTTTCAGCATTGGTAGTGTCCAAAGCTTCAGCATCTTGCAATTGGACTTGAAGAGAAGCATTTTGTTCTTCAAGGTCTTCAATCTTATTTTCGAATGTTTTTCTCAGTTCATGAATGTCAGCTTCATGTTCTTCATTGGCCTTAACCAGCTGCTCTTGAAGTTTCTTGAGCTCCTCCTTCTTGACATCAATTTCTTTATTCAGTGTGATTACTGAATCAAAATTGGCACTTGCAAAAGCACCCATGGCAGCAACAGTATCCAGTGTTTCCTGTTGTATGTCATCTGATTGCTTGGCCCAAATGATTTGATTAGGAAAGGGGCCCTGCAACACATCCTGATCTCTGCCTCTTTTGTTACCCTTCTTCACCACTGCCTTAGCCTTTTTGCTATAGAAATAATCTCCAAGGGAGGTTACAATATCTTCCTCATGAGTAGCTACCAATTCAGTGGAAGATGTAGCCACATCTCCTGTTGCAATTATTGGGGCTGTTTGAGTAACAGTGGTATTAGGTATTGTCATAGTAATGTGAGAGGTGGTTAGTGGAGAAGGGATAACTTCAGGGACCGAGGGTAAAGAGGTTGGAGTAGGGATTGAAGTAAAAACTTCAAGAAGTGAAAAATATGCATCGACAACTAATGGTGAAGACGGAACTACGGGTATTTGGACATCATTGGCTGGTGGTGATGAAATAGATGATGGTGGTTACAGAGAGACAGTTGAAGACTGGATATCTGCAACTATTGATGGTGGAATGGAAAGTGGAACTGACAGGTTTGTAGATGGAACAGTAATGGAAGTTATTGCATGAAATAACTGGGATATGGTGGATGGTGGTATCAACAGTAGTAGTGGTTTCAAGAGACTGTTGATCTGGGACAAGATCATCCATGACTATGGCATCCAACACATTTGTGATTTCCTAAGAACTTTCAGTTTCTTCCTGCACCATTGTCACAGAAGGAAGTGTTTCATCTTCCACATCACTGTCTTCAATAGTAAAAGTAGGAATCTCAGAGGCAGAAGTTTGAATTTTCTGTCTTTTAGCTGGTTTACTCATAGCAATCACTTGAACATCAGTAATCAGGTTGGCTGTAGCAGCCAGAATATCAGTAGTGGGTTTGGGTACTGCAACCACTTGGGTATCCAGCAGCGGACTCATCTGTGCTAATTTATGCTTCAATTGCTGATATTTATGCATCCACATCTTTAATTCTACAACAGTTTTCAACTTCGGATTATCCTCCATAAGGCCTTTGCCTTTGTCTCCATCCGGGTAGGTCAGCATCAATGGAGCACTAGCTTTGTGAGCTTCCTTTTCTTCCCTATCTTTTCTTGTTTGCTCATCAAGCTTGTGTTCCATGCTTATATAGCTCAAAACCTTGGTTTTAAGTTCCCACTGATACTGAAAGATATGGCTCTATTCTTCTTTGCTCTTTGCCCTCAGCAGGACTTCAGAGAAAATATTAACTCCCTGATAAATAGAGTCATCAGGGATGTGTTGATGTGTATAACCAATATTCATATGCGCATGTTTGAAATGAGCCTCTAGAAATCCTTTGGGGTCATGTGTTCTTTTGGGAGAAAATACCAATTTCAAAGAAACAATCTTGTCTCCTAGTGTTGCAGCCCAAGTTGAAGTTGGGATAACCAAAGGATCGAGGTTTAAAGGGAACTTAGGCCATCCCTTCCTTTTGGGACCAGTGAGCTTAAGGTAGACATCATCTGTAACAGTTTGTCAGGGACAAATCTTGGTAGCAAATGTACAGTACTGCTTCCCCAGACTCTAATGTAAGCAAAGGCTTCTCCCACATACTAGTCACCCAAGGTAGGGATGAGAGTTCTGGAATCAAGAGAAAAGGCAGGGGCATCTTCCCTATAAATCTGCTAGTAAATTGCACCAAAGAAACGGTCACAGATGTCGTAAAGCAAGGGAACAAAATTGCTTTCCCATAAGGCAGAACAATAAATATGAACAGGGGATGAGGACTTAGTCCAACTCCACCCCATGGTGGGATACTGAAACTCTGTACAGAAAACATCAATTACAAATGCAGAGAAAAAGAAGTATGGCTTCCTTGTAGCTGTTGTTTTCTGATATTTCTCAATGGTTGTCCTTAAATCTGCTGATAAAGTTTAAGCCCAAGTGAATGACTACCCCGTTGTTAGGACATGATGGGAAATAGGAGCCCATTCAGCTTTGAATACTAAACAATTAGGGAGACCATAAAGTCTGTAGAGCATGGCTACCAGAAGAGAATAAGGCTCTTTGAACCAGGAAATTGGGTATAAATTATCAGCCCTGGGCATGAAATTTGCCGGTCTATGCATCCAAGACTTCAGCATTTCATTGAAATTGTACCTAGTCTTTGATGACTCAAGGAATGCAACATTGAGGGGCTGAATAGTTGGTTTTAGGGCATAAGCTCTGGTAAAAACCTCAGGGCGAAAAGTAGCCAATTGAGAGCCTGCGCTATCATTGAAAGAGCAGTCTTTAGGGTTAGAATGGTCTATAATCGACTTAACTGCATAAGTGTAGGGAAGGATAGCAGGTCTGGAAGCTATAGTGTGGAGTTGTGAATCCCTAATATTTTTATAGGCGGCGTGGTCACTTTGAACATCATCTAGGTCGTCATTGTCAAAGATGGAGTACATTTTGGACCAATCCATTTGGTATGTCTCATAAACCTTATCGTTGGTGTCGGCAAGGATGTCGAAGTGTGGGTCTTTGTTTAAAAGATATTTCTAAGGAGTTTTGCAGTGAGTGTTGCAAGACATGTTTGAAAAACTGGAGAAATCTGATGAATAAATAAACACCAATAAGAAAAAAAAATCTAAATAGAAAAAAACCTTGAACAATTGAATAAGAAAGTGACACGAAGCCAACCTGTGCAAGCTGGAAAAAATGGCGAAAACGACCCCTGGTAAAAAGTCACGAAAATGACCCCTGGTAAAAAGTCGCGAAAATGACCCCTGGTAAAAAGTCACGAAAAAGACCCCTAGTAAAAAGCTCACGAAAATGACCCCTAGCAAAAACTCTCAGTAAAATCCACACAAATGGAGAAAACAACCCCTGGTAAAAACTGGCAGTAAAATCCACACAACAGGCAATTTTTGAAAATGAAAAAAGATAAAAGAAAACAGAAACAAAATTAACATATTTATTAATTCCATCGGGTTACATCTAGGCCATAAGATTAAGACAAATCGACAGATGAGATCTAATATGGGGAATGCGGAAGACAAGTTGCAGGGGTTTAATTTTTCGGAAATAGATACAATGTTTCTGCAATCGGCAATCCGCAATTGCGGGTTGTGGGACTACAACTCAAAATAAAAACAAAACAAAGTGTCATCACTTCCTATGATGTCATTTCTATCTTTGAGGCTCACATGTGTGAGATTTTGGCCTTACAAAATAGAGATCAATTCATGTATAACCAGAATGGTTAGGACCGAAAAAATATAAATAACAAAAAGGGTCGACCGATCCTTCGTTTAGTAGATAATTGTGAACAACAATATCCAATAATTCACCTGTATCTAGACTGGTGAACACAAGAAGGATCAGATGACCCTTCTGGAAGTCTATAACTAGTATCAAAATAATAATGGGCAGAAGAAGGGTTGGCCTCCCCTTCATTCATGATGGAATTGTGCAAATATTCAACCTACAAAGTATAGGCTGTCAATTCATATATATCCTGAATGGTGAAGGCTGCAAAAATACTAATCACAAGAAGGGTCGGCCGACCCTTCATTTAATATGGAAAAAATGGAGAAACGACCCCTGGTAAAAACTCGTAGTAAAATCCACACAGTAGGTAAATTAAGGTTGCCATCTATTCAATGCATGTAAATTCTATTTTAAATATTAGAAATATTTTCAAATTATCGGGTGGCCTGCATATACTTTCGTCCAATTTTAAGTCTTAGCTCATTTGATCTCATGGAGGAAAAATATACCTTTGGAAGTGGGAATTGTTCTTACATGCAATGGAGCAAGCTTAAACCCCTATATTTGCTTATATATCAAAGATTCAAGATGATTATAACTTTGTTCCATATGTGTCATGTGACTTTGCATTGCAGATCTCTTACCTGATTGTTTGAAGTTTTCTTTGAGCTAGTTGTTGAGTTACTGCATTAGTTTTGTTGGAATTGGTCCCAAATAGAATGTGCAGTCAATAAGGTGCTAGATCCTATTTGTGTCTATCTAAATTAACCTTCCCCCCTTAACCTCAACCAAGGGGCAAAGGGGGGAACTGAATCATACAGTACTCAGATTCCCGTGCATTCCCTTTTTTATATTATCTATCATTTCCTATCATTCTTGCACCTCTAGTGATAAAGGAATTTCTCTGAGCCCTCCATCTTACATGATTGATATGGTATCATTTATCTTCTTCCATGCTTAGCCCCATGGCCTTCCACAGTCTTCAGTCTCTCAAAGGCCACCTTCTTTGCACCTTAGATCTGCATAGTTATTATCAACTTTCGATCTGGCCCCTGTCCACATCCTTACCATCCAAAGGTGCGGCCTTTACCGAGGTTCGCGAATTTGGAACATGCCGACACTCCGTGCATGTTCAATCTGTGAACTAAATCTCTGCCACTGATGCCTTTACTCTCCAGATTTGCACCGTCGAAAGATGCGGTCCCTACGAAAACTTCGCAAATCTGAAAATTCCATTTCCCTACACATCTCAAATCACCGAAGTGCTTGTTGTTCGTAGATCTGTCCTTCCTCTCGTCAATCTAATTTCCAACTTGCTCGCGGGCTAGCAACACTCCACTCAGGCTTAAACCATCCTATCTTACTTTTGCGAACAACGCTTGTGGCTGTTGATCTCCGTCAAGATTCTGTAACCGTCGATCTCCGTTAAGGTTATAATTTGTGGAATGCGGAAGACGAGTTGCAGGGATTTATTTTTTGGAAATATATACAATGTTCCCACAATCCGCAATTGTAGGTTGCGGGACTACAACTCGAAATAAAAACAAACTTAAGTTTCTGCAATCACAATCCATATTGCAGGTTGTGGGTTGCGGAAACGCATGTCACAAATCCATTATTCAAATAGTTCCCGCATCCACAATCATTTATAACTAGATAGTTACTTCAACAAGATATAGCATGATATGATGGGGTGTGCATTTTTCTCAAACCATGAATTATGGAAGGCATTGTCTTAGAGCAATTTTGACTACTTTTTCCATACTTTGTCAATTTCCAAAGTTTCACAAACTTGTCATACTTTTCCAAAATGATTTCAGATTGCAACACTCACACATTGGATGTCATCACTTCCTATGGTGTCAGTTCTCTCTTTGAGGCTCACACGTGTGAGATTTTGGGCTGCCAAAACAGAGATCAATTCATGTATAACCAGAATGGTCAAGACTAGAAAAATATAAATCACAAGAAGGGTCGGTCAACCCTTCGCTTAGTAGATAATTGTGAACACCAATATCCAACAATTTACCTATATCCAGACTGGTGAACATAAGAAGGATCAGATGACCCTTCTGGCATCCTAGAACAAGTATGAAAATAATATTGGGCAGAAGAAGGGTCCCTTTCCCCTTCATTTATGAGGGAATTTTGTATATATTCAACATATAAAGGATAGGATGTCAATTCATATATATCTAGAATGGTGAAGACTGGAAAAATAATAAGGACAAGAAGGGTCGGCCAACCCTTCATTTAAGCTGTAAAAAATGGTGAAAATGACCCCTGGTAAAAACTCGCAATCAAATCCACACAACAAGTAATTTTCAAAGATGAAAAATCATAAAAGGAAACAAGAAAAAAAAATCAACATATTTATTAATTCCGTCGGGTTAAATCTGGGCCGTAAGATTAAGACAAATCGACGGCTGAGATCTAATATGTGGAAGGTCAAAGACGTGTTGCGAGGGTTTATTTTTCGGAAATATATACAACGTTCCCGCAATCCACAATTGCGGGTTGCAGGACTTCAACTCGAAATAAAAACAAACATGTGTTTCTGCAATCCGCAATACGCATTGCGGGTTGCGGGAACGCATGTCGTGAATCCATTATTCAAACACTTCTCGCAATCCGCAATCATGTATAACTAGATAGCCACTTCAACAAGCTATAGCATGATATGATGGTGCATGCATTTTTCCCAAACCCTGAATTATGGCGGGCATTCTCTTAGAGCAGTTTTGACTACTTTTTCCATACTTTGTTAATTTCCAAAGTTTCACAAAATTGTCATATTTTTTTAGAATGATGTCAGATAGCATCAAAACACCATCATGTGTCTTTTCAGCCGTATCACACATTCCATGTCATCATAGATGCCATGTCTTCATATACCCTAGACGAGGTGAAAACAGGCTTCATAGCTGAGTTTTGGATGCCCAATTAAAAACAACAGAGCTATGCAGAGTTGAAGGAAGAAATAAAGCAAATTATCGGAGAAAGTGGGAATACAAAAAGTGATGTCATGACCTAATCAACAAGCTGTCGTATCCCATTCACACCATGTCATCACTTCCTATCATGTGAGATCCTGGCCTGCAAAACAAAGATTAATTCATGTATAACCAGAATGGTCAAGACTGGAAAAATATAAATCACAAGAAGGGTCGGCCGACCCTTCGTTTAGTAGATAATTGTGAACACCAATATCCACCAATTCACTTGTATCCAGACTAGTGAACACAAGAAGGATCAGACGACCCTTCTGGAAGTCTAGAACTAGTACGAAAATAATATTGGGCAGAAGAAGGGTTGGATTCCCCTTCATTTATGAGGGAATTGTGCAAATATTCAACCTACAAAGTATAGGCTTTCAATTCATGTATATAATGAATGGTGAAGAATGAAAAACTACTAAGCACAAGAAGGGTCGGTCGACCCTTCATTTAAAAGAGAAATGAAATTTTTTATAACCTACGAAGGTTGCGACAACAATTACCCACTACCAACTTCTGCAGAATATGGTAGGGATTGGGACACTGCCTATGTTATAACATGTAAACAATATATATCCCGAATTTCGACTACCGATGGGATGGATCGGTTGCCCCTTCTCCTAGCAGATAATTGTGAACACCAAAAAAACGAAGGATCGAACCACCCTTCCTGCAGTCTAGAACTATTCTGAAAATAATATTGGGCATTGTTGGTTAATGAAATTCAATTTCAAATGAAAATAAACCAAAGTTTCTGCAATCGACATTGCGGGTTGTAGGTTGCAGAAATGCATGTCACAAATCCATTATTCAAATAGCTCCCGCAATCCGTATTGTGGGTTGCGGAAAGGAAGAACGCAAACATTTACAATACTATTTCCGCAATCCGCAATTGCGGGATGCGGGTTGCGGAGATTAGATTATTGGAAAACATTTACAACTGAAAACCAGAATGGTCAATCATGGAAAAATATTAAGGCTAGGCCGTCCTTTCATGTATAATTAGTATGGTCAATAATGATAAAATCCTAAGCAAAATAAGGGTCGGCCAACCCTTCGTTTAGTAGATAATTGAGAACACTGATTATCCAGCAATTCACCTGTATCCAGAATCGTGAGCACAAGAAGGATCGGACGACCCTTCCTGCAGTCTAGAACTAGAATGGAAATATTATTGGGCAAATCGCATGAATTGGGGGGACCATCGAAGGAGAGAACTGGAGACACTCTGTACTTGGAGACTTGTAATGTTTTACAATCTTTAGAGAATTTCAGTTAGTTTCTATTTTACTTTCTTTTGTTATATGAATCAAATTTCGTTAATTCATTTTGGTTTTTCATGCATACATCTACTGACTTTGTTTTGTATTGTTAAATCATATAACATATCAATTTGTGTGCTAGATTTATCATTCATATGATTTATATGCAGGTTATGCACCAGTCTATTTCTTTCCTTGATTCATATTGTTTCACATTCTGCAATCACAACGCAGTCATTATCGTCATAATTTAATTTGTTAATTAGCTCATCATTGATAGGAAAGTCACATTCTTTTTAATCATTTGACTAAAATAACACAGTAATCTTTATTCTTGAAAATATGCATCAACTCTGTTCGGGAATATTATTTCAGAAATTAAGGGCTCAATACAAAATGAGTATATCTTCACAATTTTCAACCCTTACTAATTGCGAAAGAAAACATCTAATCCTTTGAATAAAATAACACCGGAATCTTTAGTCTTGAAAATATGCATCAACTCTGCTCGACCATCTTTATTCAAAATTGAAGGGCTCAATACAAAACGAATATCTCTTCACGGGTTCCAACACTTACTACATTGCCAAAAATTTTCTTTTATACATTGTAAAACCTCTCGAGCTAAAACCCTGACTTCTTCATAACTGAAAATAGAAAATTATAAACTAACTATTACATTCCATTTCGGTCAAAATTTATACAATTTCCAAAATTTCGCAAAATTATATAGCATTTGATGTCTTTGTATTGGTTGTAGCTGCTGACAGGGCTTCTTTCTCGAACAGTAATCTTCAAGTGTGCAAGATGTACTTCATTTTCCCATATCTCTCCACTGTCTTCCATTGCTCTGTAGAAGGTACCTCATAACTAGTCATCTTCTCAACCAGAACTTTCATCTCTATCTGCTCTACAATGGAAGTTGGAGGAATCTTTTTCAGCTATCAATGCCAACTGGTTTAGAATTTCAAAGTTAAGGGAGAGTTTCTTTAGTAGAATTTTCCTTGTTAGAACATGAGTCAAACCTTGAAATTGCTCATGGTTCCTCCCGATGTTATATAGTAAATCCTTACAATTGTCCTGGAAAATTAATTCATTATTTTCATCCCAAAAAGAAGGAAGTCCCTTTTGTATTGTAAAATTAGTCACAGCAGATCTAATGAACAAGTAAATCAATCACAACAGATGAACATAGAAAATATGGTGCAAAACTGTGCAAAACATGCAGCAGTGCTCTCTATCCCAGAAAGGGTGAATGAAATACAATACAAACTGTCACAATGACTGAGCAATTCGAATTGCCTAAGGAGGTCATTCAAATCACTGAATGGAGTAGCTTGACTCTATCTAGGAGTCCTCATCAATCATCGGTGGTGCTCATCAATCACAACAACCAGTCATCCAGGTGTCAATCTGAGTCTAACTGAGTGTAATAAATGTAACTGAAGTGTGTAGCACTGATATAGGATCTGGAGGCTCAGTGGGGGCGCATGGGAGGCTAACTGAAGTCAGAACAAGTCACCTAATCAAACTGGAGGTCAAACGGAAGTGATACAGTCAGTCGGGAGTGAAACTAGCCTCAAATCAGGGAGAATCGGAGCTAACTGAATGTAACTGAAGTGGAACTGCAGTGGTAGGTGAACAAGTGCGCCCTTCTCTAGCAGTAGGTGAGAAGTGGGCGCCTTTCATCTTAGGAGGGCTAAAACTCTGTGGTAAGTGGCTCCCGGGTGCTAGAAGAATGTGGATAAGGTGCTGGAGGCATCAAACTGGTGACTGGGATGCATGCCTGTGCATGCAAAACCCTAGATTCTGCATATCCTGAAATAGATCATGCAAGATCCTGAAATAGATGATGTATCCCGAAATAGATGATGTGGATATCCGAACACCCCCCCTCAAGCTAGACTATGATGTGCCAACTAAAAATAATGTGGGGCCCTGGTAACTAAGACCAAAGGTCACCCCAATACAATAATCCAAAAAATGTTGAAAATAAACTAAGTGAGGAAAGAGGGAAAACCCAGTGGGAAGAAAGCCCCCCCTCAAGTTAAAGCATAATAATGAATCAATCTATCTCCACCATGATGGAACTCACCCCCAACAGTGAACGGAGGTAAGAGAACTTCTTCTCAGTGAAGCTCTTGGTGAAGATGTCTGCAATTTGCTCATCAGTAGGGCAATATTGCAGAATGATAGTGCGGTTGTGCACCAACTGTCGAATGTAATGCATATGAATCTCAATGTGTTTGGTCCTCTGCCGCTGAACTGGATCTGTGGAGATCTTGATAGAACTTTTATTGTCACAAAATAGGACAGTCGAAGTAGTGCCACCAAAACCAAACTCGGAAAGAATACCCTGCAACCAAACTGCCTGAATGCAGGCATTGACTGCCCCTCGATACTCTGCCTCTGCTGAAGAAAGTGCAATGGCTGCTTGCTTTTTGCTGGACCAGCAAATAGAACCATGACCAATCATGAAAACATAACCGGAAGTGGACTTCCGATCAATGCTATCACCTGCCCAATCTGAATCAGTAAAACCAATGAAGTCTAGCTCAGAATCTGCAGCATAATGTATGCCAAACTGTTTTGTACCTTGCACATACTGCAAGATCCGCTTGGCTGCTCGCCAATGAAGCTCATGTGGCTGCTGCATATATCTTGACACGGCACTCACGGCATATGAGATATCAGGCCGTGAATGTGTAAAATAAAGTAGTGAACCAATCAACTGTCGATACATACTGCAATCTGCAAGCGGTGTGGAATCTCCCTCCTCAAGACTGATTCCTGAGAGGAATGGGAATGGGGCTGCCGTACATTCAGCCATATTAAACTTCAATAATAGGTTGGAAGCATATTTTTGCTGAGATATAGTGATCCCATCAAAATTTTGAGCTATCTCCAAGCCCAAAAAGTGACTCAGCAAGCCCAAATCGCTCATGTCAAAAGCTAGATTTAAGGCAGATTTTAGCTTGTTTATTGAAGTAAGTGTGCTACCAGTAATAATCAGATCATCAACATAAAGTACAATAACCAACAAATTACCTTTAACTCACTGAAGATAGACATTCAGATCAGATTTGCATCTTTGGAAATTTTGAGAAAGAAGGAAGGAGTCCATCTTTGCGTACCAAGCTCTTGGGGCCTGTTTTAACCCGTACAAAGATTTCTTCAATCTACAAACCAATGATGGATCTGATGTATAACCCTCTGGCTGCTGCATATAGACCTCTTCAGCAAGGTCTCCATGTAAAAATGCACTCTTCACATCCATATGGTGCACTTCCCAGTGCTTGGATGCGGCAATAGCTAAAACAAGGCGGATGGAATCCATCTTTGCAACCGGTGCAAAGGTCTCTGTGTAGTCCACTCCTTGGACTTGGGAAAAACCTTTTGCCACCAACCTTGCTTTATATTTGCTGATAGTGCCATCAGCAGCAACTTTATTACGGTAGACCCATTTACACTTCACTAATTTTCTTCCAGGTGGAAGAGAAACTAGCTCCCATGTATTGTTCTTTTGAAGAGAACTGTACTCTTCATCCATGGCACTTTTCCATCTCGGATCTCGATGAGAAGAATAGTATGATGTAGGATCTGAACCAGCCATCAAATAACAAGTCTCATCAAGAAATGGATCATCAATAGAAAGAGCCATACCTGCTCTTTGAAAGTCTCCTCTTGTTCGTCTCGGATCAGCAGGATTTCCAAGACTAGAACCAGCAGATTGTAGAGTGTTTTGGGCCCACTTTGGTAACTGAGGAGGATCATAATGACCGGATTCCGAACCTGATATGTCATGATCATCATATGCTGCTACAATATCAGAAATATCAGAACTCATACCTTCATTATCGCTGCTCGGATCTTCTTCTGGTGAAGGCGGTGAATTGGCAGTCTTTTCCTCGACTAGTTGCAATTCTTGAAGCGGTTCTTCAAACTGCACACTGCGCTCTATGAATATCTTTTTAGATCTGATATCCATGAGTTTATATGCTTTTGATTCTTCCCCATATCCTATCAATATGCACTCGATACTTTGTGGATCCAAAGCTCGTCTCTTCTCAGAAGGAATTCTAGCCCATGCAGTAGAGCCAAAAACTCTCAAATTTGACACATCCGGTTTGTGACCAAAGAATGCTTTGAAAGGAGTCATACCTTTCACGGATGAATGTGGAACACGGTTCTGTATATATGCAGCAACATTGATTGCTTCAGCCCAAATATTTGCAGCCAAACCTTTCGATTCAATCATGCATGTAGCCATCTCTTTCAGTGACCGGTTTTTCCTTTCCGCTACACCGTTCTGCTGGGGTGTGTAGGGAACTGTATGTTGGATCTTGATTCCGCTTTGGGCACAAAGTTGCAGCAACTTGGACTTGATATATTTTCCACCATTATCAAATCTAAGAGCTTTGATCTTGCTCTCAGTGGTGGTCTCAACAGAAGCCTTAAAATCCTTGAATTTTCCAAGCACTTCTGACTTGTTTTTGAGAAAGAATACCCATGTAAAGCGGGAAAAATCGTCAATAAATGTCAAAACATACCTTGAACCATTTAATGACATATGGGGCAGCGGACCACTAATATCAGAATGGATCAATCCCAAAATAGTAGAGGCTCTGCTAGCCTTGCCGTGGTCGAATCTGTGCTCGGGTGCTTCCCAATAATGCAACCGGTGCATATTCCCTTCGAGGAACGGAGTTGTGGAAGCCCATCTACCATGGATTTATTTGATAGCAGCAGCAAATACTTATAATTTAGATGTCCAAATATTTCATGCCAAATCCTACTAACCTCATTACCATGTGTGCGAAGAGCAGTGGGCTTTGCAAGCGGAATAAAGTGCGAAAACTCATAACATTTTGCAGTGTGGTTTGCCTTTCCAACCGCAACTAGTCTTCCACTTTTGATATCAGAAATTTCAACTGTATTAGGGCTGAATGTGACTTGCTTTGGTTCACCAGTATGTGTCATTTGATACACAGAAAGGAGATTCGAAGCTAAGGAAGGCACATAGAGAACATTCTGAAAGCATCCATGTTCTAAATGAATCGTACCTTTGCCCTTTGAAGAAATTTTTGAGTCATCTCCCAAATGGATGGGGATGGAGCTGTTTGGATCGAATGAGGAAAAAGAATCAATATTTGCAGCCATATGATTTGATGCACCCGAATCTATCAAGAGAGTAGTGGGCTTCGAAACCGTTGCCATGAGTGCTTGTCCTCTTTCATGATCGTCATTCCGATCCTTCTTCCTTGCACCGTCAGGAAGGGTTATGTTGTTCTTTTCCAAAAGGAGGGCCATTTGATCTATAGTCTTCTTCATACATAACTTTTGGGATGAAAGCCACGGTTACAATAAGTACATTTAGATTTTTGGTTACCTTCTTTGCCCTTTTGCTTGGATTTCGAACTGGATGGTGCATCCGTTTGCTTGCCTTTGTCTTTTTGCTTGTGAGGCTCGAATTTGGGCTTCTCTTTCTTTAGCTTTCCTTTACCATTCGAGATCTTGGGTCCTTGAACAAATAGGGCTGAATCTTTGGAGCTTATGGACCCCATTTGAATCAACTTGTCATGCTCTTTCGTAACGGACTCAATGAAGGCATTCAAGGTAGGCATCTTCCAATTCGGGGTAGTTAGCCGACCGGAATTGAAAGTAGAGACAAATACCGAATAATATTTCCCAAGCTTGCTTAGAATGGAGACGATCAACTGTTTATCCTCTTTGATAACACCACTGTTCTTCAATTGCAAGTTCAAGTTCTTGAATTTTGTGAAGAATTCATTGATGGTCTCGAAATTCTCAGGATTAAGGCCAATCAATTCATTCTCTAATTGAAAAGCCCTAAGCTCATCCTGCTTGCCGAATAGTGTTTCAAGTTGCTCCCATATGGCTTTTGGAGTCTTCAATCCGCTGAGATGGAAGTGAAGATCCTTGGAGATGGAGAGACAAAGAAGACCATAAGCTTCATCAAGCTTGTTGTAGTGTTTAGTTCGCTCTGACACATTGTTTGGCTCCAATTCAAGACCAAGAGTGACTCGGTAGTAACATTTTGAACGTAATATGATCTCCATATCATCTTTCCAATCAAAATAATTGAATGGGGTGAGGATAGGCTTTGAAGAAGAGTATTCCATTGCAAGGATTGAGTCAACTGATGAAGAGGAAGCTTGCATGCAGACTATAGCGAATGCAATTGCTGTAGGGAAGCTTGCATGCAGAAGATAGCGAGTGTAATTGGAGGAGACAATAAACCTGCAAATCACATCAAAACAACCACAATAAGGTCGAACAATCCACCCTTTGAGAGTTGCATCACACCTGGGATTGGATTTCAAGCAATGTTGAATAGGTCCAATGTATCAGATCCAGGAATTATGTGGTAACTCAAGCTTCTGGAGTGGTATTGGAATAATTTTCAAGCTTTGCATGCACAGGAGCGAATGCCCTTGAGATATCTCATGCCAAACTTTTTTTTTTGCAATTTTTAGCAATTCAGTCAAATCTTCTTGTATAAACACCTGTAGAAAAGAGATCTTGTCCCTGCAATGGCTCTGATACCATGTAAAATTAGTCACAGCAGATCTAATGAACAAGTAAATCAATCACAACAGATGAACATAGAAAATATGGTGCAAAACTGTGCAAAACATGCAGCAGTGCTCTCTATCCCAGAAAGGGTGAATGAAATACAATACAAACTGTCACAATGACTGAGCAATTCGAATTGCCTAAGGAGGTCATTCAAATCACTGAATGGAGTAGCTTGACTCTATCTAGGAGTCCTCATCAATCATCGGTGGTGCTCATCAATCACAACAACCAGTCATCCAGGTGTCAATCTGAGTCTAACTGAGTGTAATAAATGTAACTGAAGTGTGTAGCACTGATATAGGATCTGGAGGCTCAGTGGGGGTGCATGGGAGTCTAGCTGAAGTCAGAACAAGTCACCTAATCAAACTGGAGGTCAAACGGAAGTGATACAGTCAGTCGGGAGTGAAACTAGCCTCAAATCAGGGAGAATCGGAGCTAACTGAATGTAACTGAAGTGGAACTGCAGTGGTAGGTGAACAAGTGTGCCCTTCTCTGGCAGTAGGTGAGAAGTGGGCGCCTTTCAGCTTAGGAGGGCTAAAACTCTGTGGTAAGTGGCTCCCGGGTGCTAGAAGAAGGTGGATAAGGTGCTGGAGGCATCAAACTGGTGACTGGGATGCATGCCTGTGCATGCAAAACCCTAGATTCTGCATATCCTGAAATAGATCATGCAAGATCCTGAAATAGATGATGTATCCCGAAATAGATGATGTGGATATCCGAACATGTATTACCTTTTCAAATCCCTTTTTGAATGCTTCAACGTGTTCCCTCATTTGTTCTGCACTAGCCTGGACATTCTCAATGTGAGAATGTTTTCCAAGGACTCTCCTATCCCAAGTTATGACTGTTACCCTGTTTTCGATAGACATTGCTTTTAGATCACCTTATGTCAGAGTATTTAAGAAACTTATGGTACCCTGGGCTGTATCTTTTGGTATCTTATCTAAATCTTCTCTCATTGCTTTACAGCTTTGTAAGCTATCATTTTCTATGGCTTCGTTTGTCTTCATAAAATCTAAATAAGGCCTCAATTTTGCAGCCTCATCGATGATTGAATCCCAAATCAAATTCTTTGCACCTTGCAACTCTAGTTGTCCTGTCACTTGGCCTATCATCCTCTAATTTCTGCCTACCAAATCTTTATTGTTTTTTGTCAACGGTTTTATTTCATTTTCCTTTTTCTGATTTTCCTCTTCTATTATTTGTTTTTCTTTTTTTAGTTCTATGATCTCCACCTCTTTCAAGCTAAATTGGGACATAGCTTGAACTATATCATTTATGCTTGCTTATTTGTTGCCTTGATCTGTTCCTTGCTTCTCTTGTGTTGTATTTGCCAATTTGACCTTTAGATCTTCAATTTCAGTCTTAAGACTCGATCTATCTTTCTCCCAACTTTCCTCTTTTTCCTCAAACTTGAGCAATTTAGCAAGATAGTCATCCAATTCTCGAGATAAAGTTTCTTTTTCATGTTCTAACATAGTTAATTCAAAGGCTTGAATTATCGGAGTTGCTGGAATTCTAACCTTTTGCTGAAGTAATTGGATATTCTTTTCTTTCTCAGCTAAAAGATTTTTAATTGGTTCCCCTCTATTTGGTTCATCATTGATCTTCACCAGGTCATCTTGTAATCTTTTTATTTGCTATTGATGAGATTTGTTCTCTGTTTTCTCTTGCCTTAACTGGATTTGCAGCCTGTTCACTGCTTTTTGTAGTTTTTCCACTGTTAAAGTAGCTTTCATCATATCAGCATAAATCACCTCTCCAGTCTGTCTGTGTAGGTGAATTTTATAAGGGAGTGTTATCTTCTGCAAATTCAATTTCATTTCTGTAACCTTATCATCAATTGATATGGCCAAATTCAAAGTATTTTTGTCTAGATCTCTGCTAGTCATCAGAGTAATTTCTGAATCAACAACTTTCCTGACTTCTGGAAACAACTTATGCATTGCTTCTACTAATGTGTGTCTGGCTTTGCCATATTTTACACATATTTCATTTCTTAAATGAAATTTGCTAGAATCACCTTCCGCTCTTGTCTCGTCAAATTCATATTCATGTACTTGAATTCCTGGCCCTTGCTATTTTTCTTTCTTCATTCCCTTTTCTTTGTCAGATACAACTAGTTCATCTTGTTGGCTGGATTTTAATCTTTTGGCTTCTCTTTCTTCCTCCACCTGCATATTAGTACTTTCATAAAAACTTATTTTACTTGTTGCTTCAATATTCCCTGGGGTAGGTACCATCTTAGGTACCAACTCAGCTAAAAATTTATCCAAGGTAGAAGGATTAGCATGTGAACTTCCCAAAACATCTGTGTATGATTCATATTGTAGTAAATTTTCCATCTTTGCCAATCCTTCAACCTCTTGGTGATCAAAGACTTTATTTTGTTCTCTTTCCTTCTGTCAGAAATAACATGACAAGGACCATAATTAATAGTTGTCGCTTTCCTGAAACTCTGTGCTTCTAAATGTTTTTGTACAAAAGGGAGAGCATTCTTGTTCTTGATGATAAAAGGACCAAATTTTAAAGGGAACTTTATATCTGTAGCTTTCTTGAAATGTAGAAAATTGTCATTTTCTACTGTCAATTTTTGTCTAATAAACTCCAAAGCAAAAAATCTTGGAGTAAAAAATGTTGGTAGAATATAGGGCTCCCTAACAAATCCATAAAGTCTGATTACTGTATCTTGCTTCCCTAAAAACCAGTCTCCAATTGCTTTTTTTGGGCTTAATTGCATCAGGATCTTCATCTTTGATAATACTCTAGGCAAATTTTTTTCAAACATCAATCTGTATACTTCTGATAAAATATAATTCATAAAATTAAACATACTGTTTTCCACTGTTTCTGAAAACACAGATTGTGGGAAATGTAAATCTTTTCGACTGCTAAATAGGAACATTTTCATCAAGTATGTCTAGAATCTGAAATGTCTCGAAGTGTGGAAATTTACTAACTGAGAGTGGATGTTCCAAGCCAAGAAGTCATCAAATTTAAGGTAGGGTACGTGACTGTAATCCATTTCTAGTTTAGCAACACTTAATCTAAAAAGCAAACTTAATTGGACCTCTGTGACCATGGAATCATCATCAAACCCTAAAAACTGTGAAATGAGTGACAAAACTAACTGTCAATTTTCATCAAAGAAATTAATGTCAAGTGGATAGGGGGTGTTATCAATGGCAAGGCCAGGTTTCAGAAAACTGGTCATGAAGGTTTGTTTGGTCTCAGGGGAGGGCTCTCTGCACTGGCTAACTAGGGTTTCTTTGGCAAAATCTTCCTAGTAGTGGGAGGAAAACAGGGGTACTGCTAGAGCTTTCCTAACGGTAGATGCATTTACATGGAAAACAATTTTCTTTCATGATGAATTAATAATGACTCTTTAACTTTGAGAATAATTTACTGCACACCACGAAACGAATTCTGGAAACCCTGAAGGGTGTTCGGGACAGAAATGGATAAACCGAGACTTATAAACATTGTGCACATCCAAATTTTGTTTATATAAACCCTCCAACTTGCTTTTGATTTCTAAAACTGAGAATTTAACCATTATGGGGTCACGAATGTCACTATCTCTGTCCACGAGGGTTTCTCCTATCCTCATAATTTCAACATCCTGACAAACGATTTCATTACTTCCTTCCATTATGTAAACAATTCTAGTTACTTTCATGAGTTAAGAGGACCTACTTGGCATGGACAGGATGAATAAACTATGCTATGTCACTTTCGAGCAGCACAGACATGTTCCAATCCTCCGCCGTTCACAATACAAAAGTCAATTTTTTATGTGCCCTTCTCTTTTATACACCACCGAAGGTGGTTTCGCAACGCGGGATGGTGGTTTTCCTTACCGCTTTCTCTGATTGAAGAATGATGTGGAGATGACACGTGTACAACAGTATGGTATTTCGCAACTGCTCAGACCTCCATTACGTCGGGCATGTTTCCTGTGCGGAAAGATTATGGACCATTGATCTAACTACCCTTTATCGAATAGCCGTTGATCTAACCTCCCTTTTATCATTCTCCCATGAGGTATGGTGGGAATTTTCCCAAGGCAACCTGAACCAGTTTTCCAACACTTGGTCATTTCGAAGATTTTCTCCAAGGTTGATCTTGAAACCCTATTTTGGCAGACTTATAACTTAAATCTCCTCAGAAATGATTAAGGAAAACTAAGATCATGACAAGATAGCCACTTCAACAAGCTATAGCATGAACATCATCATGTGTCTTTCCAGCCTCATCAAACATTCCATGTCATCATACATGCCATGTCATCACTTCCTATGGTGTCCATTCTCTCTTTGAGGCTTACATGTGTGATATTTTGGCCTGCCAAAATAGAGATCAATTCATGTATAACACGAATGGTCAAGACTAGAAAAATACAAATCACAAGAAGGGTCGACCGACCCTTCGTTTAGTAGATAATTGTGAACACAAATATCCAGCGATTCACCTATATCCAAATTGGTGAACACAAGAAGGATCAGATGACCCTTCTTGCAGTCTAGAATTAGTATGAAAATAATATTGGTCAGAAGAAGGGTCGACCACCCCTTCATTTATGAGGGAATTGTGCAAATATTCAACCTATGAAGTATAGGATGTCAATTCATGTATATCATGAATGGTGAAGACCGCAAAACTACTAACCACAATAAGAGTCACCCGACCCTTCATTTAAAAGAGAAATGAAAAATATTTAATCTACGAAGGTTGGGACAACAATTCCCTACTACCAACTTCCACAATATATGGTAGGGATCAAGACATTGCCTAAGTTATAACATATAAACAATATTTCTCTGAACTTCTGAGTTGCAACAAGAAGGATCGATCGATCCTTCTTTTAGTAGATAATTGAGAACACCAATATCTGACAATTTACCTGTATCCAAAATGGTGAACACAAGAAGGATTGAACCACCCTTCTTGCAGCTTGGAACTATTATGAAAATAATAGTGGGCAGAAGAAGGATCGGCCGACCCTTCATTCATTTATCTCGAGCCTCATTCAAAATGGGGTGTTGGTTAATGAAATTCAACATGAAATTACCGTCATATTATACAGACACCGATTCATTTGATAATTTCTATATTTTTTACAACTTCAAATGACCGTCATAATTATCATATCGGAACACCCCAAAAACCGATTTCAAAAATGGCAATATCGAAAGAAAAAGTATAGTTTTCGAACCTGGATTTGGCACTTTTGGAAACAAATTTGGCTCTTTAGGAACCAATTTTGTCACTTTTGGAACCTTGATTTGGAACTTTCGGAACCGGTTTTGAAACTTTTGGAATCGGTTTTGGCACTTTCGGAACTGGTTTTGGCACTTTTGGAACCGGTTTTGGCACTTTTGGAATCTGGTTTTGGAACTTTTGGAACCTTGACTTGGCACTTTGGGAACCGGTTTTGGCACTTTCATAACCAGATTTGGCACTTTTGGAACCCAGATTTGGCATTTTTGTAACCAGATTTTGCTTGATTTTGGGGTTTAGAAAGGCTATTTTTGACACGTCTTCAAAGTGACTTGGACTAGAATAAGTCCAAGTTTAATGAAATTGGCATTAATACTTATCTATCCCTAGAGACCTAACCTAGCCTTGGAGACCTAATCTATACATATAGAACCTAATCTATCTTATAGAACCTGGTCTATCCCTAGAAACCAGACAAAAACAAATATAGAGACACCTGGCACACCATGGCCATTCAAGGACATTTTGAGGATTTGCTCCGGGGGAACGAAACTCGAATCAGTGAGAGGAATGGGGTTCCGTCAACTCCCACATGTGCATATGTCCATTTTGTAGGTGCTCACGATGGCCACGCATGCCCAGGAGCCTTCATATTACAATTGACCCCCTTGTGCAAAATTGGCGTGGCCTTCCTTGAGAAAAATCCTAGTTCCAAAGATGGAACAATAAAATTGTTTCCGTGCATTTGAGGCATAGTGGGGGGGGGGGGTCCCATATCTAGAACCCGACATCTAGAATCCATTGGAATAAACCGCATCACGATCATAGTCATGGATTTGGTGCTATCAGAATTTTTTCCAGGAACCCCCCGGCCATTCAGGTACTCTTTGAGGATTTACTCCTAGGGCACGGAACTCAAAACAGAGAGTGAAACAGGGTTTTGTCATCTCCCACACATTCATATGTCTAGTGTGGATGTGTTCATGATGGCCACGCATGCCCAGGAGCCTTCGTATTGGAATTGACCCCTTTTTACAAAATTGGCATGGTCTTCACTGAGTGTAACCCTAGTTTCGGAGATGGCACAATAGCACCATTTTCAGGTCTTTGATTCATGGAGTGGAAGTCCCACAACTAGAACCCAACGTCTTGAATCCATTAGAATTGATGACTTCACGATCGGAGTCACATTTTTGGTGCTATAGGAATTTTTGCCAAGAACCATGTGGCCATTCATGGATTCTTTGAGGATTTGCTCCGGGGGCATGGAACTCAAACTGGCGAGTGGAACGGGGTTCTGTCACCTCCCACTTGTGCATATGGCCATTGTGGATGTGTTCATGATGGCCATGCTTTCCCATGAGTCTTCGGATTAGAAATGACCCCCTTATGAAAAATTGGCATGGCCTTCACTTAGCGAAAACCTAGTTTCAGAGATGACACAATAGCACTATTTAAGGGTGTTTGATGCATGGTGGGGAGGTTCCCACAACTAGAACCTGGCGCCCCAAATCCATCAGAATCGACTGCTATGCGATTAGAATCACGGCTTTGGTGCTATGGGAAGTTTTTCCAGGCACCATGTGACCATTCAGAGACGCTTTGAGGATTTACTCCATGGGCATGAAACTCAAACTAGTGAGCGGAACGAGGTTCTCTCAGCTCTCACGTGTCAATATGTCCAATGTGGAGGTGTTCATGATGGCCATACATTCCCGAGAGACTTTGGATTATAATAGACCCTCTTGTGCAAAATTGGCATGGCCTTCACTGAGCAAAACCATAGTTCCGTAGATGGCACAATAGCACCATTTCCGGGCATTTGATACATGGTGGGTGGGGGGGGCACAAGTAGAAATAGGAATCCTGAATCCATCCGAATTTATGGCTTCATGATCAGAGTCACGATTTTGGTGCTATGGGAATTTTTTCCAGGCACCCCATAGCCATTCAGTGATTATTTGAGGATTTGCTTTAGGGGCACGGAACTCAAATCGGCAAGCAAAATGGGGTTCCGTCAGCTCTCATATGTGCATATGGTCATTTTGGATCTGTTCACAATGGCCACACTTGCCCAGGAGCCTTTAGATCATAAATGACACCCTTATGCAAAATTGACATGGCCTTCATTGAGGAAAACCCTAGTTTCGGAGATGGCACAATAGAACCGTTTACGGGCATTTGAGGCACGATGTGGGGGGTCCCCTAGCTGAAAACCAACATCTTGAATTTATTGGAATCGACAGATTCGTGACCAGAGTCACAGTTTGTTGATATGGGAATTTTTGTCAGGAACCTCGTGGCCATTCAAGGACACTTTGAGGATTTGCTTCGGGTGCACCGAACCCAAACCAATGAGCGGAATTAGATTCTTTCAGCTCTCAAATGTGCATATGGCCATTGTGGATGTGTTCATGATGGCCACGCTCGCTCAGGATCTTTCAGATCAGAAATGTCCCCCTTGTGCAAAATTAGCATGGCCTTCACTCAACAAAACCCTAGTTCCATAGATGGAACAATAGCACCGTTCTGGGCATTTGAGGCATGGCATGGGGGGTCCCCTAGATAAAAATCAGGATCCCAAATCCATCAAAATTGACGGATTCGCAACTGGATTCATAGTTTTGGTGCTATGGGAATTTTTGTTAGGCACCTCGTGGCCATTCAGGGAAACTTTGAGGATTTTCTTCAGGGACAAGGAACCCCAACCGACAAGTGGACTTGGATTATTTCAGCTCCCACACGTGCATATAGCCATTGCTTCTATGTTCACAATGGCCAAGCTTTCTTTGGATCCTTCGGATTAGAAATGACCCCCTTGTGCAAAATTGGCATGGCCTTGACTGAGCAAAACCTTAGTTCCAAAGATGGCACAATAGCACTGTTTTCGGGCATTTGAGGCATGGTGTGGGGGGTCCCCTAGCTGAAACCCGATGTCCCAAATCCATCGGAATTGACTAATTCACGATCAGAGTCACAGTTTTGGTGTTATAGGCATTTTTTTCAAGAACCCCGTGGCCATTAAAGGACACTTTGAGGATTTGCTCTGGGGACATGGAACCCAAACCAACGAGTGGGTGTGTATTCTTTCAACTCCCACATGTGCATATGGACATTTGGATTTGTTCAAGATGGACACACTCACATGGGATCCTTTAGATAAGAAATGACCCCCTTGTGCAAAATTGACATGGCCTTCATTGAGCAAAACCATAGTTCCAGAGATGGCATAATATCACCATTTCCAGGCGTTTGAGGCATGGTGTGAGGGGTCCCTTGATTGATACTGAACACATTGCAGCCCCAATTATGTCAGTATTGAATGAGAATGCAATGTGATTTTTGGAAATACAATTTTAAACCCCAAACAAAGCAGTGAAGACCTTCTAGCATCTAATGAGTGCTTAATGCACATATGACCTATAGTAAGAATAGGTTAATAATGTGGTTTTTATAATAGAGATAAGTTATTATTTCCTATCTTAATAATAAGTAAGCAATATGACTATTAATTGATAAGGAAAATAATAATTCATTATTATATTAATGGCGATATATGGTTATGAGTATGGATGTAGTAATATGTGGATATAGTATTATTATTATTAAATATTAATATCATGATTTATTAGTGGGCATTTATGCCCTATATGGATTTTGAGATTTCTATTGATGGTTTGTTTTTATGGCCCTATTTATGCCACTTGGACAGTAGTGGCTACATTGATGAGTAACTCATCTATTTTGGGGAAATAGGCCACTTGTCTCAATGCACGGGGGGTTCACTCAGTGAACTTGTTACATAGCACGATCGTTCACATGATATTAAAGAATACCCCTAATTTCACTAAATATTGGAAAATGCATTCTAAAATTGTATTGTTGAACCCCCCTCCCAATATTCCTTTCCAATTAAGAAAACCCCTAGTTTCACCAGATATTGTAGGTATCCATTTTTATCAACCCATTTTTAACACCCCCTTTATATCATATTATCAAGTTGCAACAAAAAGGAGCCCTAACACATCTTAGTATAAGCAAACAAGAAGCTAAATACAATAATAGTATAATGCTAATAATGATCCCACTAGGATTGCGGGGTTGACTGATCAATTTGTAGCATTGGATAGTGGAACACCTGAAGAAATAATACTAGGGAAGCCAAAATGCGTAAAACGCAACCTAGTCAAGAGATCAACATAACAAAGAATGTAAAATATTTATAGTCCAATTGTTAGTGCAATGCTTAGAAAATATGAGAATTGCAGATGTTTCACACCACAACCTACAAATATACCAATTGTATATCATGTAAATATGAATATAGCCATAGAGAACTCACGTTTTCTATAAGCTTAATAAATTAAACTCCATAAAAATTTAAAATTGAAACCCTTTTGTGATGGACACCCCTACCTTCCTATAAAAACAAACATCATTGATGTTTGAACCCAAATGAACATAGACAAATTCCTTTTACTTTTCAATAACACCATATGATCATGTGCAAAGCTTGGATTTGGGTCATTCACAAGATCCAATGAATTGCCTCCACTTACTCTAAATTTATTCTTGCAATCAAGCGAATTAACAAAATTAGTTACCTTTTCTTGGGTTGTACCTATTTTTTTTAATCTTTAAAGGATAGGGAAATATCTCCATTGTTAGTTTTCAACCATGCAATAGTTATAAAGATACCTAGATGGTGAAACTTATATGATAACATTTCATGGTAATGATAACACATAGGGTATGTAAATAAGGATTTAGATTTTCACCTATGTGAATCATGTTAATTACAATACAATATTAAGATAGATGCCTTACATATAAGAATTGAAATTACAATTATGACTGTGCCAAATATAACTCAATCTAACAAGTATTCCTAACTAGCAATGTGAAAATATTAAAGAAGAATAGAAAAAGTTGAAAGAAATAATTAGTCAAGAAACATTGATCTAACTTTTCTTGGTTCCAGTGAGCCAAGAATGATTGATCTCACTTTTCTTGGTTGTCGTGGAGCAAGGTTTAATTGAATATCCGTGCCCACCTAAACCCGAACCTAAAAAATGAAGAGTTAAATCTTTTACTTGAATGCCTAAAAAAATACAATACAATTGTTCAAGTCTGGAACTCTCGATTAACTACATCTCTTAACTTAAAGATGAAAAACAATATAACATCAATTCAAACCAAGCCTAAATAATCTATTAAATGAGGATTGCTCAAGGCCAATAATCCAAAGAGACTTCTATCGATATTATCATTGGTACACTATTATCATATTTATGTAAAACTTAGGATCATAAGCAATATCAAATAAAAATGGAAGGTACTTAAGGTTTAAGTGGGTATGAATTGAGCCCGTGATTTGGAGGTGTGAATTCATCCCACGATTTGGAGGTTATTTCTTAGCATACCCAAATAAAATAACCCCCAATATTTATATTACTATGTGAAATTAAAAACCCCCCTTGACCCCTTAATACAGGGCAATATATTTTCTAGGTTTTTAAGAGTATTCAACCCCCCAATATGAATGGACGTGATATGATATTGCCTCACTAGTGAACCCCCCGTGTCTCAATGGTGGTTCCATTTTTCTTTTTTTCTATTTTGGGGAAATGTGTCACTTATCTCAATGGTGGTTCAATTTTCCTTTTTATCTATTTTTGGGAAATAGGCCACTTGTCTCAATGGTTGTTCCATTTTTCTTTTTTTTACTTATTTGAGGAAATAGGCCACTTGTCTTAAAGGTGGTTCCATTTTCCTTTTTTTATTTGTATTCTTATATATGTGGCAAGTTTCATTAATTATTCTAGATTCTTCTCCTTGTCTATTTTGGCGGGGGGAATGGGCCACTTGTCCAAAGAGTGGTATAAATATAATACTATATATTTATATTTGTAAATGAGTACTATGTATATTGTTAAATATATATATATATATATATATATATATATATATATATACATATGATGTATCCATGTGTAAATTGTGTGTGTGTGTGTGTATAGTTGTGTATATATAATCATATTTATATATATTTAAGAAAACATCGTTACGAAGGGCCCATGTGTCCCTCCCAAGAAATCTCGCATCAAACCGAAAGAGAACTCCTAAACGCATACAAGTGGATGAGAGCGAATTGACTTCCATGGAAGGTAAGGTGGCTAAACGCACAATCCTTTGTCATTGTTCTCAAATAATGAAACAATATTTTGAATGAAAATCTGAAGCCGGTAAATGTCAATTGTTTTTAGCTTTGATTAAATCTAGAAGTATGGAAACTGTTAGAAAAAAAGTTAGGCAAAGAACATTGAGGAATACCGAATGAAGTAATCACATTGTTAAATCTCTTGCTGCTGCATTCACATCGATTGGTAAAAAAACTCATTCAAAAGACTATAATGTGGCTCGCCACGTATTGGCTGAATCAATTGTATCTAGATCCAAAAGACAACGTCATTTACTTAAATGCACATCAGAAATTGTCCCTTTACATCCAAAGACACTTAAAAAATATTCAGTTAGAAGAGACAACCTTAATGTAGAAGGACAAATGGAAACATTATGGGCATTTAGCGGTAGGTTTCCCCACAAAGACATGAAGTTGGTCAAAGCAGTGAACGGACTAGTGCACACTTTTTGGCATGATAACACTAGGCCTTCTTCTAACACAAAGGATGTGTTAAAACACTGTAGGGGTTCTATGAACAATGAACCTCATGTTAAGCATTATCTCGACAAGACAGAAACTCAATTGTTTGAGATGTTTAAATTTTCCCATGTAGAGCTAAGGCTCGGGAAAAGATCTTTTGAAAAATGCAAGCCTTGGTATATTAGAATAAATAGAATCCGGAACACTTGTTGTTGTAGATACCACATAGAGTTTGATCTATGTTATCTTACATTTGCACATATATGTCGTTTTTTGCATCCTAACCATGTGCAGGAATGCTCAAGTATAGTACCACCAATGTCATCTAGAGATTTCATCTATAGCATAATGTGTTCGAGGCAAGATGGGAAGACACATTACTTAAAACAATGTGTAGAGGGTTCTTGCAACAATTGTGGTGGGCTATCATTATGGTTCGATTGCATCCATGAGAGTGAAGATCAAGCATTCAGGAATGCAATTGTCAAGAAGCAGAACTTTCAGTATGAGACATATCAGCTATGTGATGGGAAAGAAAGCAAAAAGATTAAATTTGTGACTTCACAGGAGACAATCTACACGAATAATGTTCATTTAACTGAGTGTACATTGTTTATGTTGTTTTATAACATTGTGAAATGTTGATGTATATTACTATTCATGTAAACATTTATATGTTGTGATATAACATTGTTTATTTTTTTCCACCAGGTGCAAGTATGTGATTTTATTCCAGAGTTCCATGGAAAGATCGTTCCATTTTATCCGAATTGTGAATTGGCTTGTCTCCTCCTTCTCTCAAACGCAATTCGACAGTGCGTTTTATCGCCTTCCCACCGACCATGACTGTGCAGATTGGGAAATGAGGCTACGGGCCTCTGTTATATATATATTTGCATTGCAAATCGCACTTGCGATATATAACGCAAGTGAGATATATCGCACTTGTGTTTTGTAACCCTATGAATCCTTTTTTACTTTTAGAAGTGGTATTTCTATTTTTTTATAGTTTATTTAAAAGAGTAAATTATGAACATAGAAATGAGATTTAATTATGGATAAACATTGATTAAAAGAAGAATTGACACATTAAATGACATTATAAATTTCTTAAAAATTATTTTTTATTGAAAGATATCTCTATATTTATGCTTAAGGGACAATTACAACTTTTTCACTCCTTGAAAGCCTACTAGGGAGTGATAATTACAACATTTTCACTCTCTGTCATGCCTTCGGGGAGAGATAATCATGTTTGCGCCATTTGAGCTTGGATCTAGGATACTGATTTGGACATGATTTTTGGAGGTTTGTTGCATCTTTCAAGTATGATCTCATTTCTATTCGAGGCGTCCTTGATATCCTTGGATCCAAATTATCCTCCCTTAATCCACCCTTCTCTCCCAAGTAGCTTGGCCTCTCCACCCTATAAAATGAGGCAAATTCTTGAATGAAAATATTGGGACTTAGAGATGCCATCCTTATGATAGCATGATTCTCAACACGGAAAATAGCTTAGAGAGATGGTCCTTATGGTCTTAAAGTGCTCAAGGGGATTCTAATTGAGAGATTGGAGGAGATGTTGCTGGTGCAAGATCAGGTATAATAATGTCATATACTTGTTTCCTTTGGCTTTCTAATAAATGAACTCATCCTATTCTCCCAAATAGTGCATCTCATGTCGAATGCATGTATTTGTTTAATTTTTAGTGAAGACATTTTGTTTGATACACTTTTTCTTGGAAGTTGTTTATATTATCCTTTTGCTTGTAGGCTCATCAACTTGGATCCTCAAGCTACCTGAGTTGGATCAACAAGGAGCATCAAGGACAACCTTCAGGGCTGAGGTGGGACATCTACCCCTTCTCATGCATATGCTTGCTTGGATTGGCTTGTGTATAAACTGGATCTAGGAGAAAGTATAAACCATTTGTTTCTTTTCTATCTTGAGTTAGGTGTCTAGGGAACCTGCTTTATCCCAATAGAAACCCTACTATTCTTTTCTATCTTGGGTTAGGTGTCTTAAGAAACGCAATGAAACAATTTGTAGATGTTGTAACAAAGTTTTGGTGTTCCAAATCGCACTTGCGATATAACGCAAGTGCGATATATCGCACCTACGATGTTTAACTCTTACAAAACACAAGTCCGATATATCGCATATGCGATATAGGCTAACTAAGATTAGCCTTGGTTTTGGGATCGGGTTTGTCCGAACCTAGCCACAATAACGCATATGCATTATGGATTTCCATTTCGGATGTGCATTTTTTATTTCTAAAGTGGCACTAAAAAGTGGAACCAACTTCGTGCGCGCGCCCTGCTCTTATTCTTGGATGTGTTAGTATGTTTTTGTTGGTTATTGGGTGCAGGCTGGAAAGGCATTTTTTTTTAGTGTACACTTTCCCATGAGAAAAGGGGGGACTTGTAGGGTTAGATACACTGCAGGGCTCACGATAGGGCCAATAACATGGTAAAAGTGTTTATGGCTAGTAGGGACACATAACTGGTAGAAGAACCACCATACATAGTACCACTACACAATGGTCCATGAACATGGGGGTTGTAGGACAAGATGAATAGGAGGTACTCACTCTTCCATGGGAGGATGAGAGGGAAGGATTAGGGTGGTAGTAGGGTAATGATGGTGCACCATGATGTTGTCACTCAACACTCGAGGTATTACCATACTAGTAATAACTTGGAGGAGTAGGATATGGATTTAGATGTGATGCTATAGAACCAATCATGCCATTTTTAGAATGTGATGCTCCCAAAGGATCTTTACATGTTGAGGGGCATCATGGATGGTCGTGTAAAGGTTCTCAGATTGGGAATAGATAAGGTCAAACTAGTGAGATTTGAGGACTTCCTCCTCTTTGGTTTGTGATCGTTCTGATGTCACGGCTTTATCTATGGCACAAATAAGGGATTTCAAAAACCAATATAAGAAGATACAATCATCGAGATTGATTTTACAAGGACTCCTACGCCATCACCAATAGTGTATATGGTCCTTGATATGGGTGGATGAGGTTTGGTGGCATGAAAAAGGATCTCAACTCCCTCATCATAACATACAGGTAAATCAGAAAAAGGTCAAACAAGTGAAAGCAAGGGATACAAAATAGGGATGTATCCCAGGGGATTTCTTGATATCCCACTTAGCGACCACACTAGGTAAGGTCATTTGGAACAAATATTAAAAAATCAAATCAGGAATCAGAAGGGGAGGAAGGTTGTCCAACTAGCACATAATGAGATGGATTAATGGTGTGACTGGATATCCCTTTTAGAAGGGGATGTACTCAAAGTCTACATAAGTCCATCAAGGGATACATGTTGATAGGATCTAGGATCATTAATCCAATAATGGAATTCTTAAACAAGGTTAATGAAAAAAATTATCAAATCAATGATATCAACTTTGAATATGGTGTTAAATAAAATAAGAAGTGAATCATGGGTGTATCAAGTGATATAATCTACAAAATATTGAAAACTACATGAATACCTTATAAAAAGAAAAGACACACTAACCCTAAAAGGAGAACTCCAATAAGCAAAATGTTGTAAAGAAGAAATCTTTCTCAAATCTATTTCAAATAGAGGGTTCCCAAGTCCACTGCTAAAAAAGAAGTAGAAATTCAAACAAGGGCCTTCCAAATGCTAAACTCAAATGGGGGCATTAATACCACCAAGTAAGCAAGCGAAGGTGCGAATGGGATAGTTATAGAGAAATTCATTGGGGGAAACTCCATTTGACCCACTACTATATACTCCATGTTACCTCCCACCTATGAGAGCCACCTACAGGTAAGATACCTAATAGAATAGTCTCTAGGATAACTCATTTGTAGACACATTCAACAAGTTTCCTACACCTTTGACTAAAATCAATGATCCAAATGATTTTCAGGATTTGAAAGGGAAATTTCCCTAATCCGCCGTTTGGTTTTGGTCTCCACACATACTACCCTAAAAGGATGGACCTTCTAATAAACTAGTATTGACCATGTCCAATAGTAGAGGATTTTTCTTCCCTTAAAGTTCAACCTCTATGTCTCAAATGTACAGTGACTAAGGGGACTTGTTTGGATTCCTACCGCAAAGTCCTAACCTAATTATAATATTCTTTTGGCCCTCAAGTGAGGGAATTTAATGTCCTTAGATTACCGTTAATTTTTAGGCTTCACTTCGGGTCCAAAACTGAGTGACATTGAAATTAAAGTGTGAAATGTGTGTGGATAAGTGGTGTGTACAACTAGTAAATAAAATTCCAAAAAAATCTAAATTCTTGTATAATAATGGAGATAAATATGAGATAATTTTCAATACTAAAGCTAATGGTGTTTTTTCTTGAAATAAATATGCAACTTCTCAAAAATGAAAAGTACTACAATAAAGAAAATAGAAATACCAATGATGCATGAAAACAAGGTAGCTAACTAATGACAAATCTATAAACAAAAGAGAGGAGGATCTTAACCAACAACAAAAACTTGCTTTAAACAAACCCAGTTGATCAATTAACAACGTTGATTCAGTAAATATCATCGCTGAGATAAGAAAGAAGAGGAAAAATGTTCACTCCAAAATAGAATCCTAAGAGTGGGAAATACTTGGATCTCTCAATATTTTCTTCACCTACACTGTCTAAGAGGATAACAAATCGGTCACTACAACAATAAATTAGGTCATAAACAATAAAAATGATAATGCAAACACATTGGAAATGATAAACTGAACCAAACAGGGCAAAGACAAAACTAGAACCTATCATGATCTAATATAAATAGCATTTTGGGGCTAATTCACGACTTTTAAGGTAATAGTTAGGACCAAGGTTGTTGTATTTTCTAGGAAGCTTAAAATGAAGGATCTCCTTGTAGATCGATAAGAATGGATTGCAATTGACCCGGGAACAAATTTGATGAGTGTGTGAAATTAATACTGGAAAAATATCAATAGAAAGGAAAGGAGTACCATCCTACTTTGTCCTGTAGATTCCATGTTGTTGAATGTCTCAAAAGAAGACAATGCGAAGAATTTGTGGGAAAATATGGGGAACTTGTCCCAGTCGAAATTCCTAGTTAACAAGTTGTTTATTAAAAGAAGTTGTAATCTCTCGAGATGGGTGAAGGTGATTCAGTCACAGGAACCTAAATGCATTCAACACTTTTATCAATTAGTTGTTGTCCATGGATATTAAAATTACCAAGGAGGAAGAGTGCATCAACGTGTTCTTTTCCAGACTCATGGGGTAACCTAGTTGTGGCCATTGGAAGCAATAGTACCAGATTGAAAATCAATGATGTGGTCGCACCTCTTTTCATAGAATAAATGAGATGAAAGAACACAGAAGGTTCGACCCATAATGCCATGATTGTTAGAGGTTGACTATTAGATAGAGGAAAATAACAAAACTGTGGTATAAAATCCACGTCGAGGTGTAGATCTAAGACTAGATATCTTGGTCCAATGGAAAACATAACGGTGATGCAGTAAGGTCTGGCACTATCCATGGAATTGTATGTTGAAAAAAGTTTAGAAAGGAAAAGGGACTGATGAATTTCAATTGGATGATGTAAGAATTTACAAGAGAAGAAAGGTGATGTGTATTTTGCCTCCACATTTACACAATCAGATCATGATTCTTGGTTGATCGACTCGAGCACGACATATCATATGACACCTCATAGAGAGTGGTTCTATGAGTATGAGAAGATTGACGGAGGTGATGTACCTCTTAGAGACAACTCACAAACCAAAATAGTTAGATGAGGCAAACTTTCACTGAATCTGAAAGATGGAAGGATAGGAACACTTCTAGGAGCTTTGCATGTCCCATGTTTGGCCCAAAACCTTATTTTATTAAATAAGATGGGGAAATGCAAGAGTGTAGCATGTATTTGGGAAATATATGTGCAAGATGGTGTGAGGATCAATGGTGCTAATGAGAGGTGTTCGTACTGGAACCCTGTACAAACTATTGGGAAAAAAGACATCGACAAAATTGCTAATGTGGTTTTTACCAAGTCCAACAGAACATCTACCTGTCTGGTTGTCTCGACCATGTTGTGGCATCAACGAATGGGACACATTGGTGAGAAATTTCTTCGTTCTATGCACGGTAAATGTATGGTCGAAGGTCTCCCTGAATTTCCTAAAAAAATCAATTTATGTGAACATTGTGTTTATGGTAAACATAATTCTGTTGGGTTCTCATCTAGTGATACTAGACCTAAAGAAATTATGGAGTTAATACATAGTGATGTGTTTGGACCTGTGTCAATCCCTTCACTAGGAGGATCTTAGTATTGTGTTTCTTTCATAAATGATTTCTCCATAATGACATGGTTGCATTTTTTGACGAAGAAATAAGAGGTTTTTGGGAATTTTCAAGAGTTCAAACCTCTTTTGAAGAATTAGACTAGAAAAAGGATGAAGGTGATAAGAACTAATAATGAAGCATAATTTTGTAAAATAATTCAACTAGTTCTACAGACATCATGGTGTAGCTCGAGAAAAAACAATCCATACATTCGTTAATAGAACGAAGATGTTGAAAGGATGAACAAGACCCTAATAGAGAAATTTAGGAGCATCCTCAGTGGTGCGAGAGTCACACAAGAATTCTGGGAAGATCCAGTCGACACTAAATATTATCTAGAGAACAGGTCATCATCAATGGATCTGGTAAAAAAGGATCCACATGAGGCATGGCCTAGGAAGAATCCCTCTCTTACACATCTCAGAGTATTTGGGTGCAATGCATTTGTGCATGTCCCAAGGGATAAAAGAACAAAGCTCAGTAGCAAGTTGGAGAATTGCATTTTCATCGAGTACAAGGATGGAATGAAAGGATATTAGTTATGGAACCCAGTGACAAGGATGGTCATTTATAGTTGAAATGTGATCTTCATGGAAATTGGAAGCACTTCCAAGACTGCAGAGTTCGAAAGAGAAAATGAACAAGAAAAGCAAGAGTTTGTAATCAATGATGAAAGTATAGATTTAGAAGAGGCAACTAAATCCAATGACGAGGTGGAACAATAAACTCCATAAATGAGGAGGTCTAGTCGAACAAGACAACAACCAGAAAGGTATAGTTCGCCCAATTTTTTCACTACTTTGCATTATCTTCCATAGAAGACAATCTCAGATCAATAAAGGAAGAAATCGAATCGACATAGAGTAAATTTTGGAAAAGTTCCATGGAAGAAGAGATGGATTCCTTGAAAAAGAATGAAACGTGGGTATAGTTACTTTACCAAATGGAAGGAAACCCATCAAAAGTAAGTGGGTATTCATGAAAATTTTCAATGCAGTAGGTAAGGTTAAGAAGTACAAGGCTTGACTAGTAGTGAAAGGGTATTCTCAATTCAAGGGAGTCGAATTTGGTGAGATTTTATCGCCTGCTCTAAACTAAATTCCATAAGGGAACTAATGTCTTTAGTTGTAGAATTTGATCTTCAGATAGAACAGATGGATGTAAAAACAACATTTATTCATGGTTATGTTGAAGAAAAAATATATATGAAGCATCCTAAAGGGTTTATAGTGGATGGAGGAAAGGAGCTCATTTGTAAGCTTAAGACATCTCTCTATGATCTAAATATATCACCAAGGATGTGGTATCAAAAGTTCGGTATGTATATCCAGTAGCTGGGATTTGTGAGAAGTCAGGAATATCACTGTGTATTTGAATAAATTTGTGACCACTTTGTATATGTGGCTTTGTATGTCGATGCCATGTTGATGGTTGGAAATAACATGGATATGATAAAAGAGGTGAAACTGTAGTTATCCTCTAAGTTCAACAAAAAGGATATTGGAGCATGAAATTTCATTATTGGAATGGAACTAAAGTGAGATTGAGCAGGTATAAGTTTCTGATTAAGTCAAGAAAATATGTTGAAACAGTCTTGAAGCGTTTCAACATGAAAAATAGTCAACTGATCAAGGTACCTATTCCTATGGTAGTTAAGTTATCTGCTTAACAGTGTCCAAACACACAAGAAGAAGAGGTGTACATGCTAGGTGTGCACTATGCTAGTGTTGTTGGTAGTTTGATGTATGCCATGGTATGTACATGACCGGATATTGTCCATGTAGTGGGAGTATTAAGCAGGTATATGTCGATACATGCAAAAGATCATTGGGTTGTAGTCAGGAGAGTATTTAGGTATCTAGTCGGCACAATGGATTTTGCAATATGTTATGGAGGAGATCCTGTAGACAGCAAATAAGTCAATGTACAAGGTTTTGTCGATTTCAATTGGGATGGACCCATCAACCGTAGATGATTGACTAGTGGGTATGTGTTTAAGTTATTTGGAAGATCATTCAGATGGATGAGTAGAAGGTATTCAGTCATTGCATTATCGACTATTGAGGATGAATACATGGCATATACTCATGCATGCAAGTAATTTGTTTGGTGTTGAGGTTGTGTTTAGATGTTGGCTTTAATCAGAATGTTGTTAGGCTGAATTGTGATAGTTAGAGTGCAATATTCCTGGTGAAAAATACAGCATACGATTTGAACACGAAACACATTCATGTTCAATATCATTTTACGAGGGAGATGGTGGAGAATAAGAAGTTGTTGTTATTGGAAAAAGTAGACACGGTGAAGATTGTTGCATACTCATTCATGAAGTCGGTAAGCATAGAGAAGTTTTATTGTGGTAGGGAAAATATGGACTTGGAAGCCCTACTAGAATCAAGTAAATTTCTAGATCTCTCATTTTATGCAAAGAAGACAACAAGTGGGAGAATGTTGGGAGTGTTATATTCTTTGCATGTGAATCAAATGGAAAATTCAATAGTTGACTGGTATAGGCTCACTGGAGTCAAAGGAAACAAATGGTGGGAGTGTAGTCAACCTACCGACTAGAATAAGTTGTTTGGACAAAGGCAATTGGATTAGTCAATGGAATTCGACAAAGAATGAATTTGACGGGAACTTGGATGAATATAAGTTCAATGGATAGTCAACTATAGTTGACAAGTTAAATAGGAATAACCATATTCAGTTAGGAGGTTATGGACTTCCATTAATGAGCAGTTAGTTGCATTGCACCTATAAATAAGATGTAATGGCTATGTGCAATGTAAGTGAGAAAGAGGAGAGTGTAGCATAGTGTGAGTAAGGGTAATCACATATGTAACAATGAGTGTCAATTGGTTTGTGTTGGCACCACCCAAGTGTAGCTAATTTATGCTTGATAACAGATGAGCCAAGAGATTATTGATTTGTTGGTTTTCCCAAGATCGGGTTTCTAGGGTAATTTTTTGTGTTATGTGTTGATGTGTTATGTATGCCATTGTTGTTTGAATTCTTAATGCATTTAACTATATGAATCAAGTTTGTAAACATATTGGAAATTGTATTTAGACCCAACAAAATCAGACAACATAATAGGAAGTTTTTTGTAAATTAATTTGGAATGTTAAATGGTGACCTCAAGGGCTTCTTTTATAGGCACAAAAGTGGTTAAGAGAAATATCTAGGTCCAATGTGTATGCTCTACTTCTCCTTGTTTTGTCAGTGGAGAAATTAGGGTTTTGGAAGCTAGATCTATTATTCGTTTCAACCACGTCATGGTATGTGTCCATTTTTATCCACCGCATCTTTAGGGAATAAAGAAATGAAAAAAAATAACTAAAAAATTACTTTTGGGGACTATGTTGTGCCTTTTGAGGCAATAGTAGCGACCAGGGTCGTGTTTTTAGAGGGAAAAGTAGTGACCCTATAGAGACAATCAATTCTATGATTGGCTTTCAGTTTTTTGGTATTTTTATCACTTTCTCAGGTCATATGGACAGTGTGAGGTGGAAAATGGTGTTCAATCTGGAGATTATGATGCATAATGATGATGAAACCAATGGCAAGGTAGGTGAGAAAATTTTTGTTCTTAACACCCACCCACGTTCTATTTTCATAAGTGACATGTCGATCTCATAATAAGCATATTGTTGTATTGACTTCAAGTCATATTGTTGACTTAGCCTTGTGCAGTAAAGAATCTAGAATTTACCTTGAGTACTATTTTGAAAAGCCAACATCACAATAATTACATTTTGTTCTCTGATTTGAAATTTTTGGCTGATTTGAAGACATCAGAATGTTGTTCAATTAATCCAACTTAACAACAAAATGTAATTATTGTGGATTAATCAAGACATCAGAATGTTGTGAATGTCTTCAAGAGTTGAACTTTGTTCTCTGTTTAGAACTTCGTTCTAATCCCTTTACTCTTTTCTTTACTCTGTCTATATGGAGATCCCATACAAACAGTTCAACTCTTGAAGACGTCACAACAAAATCAACACTATGCACACCTCCATGTTATAATATTGAAATTTTTTTTCGTTTCCAAACCAAAGGAGGGTTCAAGAACTTATGTTTTGCATAGATTCTACACAAGGCCACAACGCCATCCTGTAATAAAAAGGCCAATCCAAATCCTCTTATTTCCAAATTCGCCACTCGCCACTTCTGGTCTTTAACAGGATGGATTAACCCAAGTTCAAACCCCAAATTCAAGCTTGGTATTTTAAAGTTCTGTTAGGTTCTTAGGTCGTTGCTCCAGGGCTAACAGGGGCCGGGTTAATGCAGTAGCGAAGAAGCATTATATCATTTCATTGCCAAATTTAAGTTAACATTATTGTGAGTCCGTGACTCGTTAGGATTACCAAAGGAGAAATGATATAATACAACCAATATTGTCACTTAACAATGTTGTGCGACCATTAAAGGACAAACAATCTAATACTTTTAGCCACTATTGGAATTTGGTTGTCATTCTATACGTTGGATTATTTTTTTTTGAAGTTTTGGGTTTTTATATTACCCGTCCGGTAAAGTTTTGTTTAAAATTTTACGCTGTTGAAGTCTTCCCAAAAAAAATACCTTTCAATAATTTAATTTTGTTGATTTTTTTCCTTGACTTTTTTATATTAAAATTAAAATAATCATTATTAATATGTATCACTATCCATTAACTTGATTCACATTCATTTTATTGACCATTTATGTACTAAATTAATATTATATAAAAATATAACTTAAAAAGAATAAATATGAATGCACTTCATAATACCCAAAAATAAATAAATAATGAAGCATAAATAAACAAGAAATGGCTTTATAATTTCGCACAATTATGTCACATAATTATTTTTGTTTGCAAAATTGTTTCCTAAAATGGAGGTAAGAGTTACATTATATTTGAATTGAATCAATATGCCCACTGGAAAGCTATATATCTATAAGCTAGTCATTATTGTTATAAAAGATGCTTGAGTCTTTGTAAATATATGAACATGTAATCATAATCTATATTTTTAAATAGATGCAAGATTTTATAAATCTAATCATTATAAATAATGAATGCAAGACTCTACAAAATATAGCTCTATATGTTTTTTTTGTATGTATAGTTTATTCTACAAAGTGCATAGGCAATTTTCATCCCAAATGTTGCACACATATTTCATGTCTATCAACCCCTTATTTAGTACTTGACTTCATTTAAATTTTGCATCCCTCACTGAAATTAAACCATGAGAGAAATATAAGGGATGTTCATTTCAATTTCAATGGGAGTTGGAGAATTAACCAATACTCTTAGAGTCCAAATCTATATAGATTATTGAAATTATAGAATAAATGACTAAATACACATGCAAAAAAATAGTGCAAGAATTACCTGTATAATGCAAATAACTCTCAACCTTTGTCTCTAAGGCACTTATAAGAAAATAAAAAAAACATATGAGTTTTCCTATTTTAGGAAAAATCAATGCAACTTGCAAATGGAAAGACATGGAAATAATTATAATTTAATAGACGTTTCTATTTTTTTAATAAATGTATTCTTTGGAAGTTTGAATTTAGAAAGTATAGATAACAAAGCAATGCAACTTGCACATAAAAATAATTTTAATTTAATAGATGTTTCTATTTATTTAATGAAATTATGCTTTCTAAGTTGGAATTTAGAGAGTATAATTTATATAACATAAATATATTAATACTATTATTAAATTAGTAATATAATAATATTTTAGGACTTTTTTGGTCCTTCAAAAGTAGTTAATGATGGTTTAGAAATTTTATTATCCTTAAAAAATAATTTTTAGATGCCCCATGACAACCATTTTGCCCGTCAAATTAGCCAGCGGCCCTAAATTTTCCTCTAATCAAGCTTTCCCGACCTGCAAAAAGCTGTAAAGAGAACTGGATTCAGCCATGAATGAATTGTCAAATTAAGGGATGGATCACATAGGAGATTCCTGTTTTTTCATTAATTTGAGGAAATATATTATCGAGTTTCCTTTTTTTCGATGTACGCTTTTGCGAATTTGCAACTCTATTAAGAAATTACGCTATTGCATGGATTTTATTTAGGGTTTTACTCCTTTTCTGGCTCCTGCACTTGAATTTTAGCCATCTTCTTCTGGCGAGCGAGCATCTTGGTAGCCTGGAGGCCTCGCATTGAATGAACAATTGAGAACTTACATAACAAATTAACAATGGCCATGATATATCACAATTTTGCATTCATCACTTAAGCCTGGCATTGAATGAACAATTGAGGATTTACGTAACACATTAACAGCTGTCACCAACCAAGCTGAGGCCTGCTACAGCCTGCAGCCCCGCGCACGAAGAAGTAATGGTCTATGTTGTCTTTCCACACAGTTGCGTTGCCAGCGTTTAATCACAACCATCAAGTCCAGTTTCGTTGTCAAGGTTTAATCACAGCTGTCGAGTCAGTTCTTGGATAGACGGCCAGTTGTGGCCACACTGACCAGTGGTCCAATTCCCACTTCAGCCTAGAGTCCATACTCAGCCTCCTACCTCCAGAGACCCTGGCAGTCCGGATTTCCTACCTATATATCTATTAATGACGTATATATCTATTAATGACGTTTTGTTCAAACTATTGAACGTCAAAATGACGCTTTCTAAAAAATCATCCGTCTAACAAAACGGGTAAATGCACATTAATTAATTAATATGGGGATATGTCTTATTTTTTGACTGAGAAGTATATTGACAGGAAACTTATGTCTTTAATATATTTGGGGCATTCATCATCAAATTGAACAAGAAAAGGGTTGAGTTGTTTAAATAATAATAATAACATTTTTTTAAATAATTTCTATTTGTTATTTATAAGAGAATGTTTTAATTTTATTAATCTTTAATACTGAAGTCAGTTATTTTTCTACCAATTTTATTGGGAGTTTCATAGAAATCTATGAATTAAATTTTTTCTTATGCCAAACTTTTTTTCACAATGAATTTGTGGGCTAGTTGTGTGAGGAAATATGATAAAAGTAAATAGAATGCAAGATTACATTTTAAATAAGATAATAATTATCTTAAATTATTGTCCATATTTTCAGTAAATGTAATTTTTTTGGTTTTCTATAAAAAAAAATGCGTAATTCATTAATTACAATAAATTACAATGTGTAGAGATATCAGTGTGTCTTGTCTAATAATTAATGAGATTCCTTCCCACTTAATAGCATAATTCAGCTGTATTGACATTTTGTGTTTGGAAATGTATACCAAATTTGAATTTGTCGAATATTTAATATAGGTCTAATACGGATACGGATTATCACTCGTGAACTTTTAAATTATGAAAACCAATTTAAAAAAAAACAAACTTTAATTAGTTAGTTAATGAGTATAAAAAAAATACTATTCTATTTATTACTTTTTTATTAAAATAACTATTAATAATTACTTTCCCTCTCTCACAATGACCATATCGCAAGTTGTTGAGTTTTTGTTTTTTTTAAATATATGTTTCATTTTATTATATAAATGTCTATGTAAATTTATAGTATATTTGTGATTATTTGATTAAAAATATTATATATAAGAAATTTACTTCCTTATTTTATTTGTATTAGATTTTTTAATTCAGTATGATATCAACAAGGTACGAGATTGGAAGACAAAAATGTTGATCAATAGAAAAATTATTAATAAAAAAATTATCAATAATAGATGTGATCAATAATATAAACATAAAAAATTAAAAAAATTAAAATAAAATAAAATTGATAGTTCCACCCATAAATAAATACAAAACCATTATAATCAATGAAAACAATTGAATAGTATGTACATGATAACTTTGGCTTGTAATTGTTAGAAAATAACTCATTTTTAGACGAAAGCAAAGCTCTTATGAAGGTTGGGGACCGAATGTTGGAAGGATGCAGACCATAAATTAAGGAACCCATGAAGATTAAGCGGTTCACTAGTTTGATATTGAAGGCACTTCAAAGGTTATATTAGAATATTTTTCGTATTTGCACTAATTATTGGTTCTCGTGAAGTCATGAGTAGGTATTTTTCCTTTGGAATTCAAGGAGTTATTCGATGGCTCAAAGTATCTCGGTTATTTTGTCAAACCTACAAATTATAGGATCAATGATTGGCTTTGGCTTGTCAAGCGGTTTGATTTGTGTATTGGACACTGGAACGTGAGATATTTTTTACTGGGTGGCCGGCTTACATTGGCAAAGGCTATTTTATAGAACCTGGGAGTATACTGGTTCTCCCTCTGCGAAATTCCTTTGTCCATTTTGCGCATTATTTGGGGGAAATTCTACCGATTTATTTGGTCTGGTGGGGGGGAGAAGACCAAGTTTCATTTACTTAATTGGAAAACTTTGGCCCAGCCATACACACTTGGGGGAATGGAATGTAAAGAATCTGGAGCTTTTTGTGATGGCTCTTCATGCTAAGAGTCTGTGGCGTGCTTTATTTGTCAACTCTATGTGGGTCTGTATCATTCGGGCTAAATATCTCAAGCATGTTCCAGTTGCGTCTTGGTTTCAAAATGGCAGGCATTCTGTTATTGGTTCATCAAATATTTGGCGTGGGCTCATGAGCTCATTTTCTATTGTTGCAAAATGGCTTACTTGGAAACTTGGCAATGGCCGGGATATCAGACTCGGTTCGGATCCTATTCTGGGGGGATCTCCCTCATATCATTTATCTCCCGAACTACTTGCACATCTTCGGGCCAGGGGGCTCTATAATCTTGCACATGCGGCTTCTTTCAATAATGGGGGATGGATCACTGCTTGTCAACTTGGTATTCGTGGGATTATGGGAAAGGAATGGTCGGATTATACTATGCACCTCTGTCAAGCCAATATCCACCTTAGTGATTCTCCGGACAGGTTGGTTTGGTCGTGGGATGTTGCTCACGGCGTGGTCACTTCAAAACTAGCTTACGATTCATTATTTGCTGACTGTCGACCGGTGAAGGTTTGGTGGCACACTACGATTTGGAAGCTTGCCCTCCCTCCGAGGATTAGATGTTTTGTTTGGCTGGCATTGGGTAACAATATTCTTACCTAGGATAACCTTTGCCGTCGTGGTTTCTGCGGCCCTGGCTGGTGTCCTTTATGCTACTCCCAATTGGAATCGGTCAATCATCTTTTCTCTTCGTGCTCAGTCATACAAAATCTCTAGTTACTAATTGCCAATTCCCTTGGTATACCTATTGCATGCGTTCGTCCACATTGATTGATTGTTTTGGCCGGTGGTTCCGTGACTCTCTTTCTTTACAATGGTTAGAGCTCCCATGTTTTATGCTGTGGGAATTATGGAAGGCCCGCAATCGCTACGTATTTGCTGGTATCATTCCAAATCTGGATTGGTTATGCAGCCGAACTATTGCTTTATTCAAGGAGTTCAATTCCATATCCATCCTTGTGGGTGGCATGAATGATATATATGATAAGCAACCTGGTTACCGAATTGCTCCTCCCGTTCTGGTGTATCCTTGCGGGTTCTTTGATGTGGCTACGGCTGGGGGTAGAGGTGTTGGCGGGGCCGATGTGGTGTTACATCTTAACAACTCTGTCTCCTTTCGAATCTATTTAAATTTGGGTTTTGGTACGAACACCCGCAGTGAATTGTGTGCACTCTGTCTTCTTTTATACTTTGCTCGACTCAAGCAGGTTTCATCTCTCGTTGTTATGGATAATTCTTCTTCCATAATATCATGGGCATTGGGTTCTTTACCACTCAATGTGTTGCTCCTCACACATTGGTTGGTTGTGGTCAGGAATTACATCTGTGACTTTCAGCATATTCACTTTGCCCATGTTTATCGCAAGGTAAATGTGGAGGCAGACATGCTCTCCAAGCTGGCCATCGACTCTTCGACTGGTATTATCTTGTGGGAGGAACAGCATGAGGACCTTTTTTACACCCGGGGCTCGGTTGATTTGCATTGGATCTGATTCTTATGGTATGGTTTTTTGCGGTATTATCCTATCTATATGTTATTCATATGATTATATGCGGCTTTATATTTTGCAGGTTCATAGTCACTCTCCCCAACTCCTTGTTGGATTTTTGATCCGTTTGGATTTTGCGGCTCTATTACTATTTGCTATCTATTTCTATTTTGGACTTATATATTTGTATTTATGTCTTTAGTTTGACTTTTATGGTATTTTGATACTATGACTCATGGGGACTGTTAGTTTGGTCTTATTATGCTGCTGGGGATTTGATGCTCGGTTTTTGGCATCTTTATGATTTTATGTATGGGTTTTGGTATAGATCCTGGATATTGTGATTGTGTCTTGGGCCTTAACCTGTGCCCATATGTGGTATGACTCACATACCTACATGCTTTGATGACATGATGTATTGGACCTATTTACTATTTCGCGGTATTAATAGTAAGATATAGTTTTCCTTGGAAAAAGGTATTAGATATCGGAGGTATTAGATATGAGTAAGAGCATAAGAATCATTAGATATTTTAGAAGATGATTCCATTTCACAATTCTTAAGCTCTCTAAGATCCTTTTCTAATTTGAATTCCTAGAAATCCACTTCGATGTTGGAGTTCTTGTGGTAATTTTTTTAATATGTTATTCTACGTGATTGTTGGTTGTTTGTGTTGAGTCCTTTGCATTTAAATATACGAAAATAGTAATGCATAATAGTGTAATAAACAAGTTTACATAGCAGAAGATATCAAATAAAGAGTTTGATTACTACATGTTTTACCTTTATTTTGGATATACTATTTTTCCTATTATTAATGTTTAATATATAGTGGTTATATTAATATAATTTATAAATTTGATTTCTACTAAATATTAAGAAGTATTATTGAGTATCAACAAAGTATATCATTTCTCAAACAAACTTTTATCGTAATTATTGATTAAAGGTATCATGTGTAGTAAATAGACAATTTTAATAATTAAGCATGAGTATATTGTATGAGGTATTAAGATGTTTTCAATTGATAAGATAGATATTGTATCCGATGAAGATTGCCACCAGCTTGAAAATAAGACTTCAACTTAATTCATTAATGACCTCAAAGATAAATGTAATTAAATATTTTTAGGAAAAAAAAAAAAATCGCATACCTAATATACCACTTTGGAAAAAAAAGAAAATTTATAGCTAATAGGCAAACTAATAAGCATTCTATGGTGAATCGATTACAATATACCATACCGCGACGATTGGTATAATAAAGATAATAATCTTAAAGAATTATGTAAGTTGAATCATGTCAATAGGCTAAGTGATTGTTGATTAGTTAGGTCTATAGCAAGCTAAGTGATTGTTGATTAGTTAGGTCTATAATAAGAATTGATTCAACAAAAGATTATGGATCAACGAATACACTAATATCAAGTGTTAAGAATGCATTGGCTTCAATCACAATGGGTGGCAATTGAAAATATTTTTTGTATTCTAGATAGCCTTGTTCAAGAATTTTTTGTATTCTAGATGGCCTTATTCAAGAATTTTCTGTATTCTAGATGGCCTTATTCTCTTTATTAATAGCACCAAACATTTTGTAAAATGAATAATAAAAATACTTTCTAAATTTGTTAGGTAGTTTAGATATTATTTTTTAAAACAAGGAAGAGATTAGTCTCCTTAAATCACAAAAAATATGGTTCATATTAGAGCTTTACCAATAGAGAGAATAGATTTGATGCAATATCAACCAATATGAGATCCAAAATATATGACTTTTGGGTTGCACATTCATGGGGATTTCCTATATCCAAGGATTGTGCATTTAGTAAAGTTTGTCATGGTGTTTCTCAATAACATTTTAGATTCTTTTATAATGCTTTTATATGATAATGTTTATGTAATTATTTAAATTGTATAGATTAAAGATATTGATGACAATGTTGGTCAACACTATTTTGATGGTTGCAATTCAAAGTTTATCAGGCCATTGCAATGACACAATAGTTGTTGTTATCGTCATTTTGATATCCAATTTCAAGTATATTTATCTTTATAAGTTTCATAAATTGTATTCATGATGATTGTAGTTTGCATGCCCCTCTTTGTAAATGATGTGAGTTTGTCTAGTTGTATTCATCAATAGAGATGATGGATAATTGTCCGATAGTTTAGGTTGCATGCAAGGAGACTTCCCAAATCAGAATTGTTTGATATTATGGAATACATGTCATATGGAATATGGAAACACTATATAAATTTGTTATAAAGAGTATAATTGCATATGCATACAACATGGTGAACCAAAATTAGGATTTATGATGTAAAAAACACTCATGAACAATTTATCTTAGCTCCTTAGAAATGGACTATTGACATAGTAGACTTCATGATCATACATGATCAAATGGAAAGATAATAAGTTTGGAGAGTGCATGGAAGGATTTTTTACTGGGTGTTTTCTTGTTAGTGGTGGATTTTGTAGAGAATTACATATTGGATCATTAAGAAGAGACACCAAGAGAGTATTCTTTCTATGAAAAAGTTAATATTATGTTATATGTCACAACAACAAAATAAGATTTTAAAATCGATTGAAAAGCTAGAGGGCTTGATGACTGTCACATTATTAAGGAGACACACATACATTAACAATGCCAAGAAACATGTATAACATTTCCTTAAATATTGTTTTTACCTTTACTATACTTTTCTCAAAGATCTTGGTTTTAGATCTTTTGAACATGTGGTGTGGTCCAATGGATGTGTTGGGTAGTTCACATCATAAAACTAGAGTTTTTATTGGATGTGTAGAATATGGAATTCTTAAACAAGGATTCCTATCACCTAGAATTATTTTGAGAATAGTAATGGGAAATATGAGCACAAGAAAGAATATGCATGTGTGAATCATGTGTTATGATAAAATCAATTATATTACGATGCAAATTTTCTCCATGGAATTGAATGTGTAAAAAATGGTGTAGCAAGCATATGGCATTTGCACCAAAATCATTGACAAGAGGCTGCATAAATTTCCATTAATATGTATAAATTTTCTTACACATGCACTTAGATACAAATGTGTCCAAGCCCTAGTATTTTTTAATGACTAACTTTTTGTGTCATTTAATACACATAAATATCCCTTTTGTCCTATAAATAAGGTTCCCTAAGCCAAATAACTACTAAATTTAATGTGGGGGGGGTATCTTGGTCGTAATCTAGGTTGAAATACTTGCACATAGGAGCAAGAAGAAAAATATAGGTTTGACACATACTCCCATAGGGATGGTCCCTCTACCAAACCCCCCCACTACATTATCATATATTCATAAAAGGTGTTATTAATGGTCAAGTTGACCCCCGTTATCTAACAATGTCGGTATGGGACTATATTGTACTTGTCTAAATGATACAAAAAAATAGTCCATGACAAAAAAAGGTAAGTGTTATTATATAATAAATTTGTGCACCATCATCTTAAATAAATAAAATTCCCAAAATAACATAAACTTGGAAACACATAATAACTTAACACCTTGAGAATTAAACAAATTGCTGAACAAGAAGCCTATTTGAGGGGGAAACCTCCTTTTACAATGTATCAAATGTATAAGACAAGATGAGATGATAAAAAAAAGGTATCCTTGGTACATATAAGACACAAAGGGTACAATTACAATTAAGGTACCAACTGACCATACAATTACAATTTAAAAGGTCCTATCCAACCGATAACCATGATACTTATATAATAATAGAAATGTAATATCACAATATCTAGGGCTTAACATGTCCATCCCCTTCAAACAAGTGTTTTCCTAACCACTTGATTAATTGTGGATGTTTTTACATGAATAAATCATCTTCCCGTGTCACCACTTATATTGGAAAGTTCTTCCACTTGATGAGGTACTCAGTAATTGCTCGATTTCGGAGTTGCTTGATCCATGTTTCAAGCACTGTTGTAGGTGCTAGTATGATTTCCCCTTCTTCATCAACCTCTGGTAAAATAGTTTGAACTAAGATATTGTTTCCATTTATGTTTTTTCATGCAAGAAATAAGGAATATTGGATTCACACATGAAGATGGAGGAAACTCCAATTTGTAATCCATACTTCCAATCCTTTGTAACACTTGTCAGGGACCATAGTACTTAGGTATTAATTGATTTCCCTTATTTTATTGCTCGAGGGACATTTCTTTGTATGGTTATAGTCTAAAAAATTCCCAATCCCCCAATTCAAATTTTCTTTCATTACATTGTAGGTCTACTTATTGTTTCATCCTTTTTGTGTTATAGCCCCTATTGTTAGTGTTCCATGTGGTACTCCACTACTTGAAACTTAGATTTATATTTCAAGGATGATGTGATGGATTGCAATATCCATTATCTGATATCAGATGATATTATCTCAAATACAAACTTTAAAATCAGAAAATTCACAAGTTGAACTAGCTCACAAAACTAGACAAGATGAAACTAGTCTTGGTCAACGAATAACCCACCTAGAGCTTGATAGGAGAACACTTTTGGATCTGCAAAATATATTGGGGAGTGTGAAAAATCAAGGAAAACAACATCAAGGCCATATTTTGAGTTCTATGCATAAGGTACTGGGGACATTTATGTTTCGAACATCAGCTAGGTTGAGGTCTACTCCAAGGATTCCTGGGCACACCAGCATATGCATACTAAACTCATTAAATTACACTTCACATCAACCAGAGGTGTAAAAAAAGTCAATCAACCCCTAAATTGATGATGGACAATATTTTCTGAGGTTAAGGGAATTTTTTACTGAGTTTGGGGGAAAAATGAGAAAGTGCACTATGGTGGACTACTCCACTAGCTTTCTTCTAGGCTCTTCCAAACATGAAAATAAGGCCACAGATTCTCAGTATAATAGTGGCATGTTCTTCATAAATGTCTTAGGGACCCAACATGATTGAAAAAATTGAAATTGAGCATACAAAGACTTTTTAATTAAATAAACTGCAAAACTAGTCAACTAGAAGTGCTCAATGAGCTAGTCTTCAGAAATATGAATACAAGAAGTCTTAAAGGATCACGAATATCTGGTTTATGATTTGGGAAACTAGCCAATAAAATTGCACAAAGAGCTAGTCTTGAGAATTATGGACTCAAACAGCCTCTAAGGCTCTTGAAATATTCTTCTGATATTTAATATGACTCAGGAATTAATTAAATAAGAAGCATCAATCATAATCAGAATTTATTAATCATTAAAAAAAGGTATCATGGCTCATACTACACAAAAAACTATCAATCTTGGATAATTACACTGCTTGAAATAGAATGCCGCGGAGAAGAGTAACAAGGAGAAGTTTAATCATTGGATTTGATCTGTCAGATGACCATGGGATGTTGGATGCTAATGGGAGGTTAAAAAATACTTAGGATCTTATCATTGGCACATTCACCAAACCATACAGAAAAGAAAGAATGTGTTCTTCACAGCTAGAACTCCCTGATCTAGTAAAATAGCCATAACTTGCTCATCGAGACACCTTTTCTTGTGAGTAAAAACTTGTTTCCTACTGGAAACTATGCTACAGACACAATGGAACATGTCTCAATATCTATAAATTATCAAAAATTTTGATCCCAGAACCTCCATTTCAACCCTTCAACATTATTTCCACCGAATGAGAATAAATCTTCAAAAGATAGAAAGAAGAGAGGATGTAATCACAGAGTTGGGTCGGTTATGAAAATTTTTCATCACTGGATGCACTGGATCATGTGCAGAATATTGTAATAGGAACTATGGGGCACATCTCCCATAGGTGGTTAAGGGTGCATCACCAAATCCTAGAGAAGCTTGAGCTTACTCTCATACAAACAATAAACTGTCAAAATATATGAATGTGGTGTGCCCTCCTTATTTTATAGACTGGATGACCTGTTGAGCAAGTTAACTTTCCCATAACCTCCTTGGACTCCTCCAATGTTCCTTCCTTGACTGAGTTGGTACTTTCCATCTTTTCTACTAACTAGATTTTCCTCTTTTTTGGAAACTGTGCCCTCATGGATTTTCTAGATGTTTCCTTCTTTTTACAACTGTCTGGATTTTGTTCTTTTTGGAAACCGCGTCCTCCTTATATTTCTGGATGTTTCCTAATTTTCCTCACTTTCCTTCTTTGTGCATTTGCCTTCTTTATGCACTGCTTTTTTCAGTTTCCTTCTTTTGTCCTAACACCTTGCTTTGTGTTTCTTCCCTTTAGTTTCCTCTTTTTTGCTTTGCTCTAATTTTTCTTTCACTTTCCTCTTTAGTTGGAAACTCACTGAGACAACCTTTTCTCCTTATGTTCCCTTGTCATTATACAAATAATCATCACATGTAATTAATAATTAAATACAAAAAATAATAATTACATCATCTTCAATTTAATTGAAACAACTATAGTCTGAATTCTTATTCCTAGTTAATTGAATTGCCTAGGGTAATTCACCAATGTCATCCCCCTCATCAATTAATTAATTTAATTTCACTAGGATCCATGGGGTTTTAAGGTGACATTGGTTGCTTCTTGGTCATTGGAACATGATAGTCCTCCCCTCCCAATCTTGCTTGTACTCAAGCAAGAAACCAACTCCAACTCCAACCAAAATTCCACCTATTGCACCACTCTAATTATTGCCATTCTCTCAATGACTAACTCTCTTTTTTTTTAACAAAATTTTCAACCCAACTAAGGCAGCTAAGAAGAAGGCTGAGATCCCACTATTTGTGTTGCATGTCTCCCAGTGGCATTGTGAGTTGTGTAAAAATGTCATTCCAAATAATTACAGGGTCCCACTATCTCAGATGAATCCTTCCAAACCTCAGGATCAACATGAAGAATATATCATCATGGAGGATGTCTTGATCACTCCACCATACTGGAAGTTCATCACTTCCAATGGAAAAATGAACTTCTGTGAGTCCTTCCAACCAAGTATGAAATTCCTTATGTTCCATGTGCAAACCAGCATAGAGATTCACATCACTAATAGTCAATTGACATAGGTGACAATCCCATGTCTTCAAAACATCACATAGTATCCATATATGCCCATACAACTGCTCACAAAAGATGTATGATATTTCCATAAACTTTCCACTGATGCAAACAACAAACTCACCCTTGGGAGTGCTTAGCTCCAATATGTATCCATTCACCCAATCATCCCTATGTGTGTTGGCTGCCATATGCATGTGGGGGTGAAGGAAAGTGAACCAAATCTTGGAATAAATTATCCATCAATCTTGTTTTTGTCTCAACTGAGATGAAATCATGTGCCTCCTCCAAAACTATACAACTTCCTCCATGAGGCAACTTATAATCTTTCTGGAAATGAATAGGTGCTTGGCCTTCATCTTGCTTAAATCCAAACTCTCCAAGCACATGAAACTCAGATTGTACACAAGTACCATGGGAACCATATGCATATTTATGTGATGTGGCATCAAATATAGGCATGATATTCCTCTGCAAATACTAGGTAGGGAATGGTGATTCCATTAAATTAGCTAAAGAGAATGTGGGAGCCTTCTGCTCCTCTTCAAGCACGATCAAAAATAAATTTCTGACCCAAACTTCATCCTCAAATGTCATGGAAGAATTAGAAGGGTCTGATGTGGTATCATGGACCAAAATGTCCTCTCTGCAAACCTCATCCACCAATATAATGGATGCATCAACTCCATCAAAGGCTGGTCCATCACACATGATCTCTTTTTATTCCACAATGGAGGAATGACTCACTCCAGGAAGAAGCTCAGTTTCACTCTGGAAAACTATATGTGCTTGGAACTCTTCATCTGCATCTAAAATTTCCTCAAGAACATGCATGTCATCATGCACCTCATGAACCACCATCTCATGATGTTACTCCATAGAACTCCGAATACAACCAACCTTAAGAGACTAGTTGACTATTATGAGCGATCGTTGCAACTTTTGGTGAAGTTTCTCTATCTCTATCTGAGATTCTTGGAGGGAACTTTGAGTGCTTCTCAAAGAATATTGGGTGGAATATAGTTCATAATTGAGCTTGTAGATCTCTTCATGATCCTTCAAGGATTCTCCATGAAACATATGAACAAGCTTATGCAAATGATATTTGTCAGAAATCATATCTAAAAATTTACCTTGGATTGTGGACATGGCTTCCTAAATCTTCTCCATGGATTCAAGTAAATATGAATCTTCCAATGAAGAATCTCTCCAACATGGCCATGAAAATGACACATGTGCGTCATGGAGAATTTGCAAGGCCTCCTTGATATTCCCCTCACTCATATTCAACGGCCATGCAAACAAATGAGATCCTTGACGATGAACCTCTCTTCATCGGTAAGGTCAACTTCACAATGTGGTTCAAGTGATGGCTGAAAAAGTTGACTCAAGAGTAACGTCTGCTACTACAAGATATTAATCTTCATGATCAAGGGAAATTGTGCTTGCAACAACCTCATCAAGTGGTATTTCTATGTCACCAACATAGAGAGATGGCCATCAATTAGTATATGTCTCCTCAAAACTTAGGCACACATCAGTAGGTACCCCATCACATCATGTATCAGTAGATGCTTCTTCAATACTTGAGAAACCATTAGTGGATTCCTCTTCTTGGAACCCATTAGTAGCTACTCTCTGATCCATAATTGGCTGATCCTTAGCAGAAATTGTGGTCGCTTCTTCATGCTTACATCCTTTGGAAGATATGCTTGAAGAAAACCCAAACAATCTCATGATGCTAGAAGATGCAGTTGGCTGGTTTTTTCGTCCTTGTTCTTTACTCACAAAGGAAGAAAAAATTGGTTCCTCCATGGGTGGTTTGCTTCTCTCTATTGAATCCAAATATTCATCCTGGATCTTGAATCCAAATCTGCAAAAAAATTAATCTTTGAAATAAATGGCCTTACTAATCCCTTCTCCCAAATCTAGATACTCCTGGTAGTGGTAGGGAAAATTCTTACTTGCATATATCCTCTTTGCTAAATCCTTCTTAGGATTAGCCATCAGTAGTTCAGCCCATTGATATCTATACATATGGTCACAAATGTAACCATAATCATCTCTTGGTAATCCTCCATCCATGTAAATGATTTATTCTTCATCATACAACTCAAAGTCTTCATCTTCCATGGTTGCAACTAGTTCCACAATTGCAACTTGAAAATAAATTTGAGTTATCTTCCACTGAGAATTAATTTCATGGGATGAACCAAGGAAAGTGATTTGATACCACTGTAATATCCATTATCTTATATGAGATGATATTATCTCAAATATAAACTTTAAAATCAGAAAATTCACAAGCAGAACTAGTTCACAAAACTAGACAAGATGAAACTAGTCTTGGTGAGTGAATAACCCACCCATAACTTGATAGGAGAACACTTTTGGATCTGAAAAATGTATTGAGGAGTGTGAAGCATAAAGTAAAACAACATCAATTCCAACTTTTTATTTCCATGCACAAGGTACTGGGTCCATTTATGTTTCGAACATCAACCAGTATGAGGTCTACTCCAAGGCTTCCCGGGCACACCAACATATGCATACTAAACTCATTAAATTACACTTGAAATCAACCAGAGGTGTAAAACAGGTCAATAAACCACTAAATTGATGATGGACAATATTTTCTGAGGTTTAGGGAATGTTTGATTGAGTTTGGGGACAAAATGAGAAAGTGCGCTATGGTGGACTGCTCCACTAGCTTTCTTCCAGGATATTCCAAACATGTAGACAAGGACACGAATTCTTAGTATAATAGTGGGATGTTATTAATAAATGTATCAAGGTCCCAACATGACTGACAAAGCCTAAATTGAGCATACCAATACGTTTTAATTAAACAAACTGCAAAATTACTCAAATGGAAGTGCTTAATGAGCTAGACTTCAGAAATATGAATACAAGAAATATTAATCGTCACGCATATATTATTTATGAGTTGGTATGTATTATTCATAAAATTTACCACCTACATCAACTTACAGAAAGGAAAATGGATTTACAGAACTCGGTATATTACAAATTTCTGGAAACTAGCCAACAAAATTGCACAAAGAGCTAGTCTTGAGAATTATGGACTCAAAATCCTCTAAGGATCTCAAAATATTCTTCTGATATTTAATATGAATCAATAATGAATTAAATAGGAGGAATAAATAATAATCAGACTTTATTAAGTATTACAAAGAGGCATCGCATGGCTCAAACTACACATAAAGCCATCAATCTTGGATAATTACATTGATTGAAAGAAAGTGCCACATAGAAGAGTAAGAAGGAGAATTTTAATCACTGGATATGATATGTAGGATTACCATTGGATATTGGATTCTCATGGGAGGTTCACCAAGACTTAGGATGTTCTCATGGGCGCATTTACCAGACCATACAGAAAAACAAGGATGCGTTCTTCACAGCTGGAACCCTCAGATCTAGTAAAATGGCCATAACTTGCTCATCGGACACCTTTTTTGATGAGACAAAGAGTGTTTCATACTAGAAATAATTATATGGATAAAATGGAATAGGTCTCAATGTCCAATAATTTCTCAAAAAATTTGAGCCCAAAACCTCCATTTCTTCCCTTCAACACTATTTCCACCGAATGAGAAGAATGCTTCAGAAGATAGAAAGAAGAGAGGATGTAATCATAGAGCTGGATAAGATATGCAAATTGGTCATCAATATATGCACTGGATCATGTGCAGAAGACTGTAACAGGAACTATGGGCACATCTCCCACATGTGGCTAAGTGTGCATCACCAAATCCTAGAGAAGCTTGAGCTTACTCTCATGCAAACAATAAACTGTCAAAATATATGAATGTGGTGTGCCCTCATTCTTTTATAGAATGGATGACTTGTTGAGAAAGTTAAATTTCCAATAAAACTACTTGGCCTCCTCCAATGCTCCTTCCTTGACTGAGTTGTAACTTTTCAGCTTTTCTACTAGCTATATTTTCCTCTTTTTTGGAAACTACGCCCTCTTGGCTTTTCTAGATGTTTCCTTCTTTTTACAACTAGTTGGATTTTGTTCTTTTTGGAAACTGTTCCCTCCTTAGCTTTCTAAATGTTTCCTTCTTTTCCTCACTTTCCTTCTTTGTGCACTTTCCTGCTTTATGCACTGCTTTTGTCAGTTTCCTTCTTTTGTCCTAACACCTTGCTTTGTGTTTCTTCCCTCTAGTTTCCTCTTTTTTGCTTTGCTCTGCTTTTTTTTTCACTTTCCTCTTTGATTGACAAATCACTGATACAACCTTATCTCCTTATGTTCCCTTGTCATCATCCAACTCATCATCACATGTAATTAATAATTAAATACAAAAAATAATAATTACATCATCTTCAATTTAATTAATTGAAACAACTATAGTATGAATTTTTATTCCTAGTTAATTTGATTGCCTAGGATAATTCACCAATTTTATCCCCCTAACCAATTAATTTATTGAATTTCACTAGGATCCATGGGGTTTTAAGGTAAAATTGGCTGCTTCTTGATGCTTGAAAAAATGGGAACATGACATGGATGCAAGATGATTGTAATGTCCCCATTTTGGATGCACTATGGTTCACCGCTATGCCCATTAGAACCCCCACAGATCCTAGTGGAATACTTGCATTAGTGAATAAATAGGTTAATTTTGTCCATAGTCACTTCGGAAATTAAATAAACTATGGTGGGCCTTAATTTTATTTTATTTAATAATTCTAATATAAACATTTATGAGTTGTAATGGCCTAGGTGGCTCAAGGAGAGTGCATTGGATGAGGATAAATAATATGAGTTGTCCTCCTTAGGAAAGTTGGAAGGAAAAGCAGCCCAAAAGCAACAACAATAGGAAAAGCAGGAAAATCGTCCCAAAAGCAAGGAAAGCAGGAAAGCAGTAGAAAATCAAAGAAAGTAAGAGATTCCTAATTTTTGAAGATAAGAGAGATTGGAAAAAGCAAGAAAGCTAGCAAAAGGATCAAGGAAAGAAACACAGGCTAAGTTTAGACAAGGAGGGTGCACTTGTTGAGAGAGGGGGTCGACATGATCCAATCACATGCTAAATACATTATCTCCTAAAATAATAATTTTATTATTATTATTTTTATGAGAAATGTTTACAAAAGGGGGTTGAGCACTCCATTTCCCATCTTTTGGTCAATTTTAATTTGGATATCCTTGTGATCTTGGAAATATCTTGTAGCTTTTCATAGCTTGGGATATGTGCCCCTTGCAACTATGAGGAAAGATAATCGATATCTCTCATTTGCTTTAATTACAGGTGAATTTGCGAGGAGGAATCACATTAATTTCTCTATAGAGTTTCAAATTAGTTGTTTATTGTCTATATGTAGATGAGAGGGTTTTATTTTGGAGCTTAAAATTCATATTCACAACTCTCTTCTTTAGACATAGGTGTTTGGGATTCTTTTGTGTGGTTAGATCAATTTAATTAGTGGAACAAGTGTGGGAAGGCCGAAATGGTGACTCTGGTTTCAAACTTTTGGGAATTTATGGACTGTGAGACCTATTCCATTGCATCCATATCTTTGTTTATAGTGGGAAAAACATTTTGTATCATCAGAAAACGTATCTGGATGACCAAGATACAATTATTTTACCAGATCTAAGGGTTTTAGTGTTGAAGAACATACCTGTTCATATCTATCTTTGTATTTCTGGATTTTCGAGCTATGTAAGAGCCCCATACTATTCATGCAAATGCATTGAGATGTATTATTTTTTTCTCCTCCCCATGATTCTGATCTAGTGGTGAAACTCCTTCCTTTCATTCTCAGATACAATAGTTTGCTTCTATGTTGTTAAATATTAAGGATTGAGGACTTCATGTAAGTTTGGATTTAATAAACTATCTTTTGCTGCTCTAAAACTATGAATAAATCTTGTTGTTTTTCATGGTCACATGGTTGATGTTATCTATCATATGTATTGAAGATTTTGCAATAATTTACTACTAGTTGTAATCCACTGTTTTCTATGCTTGTGCCTTAGTATGCAAAAATTGATTAGTTTCTCGTTTTAATGATTTTAATGGTCCACGATGTTATGAATATCTGATATGAAGGTTCTATTGGTTAATTTATATGCATTAAATCCCATCCATACCTCCAAAATAGAAATTGGGAAGCTCCAGATAACATTCGAATTAATCATTTGTAAATCCTCACCTCGACTAGTCCAAGTCTCTCCCTTTTGTACCTAGTTGAATTTTTCACTGTTATATCTTGGTTGCAAAGTCAGATTGAGTCTATATCAGGTTGGGGATAGTCAATTATGATTACCTAAGGTTATATTACTTCCATACTAGACAAAGTGGATTTTACACAGAATTTATTGGGGAATGTGCATTGATAGCTTCGGCTTTGCTAGAGAAATCTTTTGAGGCGTGACATACTCTCGAAAGTGCAGTGTTGAAGTATTGACCTTGATCCAACCTTATTTACAGCCTATTAAGTGTGTCAATCCTACATTTTGTGTTTGCAAGGTGTATATTTGAGTTAGTGTGCCGAATAGGGTGTTGGGTACATTACAGTGGTATCAAAGCATGGTCCTTTGCACTTGTAGGTTGCAATTTCTTCTTGAATTCCAGAGAAAAATCTCCCAAAGGTCATCAAGCTATCCATTTCCTAAAGAACAAAATTTTTCATCCATGAGGTTGGTACCTTTTGTAGTTGAAGAAGGTTATTGTGAGTTGCATGGGGAAGAGTACAAGTCCATGGATGAGCCAACTTGCATCTCATCTTGTAACTCCATATATAGAGATGAAGACTAATGTGATGAACCACCAATGGCTAGATCAACATGTTATTTATCAAGCAAGTTTGAATAAGTTGCACCATTGTAGGTTTGACTTGCATATTACATGGCCTTAAGTGATAAATGCAGAAGACATGCGACTAGATTCATAGATTACTGTGACTACTAGGACAAGGTGAAATCAAGAGGAATCTATAGAGAACCCACTCCAAGAAAAGAGGAATACAAGAGAACCAAAGGTGAAGAGTCAGCAAATCCATTTGCATATTCAAGCATCATGAGATTATTAGGTTTTTCTTCAAGCAGAGTCTCCAAGAGTTGTGATTCGATTACCACTCAATATGGAGAAGCCTCAAGTTTCCTAAAAGAGGATGATAATGAAGCAGAATAACATGAGGGTAAAAGTGAAGCCATGCACATATATTTGGTCCAATCAAATGAAGAAGTGAAGTATAAAGAATCCCAAGTTGCAGATGTGAGTCTTACTGTGGACTCTAATGAGGAAGTGCATGCCAACACCAGTCATCTACATGGATAGGATAAAGATGAAATTCTAAGATATGTTAATAATATTTGCAACAGTCACATTTCATTACAGCACTTTGAAATTCCTTCTACTTCATTCCATGAAAGTGATATTGCAAATGCTTCTAATGATGATGATCTATGTGAATCATGTGTTGTGGACTCATGCCACAAGTAGGAAGATATTTTTTATTAGCCATTAGATGCAACAAACTTGGGGAGGCATATTCTTTGTGAGACACATCATTTGAGTGGATCACTAAAGGAGGATGAAGAGAATCTCATAGAAACCTTGAAGAACTTTTTCCATACCAATGCCTTGGTGTTAAGATGTTGTTGGAAAGATACCGATGAATATTGGGAGAAAGAATCCTTCTTGGGATATTTCGAATCTCTTAGAGAAGTAATGGCGGAGATGAAAGAAAGCTACATGAACCTCCTGGAAGATAGAAATCATCTCCTTATGGTGAGAAAAATGTATCATAATGCCTCAATTGAAGATGAAGATGATATTGACCAACTCACTCATGAGTTGGACACCACCCATGATTCCTTGAGGAGAACTCAAAGTTCACTTCATGAATATGAGACTCGGATTAAGTAGCTTCATGAGGAATTGGAGAGCACCCAAGGAGCTCTTCAAGAGTCAAGAAGGAAGATTGGTTAACTTCGAAATGAGTTGAGCACACCACATCCTCCATCCTGTATGGAACATGATCATGTGCACATATTAGGATACATTTTGGGTTTGATGGAGGAACCTCATGTGGATATTGGACATGAGGAAGATGTAGAATTGTAGGTACTTATGAGGAGCCATAATGAAGAAGATTTTGGCGAAGCACTTTTTTTGAAGGATTAGGAGAAGAACTTAGCTATGGGAGAGATAGCTAAGTACATGCCATCCAAATTAGCAAGCAAAGGTATTCACTATTCCATGGATTGGGTAGATAAGTACATAACCACAATGGAAGATCAAGGATGCACTAGAATTTCTTGCATTGGTAGGAGATTTATGGACACATCATTTTATGTGCAATGTTCTTAGTAGTAGCATGAGTCCCTATGGAATGCATGTGATCCTTCCAATATGCATATCAAAACATGGGAACCCTACTTGATTTGGTTGGATGGACTAGTTTAAATGGAGAGTGTTTTCCAAACACTCACTTTGCTTGTGTAGGATTTTGAGCTGCCTCCATGGGAAGGAGATTTAACTCTAAAGGAGAAGGATGATTTATTTCCATTTGTATCAGCAAGCATGAGTGTTTATTCACTCATGGATGGAATGAAAAGATGCAATGTAGAGAAGAAGAATCATGGTAGCGATGCACTACAAATTTGGTTATGAGATTCTAGCATCATTTGGAAAGGCACATTGTTCCAAGTTATCAAGAAGTTAAGTGGGGTGATGCATAAGCCATGGGATCTTGGCATTCCATGGAGTGACATATTGCTACTGATGACATTTGATCTTAGTGACCTACAACATGATCAGTGGGATCCATGAGGGAGAGCCGCCTTTCGTTTTCAACAGACTATCTATGGGGAGAAGTGGTTTTATTTCCCACATGGGAAGCCATATGATGGGTGGAAACCACATCTTCTATCTCGTTGGATTGGAAGTCTTCCAAAGGCTCCTTATGTGGACACCATGCAATGTAGAGGTGGAAGTAGGAGACACTGACCACTTCTCGGGTTCATTTGGGACTGAGGAATCATCCTTGGTCTCAACTACCTCAGTTGGATAGTTCACATTGCATTATGGGGGACAAAGGCACCTCTCGAGAAATATTAGTTGTATGTGATCAAGTCCTTTCCCAAAATTGATCTCTACTTTGATAATCATCATCAAGTTTGCTTGGAAAAAGGAACAAGTTTCAGGCTGAAATTGACCACATTGTTCAAGATCAATATTAACCCATAAGGAGCTCAATGTATGGAATCAAGAGTGGGTTGCATGTGATTCATTGGATGGATTGAAGCATGAGAAGTGGTGTAGCACATGTCAATGGTATGAGTTATATCATAATCAACTTACCAATCTTCAACATCCTCTACCATTTCAAGAGCACAAAAGGGCGATGAACAAGTATGCAAATCTTGCTTTGATGTTTCTTTCTAATATCTTGGTGTATGAAAGTTATGTTTTAAGAAATATAATTAAGCCAGACCTTATGTAAAACCCATATCATATTTCTCTTGAGGATAGATTCCTACAAGAAATTTTGTCCATTTTGCATGCCTTAGTCAAATTCAATCCATGTTTTGTAACTCAAATTGCAATGGAGTGTTTCAAGTACAAGTTCACCCATGACTTCATGCTGAAGGGTGATTAGTATGATATTGAAAAAAGGTTTCATCTAAAAAGGATATGAAGGGAAAATAGTTTATGGAGAAACTTGCACAAGTTGGTGGAAAAGTGCACAAGTCCTTTATCATCCATGTTTTCACTTGCTCGAGGACAAGAAAATTTTGGGAGGGGAGATTTGTAATGTCCCCATTTTGGATGCACCATGGTTCACCACTAGGCCCATTAGAACCACCATGGATCCTAGTGGAATACTTACATTAGGGAATAAAATGGTTAATTTTGGCCATAATCACTTAGGAAATTAAATAAACTATGGTGAGTCTCAATTTTATTTTATTTAATAATTCTATTAAAAATTTATGAGTTGTAATGGCCTAGGTGGATCAAGGAGAGTGCATTGGATGAGGATAAATACTATGAGTTTTACTCCTTAGGAAATATAGACGGAAAAGAAGCCCAAAAGAAGAAACAATAGGAAAAGTAGGAAAAGCATCCCAAAAGTAGGAAAAGCAGGAAAGCAATAGAAAATCAAAGAAAGCAAGAGTGTCCTAATTTTTTAAGATAAGAGAGATTGGCAAAAGTAGGAAATCAAGAAAAAGGATAAAGGAAAGAAAGAGAGGATAAATTTATCCATGTAGGAAACACTTGTTAAGAGAGGGGGTCCACATGGTCCAATCACATGCCAAATACATTATCTCCTAAAATAATAATTTAATTATTATCATTATTTTATTATTTTCACGAGAAATATTTACAGAAGGGGTTTGAGCACTCCATTTTCCATTTTGTGGTCAATTTGTATTTGGATATCCTTGTGATGTTGGAGATATCTTGTAGCTTTCAATAGCTTGGGATATGTTCCCCTTGCAACTATGAGGAGAGATCATCTATATCTCTCATTTGCTTTCGTTGAAGGTGAATTTGGGAGGAGGAATCACACTGATTTCTCTATAGAGTTTCAAAGCAACTATTTATTGTCCATTTGTAGATGAGAGGGTTTTATTTTGGAGCCGCAAATTCATATTCACAACTCTCTTCTTCATATCCAGGTGTTTGGGATTTTGTCGTGTGGTTAGATCAATTTAATAAGTGGAACGGGAAGGACGAAATGGTGATTCAGGTTTATAAAATTTTGGGATTTTTTGGACCTTGAGACCCAATCCATTGAATTTGGAGCTTTGTTTCTAGTGGAAAATACCTTTTATCACGTCGAAAAAGACATTTGGATGACCAAGATACAATTATTTTACCATATCTAAGGGTTTCAGTGTTGAAGAACGCACTTGTTCATATCTAGCTTTGTATTTATGGATTTTCAAGCTATGTAAGAGCCCCATACTGTTCATGCAAATATAGTGAGATATATTATGATGTTCTCCTTCCCATTGTTATGATCCAATGGTGAAAGTACTTCCTTTCATTCTCAGGTACAATATTTTTCTTCTATGTTGTTAAATCATAAGGATTCAGGACTTTCTACAAGTTTGGCTTTAATAGAATGTCTTTTGTTGCTCTAAAAATATGAATAAATATTGATTATTTTCATGGTAACATGGTTTATTTTATATATCATATGTATTGAATAATTGATAATCATTTATTGCTAGTTGTAATCCATTTTCTTCTATGCTTGAGCCTTAGTATGCAAAAATTGACTAGTTTCTTGTTTTAATGATTTTAAGTGTCAAAGGTGCTACAAATCTATGATATGAAGGTTCTGTTGGTTAATTCATATGTATTAAAGCAGATCAATACCTCCAAAATAGAAAGTAGGAAGCTCTAGATACAATTTGAATTAATATGCAAATCCTTACCTCTACTAGTCCAAGTCTCGCCCTTTTGCACCTAGTTGAATTTTTCACTATTCGATATTGGTTTCCAAGTCATACTAAATATATATCAGGTTGGGGATATCAATTCAGATTAAATAATGTTATATTACTTCCATACTGCACCAGAAGCAATCGATTTTCCACAAAAATCCTTGGGGAATGTGCATTGATAGCTTTGGCTTTGCCAGAGAAATATTCCCAGCTGTGACGTACTCCCGAAAGTGCAATGTTAAAGTATTGACCTTGATTCAACCTTATTTATAGCCTAATAAGTGTGTCAAGCATACCTTTTGTGTGCCCAAGATGTAGATTTGAGTTAGTGTTCGGGGTTGGGTACATTACAATGATAGGCATAAAGTGACATAAAATTTGATATCGTTTATGAAGTATGGTAGGATGTGTTGTACCATTAGTCTAACAAGGAAAACAACTTGACCCATTCTGTTTGTTTATTGGATGCAAATAATTGAAGATACCCTTTTAGACATTTATTCACAACCCTAATTTTCCCATTAGGTTTAGGATGGTAAGAGGAGATGTGAGCCAATTAAGTGGCCAAACAATAAAACATTTCCTAGAAAAATTTACCAATGAAAATTGGATCTCTATCATTTACTATAATCTTATGGATTCCATGTAGTTTTTGAACTATTTCCATGATTGTTGTAGCTATTGTACTTTCTTTTAAAAAATGAGAAAGAAAGAATAAATTATCACATGCTGTGAGTCGATCCACCACTACCATGTTGACATTCTTTCCTTCAAGTTTGGTAGACCTCTGAAAAATTCCATTGAGACCTTTTCCCAACGTTGACTTGATATGGCTAATGGTTGTAGAAGACTGTATATCTTAATTTCCTCTCCCTTATTTTGTTATGCACAAATTCCGTAAAGAGCAGAAAATAAGAAAGAGACAGTAATTCAATACCTTAAAAATTAAGAAAATAGATGAATAATACGCCTCTTTGAGGGGGAAACCTCCTTATACAATGTGTCCAATACACAAGTCAATATGAGACGATCCTAGATCTATGTCTCCTTGGTATAAATATATAGGTGACAAAGGGTACAATTAGAATGAAGGTCCTAGATGACCAATAAACACAATAATAATATAATAATATAAATTTAATGTTACAATATATATGTATTAACATGCCCCAGCTCACCTTGAAACAAGTTTTGTCCTCAACATTTGATTAATTATGGATGTTTCTTCCCGAAGAACTCATTTACCATGTCCCCTGTTCTATTGGCAAGTTCTTCCACTTGCCAAGGTACATGATAATTGCTTAACTTTGCAGTTGATTGATCCTTGTGTCAAGGATTGTTTCATTTTCTAGTACCAATTTCCCTTCTCCATAAATATTTTCTAAACTAGTATGGACTAGCAAGAAACATGGAAGACTAGATTTACACGTGAAGATGGAGGAAACTCCAATTTGTAATCCATACTTCCAATTATTTGCAACACCTTATATAGACCATATTACTTGGATTCTAATTTATTGTTCTTCTTTTTCTACTTGAGCGACATTTGTTTACATGGTTGTAGCCTCAAAACTACCCAATCCCCCACATCAATTTTCCTTTCACTATGATGTTGATTTGCTTGTTGTTTCACCCTATTTTGTGCTATATCCAAGTTATATTTCAACAATTGGAGAACCTCTTGTTGGTGTTCTGTGTGATCCTCCACTGCTTGAACCTTATATTTCTCTTTCAATGATGATGTGATAGAAAGAAGATGATAGCCATAAAGTGCCATAAATGGTGACATTTTTTATGAAGTATGGAAATATATGTTGTATCACCATTATTCTAATGGAAACCACTTGATCCATTGTGTGAATTTATCAAATGCAAAGCAAAGAAGATATCCTTCTAGGAATTTATTCAGACTCTTAGTTTTCCCATCAAATCGAGAATGGAAAGAGGAGCTATGAGCCAACCTAGTGCCCAAACAAGAAAATATTTCCTTCCAAAAATTACTAGTGACAATTAGAACTTGAACACTTACAATAATGTTGGGGATTCCATGTAGCTTTTGAACTGATTCCATGAATGCTAAAACTATTGTACTTGCTTTAAAAGAATGAGAAAGAAAGAAAAAAAACGGGAATACTTTCTGAGTTGATCCACTACTACCATGATGACTATATTTCCTTTTAACTTTGGTAAACCTATGATAAAATCCATTGAGACCTCTTCCCAATGTTGAATTGTTATGGCTAATGGTTGTAAAAGACCTGGTGTCTTGATTATCTCTACTTTATTTTGTTGGAAAACCAAAAATTCTGCCACAAAAGTTTTGGACATGATTTTTAATACCTTCCTAGAAAAAATACTTTCTCATCCAATGGTACATTTTCAAGATCCTTGAATGTCCTCCTATAGGAGAGATGTGCAATTCCAAAAGGACCTATTGTTTGAGTTGAGAATTCTTATGTAAATATAGGATATCTTAGTACAACAATGAATCATTATTCCACACAAATTTTCCTAGTGAACTAGGGTCTCCTTATAGTTGTTGAATTATCTCGCATGCCTTCTGATCATATTTCCATTATGTCCTTGCTTCTTCTATGAAATCAAATTCCATCATGGAAATAACACAAAGTGAGCCCTCAATGTTGTCCTATTTTCTTGAAAGTGCATCTGCCACCGATTCTATTTTCCTTTCTGTAGATAATTTTAAAGTCATAACCAAGAATCTTTGTAACCCATTTTTGTTTCCATTCTAAAGATAATATTTTTTCCAAGAAGTACATAAGACTGTGATGATTTTTAATTACCTTGAAGTTTCTTTCTAGCAAGTAAGGGAACCATTACTTAATTACATGCAATATGGACAACCTTTCCTTTACATAAACATGCTTTATTATGTTTTTTTCTTTAAGTTGGAAACTCTCAAAGGAAAGTGGACTTCCTTATTTCATTAAAACTACACCATTTCCATGCCTTGAGGCATCACATTCCATTATAAAGGTTTTTGTGAAGTCATGTGTGTCTAATTCAAGATTTGTACACATAACCACTTTAAGTTGTTCAAAATAATCGGTTGCTTCTTGAGTCCAAGAAAATGCCTCATTTTTCAATAAACTTGTTAGAGGTGTTGCTATTTGACCATAATTTTTGACAAATTTGTAGTAGTATCGTATCAATCCTCTAAGGTTGTTCAAGGCTTTTGGGATTTGTTCATTCCATGATAGCCTTAATTTCTTTAGAATCCACTTTGACACCTTCATGAGATACAATATGACCCAAATATTCCACTTCCTAAACCCCAAAGGCACACTTAGAAGGCTTGCCATACAATTGGTGTTCCTCCAATATTTTGAAGACCTTCTTAACATGTTGTACATGCTCTTCCCAATATTTTCTATAGATTAGTATAAAATAAAAAAATACCAACACAAATTTTCTGAGCATTTAAAAATAGAATTCATCAAGCTTTGAAATGCGGAAGGTGCATTGATAAGGCCAAATGTCATCACCAAAAAATCATAATAACTTTAATGTGTTCTAAAGGCTATTTTTGGAATGTCTTATTTCCTCATTCTAATTTGATGATATACACAATGAAGATCCAAAGAGACGTACATAATGTTGAATGCTTACCTTTAAAGTCCCATAAAGAGATCCAACAAATTATCCTTTGAAATGTTCTTCACTCTAAGACTCAACTTTCAAAATTTCTTAATGTGCTATGTAACTAGACCTCTCCTCTTAATGTTGGAATCAATTTAATACTAACAGGGGGTGAATCAGTATTATGGTGGTTATGAAATTTTTTTAACTTCTTTATCGGATTAGTATGAACTTAATCTTGATCTTCAATTATGCATCAATCATAAGTAAACATTCATCTACATATGCACAAAAAAAAAAACACAAAACACACATAATTTTTATTTGGAAACCAAAACGAGAGAAAACCACATAATTCTCTTTTGTAATGAAAATATTACATTCAAGGAAGCACCAAATTCCTGTGTTTACCAGCACCAACTGGAAGGAGGCACCGACCCCCTAGTTTTACAGGAACCGACCTGAACGAAGCACCAACTCCCTATGTTCTCCAACACAAATTGGAAGGAGGAACCTCTTGCTCCTTGCCCTGTCCTTCCACCCAAATATACAAATAAGATGTTTCTTTGGTGTACTACTAATACATGCACACTTCTTATTTTCTGATATTAGTTCTGTTGTATGGACCTTATGTATGCAGTCGTATTGTTGTCACTTCCCTGCATACATCACTTGACTTATGATTCCACTCAATACTTCAATTCCGCTGATGATTCACTTCATGTACTATGTGCTACTTCATTCTACTATTGTGAAAATGCACTCACCAACTAATGTCATGCTTCAATTGATAGATTGTTGTTTTGAGATTACGCACCATTATCAGATGGAACTGCGCTCTTTCTGATGTGTCTGTTTGGCTTAAGTTCCACAATATTTCAGACAATATGCGATGTACTATGCATCATATGATTCGTCCTTTCAGTTTAAAACATTGTCTCAGATCATCCTCATCATGATGCACATTCTTGATTCTGCTTATGCTCTGTCGTTGAGCATCTGATGGAATTATTTGCTTCACACACTTCAATTCAACCTTTGTGCATCAACTATAATTCTGTGCTTCTTCGGATATGCTTCAATTATCTCTCTACACTTATTTCTGAACACATCTGTGAATGTCCGTGTGCTGCATGTAATACTGTCTTTCAGTCCTCATGCACTTGCGCATACTTCATAGTTCTTCCTTTTTGTATTTGCGCACTTGTCATAGATCTACATCATCATTATATGCACCATCATCTATATCATTCCTCTACATGTGCACACTTAGCTCTCTTCTAGATAATTATGTTTTGCTCCTCGAGCCCTTGATGCCCCGAATATCAATTTGTATCTTCCACTTAGAAGATATTCAACTTCCCATCAAGCTTATTTCAAATATCCAAATTGCTCCCTTATTTATAAATGTCCTACATGGATTGTATGTCCACAAGTTGGTTGTGGCATTTCTTCTTCCTTGCTTCACATATTATGCATATGCCACATGTCATCTTCTGCACCATTGATGTGTCCTTTATTTGTGGGTCTTGTGCATACTTGGTCCTCTACTTGGTGGTACTTTCACCATTTGTGTACCCTCACTTGTGGGTCTTGCACTCTTTATGTATCAATGCTTTGTGGAACTTGCACATACATGATATTCTACTTAGTGGGACTTCAACCCTTGTGGTATTGTTACTTTTGGGTCTTACGCACTTGTTATTTCATTACCTATGGAATTTGTGCATATACTAACTTCAACCACTACACCCTTCTTGGAACTTGTTCCTGATTCAATAACTAAAAGCTTCTTCTAATTGGTGAGACTTGCACGCTTTCAGGACTGTTCAACCATAAGCTTGTTCCATGCTTCTTGTGCACTCTTGATATTTGACCATACAATTCTTGGGATAGCTTGTGCACTATACCCTTTGTCCCATATATTTTTGGGTCATTTGCACACTCTTCAAACTTTTGTCTAACCAAATATTTGGCTTGCTTGCACACATGTACCTTTTTCCAACAAACTCTTTGGTTTGCTTGTACTACACATGTACCTTTGTCCAACCAACTCTTTTAATTTTACCTTGAGGGAGTGTGACTGGTGGAATTGATATCTAAGCATGTACCACATGTAGGAGGATACATTCCTTATGTACTTCTTCAAACTGGATATGCATGATGTACCATCCTTATGTACTTCTTCACACTGGCTATGCGTGATGTATCCTTGGACACACTTCTTCAAACTGGATGAAAATTCTAGATATACTTCTTTAGACTGACATCCATATCCTTGTATTTGTGCGCATTTACTTCTTCAAAGTGGTTTCCATATATTTCTTCAAGATTCCATTGGAATACTACATCCACTTTGACATAAGTTGTCATCAATGACTCAAACTGAATCAGTTGACATCAATGAAAACCAAAGTTCAACACTTATGATTTATCAATTGACTAAAGATGGTTTTTCTCTTAATATCGAGATCATGTGATACCAATTCATCTGTAAATAAAAAAAATGGAAACAATAGAGTCCTTTCTACGATCTACCACATAAATTGATCAATCTCTAGATACAAGGATGCAATAGTTATCTTTTGTAAAGTTATCACTTGGTGTAGATCAAAGAATTTCTCCATCTAGAATATCTGTATTATTGGATCATTACCATCAAAATTTCTCATATCAATATTTAGAATGATGTATTTCCTTGGTCTTGAATTGAACACATGATTATGTGGATTATCAATTGTCGAGGAATCAAACCTATAATTATCCAAATTTTTCTCCAATTTATCAATTTGTTACTGGGACAAGTCCCTCTTGTTCTCCTTATAATCTTCTAGAGGCACTAACTTTTGGATAAGAAGGCCAATTATATCCTTCACAAGTTCTTCCCTCATGTTTTCAAGGTTTCCTTTGAATGCTTGGAATTCAACTTTTGTATCCCCTTTGAATGCTTGTAATTCATTCGTATTTACCATATCCATGATGTCCATCTTTATTAGAATTTTATATTCAATGTTTTTTACTCTATCCATAAGCTTGGACATCTCAAAGTTCACTTCATCATGCTCTTCTTGTGTCATGGTTGAGCTTTCAAGAGATTTAAAGGGTGTAGAAATTTTTTCTCTACCTCTTTCCATTTGATCCCACTAATATATACCATAGTTCTTCTCTATTTCCTCTTCATAACACCTTTTGATTCAACCGAAAAAGATACTCCAATAAAAATTTATGCAAGTTTCAGGTTATCATACCATGGAAAATGCGGTTTGTAGGATATCATGATGGTTGAACTTGCTCCTGAATTATCTCTGAAATTTTGGCCCCTTGATGTATAAAATTTTATGTTGTAGTATCCTGATATGTCTTCTCTACAATTCCATAGGTTTGAACCACTTATGATCTTCCAAGAGAGAGTTATGGTAAGGGTGAAAACATGAACTTGGGAAACAATTTTGGCTTGTTTTTTACAAACAAAACTGCTAAATTTAATGTTTTTCAACTTCAACCTCTTCAAACCCATATCTCCCTTAGGAATTTCAACTTGAAGTAAACAAAAAGGTTTTAGAGAATTGAATTAGCTTTCTATCTGTATTTTTTTAAATGCTTTTTATGGACATATCGTGGGACAAATTTGTTGTCAACAAACAGCATATACTTGAAACTTTTAGGTATGGATAATGAGTGACTTGTGTTGACGACATTTTTTTGATAGATGGTTATTCATTTTAGGGAAAACAATTGTAGGCTCATAATATGCACACACTACAATGGATCCTGGACTATATTTTGAGTTTTTTAATACTTGGGAACTATTTTTTATTATTTATCGAAACAACATATGTTCAGAAAATGGTGCATTATCGACACATGTTTTTTTTCACATTTTCTTTCAAATGTGACTCTTATTGGAAAAACTAAAAGTACCCTTTTGAATAGGACGAGCCAATTATGATCTCTGTGAAATTTCAAATTTTTTGGTGTTGTCTTTGTTATGGTATTGAATTTTCATTTTGGGTGATTTTCAAAGTAATAAAATTCTTAAGGGATAAGGTTTAGAAAAAAAATATTAATAAATAGAAATTCAAGTCGAAATGAAACAATTATTATATCAATGGAAACTAGATTCGGAGATGAATCCATTGCTACCAAGTCCGACAAATAATATTTAGAATTTGCAGGGGTTCGGGCTTGCTGAAGTTGCAGGTTCCAGAAAGATGCCATATATTTTTGCAGGTTTGTTGACCATAAACTCTCGTACAAAAAAATAACTTCCAAACTCTCAAACGAGAGTTTAGTTCAAACTCTCATCCGAGAGTTTTTTTAAAAATACAGCGTGGCGATTGGTTCAAACTCTCGGCCTAGAGTTTTTTTAAACTCTCGGGCGAGAGTTTGAAATCTCAAAACTCTCGGCCTAGAGTTTTTTTAAACTCTCGGGCGAGAGTTTGAAATCTCAAAACTCTCAGCCTAGGGTTTGAGGTTGACTTATTTTCGCGTGATCATCCACCCGTGCTCTGTTTATGACAAAAGTGTTTCCCAGGTTTGTGATTTCACCCATAACTTTTCTGAAACTAGTTGGTTTTTTTCTTGTTCAGGATAGTGAAATTGGATGACCTACCATGTGTCCAATTTTCCATCTTTGATTCTTGAATTCATATAAAATAAATATGGTGTGTATTATTTCTAATGAAATAAGTCTCACTCAATTTGTATCTCTCACATTTCATTTATAATATTTTTACCCATAAAACCTATTTGAGACTAGTTTTTAGATTAGTCAAAAACCCTAAATTACAAAGGGTGTAACTCTGAATCTATAACAAATTAGGACTTGAAATTTGTATAACATATCGCTTGTTATGTCCTCTAGTTCTTATCTAAGTTTTGCTATTTGAAACGTCCCCAACAAAATTTTATAGAAAAAATTTCAAGATGACTAGTTTTGGAAGTGTCCAAGCTCTAATACCAAATGTTATGCACCAAATTCCACAAAGAGAAGAAAACAAGAAAGAGAGAGTAATCCAATGCCTTAGGAATGAATAAAAGAGATGAATAATAAGCCTCTTTTCACGGGGGAACATTCCTATACTATGTATCCAATCCACAAGACAAGACGATGTGATCCTAAATATAGGTCTCCTTGATATATATATATATATATATATAATACAATGGTACAATTACAATTCTATCCAACCATACAATTACAATTAAGATTGTATCCAACCAATAAATGCAATACTAATATAACAATATAAATGGAATGTTACAATAAATAGGGCTTAACATTATATATAAGAGACAAAGGGTACAATTACAATTAATTTCCTAGCCAACCAATAAATAAAACACTAATATAATACAAATGTAATGTCACAATATCTAGGGATTAACATGCCCCTCCCCTCCAAACAAGTGTTTTCCTAACCACTTTTTTAATTGTGGATGTTTCTACATGAAGACCTCATCTTCCCACGTCACCTCTTATATTGGAAAGTTCTTCCACTTGTTGTTGTACTCAGGTATTTTCTTGATTTAAAGTTGGTTGATCTATGTTTCAAGCATGGTTTCAAGTTTTATTATGATTTTCCTTTCTTATTTAAGCTTTGATAAAATAGTTAAAACTGACATATTGTCACCAATTACCTTTTTCAAGCAAGAAACATGGAAGACTGGATGTACACGTGAATATGGAGGAAACTCCAATTTGTAAGCCATACTTTCAATCCTTTTCAACACCTTATAGGGACCATAGTACTTGGGTGCTATTTTATCATCCTTCTTTTATTGCTTGAAGGACATTTGTTTGTATGGTTTTAGCCTCAAAAACACCCAAATCCCCACTTTAATTTTTCTTCCACTATAGTGTTGATCTACTTGTTATTTCATCCTATTTTGTTTTATAGCCAAGTTGTATGTCAACAACTATAGAACCTCTTTTAGGTGTTCCATGTGATACTACACTACTTGAATCTTATATTTCTCTTTCAAGGATGATGTGGTGATGGAGTATGATATCCATAAAGTGCCATAAATTTGTTAAATTTTTAGAATTTACTTCAATCTGATCTAGGATCTTAACTGAGAGAACAACATGTAAAGCAAATCTACAACATATCAATCATGGACACAATAATGCAATCACACAAGAGACACATAGTTTACTTGGAGAAAACCATAAAGGTGAAAAACCCCAATAACTTCCTTAGAGATAGATAGAGCAATGATACAACCAGAATACAAGAGATAGTCTTCTTTTAGCAGCAGAACCTCCTCCTCCACAAGTGCGCCACTCTCCACAGTGTGAGTGAGAGAATAGAATGTGTAAAAAGAGAGAGACACACTCTCTATTTATACACTAACTTGACTTGACCTTTACTCAACTAGGGCGGCCTCAACTTAACCACTTAACATAATGCTGACTAGGCCGACCCCCACTAGGGTGGTCTAATAACCCTTTGACCCACATGACTTACACAGGGATGACCCCAACAAGGTGGTCTAATAACCCATCAAGTATAAGTTAAGACACTTACAATATAAATGACGACACTTCCTTATAGATGAATAATAACATCTCTATAGGAATACAACCACTTCCATATAGAGGAATAATAACATCTCTATAGGAATACAATATACATATATGTGAAATACATTCTGAAGTTACATATACATCAACACTCCCTCTTAACAAGGAAGGTATTTCTCGACACAGGTCTTCTAGCACAAGTCATCTTCTCTGGATCATCGTCACTACTGCTGCTATCTCAATCAATCTATGAATCTACTCGTCATAGGAAGTTCTACAGAGCCAGTCCTTTTTCATACTGGATGTAGGCCCACCACCTACAGGTCTTCGTCATCACTGGCCATACTATGGAAATCTTCAGGACTTATTACGTGCGTCACAAAACCTAGCTGCAGCATCCCAGGCTATTACGAGCACACGGCTCTACCTGTCGGATCTCCCAGGAGCACATTACATGTGACCCATCACAAAACCTGGCTGAAGCATCCCAGGCTATTACAAGCACACAGCTCTACCTATTGGATCTCCCAGGAGCACATTACATGTGACCCATCACAAAACCTGGCTAAAGCATCCCAAGCTATTACAAGCCAACAGCTCTACCTGTCGGATCTCCCAGGAGCACATTACATGTGATCTCACCACAAAACCTGGTTGAAGCTTCCCAAGCTATTACGAGCACATAGCTCTACCTGTCGGATCTCCTAGGAGCACATAGCTCTACCTGTCGGATCTCCTAGGAGCACATTACATGTGGTCCACCACAAAACTTGGCTGAAGCATCTAAGGCCTTTTTCATGCTGTCCAGATCTCCCAGGAGCAAATTACATGTGGTCATGGCAAAACCTGGCTGAAGCATCTAAGGCCTTTTTCGTCCTGTCCAGATCTCCCAGGAGCAAATTACATGCCATAGGACAAAACCTCGCAAGAGCATCTCAGGATGTTACGGGTACACAACTCCGACCTGAGGATCTCCCAGGGCACAAATTACATGTACTCCCAGAGTAATTTCTCGAAAGAGAATCCCAGGTTGTTACGGGTACACAACTCCGACCTATAGGATCTCCCAGACATGCTCATCTGCACAACCTGATCCACGGCCACAAAGTATCATCCTGATACTCACCATACATCATCCTGATGTACACATGATCATCCTGATCATCATCACTGCAACATCCTGTTGCATGTCATCTGTTGAAGCTCGTCATCCACGATCATCTTGATCATACAATGCATCCACCTGATGCATACCAAGTATCTACCTGATACATATCATCATACATGATCTTAGTATCCACCTGATACATATACAGATACATGGTCCAAGCATCCAACATGATGCATATAAAAAATACATACAAATGATCCAACTGATCATATCCAGCATCCAACATGATGCATACATACATAAATGATTCAACTGATCATATCCAACATCCAACATGATGCATATATATATAAATGATCCAACTGATCATAACAAGCATCCAACATGATGCATATATACATATACAGAGTAGTAACTGAAGCATTGTCTTGATGCTCATCATCCATGATCCTCGTGATCATCATAGCATTGTCCTCTTTAGATCATCTCATCATCCACGAAGCGTAGCCTAGATGCACATCATCCAACACTTACACCATCGACATGGGAGAACACATATACCACCATTCAGGGAAGGCTCCAACCCTTACTTTTTCACCATGTGAAAAATGGCTCAACAATTACATCACGACCAAGGGAGAACGTATCAACCATGTCAGAAAAGCTCATGTGCATCTACATCTTCCGGACTCATCACTTCCCTTTGGAAGGAACCTTGATCTGAAGTGCACCAAGCCTCTCTCTGAAGTACCCAAACTGCACTCTGGCCAACGGCTTGGTCGATACATCTGCAACCTGCTCATCCGTCACAACATACTCTGCTTCGACTGTACTCAGTGCTACGCAGGACTGCTTCCTGCTAAACCAAGAGATCACACTTGATCCCATACTGAAGCAACACCCAGAAGTGCTCTTCCTATCTGTAGCACTGCATGCCCAATCTGAATCAACATAACCCTGCAGGTTAAACTTTTGATTCACATCGTACTTGATCCCATAATCAACTGTATCAGATGGAGCATCACACAAAAGCTTCAGGTTCGATTCCATAGGTGTGGCCATAGCCTTGTATTCCATCATGCCGAACCTCTTCAAGATCTCTACTGCATACTTCCCTTGTCCAAGGAAGATTCCATCTGCACTCTGTCACACCTTCATGCCAAAAGCAAATAGTGCATCATCCCCAAGTTCTGCACACATATATGACTACACCATTCAAGAAAGCTGTCTTGAAATCCATCTGGTGTATCTTCTATTTCATCACTTTTATATTTCTCTATGCTGCCATCTGCAGCATGCTTGATCTGATAGTTCCATTTGGAAGTCACAATAGACTTCCCTTCAGCTCTTGGGACTGCATCCCAAACATCGTTCTTCATGATCGACGGATCATGGCATTCTTCCCATATCCTGGGAACTTCAATATCTTCAATAGATAATTTTTTTGCTTGAACAAATGTTGTAGTCCTTCTTTTGTAGGTGATGGTATACGATCTTTCCTACACAACAAGTTAAATTGCATGATTAGAAAACATCTCATAGTTTTCAGAACAAATTCTTACACATAAAGAAATATGTCATACAGTCATGCAATTATTTTAGCCAATGCTTCAATACAACATTTATCCCTATCCCGTAACTTTCTAGATGCCTTCCAATCTCTACCAGAACATTGTTAAGAGTGTGCACAACTCCCAACATGTCAGCAAAGAGGTTTCATTCTAGATAAGTAGAAATGGAATGGTTTACAATGCCATAGGCCACTTACCCATCAAATGCATATTAGTAGTATACTGTTCATTAATGCAATCATTCTAATATGAATAATACACAACCTAATTGTAGGAACATCAGTATATACATTATTGAATAACATTATTTAAACAAACAACTATGTAAGAAATGACAATTCAAATACTTATATTTGTTTGATTGTTGGGTTGACTCCCTCTGAATATTTGCATCCTTGCAGAAACTACTGAAGTGTGCTCCTTTGCTTTCTTGCAGGAACAACTGGAGTGTGCTCCCTCTTGATCTTTGCTTCCTGGATTACCTGTCCTTGAACTTATATCCATCCTTAATCATTATGCATGCTTATTAGTATCATCATTGTGTTATCCTTGAGGACTCATACATAATCACACATTTATTAGTATAATCTTAATACTATCAAAACACAATAATCTTAAACATGTATAGTCATGATCATTTACAGATAATAAACATTAGTATTCAAGGTTTCAAGGAAGTCCTTTTTTTTACTCATGCATATTCTTATTTGATCATAGGTCTCTTCTGATTAGTTAAATCATCAATGCATAAACCCGTGATTACTCAAACCTATACCTTCATGATTCTTCTGGTTAGTCATATCATCAATTATGGTAAGAAACATAATATGCATACAACCATGACTATTCAAACCTATGACTTCATGAATAATCACTATCAACAACACAACAGTATAAGATCCTAACACAAGGTAGGATTCTAGCCTGATATAGGAAAATATACCTGGATTAGCATGCTAGATAGTTATGTCTAACATACCCGCATAATGTCTTCTGGTTCTCTTCAGTGACTTGTGCTAGTAACCTGCATGTCTCATAAGTTAACCATTGTAGAACCAAGTTATACATAGCTCGAAAGTAGATCTTCTATGTGATCCATGACAATGGATGAATCTTTGTCTCCATGTCACCATGAGCATATGTTCTTGAAGTAGAACATGACTTGACTTTCTTGGTGTACCTTTTGTGTTAGCAAACAACATAAACCTCATACAACATCACAATGCATTAGTACAATCATAAGTGTCAAAACCTTAATCAATGAATATCTTCTATTAAGGTGATACGACAAGTCCAGTAATTAATCAAGATTGTACTGTAATGATATGAAGACAAACATATGATAAACTTAACCATGAAACATATCTGTAAGCCATACCTGTCAAGATTGCTTGTAATCTTCTTATGTAAGGCCTTAGCCTCATCTCCCTCTGAGACAAGAACTTCTTCACTTATGCAGGTGACCAATCCATCTTCTTCTAGGATTAACCCAATCCACTTGATTTGCAAGAACTGGACCTAGAGCTGGATTAGGGTTTGTCAAAGAAACCACAAAAATTCAATCTTTGAATTTCAAACTTCCGAAATGATAGAAATATGTGCCTTGATGAGCTGATCAAGTTGGTATATTCAGAACTTGAAAACTGCAAAGTTTCACCCCTCGAAATTGCCTTTTAGATTTTTGGATTCACTAGGGAGGACCCTGAATTAGGGTTTGAGTTTCCCGGAGCTTCACACAACCAAAATATTTGATTCAAAACTCTATACTTTGATTTTTTTTTTAGGATCTTCCAGCCGTGGTCACAGATTTCCAAAATTCCAATTTTTGTAGAAGCCCTAATTTTCCATCTTTTCGATCAAAGTCCCGAATTGGGGTTTGACCAAGCCCGGCCCTCTGCCCGACCAAAAAATCTGATCTTGGTCTCTAAGTTTCAATTTTGATTAGTAGCATCCAGCCGTGGTCTCCGATTACAAAAATTTCAACTTTCTCCAAAGCCCTAAATTCTGGAAGCCATGAATGAAGGTACTCAAAAATAATTATGTTTTGATAGAAATATGTACCTGATTGTTTCTAGTGTAACACCGAACTTTTCAATCCACAGGGTCTGAAATTTTTTCTTGAGATAGCCCAACCTGTTATCTTTCCATCTCGATAGGTCTGACCTCAATTGGATTCTCTAAGAGAGATTTATGCCAAGTGTCACAACATGACCTGTTTATGGGATAATACAGGAGAGCGAACTTGTACGGAGTGCCATGTGTCACTAGTTCAACTTCAGCCTCTGCAAAATTTTCTTGAGATAGCCCGACCTGTTTTCTTTCCATCTCAATAGGTCTGACCTCAATTGGATTCTTTGAGAGAGAGTTATGCCAAGTGGTGCAACATGACCTGTTTATGGGATAATACAGGAGAGCAAACTTGTACAGCATGCCACATGTCACTGGTTCACCTTCAGCCTCTGATAAAATTTTCTGAGATAGTACAGTATGTGCAATACCTGTCACTTTTTACTAAATTTCATTTGGAGCTTCCTATCCCATGTTATGACCTTTTTCCCAAGGTCACCTGATTTTGACTCAGATCTAGAAGAGGCAGAAACCCTATATTATACAGATCATAAATCACAAAGTACAACGAATTAGAGGTGTCCTTTGGACACAAGATACATAAAGATCTGATCTTAGATCTGTAAACATTTCAGATCCGAAAGCTTTGCCAAAATGGATTTATAGCGAAAGTGATACGATGACTGGATTTTGTTATATCAAGCCCTAGCATCGTAAGTACAACAAGTGTCATACATGCCATATCATGCCTTCTTTCAGGCTAGCTCTAATACCATGTTAAATTTTTAGAATTTACTTCAATCTGATCTAGGATTTTAACTAAGAGAACAACATGTACAACAAATCTACAGCATATCAATCATGGACACAATAATGCAATCACACAAGAGACACAGAGTTTACTTGGGGAAAACCATAAAGGTGAAAAACCCCAATAACTTCCTCGGAGATAGATAAGGCAATGATACAACCAGAATACAAGAGATAGTCTTATTTTAGCAGCAGAGCCTCCTCCTCCACAAGTGCGCCACTCTCCACAGTGTGAGTGAGAGAATAGAATGTGTAAAATGAGAGAGACACACTCTTTATTTATACACTAACTTGACTTGACCTTTACTCAACTAGGTCGGCCTCAACTTAACCACTTAACATAATGCCGACTGGGCTGACCCCCACTAGGGTGGTCTAATAACCCTTTGACCCACATGACTTATACAGGGCCGACCCCAACAAGGTGGTCTAATAACCCATCAAGTATAAGTTAAGACACTTACAATATAAATGACGACACTTCCATGTCGAGGAATAATAACATCTCTATAGGAATACAACCACTTCCGTATAGAGGAATAATAACATCTCTATAGGAATACAATATACATATATGTGAAATACATTCTGAAGTTACATATACATCAACAAAATTGTGACATATTTTATGAATTATGGAAGGACATGTTGTACCACCATTCTACCAAGAAAAACCACTTAACCCATTGTGTTTGCTTATTGGATGAAAAGAAATGAAGATACCCATTTAGACATTTATTCACAACCATGATTTTCCGATTGGATGGAGGATGGTAAGAGGAGATGTGAGCCAATTGAGTGGCCAAACATGAAATATTTCCTTCAAAAATTTATCAATGAAAATTGGATCTATATCACTTACAATAATCTTGTGGATTCCATGTATCTTTTGAATTGGTTCCATGAATGTTTTTGCTACTGTAATTTCTTTAAAAAAATAGGAAAGAGAGAATAAAATAGAATACTTTGTGAGTTGATCAACCACTACCATGATGAAATTATTTCCTTCGTACTTTAGTAGACATGTGATAAAATACATTGATACCTCTTCCCAACATTGACTTAGTAAGGCTAATGGTTGTAGAGTACCTACTAATTACTATATTGGTTTCCTTTCCCTTATTTTGTTGGCAAACCAAACAATCTGCAACAATATTGATGTTAGGATGACAACCTATCTAAGTGAGAAATGCATATAGGTAAACATTGACATACAAACATAGTACATAGATATTTTACCCTAGAAACCCTTGATTGGGAAAATCAATAAAACTTTGATCTAAACTTCTCTCTTATTCATTACTAAATAACCAATCCCTTGATCAATGATCAACAACTCTTAATCGATTCTCATGCATCAAGCATTACTTAACACACATCATCACTTGATACAATATTACAAGATACCATATTTATAGGTATTTACAACATTTAAAATCCCTAATTCACAATACTCAAATAATTTACAAGAGGAATAATATGATTGGTTGAACTTCTATAAATATTGGTATTTCTATTGCAATTGAGGTTGTTGTAGTCAACCACTAGTCGACCACCAGTCAAAAATGACTCCAATTGGCTATAGTTTACCACTAGTCAACGATGACTCTAGTCGGTTGTAGTTGACCACTAGTTGACCATGACTCTAGTTGAACCTTGAATATCTATTCAACTATGAATCCAATTGAATAGGTTTACACTGCAAAGAATATAACATCCCAACATTCCCCCACTTGTTTTCTGCTTTGCAAAAACAAGAGATATTGATTTTTAGTTTACTGAACTAGGGAAACAATGCCCATTTCCTCTCTACACCAAGAGAGATTCTCAATACTCATAGATGTTTTCAAAGAGTTTGTGATATTATTCAAAGTGTCTACCTTTTCAAGCATCACCTTCTTGTTTTCCACCATGTCTCCTATGAAATGGTAATGTACATAAATATGCTTTGTCTTGGAATGATATGTCAAGTTCTTTTCTAGGAGGATTGCACTCTAATTATCATGGTATATCCTAACAGCTTGTTCTTCAAACCCAATCCATGAAAAAAGTATTTTCAACCATACCACTGCTTTTCTTGCATGGGTGGCTGCCATGTATTCAACTTATGTGATTGATAGTGCAACTACAACCTACCTCTTACTCATCCAACTGATTACTCTACCAGATAGTTTAAACAAATAACTATTGGTTGACATCCTTTGATCAAGATCTGTAACCCAATCAACATTGAAAAAAACCATGTACATTTAATTTTCTATCAATTTCAGGTCTCCCTCGGTAGTAGATTGCATAATCTGTTATGCCACACAAATACATGAACACTCTCTTGACAATAACCTAGTGTTCTTTCCTAGGTGTCCACGAGTATCTACTCAATACTCCCATTACATGAGCAATATCTGGTCAAGTGCAGACCATTGCATACATTAGAATACCAACAACACTAGGATAGGGAAGATGTGCCATGTCCTCAATTTCTTCTTGTTTCTTTTGATACTGTTCAACAATTAGTCTTGTCCCCATAGGAATAGAAACCTTGACTATTTAGATCGTTGCATGTTGAAACACTTCAACATTATTCCAATGTACTTCCCTTAATTTATCAAGATTTTTCTATATGCTAGATATATCTTAATATCCATTCCCAAAATGAAGTTAGTAGTCCCGATATGCTTCATGTTGAACTTGGAAAATAGCTGTGTCTTCAACTCCTTCATGGAATTCATGTTGTTTCCAACTACCAACATGCCATTGACATATAATGCTACATAAATGAAATGACCACCTTCCTGTTTGGAATAAACATAGTGATCAACTTTGCTTCTCACAAATCCCAATATGAGAATGTATGTGTCAAAATTTTGATACCACGTTCTAGGTTATTGCTTCAGACCATAAAGGGTTCTATTCAGCTTGCAAATTGAATCCTTACCACCCTTTACTGTATGTAGATTCCTTCTTCCATATTCCCATGTAGGAATGGTGTCTTTTACATCCATTTTTTCTATTTCAAGATCAAATGTTGCAGCCATACACATTAGTAATCTAATGGAAGTTATTTTTGCAACATGAGAGAAAATCTCACCAAATTCGACTCCCTCAACTTGGGAATATATGTTTTCTACCAATCAATCCTTCCTTCCATTAGGTAGCTTGAATAATTTCCATGTCTCATTTTTATCCAAGGATTCCATTTCTTCTACCTTGGTCTCCTTCTATATTCTACCATTTGTTAAGTTGACTATCTCCTTCACTGATCTAGGCTCATCATCAATGGTAGATAGTACAAAAGTATAATGAAAATAAGGTGGACTATACCTTTTAGTTTTTTCCATAATAAACTAGGCCTCCTTATCACTAAAGTATGAGTTTTTGCCTATTCACTGATTTATTCGACTCATATGAATCATATTCATTGTTCTCAAGTTCAAATTCCAGCTTCTCTGGTTCCTTGGTTTGTTTTGAGCAAATACTAATTTTCTTTAATATGGTGTATAGGTGAAAATGTCTCTTCTACATTTTCTATTGGAGACAAAGTAGATCTTCTGCAATATGGAGTGAAGGTGGGTGAAGGCTCCATATTCAATACAAATATTGGACATAATGTGCATGGAAGGATGGTAAAGAAAGGATCCATAGTGGTTAATATTGAGAAGGTGTTAAAACATGATGCTCTTCTACCACATCCAATAGGATTTGAGAATACACTAGGGGGTTCATTGGGATCTTATGAGATTTGGATAGAATCAAATTTGGAACCTCATTTTTATGATCATCCAATAAATATTCCCGAAGATAGGCTTACATTCACATGTAAAAAGGTTTCTCTAACACATGAATGCAGAGGAACAAGCATGTGCATTAACAAAGGGATTATAGTTAATCTCCTTGACGATGACATGCCCCAGGGTGAAATGCTAGGTGAAATGGAACTCAATGTTTTTGTGAAAGACATAGATAGAAATTGTGAAAGATGTAGGATTGGGGATAAGTATTTACACTGTTTGGTTATATGGCCAATAAATAAGTTGGTGGACGATGAAGATGATATTTTAAGGGTCAAGTAAAATTTCAAGGAGCCACTTAAGGAAATGGTGGTATGGGATCTTATAGAGGACACAAGTCTCTTAAACAAATGGGATGGGGATATTTATAATGAAAAATATCTAGACTCAATTGATATGCATGTAACGAGGCTATATAAAAGGATTAAACGAGTCGTGGCTACAAAAAATTTGAAACTGTCAAACACAAATAGATGAAGAGAAATAAATTTGACTTTTAGCAGCTGATGAATGTTGCAAACAAGATTTTCTTCAACATATGGATAGGAAATCCATTATAGCAGCTGGAAGGGATATGGGACTCATAAATAAAAATGGCATTAGGGAATTTGACTTGAATTTAGTCCATTCAAACACAATAATGTCAAAGAGCCATGCCCATGGCCTACCTCCTACTGTTAGGAAAGTAAAGGACACAAGATTTAATGGAAATATTATTTGTAAGAAATCGCGGAAGAAGATACATAAGATTCTTCAAAGAACCTTCTATAACTACCACATTATTTCCAACATGGGAATATCGAAGCCATTCATGGTAACACAAACAAATGCAAAGCATGTGCAAATACCATGGTAGCCATAGAAATATGGCACATAATTGTCATGGATAATTCATATTTTTCACCAAACCAAACACGTTAAGTTTAAGAAGATGGAACATATTCTCATTTAATATTGTTTCCTTTAACTTACACCCAAAGTTCTTTGTTAAAAGAGATCAATGAGGCTCTTTGAAAGCTCAATTATCCATCAATATCACAACCAACAATTAGTAATATTTGGAATACGCATTCTCAAGATGTGGCATTCTCAAAGAACACCAACTCCAGTAAATGTAATGAATGTATCATGTTGAAAGCATAGATGAAGTTAGCAACTAGAAAAGAGAAGGAAGAAAAGATACGAGGTAGACTACACAAACATAATAATATTTTTATGTGTGGAAGATATTGCTACTATCCCCACAAGATAATGTCAAAGCGGTTGTTGAATATTGTAACTTCTAAGAATATTATATTTGTACATTATTATTCCAGAGATGTTTCATCCCTCCAAGGTGATCCTATTATGTATCTGGAGATGTTTATTCCTCCGACAAATTGTGGTAACTAGGGTTATTAGATCCACCATGTGGGGGTCGGCCCTAAGTTATTTAATTAGGGGTTATTAGACTTCATTGGGAGAGGTCGGCCCCATAAGGGAAATAGTCAATTGGGAAATTAGTATAAGTAGAGGAGAATGCTCCTCACTTATTACACACTTGCATAGCTCGGAAAGTAGCGCACTTGTAAGAGAGAGGTCTGCATAGGAGGTAGAGAAGGAGCTCAAGCTTTGGAGCACATCTTTTATTTTGGTTGATCATCTTATTGAGGAAAGCTTTGCTGGTTTTTCTACCCCATGAGGGTTTCCCAGGGTAAAATCTTTGTCTATCTTGTGATTGTGTTTCTTTCAGTGATCTTGCTAGTCAAATTAGTATAAACTTAACATGGTATCAGAGCTAGCCTGAATAGAACATCTTTCACAAGGTGAAATTATCTTTCTCCCAAAATTAGGGTTTCTACAAAAGTTAGTATCTTTTGGATTCTGGTTGCATGGCTGAATAGCCCTTCTCAAAATCAATCTTTTGAGCCCTAGATCGAAGTTTTTGGTTGGGTAGAACTCCGACAAAGTCAAACCCTAGTTTGACCAAAAGTGCGATAAACCAGAAATTCTAGTGCAGATCCAGAAAGTGAAAAAATGAAGTTTCCAAAAACTGAACACACCAGTGTTCCCTAAGCACATCTCCCAGTAAGTATTACTCTATCTCTTGAAACTCTAATCTATTGGACTCCCCCAAGAGAAGATGGCTCCAAGCACTAAGCTTGAAGACAAGCTAGAAGGCATATAGAATTTTCGGGCATGGAAATACATAATTGGTCTCATTCTTGAAGAGAGATCTTGCTCAATATATCAAGGATGAAGTTGCAGAACCCGCTGAAGATCAAGCCAAAGAAAAGTATAGGAAGGATCTAATTACGGAAAAGAGAATTATTGCTGATTATATCAAGGTCCACTTGATTCCCCAAGTGGCATCCAAGAAGACCCCAAAGGAAATGTATGATGCCCTAGGAAGAATGTATGAAGGGAGAAACATCAATAGGAAGATGAACCTAAGAACTCAATTGAAGAGTACCAACATGAATAAAGGAGAATCCATTCAAGACTACTTCTCAAGGGTTTCCCAAATCAAGAAACAACTAGATGCTATTGGAGATACCCTTGATGAAGATGAACTTGTAATGAATGCTCTAAATGGTCTCACTAGACCTTGGGAGTCATTCATTCAAACTCTGTGTGCCAGAAAAGAAAGTATGAAGTTTGATATAGTATGGGAGGATTGTGTTCAAGAAGAAGCTAGGATAGCCAATAGGGAAGCCCTTCTCAAAGAGGATGACCAAGCCCTGGCTACCCATACCAAAAGAAGAAGAAAGGGTCACTTCAAGAAATTTGATCACAAAGGGTCTCAACCCTTCCCTAGATCTAAAAGGGGAAGAGGACCCAACTCAGAAAGAGATCTCTCCACAGTCAAATGTTTCAATTGTCTTAAACTAGGACACATTACCAGATTTTGTCCTTCACAGAAGAAAAATTTTGTTCACAAAAGACATCATGCACATATGGTAGAAGATGATAGTGGAGAAGAAGAAGAAGAAGAAGAGGAAAGGCCTCGAAAGAAAAGATCTAAAGTGAAGAAAGTAGATGCAGAAGAATATGTTCTGTTTTTTGCACTATCTGGGACTGTATCACCTGGAGAAGATACATGGCTCATCGATAGTGGTGCTTCAAAGCACATGATAGGTCAAAAGAAAACTCTCTCAAGACTTGAGAAAAATACTTCTCCACAAAAGATATCCCTAGGAGATGATTATCAATATACCATCAAGGGAATTGGTGAAGCAAGCTACAAGCTTCATTCTGGAACACCTTTAAAGATGAAAGAAATTTTATATGTACCAGGTTTAAAGAAGAACCTACTTTCTATCTCGACACTAGATAAGAAAGGCTTTAGAGTTGCATTCATAGATGGACAAGTACTTATTTGGCCCAAAGGAAAATCAATTGAAGATGCAAATGTTATTGGTGAAGAGGAAGGAGGGCTTTACAAACTCAAAGGACATCCAGAAGTTGCCCTTGTCCATGAAACCTGTAGCTCCAGTGAGCTATGGCATGGGAGGCTAGCTCACATTAACTACAAATCCTTACCCTATGTAAGTAAGGTGGTTATAGGACTAACAGACTTAAATATTGATCATAATGGCACATGCAAAGGATGTGAAAAGGGGAAGAATATCAAGAACCCATTTCCAAAAAGTGAAACAAAGACTAAGAACATCCTGGAACTAATACATTTAGATGTATGTGGGCCAATGCCCACCACATCCCTAAGTGGGTTTGAATACTATCTCATATTCATTGATTATTATTCAAGGAAGACTTGGATATACTTTCTAAAAGGAAAGAATGAAGTTTTTGGAAAGTTCAAAGAGTTCAAGGCTTTGATAGAAAATCACTCAGAAAAGAAAATCAAGATTCTCATAATAGATAATGGCAAAGAATATACTTCAAAGGATTTTGAAGACTTTTGTAATGAAGCTAGAATCAAGAGGGAACTAACCACTCCCTACAATCCCCAACAAAATGGGGTTGCTGAAAGAAAGAATAGAACCATCATGGAAGCTGTAAAGACTATGATACATTGCCAAGATCCACCCATGTATCTATGGGCTGAAGCAGCTAGGAAAACAGTCTATGTACAAAATAGGCTATCCCATAGTGCTCTTGAATTCAAGACTCCAGAAGAAGTGTTCACTGGAAAGAAGCTTGAGGTAAGTCATCTCAAAATATTTGGATGTCCAGTGTACATTCACATCCCAAAAGAAAAGAGAACCAAGTTGGATCCCTCTTGTAAGAAGGGAATATTTGTTGGATATTGTGAATCATCCAAAGCTTTCAGAATTTATATCCCAGGTTTTCATCATATGGAAATAAGTAGAGATGTGACATTTGATGAAGAAGCAGCTCTCAAGAAATCTAGGAAGTGCGAACTTGAAGAAATCTATGAAGAAGATACATCTCCTAGAATCACAGAGGCTGTGCCCATCCCTGAAGATGCTACACCAAAAGGCCATGACATGTTAGAACCACAAGAACCCCCCATTACAAACCTATCTAGAAAAAGAAGGCCAGCATGGGCTAGGGACATTATTCAAGGAGATGAAAAATATGGAGCTCGTGAAGGCCCCACTAGAGAAAGGAAGAAACCAAAGCTAGTATCCAACTATGTGGCTTTGATGTGTGATCTTGTGGATCAAGAACCTACTAGCTATGAAGAGGCAGTTCAGAAGAAAGAGTGGGTAGAAGCAATGATAGAAGAATACCAATCAATAATGAAAAATGATGTTTGGGATATAGTTCCCAAACCAAAAGATAAAATTGGGGTATCTTCTAAATGGATATTCAAAATAAAACATGCTGCAGATGGTAGCATTGAAAAATATAAGGCAAGATTTGTAGCCAGAGGATTCTCTCAGAAAGAGGGAATTGACTATGAAGAAACATTTGCACCAGTTGCTAGGTACACTTCCATTAGAACCATTATGGCACTTGCATCTATGATGAAATGGAAATTACATCAGATGGATGTTAAGACAGCCTTCCTAAATGGTGTAATTGAAGAAGAAGTGTACATAGAACAACCACAAGGATTTGAGGTTAAAGACGGGAAAACACATGTATGCAAACTGAAAAAGGCCTTGTATGGATTAAAGCAAGCTCCCAGAGCTTGGTAGGGAAGGATCGACAGTTTCTTGACAAGCATGGGCTTTACCAAGAGTAAAGCTGACCCTAATCTTTATCTCAAAGTTATGAATGATGAACCTTTTATATTATTGTTGTATGTAGATGATCTATTTCCGACTGGAAATGAAAAACAAATTATTGAATGAAAGAAGAAGCTTTCTTCAGAATTCGAGATGAAAGATCTCGGATTAATGCACTACTTCTTAGGTCTAGAAGTATGGCAAGAAACAAAAGGAATCTTTCTAAATCAAGGTAAGTATGCTATGGGAATTTTGAAAAGATTTGATATGTTGGAGTGTAAAGCTATGGCCACTTCCATGGACTCTAACTTAAAGTTACTAGTTGATGACTCATCAGAGTTAGTAGATGTGACTCTATACATACAGATTATTGGGTCATTAATGTATTTGACAAATACCAGACCAGACATATGCTTTATTGTAAATACCTTGAGTCAGTATCTAGTGGAACCTAGAAAAGTTCACTTAATAGCTGCAAAGCATGTAATGAGGTATCTAAAGGGTACATTAGATTTTGGTCTATACTATCTTGGAAATCATGCACTCAGATTACATGGTTACTTAGATTTTGATTGGGCAGGAAGTGTGTCAGACAGGAAAAATACATTAGGTGGATGTTATGGTCTTGGATCTACCATGATCTCATGGTTCAGCAAGAAACAATCTAGTGTGGCTCTCAGTACCGCCGAAGCAGAATATATAGCTGCTTGCTCCGCTAGTTGTGAAGCAGTATAGCTTCAGAAATTATTATCAGGAGTGTTTGACTTAGAGATGGATCCCATGGTGATCATGTGTGACAACCAAAGCTGTATTAAGATGATAGAAAATCCAGTTTTTCATGACAAGTCAAAACACATAGAGATCTGATATTTCTATATACGGGATATGGTGTAGAAAGGAGCCATTAAAGCTCGAGTATGTGAGCACTGATGAACAAATTGCTGATATATTGACCAAACCTTTGTCTCGAGTAAAATTTGAGTATTTCCGAGACAAGCTTGGTGTGGTCCAAAAGGACCCTCCTTGAAAGGGGGAGTGATATGGACATTGATGATGAGTTTTCCCACATCGATAGTAAGGTCGATGATGAGGATACATGCTTTATTATACTTAGGATACCTATATACACTTAGGATACTTACATTACTTATATTTCTAATTTATGTACTTGTATTATTACATGTAGTGATGCATGGATGAGAATACTTGTATTGTTACATGTAGTAATGTATTGATGAGAATACTTGTATTATTACATGTAGAGATGTATTGATGAGAATACTTGTAGTGATGTATGAATGAGAATACTTGTATGATTACATGTAGAGATGTATTGATGAGAATACTTGTAGTGATGTATGAATGAGAATACTTGTATTGTTACATGTAGTGATGTATTGATGAGAATACTTACATGTAGTGATGTATTGATGAGGATACTTGTATGTAGTGATATATTGATGTGGATACTTGTATTGATGATATGTGTATTGATTAATGTACTTGTATGGATGAGGATACTTGTACTAATGAGGATATGATGGGGGTTGCATCATCCTTGAACATATGTTCTAAAAGGATCTGTAGACATCTTTCTTCGAGAAAGAAGTCCCTAGTGGACGAGAGGGATTGCATCATCCCTGGACTTCGGTCCCCTGAAGTGATCCATAGACATCTATCTCCCAAAATTGATGATAGGACTGCATCGTCCCTGAGCGTTTAGTTCAAAATGTACGCGACAAATCCTAGAATTGATCTAGGTTACATCTAGCATGAAAAAGGGCTGGCTTTGTAGATGTGATACATCTAGCATGAAAAAGGGTTGGCTCTATAGATGTGATACATCCAACATGAAAAAGGGTTGGCTCTATAGATGTGATACATCCAGCATGAAAAAGGGTTGGCTCTATAGATGTGATACATCCAGCATGAAAAAGGGTTGGCTCTGTAGATGTGATACATCCAGCATGAAAAAGGGTTAGCCTTGTAGATATGATACATCCAACATGAAAAAGGACTAGCTCTGTAGATGATGAAGACCTGCAGGTGGTAGGCCTACATCCAGTATGAAAAATGACTGGCTCTATGGTGATAAATCCTAGATCTGATCTAGGTCACATCCAGTATGAAAAAGGACTGGCACTGTGGTCAGGATTGCATTATCCCTAGACATGGATTTGTCTTAAATGGATCACGGACTACATCATCCCTAGACATTGATTTGTCTTAAATGGATCACGGACTACATCATCCCTAGACATGGATTTGTCTTAAAAGGATCAGGATTGATCATCCTGTAAGTAGATTTGGATTTCATCATCCATAGACATGAGAGGTGTCTTAAAGTGAGAGGGATTGATCATCCTGTAATTATATCAGATGATGTAGATCGAGATGATCCAGATGCTGTAGATTGAGATGATCCATATGCTATAGATCGAGATTATCCAGATGTTGTAGATCGAGATAATCCAGATGCTATAGATCGAGATGATCTAGATGATGTATATCGAGATGATCTAGATGCTATAGATCGAGTTGTGATGATGATGTTGATGATCATGTGATGATGATGTTGATGATCATGTGATGAAGATGCTGATGATCGTGTGATGACGATTGTTGTGGGGAAAATGCACCTATAGTTCAGGGGAGAAACTACCAACTTACGGTGATAAAGATAGACTTAAAAGCATTCTGCAAGTATAACTAATAAATGAAGAGATTAGGGTTTAGAGATGTAGGCACCTTATTCAGAAGGTTGATCCTAGCTTTTCCTCCCTCGCTCTTCAATGCTTATCCAGTGTCGCAATGCCCAGACCTGCAAAACAACTTGATACCTTTCTCAAATACATTTGACTACATATATAATACTGATATCTATAATGGAAAGAGACATCAAACTATAATCAAACAGTGATCAAATCTTAAGACACATTAATAGGTCATATTTGGAAAGAGAAGAACGTCTGATCTTTATTAATGAATGAAAGCAAGTACATACAATTATACCTTCCTTCAAGCTTGGCACTTCACGAAACCTAGATTCAAGGTCTCCTGCTTCTGTTCTCCAAGGATCCCAGCCTCTAAGCAATTGTACTAGGGTTTACCAAAACTGAAGCACAAGAGAGGGGGATGAGGGTCTCCATTCCTCCAGCATAACTTTGCAATTAGGCTTGCTCCCCTCACATGACCCTTCTACCCTCCTTATATAGTCAATGAGGAAGAGGAAAAGAAGTTACAACCGCTCAAGAGGTTTCCCAACCAACTTAACTTACTCGAATTTCGAGATTTTGACCAAAACAAGAGTGTACCCTACTCTACAGTATACAAAGTCGCGTACACATGGCAATGGGCGCTACTATGAATGAGGTAAAGTCGCGTACACACGCTACTATTATAACAGTAGAGTCGCGCTCATAGTGAAAAATGGCCAAAAACAGGCTTTTCTGCTCATTTTCAGGAGATGGTTTGGTCTGGAAAAATGTTCCTAAGGGTCATATACATCAAATGGGTCAAGAATGAGGTAATTTCAACCATTTTTAGTGTCCCAAATGACTCCTACATCCACAAATGTCCTGTTGTGTGACTGAACTTGATCTCAAGAAGTTTCGTCATGCGACCAAGGGAAGCAAGTGTCGTCACGGACGGAGAGGTGTCATTTCAAGCTATAACAGATGCCCCCTAATGTATGAGGTCAGAGGGAGTACGGGAAACGATGGCCGAAATACATTATAAAAAATAAAAAAGAGTTGAATCGTGGAGGAACGGAGAAACCAAGAATCATAGGCTCAAATGAAGTACCTGAAAGCAAAGGCAAAGTCAGACAAACTTATCCATGGGGTAACTGTCCATGTTCAAATGGTGGAACATGATCTCCAAGAGGATACAATAATGATCCAAAATACTGATGCATATATCATGGCCACTAAAATACAAGCGTGGATCCATGAGGAACATAAGTCGAAACATAGCCACATAAATACAAGGTGGATCTATGTCAAAACTGGAGAACATAGCCATAGAGAACAAGCTGGATCTATGTCTCATCAAGAGCCAAAAGGAGTGGGGCTCAGTCTTGCGCAACTTGGGCGATAACATAAATGAGGTGATGCTATCGAGGATCCCAAGGTCTTCATCCAAAAACAACCCAAGGTACAAACCTATCCATGCGAATAAATGAGCTGTTGTCGAACATGGGAGGTATCGTTTGATTACCGGTCATTGATGTATACCGTTAACAAACGCGAGGGTGTCCACTAATAATGAAAATGGAACCCAAGGTACCTAGTACATTCAAGCAAGTGCGAATAGATGGTCTTGCCGTCGAACACTTGAAGAATCCATCGGATAGGAGACATTGATGTATTCCCATCTATCCAATAGCGAGGGAAACTGCCACTAATGACTGCAATCCCCAAGGTACTAACCGAAACTCTAAACTTCATTCCCAGAGCACAATGAGTTGAAGTCGATGGGAAGAAGTCCGTTGGAAGGGAGGCCTTAATGCATCCTCCATCATCCAACATGAGGGACACTCAAAAGGTATGAGCTTATTTGGAGTAGGACGGAACACAGGATGAAACATACTGACACCAAGGAATGGCCGACACATGAGGTCAAGGCAACTGCAGAATGGCCGACACAGGTTGTATCCTTGAACAGTGAGCACGACACAAGAGTGACTTAGGCAGCTTTGAACACAAAGAGACCATGATACATATCTGCAATGTAGGAGACATTAACAGATTCTCCAAATGATTGGAAGACTAACCAAACGGAGGAGTAGGAACTCTGAGATCAAGTTTACCCTAAGGTCAATACTAGAACCCAACTTGTTTGATAGACTCAAAACAGGTGCTTTGTTCAAGGAGATAGTTGACTTGCTGCCATCATATTGAAAGATATTTTGACATTCTTCCCTTCCCTTTCCTTTTTCATTTTTTAACGAGCTTGACAAAGAACTAAAGCATGCTCGACGGTATTTTCATATTTAAGGAGTCTGAAAAACCTAGAAGAAAACTCCATACACCTATCCGTGGATTTTATATCGAGCCCGGATTGGTCTGTGCTCGGCGGTGTTTTCTTGCTTATAGAGTTGAAAAACTTAAACAGTCCTCTACTTACCCTCTCGTGGATTTCACATCGAGCCCGAGTAGGTGAATGCTCGCTTGGTGTTTTCACATTTCGAGAGTCTGAAAACCCTAAAGACGACTCCAAAGGTCCTTTTTCGTAAAGTTAGTCTCCTTCCCCGAAAAAGTGTAAAATGATGGAAGAAGAACTCTTCTAGCGCATACAAGAGTATACCTAGAGTATACCTTTTCCGTAAATTATCCACCAAGGCCCGGAAAAGGGGTAATTCTATACCTAAATGGATGTCGGTTCAGTTATTTTAACGAGCCCGAAAAGACAACTATGCTCGGCAAACTTTTCCTATTTAAGGAGTCTGAAAAGGGCTTAAAAGAACTCCATAGGGATCTTTTCCGTAAAGGTTTAACGAGTCCGGAAAAGTAAACTCATGACCTCCTTACTGTTTTTAACGAGCTCAAAGGAGATAGGAAAATGCTCACAACTTCCTTACTGTTTTTAACGAGCTCGAAGTGAAGATGAAAGAAATGCTCATAACCTACTTACTGTTTTTAACGAGCTCGAAGTGAAGGTAGAAGAATGCTCGTAGCCTCCTTACTGTTTTTAACGAGCTCGAAGGAAAGGTGGAAGACTGCTCGTAACCTACTTACTGTTTTTAACGAGCTCGAAGTAAAGGTAGAAGAATGCTCGTAGCCTCCTTACTGTTTTTAACGAGCTCGAAGGAAAGGTGGAAGACTGCTCGTAACCTACTTACTGTTTTTAACGAGCTCGAAGTAAAAGAAGAATGCTCGAAATGGGAGGAGACGAGTGTCAGGGACATGCGAAACTAGCTCCAAGCGCATGGAACAAAGCTATGCCTAATGCAAGGAACATGAGCAAGATAAGGACACTCAGGGTGTGTCTCCTCCAGGTAAAAGGTGTCAAATCGCGAAGGCAAAATGATACAGGGCTTAGCGGAAATGAGATCAGAGATGGAGGCTTATACAACGGGCTAAAAGCGTGGAAGCCGGCTTCAGGCTCATTAGCGCAAGCGGGATCATAATAGATGCATATGCAATTTGAACACAAAGATGGGAACCTTATCAGGGATGGCCAGAAATATATGAGGAAGAAAGATATGAGGCTTCTTCTCAAAGTCATGGTGAATCTAAAAAGGCTCCCGAACCTATGAGAAAAACTCAGCATGGGCACCAGAATGGCATAAGGGTGCTGACTAGGATGACCCATGTTAGGTAGGTTCTGCTGTCGGACTGGTGCACAATGCATAAAGAGATGGCTAACACACCAATATCCAACAGGTTCGACCCTATGGCGAATTCGGATGGTAAAAGGTTCAAATGCAACATAACAGCGGGGAAGCCTAAACCTATATGCAAGGTTCCGAATATACCTGACATGGTCGCACAAGGTGTCGAAAAGGACCAGTAAGCAAGTATACATCCAGCTAAGAATCCTGTCTCCAAGAAACATTAGTACCGGGATCATATCTAAAACATATGTAAAGGAAGACCCGATACAAGTCACTGTGGTAGAAATACTTTCAACTTCACTATCATCAACAGCAGGCATAAACAAGGCAGAGTTTTCAAATGAAGACTCTATGGTACCCAAGCCCGAGGACTTACAATCAACAAGATCAAATTCAGGATGAAGATCAAAGTTGAAGGACATGATGGAATCTGCAGAAACAAATTCATCATCACGGGAGTTGAAAATTCTAGAAGCAGAATCAAACTCAGCAGGAACACCGATTTGCGGATCTATAGGAAAGTCCAAAGACTCAACAGTAGGAAGATCAAACTTTAAGGTCAAACCGGGGCTGGACATGACTGCGACTGGATCAACATCCAAATGAATGGCAGACTGTACTATAGACTCTAGGAAAACTTCATCGGAAGGAAGTATATCATCCCAGATAGAATACATATCTAAACATTCAGATGGAGGTGTCACTTGGTCAAAAGCTGGGACCAAGTCCCGAGAAGGTAAGCATGAACTCAGAGACTTCTTCTCAGTAGCAGTTGAACTCAAGGAACAATATGCCACATGAGGCGCATGTGACATAGTAGTGCCTAATGACGAGGGATCAGACTGGTCTACAGTTGGGTAATAAGGAGGATCAACGAATGCAAGCTGGTCGATGGTGACAATGTTTTCGTTATGAGGGAAATGCATCACACGAAAAAGCGTAGACACCACAGCATGCATAGCATAAACGTAATCACGCCCGAGGATCATATCAAAGTCCATAGGGTCCTTTAAAACCATAAAATCAACTAAGACTGTTTTTCCACCCAAGGTAACAGGTGCCTGACGGAGGAATCTGATCGGTTCACTAGGTCTTCTATCGAAGGTCAACGGCCAATTAACAGCTGGAATAATATTAGGGAAACCCAAATCTCTCCAAGCATAAGCGGATAAGATACTAACAGAAGCACCTTCATCAACAATGCATCGATCAACCGTATGGTTCCCGATATCAACCTTTATCTGGAAAGGTGTCGAAGAAGGAAGGCGAGGCTCGGCTAGACTATTCCAATCAAAGGAAACAATCCTAGGGCTTGGTAGGGGTTCACATGGCACAGATGAAGTGCCCCCTTTTTCAGGAACATCCAAACTGGAAATGCAGAAGACTTCAGTAGTAGGTGCATCAATCTCTGAAGGACTGATGGGATCGGTCGAAGATTGCATCGATTCAATCACTTCACTCTCCGAAGGAAGAGTGGGGTCGACCAAAGATTGCATTGGTTCAACCACTTTATCAACCAAAGGTTGATCTGACTGCAGGGAATCTATAGACAACTCAGGAACAGAGGTTCCTTCAGACATGGACCACACTCTTCGTGCCTCTGGAATGGCAGGGCATCGGTGAGTAAGGTGATCTCCCTTACAAAGTTTACAAGGGAACTTTGGTTTCCGTCTTATAGGTTTAGACTCCTTTACAACGTCAGTACTCTCAGCATGACTAGCATTGGCTGACAGCTTGCCCCCAGCATGACTCACAGAGGCTGGTTGCTCAGAAGCAGAAGACTTTTGAACTAAGGACCACACTTTTTGCACTTCTGGAAGTACAGGGCACAAGTAAGTAAGGTGGTCTCCCTCGCAAAACTTACAAGGGAACTTAAGCTTCTGTTTGTTGGGTTTGTCGACAATGTCAACTCCCTCAGCATGACTTGCAGTGGCTGATCTGGTGTCTCCAGTATGACTCACAGGAACTGGTGACTTGTCATTAATATGGCTAGCAGTGATCAATGACGTGTCCTCAACATGACTGACAGTGGTTGAAGACAAACTTTCAGTATGATTTTCAGTGACTAAAAGTTTTCTCCCAGCATGACCTCCAGAGGCTGGGTGGGTGCCCCCTGCATGATTTGCAGAGGCAGGGTGCTTGCCCCCTTGTTTTGGCATCTTCTTCCTATTCTTCCCCCGTCTATTCCTTTTAGACTGTTGGTTACTAGTATTGCTACTTTCGCCACATGAGGTAGAAGGAGGAGGAGAAGATGTTACTGGCAAAGGAGGCACAGGGTTCTGATGCTCTTGATTTGAGGTGCTCACAAAAGAAGCGTCAGGAGCATGCAAGGCATTCGGAGTGGAAAACAACCAAACCGGCAGCCCAATAGTGAATCCAGGAAGATTCAGAGTAGCCATTAAGGGAGCACCAATGTTTCCAATGAATGGAACAGCACAAGGATCCCCCGGAACAGGGGTACCTTGATTGGCACTCGCCGGAATGCTAGACATAGTTTCTCGCTCAAATGAACAAGAAGTTCCCTAAGGCAAACTAAAAACAAGTAGCACAAAGAGCACACCACTAAAAAAAGGTCCTAAGTAAATCAAACCAGGCAAACAGATGCCTTCCGGAGAAGAGTCTGGGATGATGAGGGCCCAGAACAGATCAACGAAGGATGAAGGACAGTTACCCGGGGTCCACAATACAATGACTAAGGGTGCAAGCGCTGGAATCACCCAACCACCCTCCCAAAGACCTGCAAGGGATTTCCTCCCACGTCTGTCCTAGGTACAGCAGATATACCCTCCGCTGTCACCTGTGTATGAACCTAGAGTCTGATACTAAGGATACCACAACACCGAAAATTCCTGGGGGAACAGTCACCGGTCGAATCAGAAAGCGTGGGCAGGGTAGCTAAGCCCAAAACTTGAAAGAGTCCCCAATACGCAATCCGATCCTGGCGTATGCTCGAACAGAAAGTAGGAGGGGTATTCCCACAAACTGATCTCACATTGACCTACTGCATATGCTCCCAGGCAAATTTTGAGTGAGGTGGGTTTGCCTAATGATAGTCTCACTACGATTTTTGGGCAATATGTGATCTTGGGTGGTTTAAGGTGTTTTAAACCCAAGATCCTAACCAAAACTAGTTGGTGTAGTGTAACCTAGAAAAGAAAATGTTGCTAGTTCATTTTATTAGAGTTCATTTTAAAGGTTACTTGATTACTCAAAAAGGTAGTGGGTGTGTGAGAGTGGTTATAATAGAAATAGAGTACTGAAAATGAAATATTTACCACCAAACAAATCTTTTTCTTTTCAATGCAAGTCTTAAAATTCTGATCTAGAATGCATGTGCAAATGCAATTTTTTAATCTTTTGAATGCAAAAAAGGTAAAAATAAAGTCTAAATGTAAAAAATTAAACTCAAAACCTAAGAATGCAGCTACTCAAGCAACTAGGTATGCAAAAGAAAACTTGTTCTTTTTGATGCAAAGCACTCTAAAATCTTTTAAGCCACTTGCAAGGTACTCTATTTAGAAAATGAATCAAAATTCTTTATGCTTTTCAAAGGTAAGAAACAAAAACTGAAACTAACCTACTATCAAAGCAAAGCAACGAAACTTTCAGGTTCTCTTTATGGAGCAGTAAAAACTACCTTATATGACTTTCAAATTCTTATTGATGTAAGCATGCCAAACATTGGGAAAAGAGTACAAAAACTACTTTTAGACCCAAACGAAGCAAATGACCTACGAAGAAGTATGGTTTGGTAAAGTCAGGTCTGCACGTAAACAATGCAAACAAGGTCTTGAACAACAGCCAAAACACTTGAGCTTTCACTACAAAAGAAAAACTAAAAGCATAAGGGAGGACAAGAAACCAACCTAAAAGAGAAATTTCACTCAAATAGATACAAACAGGGTCAAAAAGACTCAAGAGGTTTCAAATCCAGTGGAATGGGGCAAGCAAGTTCAATCAAACTCAAATTAGGGTACAAAACACCAAACAGGTCCACAACCCCCCAACTTAAGTCAACAAACCCCAAAACTTTCCAAACAAACCCAAATTGATCAAAAGAGGTTCAAATCATGAATGTAGGATCAATACAAGGATGGGAGACCACCTACAGGGGTTTAACACAGACCTAAGGTCATCAGGGACCCCCAAAAATGCAGCCACAGCCCCCAGATTTGGGTCCACAACCCAAAAACTCAAACATTTCAAACCCAGATTTTGAGCGCTACTGTATATGAAGGAAACTAGCGCTCATAGCAGTATGGGCGCTACTGTGTATGAAGGAAACTAGCGCTCATAGTAGTATGGGCGCTACTGTGTGGTACAAACAGTAGCGTACTAAAAAAAAAAGTCTAAAAAACGGGGTTAAAACCCCCAAACTGGGTCCACAAAGGTTTGCAAGGGCTGGGAAGGGTCTGTAAAAAGCCCAGGAGGGTCAAACAGAGCCTACTAACTGATCCTAATCAAGAAAATGAACAAAGACCATCAAACAAGACTGAAGAAATGACCTTGGATACCCCTAAGCAATTAGGCTTTCCCCAGCGGAGTCGCCATTCTGTTGTGGGGAAAATGCACCTATAGTTCAGGGGAGAAACTACCAACTTACGGTGATAAAGATAGACTTAAAAGCATTCTGCAAGTATAACTAATAAATGAAGAGATTAGGGTTTAGAGATGTAGGCACCTTATTCAGAAGGTTGATCCTAGCTTTTCCTCCCTCGCTCTTCAATGCTTATCCAGTGTCGCAATGCCCAGACCTGCAAAACAACTTGATACCTTTCTCAAATACATTTGACTACATATATAATACTGATATCTATAATGGAAAGAGACATCAAACTATAATCAAACAGTGATCAAATCTTAAGACACATTAATAGGTCATATTTGGAAAGAGAAGAACGTCTGATCTTTATTAATGAATGAAAGCAAGTACATACAATTATACCTTCCTTCAAGCTTGGCACTTCACGAAACCTAGATTCAAGGTCTCCTGCTTCTGTTCTCCAAGGATCCCAGCCTCTAAGCAATTGTACTAGGGTTTACCAAAACTGAAGCACAAGAGAGGGGGATGAGGGTCTCCACTCCTCCAGCATAACTTTGCAATTAGGCTTGCTCCCCTCACATGACCCTTCTACCCTCCTTATATAGTCAATGAGGAAGAGGAAAAGAAGTTACAACCGCTCAAGAGGTTTCCCAACCAACTTAACTTACTCGAATTTCGAGATTTTGACCAAAACAAGAGTGTACCCTACTCTACAGTATACAAAGTCGCGTACACATGGCAATGGGCGCTACTATGAATGAGGTAAAGTCGCGTACACACGCTACTATTATAACAGTAGAGTCGCGCTCATAGTGAAAAATGGCCAAAAACAGGCTTTTCTGCTCATTTTCAGGAGATGGTTTGGTCTGGAAAAATGTTCCTAAGGGTCATATACATCAAATGGGTCAAGAATGAGGTAATTTCAACCATTTTTAGTGTCCCAAATGACTCCTCCATCCACAAATGTCCTGTTGTGTGACTGAACTTGATCTCAAGAAGTGTCGTCATGCGACCAAGGGAAGCAAGTGTCGTCACGGACGGAGAGGTGTCATTTCAAGCTATAACAACGATGTTGATGATCATGAGGATCTAGCTGATCGTGTGCCATAGAAGATGAAGACTCAACACTGATGATATTGATGTTCCAGCACTTTCCAGTAACTAGTTGAGTTACTGATGATGATGTATTGAATAAAGCTTCCAATGATTTATAGATGTATCATGTATGATGTGGTCGATGACTCCTTGCTCCTACGGATGTTGTTATAATATCCTTATCATTAAGGGGGAGTGTTGAATATTATAACTTCTGAGAATATTATATTTGTACTTTATTATTCCAGAGATGTTTCATCCCTCCAAGGTGATCTTATTATGTATCCGGAGATGTTTATTCCTCCGACGAATTGTCGTAACAAGGGTTATTAGATCCACCATGTGGGGGTCGGCCCTAAGTTATTTAATTAGGGGTTATTAGACTTCATTGGGAGAGGTCGGCCCCAAAAGGGAAATAGTCAATCGGGAAACTAGTATAAGTAGAGGAGAATGCTCCTCACTTATTACACACTTGCATAGCTTGGAAAGTAGTGCACTTGTGAGAGAGAGGTCTGCATAGGAGGTAGAGAAGGAGCTCAAGCTTTGGAGCACATCTTGTATTTTGGTTGATCATCTTATTGAGGAAATATTTGCTGGGTTTTCTACCCCATGAGGGTTTCCTAGGGTAAAATCTTTGTCTATCTTGTGATTGTGTTTCTTTCCTAGGGTAAAATCTTTGTCTATCTTGTGATTGTGTTTCTTTCAGTGATCTTGCTAGTCAAATTAGTATAAACTTAACAGTGGTTTCCAAAGAAATGCTTGAACATTATCCATGATAAAATGGACAAAAAAAAGACTTCAATCCCAAGAATACGTGTCAAATCAAAATCTATTGCAAGAATAAACTTGGGTTTGTCATTGTTAGGTATGATAACACATGGGCATAACACATGATATTTTGGTCATTTCTCCCTACCATTTGTACTCATGGGATCACAATTTACCATTACATCTCTTGCAAAGTGCTTGAGGGAACTTGAAGACCCACACCTTGATATGTATGGTGATCTAATTTATGAGAGTGGAAGTTCAAGAAACCCACTTTCAAATTCATTACTTGAAACCTCTATTTACTCAAAATGTAGAGTGTACAAGGACCATTTTCTATCTTATGGAAGATCAAAAATTCAGAATGTTGATTTTAAACCTATTTCTCCACATTTGTTGTTACAGTTGGACAATGCATCTAGTGATAACAAGAATCATTATGTTTTCATGTCTCTATCACTATTAATTGCACTTTGTGTCTTCATCACTATTGAGGTTGGGTTCTTGCTTGTGGGGAACACACATGAACACATAGATGGAACCTAAGGAAGAATGTATTCCAACTTGAAAATTAAAGATATATATGTGATAATTCTATATAGTATCAATACCATGAAAGAATTCTAATAGCCAAGTATCTTGAAGCAAAGAAATCCTCGCAAGAATTATTCAAAGATATGCAAGAATAAGAAGAAATATTGAAACAGAAACATAACAGAAGGAAATCAATTGATGGAAATATCATCTCATTTATTATTCCTCAATATGAATACAATATATAATACATCTCAAGAGAGAAAATAGAATGCCTTAAAGGCAAGTTGTAAAGCACAAAAATGTAAGGCTTACCGAAAGCATAAAAACCCCCTAGCTGTCAAAAGGACTTTCCAAAACACTCTAAAGGCTCACGAATTGGATGAATATGGTATGGAATATCATGAGTGATGTAAATGAAATGTAATGATGACTTTATGAGAGAATAAAATGGTGTAGGTCAAATTGGTCAAGTTGAGAGATTTTCCAACTCAGCTAGCTTTACCTTATCCACTAGAAAGTAGAAAAACAAGATAAAACTGTCGAAATCAAGATAGTGTCTTTCTAATTCCGGAATGGAATCAAATGATATAGAATCCAAGGAAATATTATCCATATTCTATACAAATTCACTTTAGTGACTTATGATGGCATATGGAGGCATAAAAGACAAAACTAGGCCAACTACATAGTCTACACCTAGGAAAATTAATCTAGATGACTAATAAAATATATCCTAACTATGGAATAGGTTTTTAAATATTCCAAAAACCCCCCTTAAGCCTAAGTTAGAGTGACTAAAGTATGTGTAGGGACCAAACAACAAGGATTATGGTCACCCCGTTACAATTATTATTATGTCGAGGCAAACTGAGGAAATAGGGAAAACCTCATGGGAATAAAACCCTCCCTCAAAAATGGCCATGTGCACACCAAAAATTGTTGTTTCTCCAAACTCAAGTAGGTGTGAACTTGATCAGATGTCTAGAGGTATCTTACTCTTGGTAATAATTGGATCATGCTCCAAAAACATGCACTTGAATTCTCCATCAGTGTATGCAAGCGAAATTGGAGGCTCTTTGAACTTTCTCTTGAACAGAACAAATTTATGAATATGCAGACCATTCTTGAACTTGAAATTCCAACCAACTGAGGTAGAATCAGATCCAATCAAATCTGTTTGCTCTTGAAACTTGAACTTCTAATCAGTGGAAGTTAAATTAGCTCCAAGAATTGATATATGGTCCCTTGAGATCTCCTATGAACCAGCAGGGGTGAGATCTTAATTTTTTTTTAACCAGAATATGCCTAAGACTTGAACCCAAGCGAATGTTAGTTTCCTCCATATTTAGTGAAACTATGAGAACATGTTCCAATGATCATATAGAATTACATAAGAAGTATGTGATCAAGGAGGCTGAATGCATCACCTCCAAATTCCGATCTAGCCTCCAAAACCTTTAGAAGATCATCATTCTACACATCAGTAGACTCATGTGAAAGAGAGGATTCAAGAACCTCTTTATATTATAGAGCATAAAATGTATTATCTTCCTCATAATTTAGAATAGAATATTTATGGGACAACAAGAGAGAAACATGGAATGTTTCATCTTCAACAACTATATGTATTGAAGAAATTTCCTCCATTTGATCTTCAGTACCTACAAAACAAACTCTTTGAAATCTTATATTGGAAGACTAATTTAATCAAGAGATCCCAAGGATCTAATACCATGAAATAATTCTAATAGCCAAGGATCTTGAAGCAAAGAAGTCCTCACAAGAATTATTCAAAGATATGCAAGAATAAGAAGAAATATTGAAACACAAACATAAGAGAAGGAACTCAATTGATGGAAATATCATCTCATGTATTATTCCTCAATATGAATACAATATATAATACATCTCAAGAGAGAAAATAAAATTCCTTAAAGGAATGTTGTAAAGCACAAAAAGTAAGGCTTACTAAAAGCATAAAACCCCCTAGGTGTTAAAAGCACTTTCCAAAACACTCTAAAGGCTCACAAATTGGATGAATATGGTATGGCAGCTCATGAGTGATGTAAATGGAATGTAATGATGGCTTTAGGAGAGAATAAAGTTGTGGAGGTCGAATTGAGCAAGTGGAGAGAGTTTCCAAGTCAACTAGCTTTACCTTATCAACTAGAAAGTAGAAAAAACACGATAAAGCTGTATAAATAAAGAAAATGTCTTTCTAATTCAGGAATGAAATAAAATCAGATAGAATCCAAGGAAAGATTATCCAGAATCTATCCAAATTTGTTTTAGTGACAAGATGGCATATGGAGGCATAAAAGACAAAACTAGGCCAACTACATAGTCTACACCTAGGAAAATTAATCTAGATGACTAATAAAATATATCATAAGTATGGAATGGGTTTTTAAATGTTCCAACAATATATTATTTACCTAAAATGATGGATACATATCGCACAATAGAAAAAAAACAAGTGTTTCCACCTACACTTATTGACAAAGTGTATGACTTCAAAAAAATTCTTAAAGGATACATCAAGGAGGGAAAAATGCACTAGTTGGACATCTTAATGTCCAGTACTTCCAATTTCTTGTACTCAATGATGTTCCAATTATGAGGTATAAAGAATCCATCAGAGACATTGAGTGGTCTGAATTAGTTTAGTTGTGGAATATAGATGATGAAGGTCGACCTATATTTTCCACAAGGAATCCATCTATCTTAGGTCCCAAACACAATGATTTCTATTTAAAATAACTAAAGGAAAGAATAACATCATATATACAAATGTGGAAAGAGACTATTGGAAATGAGAATTCACCAATTGTTACTGAGGAATGGAATAAAAAAGTAGAGTATTGGAAAATATTTTTGGATGCATTAGATGAAATCTACAATGATCATACAACAGTGGATGGAAGTGATTCTTCTTCTCAGGAGTTTTGGCCCCAGAAAAGATAAAATGTCAATTCTGATCGTAATGCACTCCATGTATTATCAAGTATTATGGATGGGGATTTTGACAATGTGATAGATGAACAAGCCAAATTCAACATTCAATAATTTGAATGAAGTTAAGAAAGGAAAGATGTTGCTAGTTAGATCAAGAAATGAGGAAGAAGGACGGATGATTTGGATGTCAAAAGCCACCTCAAACATCTTCCTAGATGATGAAAGTGATACTCTTCATGTAAAGGTTGATTGGTGAAATCCTAGTTCAAGGAAATACAAGGGAAATTTTTTAGAACAATATTGTGTACCAAATCCTAATGACACAAAACTTGGATCTATTCCAGTTAATACTATAGTTTGGGCATGGATGCCAAAGAAAGAATATTGTAGGAATACCAAGATAAATAAATGTGGTGTAGAAGATGTACTTGAACTGCTTCAATGAATATAGTAAGATCATGTGGAGATGATTCATGAATGCAATTTTTTTCTTTGAATGACTTATTAATATACACGAGGAAACACTTTTCAACATTTGTAGTATATCAAATATTCTCTTCAAGTTATTTTTTGAGAAATTTTTTATTATTTACTACATATATGAAAACCTTGGTTCAACTTCAATGTTAATTCATGTGATGAGCTACTTTATACGAATTACATAACACCATTCAATATTTAACTTCTCAATGTGTTGTTTAGATCAACCTAACATATCACTATATCAAATGTGCATAATCAAATTCAATAATGCCTGATTTAATATACAAGCTATTGATTTTCTGGATTAATCTTTGTGAAAGTTTTTTAAACCAACGTTTTGAGTGGACCCATCGTTAGAGGAACCATGAAAATATCATTGTGGCCTGAAAAACTTTCACACAACTTAATCCATAAAATCAATCACAAAGTAGTAACACATAGTGCAATTATTAAAAAAATTAATAATAGTTACAAACACAACATTAATACGTCATTAAATAACTTAATATCATGTAAGAAATTTATTACACAATTTATTAATAATTCATGAGTCAAATCTTGATGAACTTTGTTTTAATACATGAATCTAAATATTAATGATAATATAAATATTGTAATAAATCTATGTTTTAAGAAATATTAATATGCCCTTTTCAATTCAACATGTCAAACACTTCACAAATAAATACTAAACACTTGCAATAACTAGTGCAATTGGTTTTCCCTTTTTCCTCTTATATTGGAAAAAATCAAAATGTACTACATTGATGCTATTCTAGTTCAAAATTGATTTTGATTGTTAAAATAATTATTATTATTAATAAATAATGGAGGCATTACGAACATCAATATCATTAAATAAATTTATAGGTAAGAAATTTGTCACATAATCTATTATTCATGAAGTAAACATTCATCGACTTAGTTTTTAATACACCACCACTACAAACAATAATAATGATAAATTATGTTGTTATTCTAATTCATAATTTATTTTGATCATTACAAGTGTAAAACCTAAACTTTAAAATTATAAAATATTTTCTCAACCTAGAAACAATAGTTAACATAATGCCAAATTATAACGAAACTCTAAGTTAATAACATCAATCAATGTCATTAAATAACTTTAATAATAAATTATGCATCTATTCTTCATGATGTAATACTTATCAACTTAATGTTTAATAGAAAATATAAATAATAATAATATAAATAAATTATGTTTAGACTATTCTAATTTATAGTTGATTTTGATAGTTAATACAATAAAGTTAGCATACACATATAATGGTTTCTCTTGTCGCCTATAAAATGTTGCCAACCTCCTAACATAATAAAACATGGCACTCAACACAGACAATATTACTTGCTATGTCGAGAATTACAATTGTTAAAGTAACAACCACAATTGTATTATGTCATTCAATAGTTTTTATATAAGTCATTCTAAAATTCTACTAGTATAGGGACTAAATGCATACATATTAGTTGCCATATCACATTATAATTAAATTGGTTAATCATAGTAACATACATAATATTAATGTCATTAAACCAGCCTAGATCCAAATCTTAGGTTCTATTGCATTCAATGAGATTTTACAAGATCTCCCTCGTATTATTACTTTTTACTTTTTATTATTACATTTTATTTATGGCCGCCTAGATCCAAATCCTAGGCTTTATTGCACTCAAGGAGCTTTTACAAGATCTCCCTCATATTATTACTTTTTACTTTTTATTATTACATTTTATTTATGGCCGACAATATCCACAAACACTGGACTCACAAGATCCCTCATATTATTACTTTTTACTTTTTTTTATTACATTTTATTTATGGCTGGCAATATCGACAAACACTCGACTCACAAGATCTCCCTCATATTATTACTTTTTACTTCTTATTATTACATTTTATTTATGGCGGACAATATCGACAAACACTCGACTCACAAGATCTCCCTCACATTATTACTTTTTACTTTTAATTATTACATTTTATTTATGGCCGACAATATCGACAAACACTTGACTCACAAGATCTCCCTCATACTGGGTTGTAGAGCGTCTCTTGGCCCAATAACCTTAATCAACTTAGCCTTTAATACAAAATATAAATAATATTAATAAAAATTATGTAATGAATCAAAGTCTAAGACTTTCCTCATTTTAAACGAACTCAATCTCATTAAAGTTCTAAATTCTAGATCTAATGAATAATTCCAAATATAATGAAATGAGTATTAAATAGTTGAAATGAGAATTCACATACAAAGATATGGCTAGTAGTGCAATATTTGGATTCACTAGAAGACCAGACCATATTTGTGTCTGGTTGAACATGCACGCTTATTGCATAAAAGAGACACCAAATCCAATCAAATGAAATGAGAAATCATATATAGAGATATTACTAACAACAATATTGAATCTACTTATATTGTCAACCAAACTAGTTGAATTCAACTCATAACACAGCTTCAAGAGAAAAAAAAACCATTTAAATAACTAACTAGTGTATGGTCGAACATGGACTCCTCTTTCGCAAAAATAGACAACTACTCCACAAAAAATGAGGAATTCTTGTGAGGGTGTAAAGGAATATATGCTAGAGCCATCCCAACAACATGATCGTCCAACCATGAAAGATCAACATGTACCCTATATGGATAATATGGATGAACAAGCTCAGCGAGGAAGCCTATCCATGGCCCACCTTAACCTGTTGTTCAAAACTCGACGCAACATTCAGAATATTCACTATCATATGGAACAATATGACTGCAAAATAGATTCCTTAATCTCCTTACTTGACGGTCCTGATATGCGGCAGCATGTGAGCAATCATTCATCTCCGTAGGATTCCATTTTGTTAGTCCAACATCAACAATGTCATCCATTCAAGTTATCCATTGCCCCTCTTTGAAAAGATGGAGGTAAAAAAAAACTTTCTTTTCCCTTTTCTTACCACACCTTGCCACCACTCTCCCATCATATTGGTCACCTCATAAAACATGGACTAGTAACAAAGAATTAAATAACTTAATAAACCTTTCCTAAATTTCCTCATCCTAAATATTGAAAACTTACAAAATCTCACATTCATGGGTGGTGGACAACATCTGGAATTAATATATAAAAATGGATACACAAATCCTTGCTTTGCAAGGACTCACAAAAGAAAACATGGTTAGCCATTTATGTTATTGGCTCTTTCCACTCTTATTTTCTTATCCAAGACCCACCACCAAAGACAGCCTAGAGTGAATACGCCAAATTTATTCCCTTTTCTATACCCCTCAATAAAATGAATTTTATTTATTTGTAAATGTATTTTCCATGTTATTGTATTACAAGTATCAAACTGATAAACGAATGATTTTATTTGAGATATTCTCTTTCTATACATATATAACATCTTGAAAAATATGAGGGAGTACATGGGGTGTTTCAAAGAGGAATATATTCTATAGTCTAGAGGAGGTGATGGAGGACTGATGGATTATTTGGTGGATCCAATGTAAGGCTTAGGGCCAAATTATATTTTCTCAAGAATGCGTACTTCATATTTGGAATACCACTATGGTAAGTTCTCCTTACTAGCTCTTAGGTCTTTTTTTTTAAATCAATTTGACTTAGGTTTTGATGGAAACCTTATAGTGTCACCCCAATCCAATGTCATGAGGAAATTTGAAGATCCTACGTTGGAAAGGGGAAGGGAATTTTGCAATCCTTTTTTTCCCACTCTACACCTCTTCCTCAAGGTCAAAGTGGGACCTCCACAACATATTTCCATAATAAAAGTGATTTTAATTTCTATGGTGGAGACTAAATTGATGTGGCAATGAGCCTCATATCCTTGATCATTGCCCTCAAATCCCCACAAGTGACTTAAGTGCTCAAGTTTTAGTGTGAAGGTTGAATGAATCCACTTCCATTCTTAGTCCTTTTGAGAAATGAGTGTGTGAAAGTTCACATCAATCTAAAGAAGTTTTGGATTTTAAACTCACTATAAAAGAGCTTTATTGAAATACTTTGGTGGAATGTGTGGATCTTGCGTTGAATCCCAAAGGTGAAGATAAGTTCAAAAAAAGGTTGGAGAAGAATAGGTAAAAGAAGATGAGAACTTGGATATTGAAGAAAATAAAGGATATTTTGGGGTTGATTGTTGGAAAGGGAGTCTCTCTATAAGGGATTAACCATTATCAAAGGTTAGAACTAGTGGGAGAATTGCATGGGTGATATATTTCTAAAGACTCCTTGAGGTATAGGGTGGAAAAGAATTGGATAGCGGTTGGAATTATTATTTTTTTCAGGAGGAGAAGGACAAAGACTCCATGAACGTAGGACACTATTTTTAGAGCAATTCTCACTTGTTCTTAAAAAATTGGGAACAAGGGTTTAAAAGAAGAAGGCATAGATTAAACACGATATGTGGGTTAAGATTTTAGTATTTCCAATGCAACTTTGGAAGGAATTAATATGGATTTATGTGAGAAACAAAATGAAAGAGCATATATAGAACCACATACATAGATATATTGTAGGGAACACAGTGACATAGTAAACTCAAATTCTATTAAGTGAATGAAGCATAATAGAGTGTAAAATAAAAGTTGCTAGAATGGTGTTAGCTTTATTTCTAAGAAGAGATGTGGTGGTTGCACTCATTTGTGACAAGCTGATTAAAAAGGAGGTTGAAGGGGATTTTATCATAATAATGAACACAAAAACCTAACCCTAGGAGATGAATCATAAAAAAATTTGTGGGCCCTGAGGTGGTTAGTTGATATGTCAACTTCCTGTGAGCATAAATTTTGCATACGATCTTCATTTAGGGTGCTCGATAGCCTATTAGAAAGGTCTAGATGAGAAGTACACATTTTATCTATACAAAGCTACCTATAGATATGTCTAGACTGTGGCATCACCAAAAATGTTGTTGAGGGACTAAAAATGGCCTTGGAAGTTTTGAGCCCGAAAAAACGTTAAAAACTAGCCAAACTGGAATAATTGTTTTGAGCCAGTGGAATAGGTGGGTGGCCAACGATATCTATCTCGATCATTCCTACACCATGAGGAAGAAATGGTATCCATTCCATTAATTTCCCACATAATATAGGGAAACTTCTGATGAATTTTATTTCTAGTGAACCACTTTCCTTAGTGGAGAAACTGCCTTGCTGTTGTGAAATTCCATAAGGGTAGATCACTAAGCTTGAACAAACCTCACAATTTCACAATGTAATTACTGAGAAGAATTAGACAAAAACATGGATCAATTCACTCATAAAACTAAAACACACATGAAAAATTGTGGTTGATACATTAAACAACTATAAGCTGGCAATCAAAGAATGATACAATAGAGTGAATTCGATACACCCAAGAGGATTCGAATTCACGTCAAGTCTAGGATTAGTTTGTATTGGAAGCATCTCTCGATAAGGTTTAGTGGCCATCAATGATGAATAATCAACCAAATGGAGTATTACTGAGCATAACAGAATCATGTGGGAACCAAAATAGGGGAGGAGACTCCAAGGAGATGCATAAATAGCTTTCAGTGGTCAAGGAGGGCACTCCTACGCTCAATAGTAGTCAACTAGAAGCTACAGTCAGTTAACTAAGCAATCAAGGGAACAAGGTTCCCTAAGTCATGGAATTGACTGGCAGGTCTCCTAAATCTATGCATGAGGGTGCATTGTAACTCCAGTGATGGAAACAAGGCGCAATAAGTGGCTAGGAGGGCTAATGATGGTAAAAAAAAATCTCCAAGGGGCCAAAATAGGGACTAGGTGCTAGGAGTCTCAACTGTTGATGCATGACTGCATGGATTGCTGCATGGAATGCATGCAAAACCAAAATAAGATGGTGAGAATATTCCAACACGCCCCCTTAAGTCGGACTGTGAGAAAAAATAAATGGAAATTAGGGCCCTGGTTACTGAGACCAAAGGTCACCCCATACAACAATCTAGAAAAAGTGAGGAAAGAAGGAAAACCTAGTGGGAAAAAATCCCCCCTTTAAGATAGAAAGAAACCTACCAAAATTTTAATGATGCTCTCCAGAGATGAAGATGTATGGAGGTATATTCCTCCTTGGTAGAAGAGGATCATGCTCCAACGCATGTGTTTGAATTCTCCACAAATGGAAGCAAGCAAATATGGAAGCTCTATGAGCTTGTCCTTCAGACCAAACATGGTGATAACAAATCCAAAAATATGAAGATCATCTTGGAACATGTAATTCATACCAACTAAGGTAGGATCAGATCCAATCAGATCTAATTGCTCTTGAAACTTGAAATTTTGATCAATGGAAGTTAAATATGCTCCATGAATTGATAGATGGTTTCTTGTGATCTCCTTTGAACCAGCATGGGTGAGATCAAAACCAAAATCATAAAAATGTGCCTGAGACTTGAACCCAAGCGAATGGTAGTGTCTTCCATCTTCAGTTAAACTCTAAGAACATGTGCCAATGATCAAATAGAATTTCATAGGAAGCATGTGATCAAGGAGGGTGAATGCATCACCTCCAAACTCTGATTTAACCTCCAAAACATTTTAGTAGATCATCATTCTGCACATCAGCAGGCTCATGTGAAAGAGATGATTTAAGAACCTCTTCAGATTCTATAGCATGAGATAGCTTATCTTGCTCAGAATTTGAAATAGAAGATATTGAGAACGGGTGAATCCATGAAGATGGGTGTCTATTTTGGGGGGTCTTACGAGAAAATAAATCTGTTTTTTTCATGTTTTTCAACTTTGGGCGAACAAAAGTGATATTTTTGTTTAGAATTTCACGTTTCAGTAAAAAGAAAACTTTTAGAAAATTATGTTAGATTTCTATTCATAATTTTTTCAAATTTTTTTTATTGAGATTTGATATGTCGATTTGGAAAATGTTTGACAGTGTGTTCTTATAAAATGAAAGGACTAAAAAATAGTCATGTTTTATGGCGTGCCTAAAATCATTGTTAAACTTGTGTTTTGCAAAACAAATATATCGTATGACAATCTACATACAATGTACTATTACATGACTATAAGTTTGTAACCAATGGATCTATATACTAATGATTATATTTTTTTGAATTCGATTAATGGGAAACTTTGACGATTTTCAACATGTTTTTTGTGGTGCGACTTTTCTCTCAATTGACTATAAAACTAAAAAATCTAAGAATATCCTTTTCAAGTAGACACTCCAATTAACTACACCATATTTTTTTCAATTTTTTTGGTGGTGTATTTTTAAATTTATGGATTTTGCATTTCAGCACATTTTGAAAGAGATGAAACCAAACTCGACACATGTTAACAAAAAAAATAATTAAAAATATCAGATCTCATCTATACACAACAAAATATATACCTACGAAAAGTAGATAAAATGATGAAACTAATGGTATCAAGTCCGTAAGTCGATTTGTAGGGTAAGAGATTGTTTTTACCTTCTGAAAATGAACCTGAAAACTGTGCAGAGCCATGAAGTTTTCAGGTCTAAGAGATTATTCGGCCAAATAATATTTTTTTGTTACGAAACCATTATCTATAACAAAGGTTGTTCGGCCAAAAAACAAAACGCAAATTTTTTTTCGTTGGTCGAAAAAAAAAAAAAAAAAAAATTACATTATCCATAATTCTATAAATAAAACTAAATAGAGTCATTATTTTCACACATTTTGTTTTCGCATATGTCTAGTCAAAATATTTTTGAAGGGGTTTTCAAAGAAGATTTCTTTCAAGGAGTGCAAAATGAGATTTTTTTTTCAAGATATTTTTCTTTCTTATTTCTTTTCAAGGGGTACATTTAAGGAGTTTTTTTTCCAAGGTATTTTTACAAATGAGCTTTTATTTCAAGATATTTTTGCAAATGATTTTCATTTGCAAGAGTTTTTTCAAAGAGTTTTTTTTCCAAAGTATTTTTGCAAAGAAGTTATTTATTTGCAAGGGGTTTTTTCAAAGATTTTTTTTCCAAAATATTTTTGCAAAGAAGTTATTCCTTTACAAGGGGTTTTTTCAAAGAGTTTTTTTTCAAAGGTATTTTTGCAAAAGAGTTTTTTTTTCCAAAGTATTTTTCCCAGTGGTTTTTTCATAGAAGGTTTTTTTCCAAGGGGTACATTCAAAGAGTTATTTTTCCAAAGTATTTTTGCAAAGGATTTTTTATTTCAAAGTATTTTTGCAAAGGAGTTTTTATTCCAAGGTATTTTTCCTTCTTATTTCTTTGCAAGGGGTTTTTTCAAAGAGTTGTTTTTCCAAGATATTCTTGCAAAGGAGTTATTTCTTTGCAAGGGATTTTTTCAAAGAGTTTTTTTCCCAAGGTAATTTTGCAAATGAGTTTTTTTTTCCAAAGTATTTTTCCAAGTGGTTTTTTCAAAGAAAGTTTTTTTCCAAGGTATTTTTTCGAAGAAATTTTTTTTTCAAGTGTTTTTTACAAAGAATATTTCTTTACAAGGTGTTCTTATTTTTTTCCAAGGGATTTTTTCAAAGGAGATTTATTGTCATGGAGTTCTTATTTCTTTCCAAGAAGTTTTTTTTCAAAGGAAATTTCTTTTCAAGGGGATTTTTCAAAGGAAATTTCTTTCCAAGGAGTTTTTCTTCAAAGGACTCTTACAAGATTTTGATAAGGTAAAATGAATTTCAGTTCATGTTTTTATAAATTTCATAACTGTTTTTAAATTTTAAATTTTTATTTTTTTACTCTAAAGTGATGATTCTTTAATTTATCCTTTATAGATTAAACAATCATGCGTAGTAAGAGAAACCGCCAAAGAAAAAGTGATCATAAACGTGATGATGATGTTCATAGGGTAAAACAAAAACTCAGATATTATGCCAAAAAACCAAGTGTTGCAAAAATAGAAAAGACAATTATTGAAGATACAAATATAGATTTAAATGATAATGTTGATGAAATGGAAATTGAAAATAGAGTAGAAGAAGAACAAATTGAAATTGAAGAGATCATTGTTGAAGATCTAAATAGGGATTTACATGCTAATGTCGATGAAGTCAATATTGAAAATCAAGTTCAAGATCTAGAAATTGGACTTGGTATGTATATATCATGTATTTTCCAAATTTATTTTTTATAGTGAATTGTATTTTTGGATATATGTTAAATTAAATTTATCTTGATGTATATATACTTTCACCATTGATGATGAAATATTAGAAGACATTGTTTGCAACAAATATGGAGAAAAAATATCCATACATATTGCACGATATCGTGTTACACAAATTTATGATGATATTGTCAAAGATTATTCAATAGCAGAACAAGCACACATTTTGAGATGTTTATTAGTGTACAAGAAGTTAAAAGGTGCTACGCCATTATTGGGTATTCACAAGGCGACAAAAGAGTCGAAATTGAAACATAATGTGATATAAAATATAGGTGATGCAATAAAAAAAATTGGAAAATCTAGGAAGAAAGACACCATAGCTGCACGTAGAGCAATTCAGACAGCAATTGTTTCAGCTAGTACTAGACAAAATTGTTTGACAACACAACTAGAAAAAACAATTGGAACCTCAAGAAAGACATTATACAAACATAGCAAGTTCAGAATGTAAATAGATGAAAATGATGAACTTGCTTGTTGGGCAATTATTTGTAAACAGCCTTAGAAAGATAAAATGGGATAAAGTGTTAAAGATATTGTACAAAAATATTGGTTGGCACATGCTCGAGTTTCACCAAATTCAAGGGATTTGATACGACGAAGAGTATCATGAAGTTTATATGAAAGCCGTCCAAAACATATATTGGAAATGACACAAGTACAATTTTTCAATAAATTCAAGGAAGATCATCGTGGAATTAATATGTCAATCACTACGTTTGTGCAGCAAAAACCATGGTATGTTAAACCTATTACTATACGTGACACATGTTGTTTCCATTATCATGTGCAATTTCAATTATATTACAACACGTTTCTTGAATTTGGTAAAATGTTTTGGACAAATTCACCACCTCCTCCCACAATACATGAATTTATATCTCAAACTCTATGTGAGAGAGATCACGATGAAGTATTTTATAATAAAAAATGTGTCAATGGAAAACAATGTCATCATTGTGGAAATCTGGTTTTATTCCACAATAAATATCCTATCGATAATGATCGATCGCTGTCAAATGTAACCGTTGATTGGAGAAGATATGGATACAACAATTATGCTACAACTTCTAGTGATGCACATTCCAAAAGAATTGATTTGCGAGAAGATAAAATATGTGTGACATATTTTCTCAAGAAATTTGAAAGTGAAATTTATAAATACACCAAGCATTCACATAGAGCACGATGGAAAGACCTTCAATTCAAGTAGTCTCGTGAAATTTTTCCACCCGGAACAATTTTGTCTGTGGTTGATTTTGCAGAAAACTACACATTTGCTGCACAAAAAGAGATACAAAGTGAATACTATCATCCTGACCAAGTTTCAATATTTTTCCATGTTCTGTATAGACATTATCAATAAGATGTTGATGGCATTGAAAGCACATGTGACAATCAAGATGTGATTAAAGAATATTACTTTTATATCAGCGATGATCGTACACATGATACACATTTTGTTTAGCATTGTATTGGAAATATTTTCTATGATTCACTAAAAAGATGTGAAGTTAAATTCAATGAACATTGGATATGGTCTGATGGATGTGCGGGACAATTTAAATTTTCACGGTCATTTTTTTGGTTATGTCGACTTCATAAAGCATTGAACATTAAACATCGCTGAAATTTCTTTGAAACTGGACATGGAAAAGGTGAACATGATGGTGCAGGAGCATGCGTAGAAAGAGCACTTTGAAGATGGAAAATGAACCATTCTTTTGCATGATTTCATTCAGCTGCAGAGGTTGTCCAATGGTGTAAATTACATCTAAGCCATGATTATAATCAACAATTAAAATATGTGTGCAGGTATGTACATGATTTTTTTAATTTATATTAATTGTCAATTTAAAAAAATATACACCAACATTTAAGTATATGTACACTCACATTAAAAGTTGTCATTTGTGATTTATCATTTAGTGTGTATGTTTTTTTGGCTTGTTGGGGTCGAAGATATAGATAGATCAATCACATACGAGGCTAGCACCATACATGGGACTGGATATTTACACTCTATTCAAACAAAATCTTTCCAAAATGTATTTACATTTGACAGTAGAAAGCAATCATGCTTTTTTCATATTTGCACTGAAAATGTTGAATCTACAGAATTTTGTGAAAACATAATGAACAACTACGTAAAACATTGGAAACACACAGAGATTAATCCAAAGGGGAAAATGCCACTAGCAAGTGTAGAATAATTAGAATCGGAAGAAATAGCAATATCATCTGATGGAGATAGAATTTCAGATCTTGTTAGAGAAGGTAATGAACTTACAACTTCATTGTTGATTGTTTATTGTTGTCCATCACCTTATGTGTATAGTCAATTTAATTGATTTAAAAACCCTGGCGCCAATTGTAATTTGCATAGGAGATGTTTTCGTTGTGATTGCACCTTTAGACAACAACGAAAATGTGAAATATTATTTGATGCGATGAACTGAAGGAAAGATAAAGTTATTGAAGGACTACGATGACAAAGGATTTACATAGGAGAGAGGATCCATAATTTTAAAAGGTTATTTTTTTCAGCAGACCCATATGACTGAAAATTATATCTACTTTCAAGATTATGAACTTGATGTTATATGTTGTCAATAGCCCATAGAGTTGTGTTGAGCAAGATTGCAACTTTGTTGTATGTATGGAAGACTTTCATCCCATGTTTGTCGATGCTTGTGGTTGTAAATGCGAAGCAGTTGTACAACCAAGCGATTCACAACTTTCGTCTGTCCGTCTGTCTGAGGATGGAAAGCTATCGATAATGAGAGTCGTGTGTCTAACCGTTTCCCTAGAGTCTTCCAAAAGATGCTGACAAATATTGAATCTCGGTCGAAAATGATGGTTGTCAGTAAACCAAAGTGTTTCCAAACATGTGTGAAGAAAAGTTGAGCAGCCTGTTGTAATGTCATGGTCTTCTTGCATGAAATGAAAATAGAGATCTTGGAAAATCTGTCGATCATTTAGTATGTGCATCTCAAATAAAATTGGTACAAGTTTCATCGAAAAAAAAATTAAAAACTAGAAAATGGAAACTGTGCAAATATGACCATGAACGGATAATTGAGGACGACATTCCATTGCGATGTTTTTAACTATATCAAAAATGAATTGATTGATGTTTTTGTGCATGTCAAATGCCGTGTACAATATATATTTTTCTTTTAACTATGACTATGATCTTGAATGGGAACTAGAATAAGAGTTTAAATGATTGTATTTTAGCATGTAGAAATCAATTCGATAATTATTTGGTAATGAGAACTTTACCAAAAGTTGGAAGAAGTTGAAAAATGTTATATTTCAGTGATATGGAATGTTGTCTTTAATGTGTAATTCTGTCTTAAAGTGTGTCTAAAGTACTTTATTTGGGTCCCTGTATGTCTATTAGACCACTTAAGGGATGAGATAATGGATGTGTTTGTCCCCACACTCTGCCCCGAATCTTTACTTATGACTAAATGATGTCAGTGAGTAATCACTGGGAAACAGGCTAGATTTTGTATTCATTTGATCCATTTCATGCTTCTCTCATGTATTTAATAATGGGAAATTATTATTCGTGATCCATTAGATGATTTGATCCATTACTGGCTTTGTGGTTGGCTGAACAATTCATATCAATATGATCCATGAGGTTTTTAGAACTTTGCTAACCTATGGTTTTTAAATAAATTATACATGCACAAGGATAATATCACTTGTGTAAGTTCACATAACTAAAATCATGACAAATGGAGATAATGATCATTTGATTTTTAATCACAAGCAAGGATTCAAGGATTGTGAAGCTTATGCTAAATTACAGTAATGATTATTTACAACAACCCGATGAAAATTCATCAAATTGTTGTTTAAGATCATTGCTCTAATTTAGCATAAGCTTCACAATCCTGGAATCCTTGCTTATAATAAAAAAACAAAAAATCATTAAATCCCTATTTGCCATGATTTCAGAAGCATCTATAGTTCACCAACTACCAAAAGTGTGGTACCTGAACATTGAAAATATGAATCATTAGTTACAAATTGAAAGTATGAATCATTTATATAAAATTCAAGTTTACTGTTGAAACCAAGATCATATATTATCAGACAACCAAAATGATTGAAGGCTTCACTAAATTTTATTTACATCTCAACATTGAAAATATTTTACATCCTAACTTTAAGCTAGCATATACTGAAATTCAAAACTTAAAGATAGCATATACTGAAATTCAATGATTCAAAATTTCAAGATTGACATACATTGAACATATGAATTATTAGTTAAAAATTGAAAGCATGAATAAGTTAAGCATTAAAATAAAGTAGTTTAAATGTATGAACATGTGTACTAATATATTTTAAAAAAATTTCAAGATTGAACAAACATTCATGAACATCATGCAAAATCATATTTTAAAACCATTTCAAGATTGAACAAACATTCATGAACATCATGCAAAATCATATTCTAAAACCATTTCAAGATTGAACATGAATCATTTAAACATTAAAATAAAGTCGTTTAAACATTAAAACATGTATACTAATATATTTTAAAACCATTTCAAAATTGAACAAACATTCATGAACACCATGCAAAATCATGTATTATAAGCATTCACCACACAAAGTACATGTTATGCAATTAGCCCCAAAAGAAATTTAAATCATTCAAAACAATTATAGAATATATGCCAAGATCAATGTACATGTATATAATCCAAAAAAAATGTTCCTGAACATGTGAGTTCAATGTACATATATAATCCAAAAATAAAGTTCATAGATGTCCAAAACAACTACATCGTATGTATCAACATGAAGATGTATGCAATATGGTAGTATGGAAAAACAAATAAAGACCAATATAAATCATTCTCTGAATGAAAGTCCACCACTATATTCCACTGGGGTCTTCCCTTTTCCTCGAAGAGACCCAACCTGCAACATGTATAAAAGCAAATTATCAATCTCATAAATTATTCAAACAATTAAGAACTAAATTCAAAAAACAAAATATTAAACTTATAAATTTTTATTTGAAAATAATAGTTCAATTATTAACAAGATTACCTCAGTGCCTCTGAATGAAAGTCCACCACTATCATCCACTGGGGTCTTCCCTTTGCCTCGAAGAGACCCAACCTGGAACATGTATAAAAACAAATTATGAATCTCATAAATTATTCAAACAAATATGAACTAAATTCAAAATTCAAAATATTAAACTTATAAAAGAAAATTTGAAACGAATAGTTCAATTATTAGCAAAATTACCTCAGTGCCAATATCCACATCCATCAAATAACCTATCCCCTCACCATGAATTTTCATATGTTCTCGTGTTCCCTAAAATTTATATTTTGTTAATAAATAAAACAATATGCAAGCAAAATAAACTAAAATTAAACAAAACTTTAAAATCGAAACAAAAAAATTGAAAATCAGTAGCTCACAACAGATGGAAAATCGTCAAAAAAGTTTGAATCTAAATGAACCTGCATGGATAAGTCACATTAACAATAATATACATAGATAAATTAAAATTCGAAAAAAAGATAAAATATCTTTTAAACATAAATATAAATATGTAAATAATAAATATACCTCTTCAAGATGTTCTTCTACATTTTCTACATTTTCACTAGTTGAGACTCGAAAATTATGTTTATTCAACTATTGATGTATTTGTAACTTCAGAATGTATTTCATATATGTATATTGTATTCCTATAGAGATGTTATTATTCCTCTATACGGAAGTATTTTTATTCCTATAGAGATGTTATTATTTCTCTATACAGAAGTGTCATCATTTATATTGTAAGTGTCGTAACTTATACTTGATGGGTTATTAGACCACCTTGTTGGGGTTGGCCCTGTAAAAGTCATGTGGGTTAAAGGGTTATTAGACCACCCTATTGGCGGTCGGCCCTATCAACATTATGTTATGTGGTTAAGTTAAGGCTGACCTAGTAAAGGTTATTAGGTAAGTCAAGTCAAGTATAAATAGAGTGCGGGAGGCACTCTATTTGATCATTTTCACTTTCTCACTCTTACACTCATTGGAGAGTGGCGCACTAGTGGAGGAGGAGAATTTGTTGCTAGGAGTATATCTCTTATGCTTGGGTTGTATCATTGCTCTATCTATCTTTGAGGAAGTTGCGAGGTTTTTCACCTTCTTGGTTTTCTCTGGTGAAACTCTGTGTCTCTTGTGTGCTTGCATTATTGTGTCCATGATTGATATATTGTAGATATGTTGTACATGTTGTCCTCTTAGTTAAGATCCTAGATCAGATTGAAGTAAATTTTGAAAAACTAACATGGTATTAGAGCTATCCTGAAAGAAGGCATGGTATGGCATTTATGACACTTGTTGCACTTGCGAAGCTAGGGCTTGATATAGAAAAAACTAGTCATCGTAGCACTTTCGCTATAAATTCATTTTGGACAAATTTCAGGATATGAAAATCTTACAGGTCGAAGATAAGATCCCCATGTACCTTGTGTCTGAAGGAGAGCCTCTAATTCGTTGTACTTTCAGATTTATGATCTGTACAATATAGGATTTCTGCCTCTTCTAGATCTTAGTCATAAACAGGTGACCTGGGAAAAAATGTCACAACTTGGTCTAGAAAGATCCAAATGAAATTTCATAAAACATGACAGGTAGGGCACGGGCTGTAATTTCATAGGTACGATTTTTAGAGGTCGAAATTGAACCAGTGACATGTGGCACTCCATACAAGTTCTCTCTCCTATTTTATCCCATAAACAGGTCACGTTGCGACACTTGGCATAACTCTCTCTCAGAGAATCCATTTTAGGTTAGACCTATTGGGTTGGAAAGATAACAGGTCAAGCTACCACAGGTAGAATTTTCAGACCCTATAGATCAAAAATTTTGGATTTACACCAGAAACAATCAGGTGCATAATTATGTCAAAACAGAATTGGATTTTGAGCACCTTCATTCATGGCTCCAGGAATTAGGATTTCAGAGAAGTTGGAATTTTTGTAATCGGAGACCACGGCTGAATACTACTCATCAAAATTGAATTTAGAGACCAAGATCAAATTTTTTGGTTGGGCAGAAGGCTAGGCTTGATCAAACCCTAGTTCGAGACTTTGATCAGAAAAGTGAAAAATTAGGGTTTCTGCAAAAATAGGAATTTTTTAAATCTGTGACCATAGCTAGAAGCTCCTTGGAAAAATCGAATTTTAGAGCTTTAGATCAAACCATTTGGTTGGGTGAAGCTTTGGGAAACTCAAACCGTAATTCAGGGTCCTCCCTAGTGAATCCGAAAATCTAAAAGGCAATTTTGAGGGGTGAAACTTTGCAGTTTTCAAATTCTAAGTATACCAGCTTGACTAGCTCAAAAAGGCACATCTTTCTATCCTTTCAGAAGTTTGAAATTCAAAGTTTGAATTTTCAGGGTTTCTCTCACAAACCCTAATCCAGCTCTAGATCCAGTTTCAGCAAATCAAAGTGGATTGGGTTAATCCTAGAAGAGAATGGATTGGTCACCTACATAAGTGAAGAAGTTCTTGTTTCAGAGGGAGATGAGGCTAAGGCCTTACATAAGAATATTTCAAGCAACCTCGATAGGTATGACTTACAGGTATGTTTCAAAATCTGTTCATGATTAAGTTTATGGTATGTTTGTCTTCATTAAGATTAGTACAATCTTGATTAACTTTAGACTTGTCATATCATCTTAATAAAAGTATGAATGCAGATATTCATTGATTAGGGTTTTGACACTTATGATTGTACTAATGCATTGTGGTGTTGTATGAGGTTGATGTTGTCCGCTAACATGAAAGGAATATCAAGAAAGACAAATCATGTTCTAGTTCAAGAACATATGGCCATGGTGATATGAAGACAAAGATTCATCCATTGTCATGGATCACATAGAAGATCTACTTACAAGGTATGTATATCTTGGTTCTATAATGCCTAACCTATGAGATATGTAGGTTACTAGCACAAGTCATTGAAGAGAACAAGAAAACATTGCCAGACATAACTAGCAAATATGATAATCAGGTATGTTTTTCCTATATCAAGTTAGAATCCTACCTTGTGTTAGGATCTTATACTATTGTATGCTTGATAATGATTATTCATGAAGTTAGAAATGTAAGTAATCAAGGGTTTATGCATATTATGTCTCTTACCTTGATTGATGATATGACTTACCAGAAGAGTCCTATGGTCAAATAAGAATATGCATGAGTGAAAGAAGTATTCCCTGAAACCTTGAATACTAATGTATATTATCTGTGTATGAAATGATCTTGACCATACATGTTTAAGATTACTTAGAATCATAATGTTTTATAGTATTGAGATTATACTAATGAGTGTAGGATTGTGTATGAGACCTCAAGGAAAACACAATGATGATACTAGTAAGTATGCATAAGTGATCAAGGATGGATATAAGTTCAAAGATAGGTAATCGAAGAAGCAAAGATTAAGAGGGAGCACACTCCAGTAGTTCCTGCAAGGAAGCAAATATTGAGAGGGAATCCACCCTACAACCAAACAAAGATAAGTATTTGAATTGTCATTTCTTGCATACTTGTTTGTTTAAATAATATTGTTCAATGATGTATATGATTATGTTCCTAGACTTAGGTTGTGTATCATGCATATTAGAATAATTGCATTAATGAACAGTATACTACTAATACGCATGTAATGGGTAAGTGGCCTATGGCACTGTACAACATTCCATTGCTACTTATCTAGAATGAAACCTCTTTGCTGACATGTTGGGAGTTGTTCACACTCTTAACAATGTTCTGGTAGAGATTGGAAGGCATCTAGAAAGTTAAGGGATATGGATAAATGTTATATTGAAGCATTGGCTAAATTAATTGCATGACTGTATGACATATTTCTTTATGTGTAAGAATTTGTTCTCAGAACTATGAGATGTTTCTAATCATGCAATTTAACTTGTCTTGTAGAAAAGATCGTATACCATCACCTACAAAAGAAGATTTACAACATTTGTTCCAAGCAACGAAGTTCAAGAAAACTATCTATTTAAGATATTGAAGAATTTGAAGTTCCCAAGATCCGGGATGCAATAATAGAGGATGCCATGATCAAAGAGTACCAGTCGATCATGAAGAATGATGTCTGGTATATGGTCCCGAGACCAGAAGGGAAGTTTGTTGTGACTTCCAAGTGGATCTACAAGATCAAGCATGCTACAGATGGCAGCTTAGAAAAATACAAAGCGAGATTTGTAGCTCGTGGCTTCTCCCAGAAAGAGGGGATAGACTATGAAGAAAATTTTGCTCCTGTAGCCAGATACACTTCCATCATAACAGTACTTTCTCTAGCTGTAGTGATGAAATGGAAGATACACCAGATAGATATCAAGACAGCTTTCTTGAATGGTGTAGTCGAGGAGGAAATGTATGTGGAGCAGCCACCTGGTTTTGAGACACATGAGAGAGAGTCATATGTGTGCAAGTTAAAGAAAGCCTTCTATGGCTTGAAGTCAACTCCTAGGACTTGGTATGGTAGGATAGATAGCTTTCTATCCAGTTTGGGCTTTACCCAGAGTAAAGCGGATTCCAACCTTTACTACAAGGTTAAGGAAGGCAATCCAGTGATACTAATTTTGTATGTGGATGACCTGTTTGTTACAGGTGAGGATAGATTGATTGCCAACACGAAGAGGAAGCCTACTGTTGAGTTCAAGATGAAGGACTTGGGGATAATGCACTACTTTCTAGGCATGGAGGTGTGGCAGAGCATAGATGGAATCTTCCTTGGACAAGGGAAGTATGCAGTAGAGATCCTGAAGAGGTTCAGGATGATGGACTGCAAGGCCATGGCCACACCTATGGCATCAAACCTGAAGCTTCTGTGTGATGCTTTATCTGATACGATTGATGTCACGGGGTATCATCAGATGATTGGGTCCTTGATGTACCTGATGAACACGAGACCAGATATTTGCTTTGCGGTGAACACATTGAGCCAGTTCCTGATGGATCCGAGAGGTGTTCACCTGGTTGCTATAAAGCATATTCTGAGGTACCTGAAGGGTACAATTGATTATGGGCTCAAGTATTATGCGGATCAAAAGTTTAACCTACAGGGTTATGTTGATTCAGATTGGGTAGACAGTGCTATAGATAGGAAGAGCACTTCTGGATGTTTCTTTAGTATGGGATCAAGTGTGATCTCTTGGTTTAGCAGGAAGTAGTCCTGCGTAGCACTGAGTACAGCCGAAGCAGAGTATGTTGCAGTTTGTTCGGCTAGTTGTGAGGCAATATGGCCTAGGAAGGTATTGTCTGAGTTATTTGATCTCCCGTTGGATGCTACTAGTATCTTCTGTGACAACCAGAGTTGTGTGAAGCTTTCTGAGAACCCGGTGTTCCACGATAAGTCGAAACACATTGAGATCAAATATCACCATCTCAGGGAGATGGTGCAGATAGGAGCAGTGAAGCTCCTATATGTTGTGACGGATGAGCAGGTTGCAGATGTGTTGACGAAACCACTAGCCAGAGTGAAGTTTGAGTACTTCAGAGAAAGGCTTGGTGTTGCTCATATTGATGACACTTCGAGGAAGAAGTGATGGACACATTTGTTGGAGCCATTCCAAGCATGGTGAGAGGAGGATCCTCCACATGGCTATGGATATAAGTGTTGTGTGATAATTATCAGGACGATGCTCCAGTTATTGCTTTGTATGCATCATGTTGGATGCTTGTTATGATCAGTTGGATCATGTATACGTATATGCATCATGTTGGATGCTTGTTATGATTAGTTGGATCATGTATATGTATATGCATCATGTTGGATGCTTGTTATGATCAGTTGGATCATGGATTTGTATATGTATTAGGTGGATACATTGTATGATCAGGTAGATCATGTATGATGATATGTATTAGGTGGATACATTGTATGATTAGGTAGATCATGTATGATGCTATGCATTAGGTAGATACTTGGTATGCATCAGGTGGATACACTGTATGATCAGGATGATCATGGATGATGATCTTCAGGTTGTTGCTCCAAATGATATGTATTAGGATGATGTTGTGATGATGATCAGGATGATCATGGATGATCAGCTTCAGGATGTTGCTCCAGATGATATGTATCAGGATGATCCTATGATGATGATCAGGATGATCATGTGATGATGTACATCAGGATGATGTATGGTGAGTATCAGGTTGATACTCTGTGGCCGTGGACAGGTTATGCAGATGGGCATATAAGTAGACCTGGGAGATCTGATAGGTTGGGCTGCGTTCCCGTAATAAGTCCCAGGATTCTATTTCGAGGCATTGCTCTGGGAGGACATATAAGTAGACCTGGCAGATCTGACAGGTAGAGCTATGTGCTCATAACATCCTGGGATGCTCTTTCAAGGCATTGTCCTATGGCATATAAGTAGACCTGGGAGATCTGATAGGTTGGGCTGTGTGCCAGTAATAAGTCCTGGGATTCTCTTTCAAGGAATTGACATTACCACATGTAATAAGTCCTCGAGATATGTACAGGTTGTGCTAGTCACGTAAAAGGCCTCATATGCTCTTAGAGTTCTTGATTGATACTCTTTTAAGGTTTTGTGGTGAGGGTCACATGTAATACGTCCTGGAGATCCATATAGGTTGTGTTAGTCAGGTAAAAGGCCTCGTATGCTCTTTAGAGTTCTTGCTATGCTAGACACTCTTTTAAGTTTTTGTGACAGTCACATGTAAGTGGACCTGGGAGATCTTTCCGGTCGTGCTTCGGCACATAAATGGTCCTGAGATACTCTTTCGAGGAATTGTGACGCACGTAATAAGTCTTGAGTATTCCACAATATGGCCAGTGATGATGAAGACTTGCAGGTGGTGGGCCTACATCCAACATGAAAAAGGGATGACTCTGTAGAACTTCCTATGACAAGTAGATCGGATATTGATTGAGATAGCAGTAGCAGTGACGATGACGATGATTTGATGACGATGATCCACTGACGTTGATCCATAGAAGAAGACTTGTGCTAGAAGACCTGTGTAGACAAATACCTTCCTAGTTAAGAGGGAGTGTTGATGTGTTTGTAACTTCAGAATGTATTTCATATATGTATATTGTATTCCTATAGAGATGTTATTATTCCTCTATACGGAAGTATTTGTATTTCTATAGAGATGTGATTATTCCTCTATACGGAAGTATTTGTATTTCTATAGAGATGTGATGCGAAAGTGTCATCATTTATATTGTAAGTGTCGTAACTTATACTTGATGGGTTATTAGACCACCTTGTTGGGGTCAGCCCTGTATAAGTCATGTGGGTTAAAGGGTTATTAGACCACCCTATTGGGGGTCGTCCCTGTCAGCATTATGTTATGTGGTTAAGTTAAGGCTGACCTAGTAAAGGTTATTAGGCAAGTCAAGTCAAGTATAGATAGAGTGTGGGAGGCACTCTATTTGATCATTTTCACTTTCTCACTCTTACACTCATTGGAGAGTGGCACACTAGTGGAGGAGGAGAAGTTGTTGCTAGGAGTATATCTCTTATGCTTGGGTTGTATCATTGCTCTATCTATCTCTGAGTAAGTTGCGGGGTTTTTCACCTTCTTGGTTTTCCCCAGTGAAACTCTGTTTCTCTTGTGTGCTTGCATTATTGTGTCCATGATTGATATGCTGTAGATATGTTGTACATGTTGTTCTCTCATTTAAGATCCTAGATCATATTGAAGTAAATTCTGAAAAACTAACATCAACATTCTAGAAAACTACAACCAATAAACATTTACATAATGTATTTATTACTATACATAAAAAAAGGCGTAATGTCATAGATATAATGAAACAAAAAGTTCAATTCAAAATGAATAAAAAAAGTAAATAGATTGTAAGTACATAAACAAAAAACCTCTCCTATACTCGATGTGTCATTGGATAGGACATCTGAAGCTATATCGCGACAAACCTTACCATAAGCCCTGAGATCTTCAATGCTCATTCCATCTACCTCATCATTCGTTTTGTAAACAAATTTTGACGAATATTGGCTCGAGCCCTCTCTCGAACCAATACCACATCAACTCCTACAAATCCCGACATTAAACCTTCGGCAACAGAATCCTTGCAGTTGTTCCAATTTGTGATGTGGGCTCCATCTTCGATTTTAAAGTCACAAGCCTGGCTGGGCAAGATATCTAGGCTAGAGGTCAAAGAGTTGTGGGATCTCTAAGAGCACCTTTTCGATCGTATATTCGCCACTTTCCAACTCCATAAAAGCTAGAATGAATATCGGTATAGTCTGGCTTCATATTTAAAAAAAAAATTAGCATAAAAAAATATGGCAAAATAATTACGAACCTCATCGTTCCATGGAAACCGACCATAGGCTGCAAGGAACCGATCATATAATAGATGTGCATGTTCAGGGTGCTTAAAATATTGCACTTTCAACTTTTTTCACTTTAGGCCCTCTTTGAAGTTAAACATTTAGTTGGCCTGTTCTTTGGTCACTCTCTCTTTCACAACAGCCCACTTGTCCGGACCCATCACTTGGGCCTTTCTTCTCCGTATCAAGTCAACAAAACCATCTGTTGTTGGTACAAGATCCTCATATACCTTAATGAATTTTTGTAATGATAAAAAAAAATCTCTAAACTTTGTTTTCTCTTTGGAGGGAGATCCAAACTAGAAAGGTTATGTTGCATCTTGTCATAGTGAGATCTACAGCTTTCAAGGGTCATTTGTTGAACACCACTTTCCCATGGAAGCTCCTCAAGTCAGATGGATAAGTCAATATGGGTGTACAACCCTCAGCGAGTTCAGCATATGTCATCCTGGCTCGACCTTCGTCACTCTATGTAGAATGACGAGCCTATTGGGAACCTTGCTCTGCACCCACGTCAATCCCCCTTGCTCGATCTTCCTCCCTCTCTATAGAATTACAAGCCTCTTCTGAACCATGCTCTACTTCAAATACAAATAGAGTTGTGTGTAAACATGTACAAAATTTTTGAACACGCAAAAATATAATTTATACATGTATTAAAATATTGATGTTCATACCAACAGAAGGTCAAGATCGACATTCTCCCACAGAAGATAAACGGGAATCAGTTGTACCCCTATCGCCTCGCCGATGATCAGATGAATGTGAACTGTACAATAAGCTTGAATCCCAAGGTGAAGTTGAAAACCTTCGATTATCAATTAGGACACCAATTTTTGATGAACTTGATGACCTCCTATGCTTTTTCCTCGAAGACTCCTCTCTTTCCATTTGATATGATATCTACATTTACACAACTATCAACTCATAACATATTCAAATTCTACATGTTAATTCTACAATTTTAAGACCTAACTGCTAAAGAAACTAAGTTATTAAATAAGGACCTAGATATACCTAATATCATCTAATAGTTCTTAAAATGAGTATAGCTAATATTTTTGGATGTATGAGGAATTAATGTGCCAATCTTTTTTAGTGTTTTTGATGTCTTAAATGAATGAAACCAATATGGTTAAATGTTAAGTGAAAGGTTACACTTATTTATGTCAAGGAATCAGTAACCAATGACAATACTACTATGCTTTCCATATTAGAGCTTATGCAAATTATAATTTAGCTTAAGCCTCTATTAAAGCCCAATGGTTACAATAGCTTACCTTATATCGACATATTCAATCACAACCAGTACTTAACTAGTCTAGATCCCATTAAAGTAGAGTACATTACAAGCTATAGAAGCTGTTATAGTGAACGAGCTGTGGATTACGAGTAAAAGTGAATCATTGATTACAATTATATAATATAAGCTTATTTCCATTGCTATTACAATCCTAACAAGAGCTTGGAGCTTACTTGGAATTGAACCACTAGTGCTTTGATATCATGATTTGAACAAGGTTACTGCTACTAATTAGAATACATATGATATGTTAATACTGATCATACCTAAGCTTTTAATAGTGTTAATTAAATACCCTACTAGTTATGTCCAATACTGGTAATAGAAGCAAATCAATAGTTATAAGTATTACATGTATACTAGTCTCTATGTAGGTGTAAGCCGAAACAAACCTAATAGAGTAAGTAACTTATATGACATTGTTGTTACTATCCCAATCAAACAATTCTATTACCTTCTAACACTTATTGTAGCTATGAGGTTATTGGAATTACACATAACATGATGTTCTTTACTGATAAACCTACACTTTTTAATAGAAGTTCTTCATAAGATGGGATCCATATATCATGGCTATTAATGATTATACGTAGGAGGGACTAGAATTCATATGAGATATGTAGCTTGCATTACCTCCTAAAGTTGCATGGGGAGAGATAGGTAAAAACCTATTTATGTATATATATTATGTGATGTTTATGGTTGTTATTTAAGCAATTTCAACTATTTTTGTGGAAAAAACAATACTTATACAAATGTGTCTCTAACATATATTGGATCAATGCAAACTAAGGGATATCTGTGATCTAGAAGATGTGGTAGAAATGAGGATATAAAGCAAATGAAGAAAGAACCTTACATGTAGTGCAAAGTAACATTGAGGGGCTGGAACTCTGTTCATGAATAGAGTCCATCACATTCAGATTGATCGCATACCTCTAAGATAGAGTTTTTATTCTTTAGTTTTAATAGAATTGATCAACCATTGTCTTCAAGACAAATCTATGCACTTATTAACCAATTCGAATCAAATCTGATTTTTCCTGTATAAGTAGTTTTGTTAATTAGATGATATGTTCCTGCAACCCATATGCTAAAGAAAAGTATTTTAGTTCACTTTGTTAGGGAAACAATATAATGGATAGAAACATCTACATTATTGAATGGATAATGGAATTATTTAAATTAAATTTAGGGCTATTTAAATTGAATTCAATGAACTAGCTATTCATTTCTCTCCTTATATTCATGGTTTCGAGTCCGTTTAAGTTGCATAGTGGTGATAGAAAATAGTCAAGTATGTTATCTTGTATGCAGAAAGGGATTTATTCAAAGGCATATAGTTTTCTCAAATACATGGATAGAATATATGATTTTCAGTTCTTGCCTAGTTTCCTTAGTGATTTACATAAACATGCCTTGGTTGTGAGCAAAACTTAATAATAATTTTAAGTAAATATAGTTCATCAATCCCGCCTCTATTTATTTCACTGATGGATGAACTTAAAAGAAATTGTGCTTTATTTAATCTATGCCTATTTAATACGGTGATAGCACTTTATCCAAAGTTCTGGTCTGTGAACTAGTAATATAAAGGGTGGAAAAAAGTAAAGTTGTTGATAGCTTCGCACAAACATGCGAAATACCAACACACTCATAATTTTAACTGGTCGGGATGTTGAACAAAGTGAAGGTGGGTAAACTATAGCAGTCTGACGTCCATTAAAACTAGGTTTTTTAGCTTCTTCTTTGGCGCAGTTCTATTAGCATAGTTCTTTCTAATTTTTATATAGTTACTATATGGAATTGGATATATTGAACTGAGTATGGTGAATAGGGTTAGTTGAACAGGTATCATAATGTGTGACTAAATGGTGCTAGCCTAGGATTTCAGTAGTTCTAGCTAATTTCTTAATTTCTTAATTTTATTTCACAATATTGAGGTACATATCTACAACTATCATTCCACATTATGAGAACAAAACATTTAATTAAAAAATGAGCCATCACAATTGTCATGTCAATAATGGTGATTTACATACCTGTTTTTAGCAGCCAAAACCGAACACAGCAAACCAAACTGATGAAGCCGAACACAGCAGACCATCCCAAACAAAGCCAACACAGCAGACCAACCCAATGACAGCCGAACACAATAGACCAAACCGAACACCAAGTCACCAAAATTATAACCAGCACACATAAAAAACATGTTAAAAATAAAAAATAACAAATAAATTAAAAAAAGAGAATCTAACATACCTGTTTATAGTAGCCAAACAGAAAACAACAGACCAAACCGACAACGTCGAACACAGAAGACCAACCCAATGATGAAGATGAACACAACACACCAACCCAACAACAAAGCTGAACAGAGCAGACCAAACCGAACACCAATTCCCCGAAATTAAAACCTGCACACATAAAAAAAAACTTGTTAAAACATAAAAAATAACCAAAAAAAGAAACGAAATCGACCTTACAACATCTTACCTACGGACAAAACCACATTGAGAGGTGGCGATATCCACATCGAAAGGGTGGCATATCTCCTCGATCATCTATGTCAAAAAACAACGTAAAACAACCGGCGGGGTCCAACAGGCAGGTCCAACAGGCCGAGACAACAAGCGGGAGCGAACAGGTAGAGGCCAACAGGCTGGGACGATAGGAGGGGGCCAATAGGCCGGGACGTCAGGCGGGGGCCAACAGGAAGAGGCCAGCAGGCCGGGACATCAGGCAGGGGCCAACAGGAAGAGGCCAATAGGTCAAGGAAAACAGGTCGGGACGACAGGCGGGGCCAACAGGCTAGGACGACAAGCAGAAACCACAGAAAAGCAGCTGCTGGCGGTGAAATAGACGGGGACCAGCAGACTGCAGAACCAAAAATGAAAAATGTGGGCTGCAACTGATCTTTTATGCAGAATAATTATTCGACCAAACAATTGATCGATCGGACAATTATTCGAGCGAATAATTGTTCGACTGAATAAACATAGAACCACTGGTCAAATTTACCAGTCGGCTATGCATCGCACACATTTCGAGGTCTCCGTTAATTTAAATGGTTCACCGTTAACTATTATTCGGCCGAATAAATTATCTTTTATTTGGTCGAATAACTATATTTATCCGGCCGAATAAATTATGTTATTCAACTGAATAAATATAGTTATTCGGCCGAATAGTTTCTGCTATGTTTCTTGGGAACCCGATTCTAATGAAAGTGTTACCCAACTTCACGTTTTCACCCAAACATGAGTGAGGAATGGATAATCTCTCCAAAAGAATCATCTTCATTAGTTGTATCACTTTCATCTTCATCAACTTCATGGGAAGGGGACAATTCGAGAATGTCTTCAACTTCTAGAGAAACAGAGGAAGGAATGCCTTCAACGAGAACTTTATGTGTTGAATCTACAGCTTCTTCTTCATCTTGAACAACTTCATTATGATATATACTCAAGGGCGAGACATAATCAGAGAGAACACTTGAGGAGGTATCACTGGGATTATTCTCCAAATGGATAGCATGATCCTCTTCCTTCTTCTTTCCAAATTCTCTATCCAAATTGGTCCAGAGATCACGTGGATGTTCAATAGTATTAATGAGGTAGCACATACTAGGATACATAGCAATGCATATTTCTCCAAAGGCTCTGTCACAATCATTTAGACAGTCATTCTCCTCTTCATAAGAAGAAACATCTCTCATAACACCAATACACATATAAAAAAGACCCTGTCTCTTCATATATGTTATCATCTTTGGTTTCGACTCATCATAGTTGAGAGAGAGGAGGAATTATCTTCAGGTTCATGGAAGCTATTGTAGAATACTTGCAAAAATAATGGAAAAATATCTACAAGATTAATACTGAATCTACTACTGCAACTATTTCTACCGTTGCAATTGTTGCACTCAAAAATATCTCACGATCTCTGATACCATCTGAAATTCCATAGGGGTAGATCATTGAGCTTGAACAAACCTCACAAATTCACAATGTAATTACTGAGAAGAATTAGACAAAAATATGGATCAATTCACTCATAAAACTAAAACACACATGAAAAACTATTGTTGATACATTAAACAGCTGTAAGTTGGAAATCAAAGAATGTTACAATAGAATGAATTCGATACACCCAGGAGGATTCAAATTCACCTCAAGTCTAGGCTTAGTTTTCAGTGGAACCATCTCCTGATAAGGTTTAGTTGCCACCAATGATGAATAATCAATCAAGTGGAGTAGGACTGAGCATAATTGAATCATGTGGGCGCCAAAATAGGGGAGCATACTCCAAGGAGGAGCATAACTAGTTGTCAATGGTCAAGGAGGGCGCTCCTACACCCAGTAGCAGTCAACTAGGAGCTACAGTCAGTTAACTGATCAATCAAGGGGACAAGGTTCCCTAAATCATGGAACTGACTCTCGGATCTCCTAAATCTATGCATGAGGGTGCATTGTAACTCCAATGATGGAAATAAGGCACACTAAGTGGCTAGGAGGGATAATTATGAAAAAAAAAAAGCTCCAGGGGGGCCAAAATAGGGACTAGGTGCTAGGAGACTGAAATGTTGATGCATGGACGCATGGAGTGCTTCATGGAATGCATACATGTATGCAAAACCAAAATCATATGGTGAGAATATTCCAACAACTTTGACAATGCGATAGAGTAAAATGTGTTGTTGGCAAGTGCCCTTCACCTCTGTATCCATGATACAATCAATTGTAGCATGATCCAAATATTCAAGATTGAATTTTGAAAATTCCAACTACTCTTCCACCCCTCAGGTGTCCAAAAATGGTAGGATATATGGGCGAAGGAGCTCCACATTAAATACTGGGTGTAGGCCAGAAAGGGAGGAATGCTTAATTTGAAGGCATTCTCACTGAGTGCCTTAGTGATGTTGTATGGCATATATTGAAGTGGGAAAAGCTTGCGATGAGGTCCCATGAACCTCTCTTTCTGCAAATGCAACCAAACCTTATCACCCACCTGAAATTTTTGTGGGACATGATGCTATTCATGTCACTGCTTGTACTTTGCATTGGCTTTCTCTATAATGTCATGGACTTGCTAATGGATGTGTTGAATTTTTTAAACAAAATCGAGTGGAAATATTTGCCTCAATGCAATCATGGGAATATTCTTCTTATGTACTTGAGGAAATGGGAAAAGCTACATCAATTATAGCCAATGGTTGGAACCACAAGCACACTTGTAAAGGGTTGTGTCTAGTAGAGATGTGAAGGGATCGATTGTAGATATGATAAATATATGGAAGAATCTCATCCCACATGTGGGTATGTTTATAATTGGACATCCTCATAATATGAACAATCATCCTATTGACCACCTCTGTCTATCAATCGGTTTGGATGTATCTATGTATTCCCCAACGATATTTTAGAAATATATGTTGCTCAGAGTCTTTGATACCCAACTTGATGTGAAACATATGGAAGCTATTTATGAACTCCAAATTTTTTTAGTTCCTCTATTGATTCAATGTGGTCCATATTGTGTATTGGTCATCATAGTTTCCCATAGGGTAATACTTTTCCTTAACAACATCTATAAAAGAGGCCCAAGTGGGGTTGGCTTCAAACATTCTAGACTCCTCTGTTATCTTTTTCTCACAATTAGTTTTCAACCATTTTTTTGTTGAGAAAACGTTGTCATTGATGACAACAAGGTCAATAGGACAGTTAATTCCAAGACTTGAATAAATTGTCATTGATGTCAAAGGTATGTATGCAACTTTAAGAAATAAAAGGAAAAGGTGGATTAAAAGTAAAATTGGATTGCAAAGGTAAAGAAGGGTTAAAAGTGGAGTAAAAACGAAGTTACATAAAAATGGATTAAAAATGTTAAAGGAGGATTAAAAGTGGAGTAAAAATAAAATTATATAAAAATAATAACGATGTGGAGTAAACTAGAATGTTATGTAAGAGGAAAGTTGTATTGGCCCATGGTATTTGAATGTTACATAAAATTGTTCTAAGAAGAAAGTTATATTGGCCCATAGTATTTTTCCCCATAATATTTGAAGTATAATAAAAAAGGTGGGAACACGTAAATAAAATAATGGTGTGAAATAAAAAGAAGAGAAATTATTTATTAAATTAATGAAAGTTGTGCCTTATTGGAAAAACACGGCTTTTCATATAAAGTGAAACTGAAAAATATAAAAGGAGAAGGGTATAGTGGCAGATGAGTTTGTGGGTGAAAAATGTAATATCATACTATATGAAAGGAATCACTCAAAATACCTATGAAAATGGTTGAGGAGTGATGATTGAAGAAGTAATATGAAGATTTGAAATTGGGTTCTAGAAGCATGTAGATCTAATAAAGGAAGAAGTCACAAGTAGGCCAGATGAAGTCATAAGTAGCAAGGAGATTTGATATAAGAAGAAGTCACAAGCAGAACTGATGAAGAAAAAAGAAACAAGAATATTTGATAAAGGAAGAAGTCACAAGCAGGCCCGGTGAATCCAGAAGCATATTAAATATCTTATCCAAAAAACCAAAAACATATCTATTTTAGGGTGGTAGGGTGGTGCAAGGAAGGTATTTGAAGCTTCCTTTCAATCGGTGTCAAAGAAACTAGGGAGTTGGTGCTTCCTTTGAGTTGGTGCTAAAGAAACTAGGGAGTTGGACCTTCCTTTTAGTTGGTGCTAAGAAACCAGGAAGTTGGTGCTTTCTTCTAGTTGATGCTCAAGAATCATTGTAATCATTTTTTATTGAAAAAAAAATATTTAGTTGTTTTCTTCCCTTTTGGGTTTCCACATTAAGAATTTTTTCCTTTGTATATTAATGTGATGATTGATTTTGTTGAAAGTTAATGTGGAATATGGCAAATAATAATTAAAATTTAAAAATACGTCCTATACTAGTTCACCCCCTTCGCTCTTAATAAAGCTTAATATTCCAATAATTGGTATCAAAGCGAGTTCCTTCAAAACAAATTAACCACTAGAAGGAAGATCCCAAGTAGATATGAATTATATGGAATTTGGTCACAAAATGGATAGAGCCCCTTTGTTGAATGGGACCGATTTTCTAATCTTGAGCATAAGAATGAAGGAATGTTTGATGAGTCTTGGATTTGACATTTGGGGTGTAGTTGAGAGTGGTTACACCACTCCAAAAACCCATCCAAAAGGTGTAGTTGCAAATAAGTTACATAAAAACATTGCAAAAACCTTGAATGAAATTGTAAGTGGCTTATCATAATCTGAGAAGAATAAAGTGGGACGGTATACATCAACTAAAAATATTTGGGATGGGCTATAAGATTTATACACAAAGGAATCTGTTCTTGAGACCATAGAACCCAAGAATGCTAATAAAGAATATGAAAGTGATCAATAGGAAGAGACATCTAGAGAGGAAACAGTATTTGAATCTTCAAAAGACAATTACCTCAAGACAAATGCAAGTGCTACTAAAGAACCAATTGGTTAAAAATAAAACTATGTTTAAAAAGATGATATATGCAACGGTAAGTTAAATTTCAAATGTTATAATTGTGGTAGAATTGGCTGTTGTGCTTCAAAATTTCTGTATGCAAATGAATATAAAGTTAGGTTGAAGAAGGTCATAAAGAAAGGAAAATCTCTAATCCAAAGAGAATATTTGCACATTTGATGGAAGTGATGTAAGTAATAGAGATAAATATCTCCTCATGGCACAAGAAGATAGTTCTAAAAGTAAGGAAGGTTCTAAAAATATAGAAGAAGTAGGTCTTAAGGAAGAACATTATGAATCCAATGGTGAAACTAAAAATATCATTATAAAATCTCAAGTGGAAGAGGAAAAACAAATTGTAGAAACCATTCTCAACTACACCCCAAAGGGCTTGCATGATAGATTTGAAGTGAATGTTATTCAAGAAGACAACCTCGTGGAAACATTTTATAGTAGTACTTGAGCAAGAGATACAAAGTAGATGAAAGATGATAATGAGTTAGTTTTGGATCTACTGGTAGTGGTGAGACCTTTTGTGTTGAATCTGCTCTATTAAGGTTGCATCAAAATGATAGAGACAATGTATTTCGATGTGTCTACATAAAGGAAAAACACATCTTAGAAATTGGATAGATTTTAATAAAAAGACTCACTGCATATAAATATCAGCCAGTTGTTGATCAGACCTTTATGATGTCTTTGATTTTGAAAAGACCTCACAATAATCTAAGACAGAGACAAGTTGCTACATGAATAATTCCTTGAAGCATCCTTGGGATGAATTTTGTGCATTAAAAGGCCTAAAGAATGTCCTTTAACATATATCTTTGTTGAAGAGACAAGTTTTCAATTGATAGATTCCTTTTGAGGTCAAATTTTTCAAGAGAGAGAGATGAAGTAGTTAAAGTAGAAGAATGATAATAAATCAGAGCATTTCATGAGGGGGTTCAATTCAAAAATCACACGCAAAATGGGGGATCACAGTCAAAGGGGGAGCACTCTCTTGTTCTAAGAAGATTAGAAGGAAAGAATATTAGATATGAAGAGCTTCACGTTTCAAAATAGATACAAGTCTTGAATATCAACTACTCAAGCTCAGTCCCACAGAGAAGGAAATCACAAGAGGAGTAGTCCCAAAGAGAAGCATGAGTTTAAGGAGAGAATCCCTTTTCCATTCATATCAAAGGGGGAGATAAATAGAGATAATTGAATGCTGGTAGGGGGGGCTTACAAGAGTTGTTAGTTCAGAACTTGCAAAAGGTTACCATATGTATGAATCAATTCAGAAGGTTTCCATCAATAAAAAAGGGAGAGATTGTTGAGAAAATGTTGTCATTGATGTCAATAAGGTCAAGAGTACAATTGAAGCCAAGACTTGAATAAATTGTCATTTATTCCAAAGGTATGTATGCAACTTTAGTAAATAAAAGGTAAAAGTGGTTTAAAAGTAAAAGTGGATTACAAAGGTAAAGGAGGATGAAAAGTGGAGTAAAAAGAAAGTTATGTAAAAGTGGAATAAAAAGGATATAGGAGGATTAAAAGTGGAGTAAAAGGAAAGTTAAATAATAATAATAATGCTGTGGAGTAAAAATAATGTTACAAAAAAGGAATTTTGTATTGACCCATGGTATTTGAAGCTTATGTAAAAGTGGAGTAAGAGAAAAGTTGTATTGGCCCATAGTATTTTTCCCATAATATTTGAAGTATATTAAAAAGGTGGATGTAGGTAAATAAAATAATGGTGTCAAATAAAAACGAGGAAAATTAATTATTAAGTTAATCAAAGTCATATTTTTTAATAATCATGACTTTTCCTATAAAGTGAAATTAAAAACTATAAAAGGAGAATGGTATAGTCACAAATGAGTGTGTGGGTGAAAAATGTAATATCATACTATATAAGAGGAATCACTCAAGAGGGAAAATGCCTATGAAAATGGTTGAGGAGTGATGATCAAAGAAGTGATATAAATATTTGAAATGGGGTTCTAGAACCATGTAGATCTGATAAAAGAAGAAGTCACATGCAAGCCCAATGAAGACATAATCAACAGGGAAATATGATAAAGGAAGAACTCATAAGCAAGCTCAATCAATTTTTTCACACAATGAAAATAACATACTATTAATTAGTAAATAGTATCAACGGATACATCCAAGGAGAAAGTCATATACTCCTCGTCCAAAAACACCGACCATGTCCAACCAAGATCATCCACTGAACAACAATACCAACAAGAACCAACCCATCAGCCGATGGCGAAACAATGGGCATATAATCAATAGAACCGAAACATAACCATCCCATCCGCCTAAGGAAAAACAATGGGCATCAAGGACCAATAGAGAAAACAGAAGTATCATGCCCATCCGCCATGGCGAAACAATGGGCAGCTCGAAACATAACATAAAACAGAAAAACAAACCATAGAAACATATATCCCGGAAAGACAAACAGCAAAAAGACAGCAACGACCCTCTGAAGAACTACAGTGAGGCCAATCCGTAGACCAACCAGAAGTTGATCGCCCAAAAGGATCTAAAAACCTGCAAAGCATATATAAAGTATTATCCACTGATAAAACCAGAGCTAGAAAGTGTGGTCCAAGCTGCTCGTCGAAATCATCACATCCATAGACCAGTCCTCCCAAAAGATGAGCCCTCGAGCAGAAAGGAGAGCACATTTGGAAAGGTCGTCCGCCAACTGATTGGAGGACCGAGGGATGTGGAGAAAAGCAACAACCTCAGCCCTGTTGATAAGGGAACGGGTCTCATTTAGCCAATGTAGGAGCATAAGAACCATGATACGGCCAGATCCATTGGCCCATGAAATTATCACCTTTGAGTCACCCCAGATCTAAAGATGAAGACAATCCAAATGGACGAAAAATCGAAGCAGCATCCATAAGGCCAATAGCTTGCAGCGAGTGTTGGTTCCAGGTGACAAATGCAACCAAATTTTGTAATAGTGGTTCTCAGAGAGGTATAAAACCTCCCTAGCCCCGCACATTGCACCTCCCGATTGGGAGGCACCGCCGAAAACCCCACAAGGGTAGGTGAGTACTAAGGGCAGAGGAAAACCAGTAATGGGATTCGGGTTGTATGGGCAATCCGAGTTAAAGGCCCGAAATGCAACAATCACACAACCAACCATAATATCCAGGTGAAAAACGATTCTTTGAAATATGCCTTCATTCCTTGCCCGTAATAGTTCCTAGAAAACAAAAACTGGGAGTGCCTCCCAATCTATGAATTTACGTCCCCATCTATGGAAACTCTCCTCCAGACTGCTCAGATCCCAATTGAACCTCATGTTACATAATCCACTTAATTTAACCCATAAAGAATATTCCACCGAGCAAGAGCCAAAAAGATGCATCGCGTTTTCATCACAGGAACCACAAAGGTGGCAATGGCCCGGTCCACAGAAGCCTCTGCGACACAGATTGTCCCAGGTAAGTATCTTATTGCTCATGGCCAGCCAAAAGAAACATTTTAATTTCAATGGGGCCGAGAACCCCCAAATCAACTTATACCACCACCTTATATGTACCTGACACCCCGAGGTGATATAGTCATAGGCCAATTTAGCAGTCGCAGCACCTGTAGCAGTGTTCCAGGACCAAAAAAGATGATCAAGCACCTTAGATAAAGATAGCTTCGTGTTTATAAGTCCATCCAAATAATAGTCCCATTCATGAGCCAAGTGCCCCGACAACCCCAAGTGAGCCGCCGAATCCAGCAAGGATTCCCACTCCCATCAGGGTGCCTATTAAAAGCATTGTTTAATGTTAAATAGCCTCTGCATCGGAGGAATCCAATCAGCACATCGGAAAGTTTGAAAACAATCGGGAAACCCAATATAGGATCCTCCCCCAGCTGGATATCCCTACCATTTCCAGGTATCTAGGACAGCCAATCATATAGGTATTGGAAGGAGCCAAGTAGACCATGCCAAATATTGGAAGCACCACCCCCCCCCCCCGAGGATCCATGCCGAAACCAATTCACCACCGAGAAATGCTTCAAATATTTTTCCTTAATAAGCATACTCCATAAAGAGCCCGAGGTAAGTGCATGCCACAGACTCTTTGTTTTGAGTGCTAAAACAAAGTTCCCCGGATCTTTTATAGCCCAACCCCCCAAATGTTTCGGCCTGGCCAGTAGTCTCCAATTTTCTAGATGGAACCTGTGTGTGGAGCCATCCCCAGACCAAAGGAATGAAAAAATATGTTTGTGAATGTTCAGGAGGATGTACTGGGTATTTTGCTGAGGGACACCCAATAAACAACCAGATTTTGTAGCACCGATTTGATTAATGTAAGCCTCCCTCCCAAAGCGAGCCAATGCCAACACCAATGGTTGATGCATTTGTCAAAACGATTTAATAACCAGCGCCAATCATAGATGAGGTAGTTGGTCAGCTTCAAGTAATATCCAAGATATGTGGTGCCACCCGAAAGTTCCTGAAAATTGAAAGGGAATAAATTACTGACCATAGATTTAACCGCCAAATCCACATTATTTTCCAAGAACCAAGATTTACCTGAGCTAATAAGCATCCCAGAGGCTTTGCAGAGCATGTCCAATATATTCTTGTAAGAGTTCCATTCAATAATTGAGCTAGGGTCAAAAATCATTACATCATCTACGAATAGAGTGTGGGTGATGGAAATATGTTTAGACATTTTGATACCCAGAATGATCCCATCTCGTTTATCCTTGATGATAAGATGACTTAGACCTTCAATAATCAGCAGAAATAGTAATGGAGATAACAGGCATCCCTGGCGAAGACCACGAGAGCTCTTGAAGAAACCAGAGGGTAGACCATTGATAATCACCGCAAAATTAACAGAGGTGATGCAAGCCATAATCCATTTGACCACAACCCATGGTAGACCAATTTGAACCAGAGCTAGGTGAATGAAAGTCCAATCCACCCGGTTGTATGCTTTTACCAAATCCAGTTTAAGGTAGAGGGAACTAAGTTGTTTCGTCTTAATAGTATGGAATACCTCCTGAGCAACTCCAACCGCATCCAGAATTTGTCGATCCTCCAAGAAACCATACTGCTCCATTTAAATGTATTTAGATAACCCAGGCTTGATGCGGATAGCAATGATCTTAGATATGACTTTATAAATGAGATAATGAATATAAAAGCAACAAGCAAATATAATAAGCGAAGAAGTCACAAGCAAAGTCAGTGAATCCAAAATAAGATTGAATATCTTATCCAAAAAACCAGAAGCATGTATATTTTAGGGTGGTAGGGTGGTGGGGTGGTGCAAGGGGGGCAATTGAAGCTTCCTTTTAGTTGGTGCTGAAGAAACCAAGGAGTTAGTACTTCATTTTAGTTGGTGCTAAATAAACAAGGGAGTTGGTGATTCATTTCAATTGGTACTGAAGAAAATAAGGAGTTGGAGCTTCCTTCCACTTAGTGTTATAGAATCATTACAATAATTATTTATTGAAATAAAATTCTTATGTGGTTTTCTTCCCTTTTGGGTTTCCACATTAAATATTTGTGTCCCTTATGGATTAATGGAATCATTGATTTTGATGAAATTTAATGTGGATGGTAAATAAGAACTAAAATTTGAAACTTTGTCCTATATTGATTCATCTCCCTTCTCATTCTAGCTGAATATTCCAACTTTTTTGAAATGGGGAATAGCCTTAAGGAGTGCAAAGATGATATTTTCCCTATAGGAAAAATTGTGGACAAAGAAATGCCTTTCTAGCATACTCAACCATTTATCTAGGGTGCATCAACATCAATATAGCCTTCAAATAAATGAATATCAAAATATCAAAGTGCTTGTTGTTGCTATTTTGATGTCTAGAGTTGTTGGTTCTTTTCTTCTTATTCAAATGGGGGAGGTTTCCATCATCTGCTGCCAAGAGAATGATGATGATTTCCATGGTTGAATCACCTTTCATGCTCGTGGTTTCTACCATGATTATCTAATCCTCCTTGACTCGATTGATATCCAAATCCTACGTGTTAGTGTACAGTAGCATTCTTCGCATAGAGTTATATGGGATGTCTTGGTACATCCACTTAAGGATCTGTAAGTTTTTATGATGATTCATTAAATGATGGTTCCATAAACCATGTGCTCTACATGGGATGATCATTCCTTGTCCATTGGAATCCATTTGGCTCTTGGTGGTTCCCTGGATGGGGCCATATTTGGCGTTGTCCTGGGGATGAGCGGGGATTCTTGAGAGGGACATGTACTGTCCTGGCTCAACTGACGTGGGTGAAATATTTATATAAAATTAAATAATAAAAATTGTAAAATATATATTAATAATTATAGACTGTATAGAGAGTTAACATGACACTAAAATTCTATTGTTGATGTCTTTGTTCACAAAAACGAATACGTTTGTATTAATAAAATCTACAGTATGGCATAATCGTATATTTTTTACATTCAACGAATAATTGTAGAGGATTAAAAAAAATCTAAAATTATTGCAGTAATCCTTTGTTGTCCAAATAAAATCTAAAATTATTGCAGTCATCCTTTGTTGTCCAAAATTTATAAGTTCTACTGCTATGTAGTCGAAAAAACGATACCTAAAACCAAATGCATTTGCAAAAGATAGACTAATTAATGTTAATTCGAGTGTTGGTTGGCTCCGGGTGGCTGAGGGACTTATCAAATTACATGCCATAGGACTGTTGCACCATTTCATCCTCTCAAAGCTGGCCTAGTTTTGTCTCCATTGCATTACCCTGATTTGATGCCGGTGAAGTGGAATTTTGGCTCCTGAAGTGGATGAAGTTTTAGAGAAGGATGACCTCTTCTTCCAGACCTTTCAAGTGTTGCTGATGTGCATATAGAGTTTAGACCCTGGAGCCATTTTGCATGGAGTTTTCAATTCTCATGTTTTGTGGCTCTGAAGAGATAGAGAGGATTGTTGAACCGATTCCTTTGATATGTTCTTTGTGTCTTCTTAGGGCCTTCTTCAATACCAAACTCTCCTTGTGCATATTGTTGATGTAGGTTGGACACTCCATTTTTTTCCAAATTAAGGACAACCCAACAGGTGTTGGTTGAATTCCCCACCAAATATTCCATTTCAATTTCACATGGCTTCCAGAAATAAGTGACAGACCACCAGTGACTTTCCTTACCAATCTTGTTGGAAATGATATCCTTCCAATATAAATCCAAACCACAAACAGGGAGATGGCGAGGGGTCGCAAGAAGACAGAGAAAATGGCTCACATTGAGCTAAGAAGAACTACCGAAACCATAGGAACTAGTGAACTAGGAAGCATGAGGGAGGTTGCTTGCCCTCAAATAATTTTTTTCATGGAAACAATTGAGACCGTCGGACTCAAAATTCACCACCTAACGAATGTGATGAAACCTTGTATTAACCAAAGAATACTATGAATTAGGAATGTGAGAATAATTATGAGAAGAACCTGATTTTAGGATGGAGTCCCTCAAATCATGAAGGCATGTCCAAGTTCCTAGAGATGAAGCTTTCCCATTCACAAAAGTGGTTTGGATCCCACATTTCAAATGCAAGTTATTGGGAGTCATTTTAAGAAGCAAGGAGAAGTATATTCTCCATGAGTTGGCGCTTGTGACAAGCGGATTGTAACCTCTATGAATAGTCGTTTTTGTACTTGAAGGAGTTGAGAAATTTAAATGTTGACACCTATACATTACATGCATTGCTAACCAAGTAGTGGATGTGGATCATGGATATTACCCCATTTTTTTTAAGGATTCCCTCCTTTTAACTAACATCAGTATTTTCCTTTGAATCTGCCCTTTGGTTATGTTGACGGAGAACAAGGTAGAAATTCATTTTGGTGAAATGCTTCGTCACTTTTTTAATCCTTGTTATTCATCTAGCAAGAGTAATGTCCTTGGGAGAAGAGGTGCTTCGCACCAGCTTGATTGATCATTATCATTAATAGTAAAATGAAAAATTATACTATTATCAATAGAAAAAAAATGATTTGCATTAACAACATAAGTTTAATTTTTAAATTAAAAATATAATAAAAATTGATATTTTTTTATTAAAATAAATTATAATTATGCAACAAAATAATGAAAAAAAAATGTTAATATTAAAATGAGGATGATATGATTATATCACATGAACAATAAAATTTTAATTTTTAAATTAAAAAATATAATAAAAATATTTTTTTTAATATAAATTGATATTTTTTATTAAAATAAGTTATTGATATTTAATATATATATATATATATATATATATATATATATATATATATAAGGATTGTCTTATACAAGTTTAAAACTCTAAAAAATATAAATATGAGTAGGGTTTTCCTAATCCTTGCACTCAAAGCCTCATTATTTCTATCTTTAAAAACGACGATAAAAATAACCCCTCTAATTATCGAACCATTATGATTATCCCTCTCCTCTCCAAGCTTTATGGTATCATCCCGAGAGAACAAAATCAACATTTGTCTTGAAAGTGAGGGTAAGCAGGCTAAAGGGAAAGCGGGGTTTAGAAAGCATAACTCTACCACAGACCACCTTATTACTCTTAGGATAATTGCAAAAGATTGTCGTAATATTAAATCCAATCTCTTTTGATACTTTGTAGACTTTAAGAAAGCTTTTGATACAGTTCCCAAAAATAACTTGTGGAATAGATTAGAAGAGCTAAAGGTTCCTTTAAAGTTGAGAGCTGCTGCGATAAGGTTGTACGAGAATGTCATTTCCAAATTTAAGAGTACTGAGGGGTGGTCGAAAGATATTAATTGTAATATCAGTGTCAAACAAGGATGCCCCCTCTCCCCTAGCCTTTTTGGCATTTAAATTGATAAGCTAAAAAGTTGTTTAGAAAAAGCAGGTTGCAAAGGAATGACCTTAGTTGGAATAGTTGTAATCCTACTTCTCTATGCCGATGTTATTTTTCTTTTGGCAAGGAGTCCCTTTGACCTTGATAATCAATTAAGGATTCTCAAGGATTTCTGCTTTAACATGGGTATGTCTGTTAACACCAACAAACTAAAGTTATGATAATCAAATCACAGAAAGACACTCATGCTAATTTTGTTTATGACAATAACAAATTGGAGGAAGTGTCCTCTTACAAATATCTTAGAATTGATATCCATCACAAGATCAACTGGAACTATAGCATTGAGAAAATGATTAATGGAGGGTGGAAAGCTTATTTTGGCCTAGAAAACAATTTTAAATCGACAAATCTAATGATGTGGGATAAAAAGAAGTTTCTATTTGAAACTCTCATCACTCCTATTATCTTGTACGACTGTGAATTTTTGGGTTGTAGCATCTCTCGAGAGTCATGGAGAAAGATTGAACAAATTCAAAAACGTTTTATCATGTATAACCTCAAAATTAAAAACAATACACCTTATCTTATTCTTCTGATAGAAGTGTTTATGCCCCCCATTGAAAGCATCACTATATATAGATACCTAATGTACAATAATAAGCTAAATAACATGGCAGACCAGAGACTCCCTAAAATTGCTTTAAATTCTAGTCAAGGTCATCTTCGACTCAAGAGAGGTTTGTACAAAGACACCATTGATTGGCTAAATCATTGGGGGATCGACGAAAACACCACTTTGCAAGATATCAACAACCTGAAAAAAACTATCACATATAACTTCAAAGTGAGAATGTGGGACGAGATGGATTTAGAGGGTAAAATAAAATTAAGATATTACAAGGAAGTCATTAATCCTAATCTAGAAGATCAAACGTACCTCTCTGTCTTAACTAGCTCAAAGAAGAAGATTAGGATAACCAAGATAAGAACGAACTCCCATGAGATTTATAGAGAAGCAGGACCCTAGAAAATTCCTAAAAATCCATGGGAGGAAAGGATTTTCTAGCTCTGTGATTCCATGAGCGTTGAGGACGAATCTCACTTTCTTCTAGAGTACCTTGTGTACACCCACATTCGATCGCAATTTCCTAATCTTTGCTACAACTCTAATCTCCATGATATTCTAACTTCTCAAAACTATGGGATCCTCATAGCATTTTTTTCTCAACTTTTCCATCATAAGAATCAAATTTTATAAAAATCCAAGTAATTCCTTTTTCTTTTCTTAAGTTCCGATAAACCAATGGGTCTCAGGAGATGTTAATCATCATCATCATCATCATCATCATAATCATGTTAATCTAAATGTGGAAGGGAGTTAAAAAAAATAAAGGACACAAGAATTCCATGTTTAGTCCTTAAGTTAAAATTAATTTGTTTTCAACTAAACTTCATTGTACCATAATGCAGTAATAACTTTATCATACAATCTCAATAGAGCATCTCTCACAAAAGTCAACCTTAATTTCTTCTAAGCTTTCCTAAAGTCAAGTCAATGAAAGGAGATTGATTTTACTATTTCAATATTCATGTGCAATAATAACAAAATGGTTACAGAGTTGAATGACTATTTCATACAATCTCGAAAGAGCATCTCTCACCAAAAAAAACTTAATTTCTTCTGAGCTTTCCTAAAGTCAATGAAAGGAGATCGATTTTACTATTTCAATATTCATGCGTGATAATAACTAAATGGTTACATAGTAGAATGATTGTTTCTAAACCCAAGTTGGTTTTTAGTTATTTTTTCCTTACTTTATAATCATATGTTAATTTTTTTCTAAATATTTTTCATATAACTTGGTTAAAATAATAATCATAATGTTCCTATAATTGGAGGAGTTATTTTTGTTTTATTTATTAAAATTATGAACAATGTGACTTAAAATTTAAAGTTCAGAGAAATTTTATTTAACTAGCATATTAAAAAGATCATGAATGTGAGAGACTACTCCAATTTTTAAGATTTCCACTTAATTGTATTCAATGTATTATCTTCAATGTATTCACCTTTCCCTTTTGTTAATGGTTGAACCCCAAATTCAATATCTTTTTGTAATTATTTATCTTGATAGTTTTTTTAACAAATTTATAATATATGTTACAACAAAAGTTAGTTATTTAATTCTCTTTATACAAAAAATTTAAAAAAGTATTTATATATTTTATCATTGTTTTTGGATTTTTATTGTATTGAAATTTTAGAACCCATGTTTCAAGTGGACACTCCACTGGATGTTGATATATTCAAATTTTGCAATACAAATTAATTATATATATATAATTGAAGAATAAATTTTACATGGAATCAAATTAATTAAATTAAAATTATTAAGGATAAAAACAATATGGTTAAATTTGTTATAGTTGATGGAAATTTTATTATCATGAAATTGGTATTATAGGGAAAATGTTATGTGAGAGATATTAGAAATTTTCAAATAGTTACATATATATTAATTATATGTTTAGGGAGTAAATTTCGTAAGAAATGAAAATGATAAAATTTAATTTAATAAAGTTGAAAGTGGTAGGATTAAAGTTTTTATAATGGATGAAATGATATTGTTATTATAATGATGAAATTGTTATTATAATGATGAAATTGTTATTATACTGAAGAGGGAAAATTCAATAAAAGAAAGATAGACAGAATGTAGGAAGCATGAAATTGCTCTTAAACATGAAGATCTTTATGAACATAATGACGGATAAGGTTTGAACATAATGGTTAGGGAATGAACTAGGAAATATCTCGACGGAGATAGAGAGAGAAGGGACCTACTAACTAGGGATATAACACATCAATGTTTTAGATGATGGATTAAAGGTTTCCAAGATTGACTTAATTTATAGGCTCCATCTTCACGATTAAAATTGTTTGGATTCTTTTCTATTTCTAGGAATTTCCTCACAAGGCAGGAGCAGTAATGAGAGGTATGAGCTAATATTTTGGTTTGATCAAACAATGCAAGGTTTTTATAATTAAAAGAGTGTTATGCAATAGCTTATTTAGAGAGGCGAATGTGACTAGTGTCAGCAATGTGCTCATTGAGGCGAGCTTGAATGGATTACTAGTTTGGAAAATATAGGTTTGTCCACATGAACACAGAATCTGTTAAACACCACGGGAGCGAAGGGAGTCGTATTTATATTTGATGCTTTGAAATAGTTGCTTAAGATTTATGTGAGTTTTGATGGTTATTTTGATATCTTTCTTAATTAAAATTTTAGAGATGTTGTCAATAATGCCTTAGGTGTAAGGGATAGATATTAAAGCACAAGTTGGGGGATTAGGATATGGAATTTTGGGTTTAAAATGAAGGATAACATGTAAATATTTATTAATTTGGTTAATGGAGTAGTCAATGTTTAGGAATTCTTTGGTGATGTGGGATCTTTCTTTGCTTAAGTGTTGGGGATCAGATATGTAGACAACTCTTATGATTAGGGTTTTGAGAACTACCAATTATTAGCTGGGTGGTGACGGGAATGAGCATGTAGGTACCTATCAATATGGGTCGTTTTTTCATAAAATTGATGAGAAAGGGATACATCCAGCTTACAGGTGACCAGGACATCTAGAAATGCGAGGGAATTGTCTTGCTGGATCCATATGATAAACTAAATGTGAGGGGAAATATTGTTGAGATGAGAATAAAATTTATTAACGGCAGGATGAGTACATGACTAGATGAAAAATTTGTCATCAACAAAATGGAACCAACATTTTGGTTTCAAGGGAATCTATTCAGGTTTAGGCTTTCAAATTATTCCATGAAATGCTGGCCACAACTGAGGATAAAGACGATCCCATGGTTGTTCCTTTAGTTTGTTCATAGAACGTGTCTTTAGAGAAAAAGGAGGTGAAGGTAAGGAAGTTTCGAATCAAATTTAACACACATTCATGTGGGAAAAAATATATAGGACAAACTAGTAGATCCAATCAAGCCCACCTCAAAGAGCACATTGTTGACACTAATCACAATCACCCCTCTAAATCGGCTATTGCATAGTACTCTTTTAATTCTAAACACCTTATATGATTTGATCAAACCAAAATCATATCACATACCTCTCATTAATCCTTGTGCCTTATAAGAGAATCCCTAAAAATAGAAAAGAATCCAAACAATTTTAATTGTGATGATGGTTATAAATTATATCTTTAATCTATCATCTAAAACAATGATCTTTCCTAATTCATTCCCCAACTATTGTGTTCATACCTTATCACTCATTATGTTCATGAAGATCTTCATGTTCGTGATCAATTTCATGATGCTTGCAATATCATTTCATCCATTATAATAAATTTAAATCTATTATTGCAATCCTTATTAAATTTAATCTTATTATTTTCATTCCTTACCAAATTTAATCTTATAATTCTCAACCTTTACTTTAGTTGTATTAATAACTATTTATTCCTTATAAATCATTAATAATAATTTCATTATAATGCCATTTTCATCCAACATAAACACTTGTATTCTTACTTATTCTTTTTACTCCCTATTAAATTTATTCCTTGAATTGTTATCATTTTTATTAATTTGTAACTAGTGATATTTTTAATTTTCTCATTTATCCCCTATTAATTGGATTAATAAGATTTATCTAGATAATTATTTATGAAAGCATCTATGCTCGAATATTTATATAAATCGAGAGTGCTTTGTAAAATTAGAATAAAGTTTATTCATAATATTATATACAAAAATTATTGATGATGATGGTGGTTAACATTTTATTCCGATACTCAAAAAGCTTAGAAAGAAGAGTGCCTGAGGTCTAGTTTTGGTCACCCTAGTTTTGGCAAGTTAAAAACTCTAGGTGCGATCTAACTCTCAATGCTCTTAGTCACAAAGAGATGGCTATTAGTTTTATTCTTCAAACCACTTAAAATAGAAAGATACTTTTGGTCTACTAAACTCGGGTTAATAAACTCTTTATAAGTTCACTAAACTCGGCTTAATAAACTCTTTATAGCTCTATATTTTCTCTTTAAACTTAGAAGTATAATATTTTTAATGCTATGGATATTTTGCATAACATTTTCGTCAATCCTCCAATAGTTTAACGAAGTCATGGTATCTTTATAACAACCTCTCTTGAGCTTCAAGTGCTATTAACTAGATTTTAAAACATTATAAATTATATTTAATAAATATTATAATATACTTTAAAAAAATTGAAAAATAATAATTTAAAGAATAAATACAATTAAGTCATTTTATAAAATAATTTAAATATGATTAATATTTAAATCAAATATGATCTAAATAAATAAAAATAAAATGACTTAAATATGATTAATATTTAAATCAAATATAATCTAAAAAATTTCTATTTGATCAATATATATATATATTTTAAAGTTCCTTTACAAAATTAGATTAAACGACAAGCCAATAATAATAAATTGAAAAATAACGTGTCAAATTTTGATTTGTTTGTAAGGGTCCAATAGGTTTGGAGCGTTTTCCCTACGCAAACGGTGGAAAACAAAATTATAAAGTAGCATGTAACATTTTTCTTAACGACCTTCCATGCCTTTTGTTTTGACGAATTGGCAGAATCAATTTTCTTAATGACTTTCATCGTTTCTTTGCCCATTTGTATTTCTTTATTATTTAAATACGTCAAAGAATGACCTCCAGTCAATACGGCGATTTTTCTTCTTAGTTTAAATACTACTTGGTGGGTGGTGGGTAGTGAATTGATATGCATTAACCAAATTTAAATAACTCAAAGAATGACCTCCAGTCAATACTCGATCTCTCTCTTCAAACGGCGATTTAAATACTTTAATGTCTGTCTTTTCTATGTTATTGCATCACAAATTTCTTTGTTATTCTAGATTTTTCTTCTTATTTTTTTTAAATACTACTCGGTGGGTAGCGAATTAGCAGAACCAATTTTCTTAATGACTTTCATCGCCCAATTTTCTTAATGACTTGTATTTCTTTATTATTTAAATACGTCAAAGAATGACCTCCAGTCAATAGGGCGATTTTAAATTCTACTTGGTGGGTAGTGAATTGAAATGCATTAACCAAATTTAAATACCTCAAAGAATGACCTCCAGTCAATACGTCGACCTCTCTCTCTTCAAACGGCGATTTAAATACTTTAATGTCTGTCTTTTCTTTGTTATTGTAGAATTTCCTCTCTTTGTTATTGTAGAATGTCTGTCTTTTCTTTGTTATTGTAGAATTTCCTCTCTTTTCAAAATTTCTTATGGCATTTTTCAGCGTCTTCAAAACACTGGCAAAGAGACGTCGAGTCAATACGTCGATCTCAATCCTGCATTATACGGCGAAATTTCTGTCTTTCTTTCACGCTGGATACGGATTATAATTTTCCTTGGATCTTCAGTGAATGTGTGTCTTTTTCATGATATTGCATTATAAATCTCCCCACTTCTTTATGACTTTGCTTTTCTTATGGAAGACCATGAGTCAATACGTCGTCGTCTTTCCCGCTTTTTCTCTTTCTTTGTTAACATTCGTCATATTCGATGTTATTGCATTAAAAATTCCTAATTCTTATACAAACAACGTTAATTATGAGAGCTTATGCGCTTATATATATATTTACATAGATACGAACACAACACACAAGAAGCTTGGAAGGGCGTTTGAATCTTAGAGAGCGAGAGAGGGGGAGAAATGGATGATAAAAGACTTGTTCTCATGATGATGATGCTAATTGTGCACAGCTTTGTAGCCTTGGCAGCCTCTCTCGTTGCTGCAACAACTATTAATCATTCAAGCTGGAACCCCATATGTCCATACTCATCAACTTCAGGAAGGTTTTGTTTGGAATGGACGTAATGCTCATGTAGTGGAGGAAGGTCATGGATTCCGGTCAGTGGCCATTGACAGTCACGAGAAAAGTGAAGTGCAGGCTCTTCTGTCCTTTAAAAAGCATATCAAAAGCGATCCATCTGGAAAGCTGTCCAACTGGACAGCTAAGAACTCAAAGGAGGTATGCTCCTGGTATGGTATTACCTGTAGGCCACATACCAGAAGAGTTGTTGCCGTAATACTTACTGCAGTTTTTACATATGCTGTGGAACCTGAATTACAATTGGGAGGTACTCTTTCCCCATCTTTGGGGAACCTCTCCTTATTGCAAACGCTGAATCTTTCTGGTAATAATTTGATAGGTGGAATTCCACCTGAACTCGGGCAGCTTAAAGCAGTGAGAATATTCGACCTCTCGTTGAATGGGCTCCATGGATCGATTCCAGAAGCGTTGTCCAATTGCACGCGCCTTAAATGGATCGATCTTTCAGAGAACGGGTTGACTGGGACCATACCAACAGAGTTTGGTCGTCTAGTCGAGCTGGAACATCTCGATTTGGGTTGGAATTGGGACGATGATCTCGGTGGTCTGAGTGGACCAATCCCTTCCGTTTTGGGTTTGATGAGAAGTCTATCTCATCTTGGTTTATCCGGCAACTCATTTAGAGGTCACATCTCTCCAGCGATCGGCAATTTGACTCATCTATCGCACATCGATGCTGCTAAGAACCTCTTGACTGGAAGAATTCCAGATATGGGCAATTGTTCTCAGCTGATCTATATTGACTTTTCTGGAAATAATATCAGTGGAAGAATTTCAGATATGGGCAATTGTACTCAGCTGGTCTATATTGACTTTTCTGGAAATAATATCGGTGGAAGAATTCCAGATATGGGCAATTGTACTCAGCTGATCTATATTGACTTTGCTGGAAACAACATCAGTGGAAGAATTCCTGATGGACTTGGGTTGCTCCAGAAACTAGAGACCTTGTCTCTAACCTCTAACAGATTGGAGAATGCTATTCCTCCAGCTCTGGGAAACTGCTCGTCTCTCAAGTATTTATATTTGGGAAACAACCGATTATCAGGAAGTATACCATCTCAATTGGGTAAATTGAGAGAGCTTAGTGAGTTGTACATATGTGGCCTATGTGGTGAATCTGTTTTCTATTATGGTGATGGTTTAAACAATTATGATCAAATATTTCCCAGTACTATTTCGGGTTCTATCCCTTCCGAAATAGGAAACTGCAGCAATCTCTACTCCTTGAATCTTGCCTCAAATAACCTCACTGGAAGTATCCCTGAATCCATTACAAAATTGACGAATTTGGCCTGGCTTCAAATCAATGATAACAAGATCACCGGTACAATTCCTAATGAAATAGGAAAGCTTAAATCACTTCAAATCTTGCGTTTGAATTCAAACTATTTAAGTGGACCTATCCCACATAGCATTGGTAGGTTAAAGTTTCTCTGTATCCTGAATATGACTGATAATAATATTTCAGGCAATATCCTTTGTATTAGTGAATTGGTTTCACTGGCTTATCTGTATTTATCAAGAAACAATCTCAAGGGACAGATTCCTAAATCTATAGGAAATCTCAGGGACCTCTACTCCTTAGATATATCTCATAACAATATCTACGGGAGTATTCCTAAAACTATAGGAAATCTTACGAACCTCAAGTACTTAGATATATCTCATAACAATATCTCTGGGAGTATCCCTAATAGCTTCAGTGGTATGGTTTCACTTGAAAATTTATTTATGTCAGAAAACTCACTTAGTGGGGATTTATGCAAAATAAACTTTTCAAATGGTTTGACTTACTTCTCAGCTCATTCTAACTATTTTTCTGGGTCTATACCAGCATCTTTTTCTTATTGTGAGTTGTTGGATTTAAGGAAAAATCATTTAGAAAGTGAACTTCCTGAATACCTTGCAAACTTTCAATACTTAAGAGTGTTAAGTATTGGTTATAATAGTTTTCGAGGTGATATCCCTCAATCAATCACAAATCTTAGCCACCTACAAGTGTTGGATTTATCCAACAACAAATTCAGTGGGAAGATACCATTTGATATTTACAGACTCCAAGGATATAGGATCAAACCATCTTCAGAACTAAGTGATTCTATTGAAGTACCATTTTCCATTGTTATGAAAAGGTTTGAGTATACTCTCACATATGTGCTTGCAACAAACACAATAATTGATTTATCAAACAATAATCTTATGGGGAAAATACCTGCAAGTATAGGAAGTTTGAGTAGCCTGCGGTTGCTGAATTTCTCTGGGAACCAATTGGAAGGGCAAATACCTGCATCATTTAGCAACATATCTACTTTGGAGCAGTTAGACTTGGCAAGAAATAATTTAAGCGGATGGATTCCTCAAGAGCTCTCTAAATTATCAATGTTGAAGATTTTAGATGTTTCATCTAATAATCTATGTGGACCAATCCCAACAAGTACTCAATTTTCTACTTTCAGTGTATAATCATTTCAATGGAATAAATGCTTATGGGGGTGTCCTTTAGATCCATGCAATAAAAATAAAATACCAGTGAAAGAAGACAATGGTGGTAATAGTAGTAATGCCAAATTGGGATGGCTAAGTCAAGTAGACAAAAAAGTATCATTGGTGGCATTGGGTATAGGAGTGGGGATTGGAATTTTGGGAATGATCATTATATTCATAGTGTGGGAGAGAGCTAAGATTTGGGTGTTGGGTTTACCTCACAACAAATCACCAGCTTTCTATGGATTGTATCGATTCCCTACATAGATATGTTCCATCTTGTCTTTGATTTAATAAAAAATAGTCTATAGTTAATAAAATTATATAATCCATGTGTAAAAAATGATATAAAATATAGTTTTGTGAAAAGATGTGAAAATAATAAGATATAAACTTCAAATTTTATAATAATTTTCTTTTATTTATGTAGATTTTAACAATGTTCCACACCTTCATGATTGAAAAATATAACAATTGATTTATTTTAATTTACTAGTATCTAGATCCATCTAAACTTTTGGATTTACCATTCGTCAAGAGGGATCAAATCCCTCAAGGTGCAAATATTTTTGTAGTGTGTAAAAGTGGAAAAAGGGTTTTAATCTCTTTGATCCCTTTGGGCACTTTATAAATCTTGAGTTTAGATGGGTTTATGTTGGTTCGACTTGTGGGTGGATGCATTTGAACTTTAAATGATCGTGATGATTTATATTTGTTTTTTGAAATTGGTTTGTGATGCGTTATTGTTGAATTCATTTCAATGATGATGATTTTATTCACTACTATTGCTTGTTCTCAATAGTATTATGTGGATCAGAGTTTCATATATTGCAAGGAGAAGATGGTGAAGGAAACGGATTCAGGGTGGTTTGACATTGAGGTTCATTGATGGGATAATAAAGTTAATTCTCACATTCTCCCATATCTCAACTTCACTCATAAGTTACAACAAAAATTCTATAGGAGTGTTTCTTTACTAATCGATTACTCTAAATAATTTTTCAGCTTATCATTGTTCAAATCATTCTAACCTATTGTTTTTGCATTATGCCATTGTTGAAATGAACACAACTACTTGATTTCTCTAAATCATTTGTAACCATATCATCATTGAAATAAATGCACCCTATTGTTTTCCATTATATCATTGTTGAAATCAGTGCAACCACCAGATTCCTACGCATTATATTATTAGATAGATTGATCAATCTCAATCTATCTTTCTCAAATTTTCATATAGAAATACCTACTAGATTTTCCATCTTGATATCAATCAGATGAAAAAAGATGTTGAAATCTAATACACTTAAAACATCCAACTTAATATATTGCACGAAATGTTATACCCTGCTTCTCTTTCTTTCCAATATTAATAGTATCTTTCTTCAATGTAAGGAGGCTAATTATAGTACATATCTATATTCATACAGGTCCGATGGAGTGGAGGTTGTTGGGGCTCATAAGTCCTAGAGAGTCCATTCCTTTACATATATAGTTGCCTTTACATATACATCCACTTAGTTTGCATTCACATATACATCCAGTTATCTAACTAGTTTGCCTATAAGATGTTTTGAAATTTCTGTTTCATTTTTTAATTTTCCACAGCCAACCATTAAAAACGTTGTAAAGAGGAAAGAGATTTATTAATACGTAATCATAGCTATACATCACTGGAAGCTCCCATCACTAGCACTGACATATACTAATATACACCATTCGCATGACAAGAAACAAAGATACACCATTCGCATGACAAGAAAGAAAGTGCAGCCCGATAACAAAGACATGTTCCCTCGAGCAGAGAGCATTGAAAAGATACAACAGCAGTGTCAGATGTAAACGACCAAATTGTATATGGAAAGCAATAAATGCCAAAAGCAACGCACAACCGGAATAGACAGTCAATCGAACATGGCTCTAAACAAACCATAAGTAGTTCATCATACAAACAGATAGTCAGTCGAACATGAACACACAATCTTCGACTGCATTTATTCTTTCTCCTGCTTGCCTGCGATGTAAAAACAATGTAATTAAGCAAAACCATAGAAAGCCATGGTATCTTTGTGCAGATCAATAAAAAGTAAAATCATGACATCTTTACAAGTTTATCTATTTGTATTTACCTACTATAAGTCTTAAAATGGTCTATTATTTAATTTACTTGTTGTTTACTAGCAACAACTATATTAATGAGTAGTAGTCTATTTATTCTATTTTTTGGACTTTATAGTAGGTTTTGGTGGGAATCAAGTAAATTTGGTTTTGGTAAAATCTAAATTTGGAAGTGTTAAAATTGTGTTTTTGAATCCATAAATAGATTCAACATTCCATTACACTCAAATTATGCAATTTCCATAATTAATATACGTGATTCTAAGAATTTTTAAAGATTTCTAACAAAAACAAAAACTCTAAATAAAATAAAACTAAAAATATATTCCTAAAAAATAATAATAATATCTACATAAATTAATTATGTAATTTTAATTTTACACATTAATTATGTAATTTAATAATTAATTTCAATTTTATAAGCATTAAAGATGGTAAATTTTGCATGAACAACGTACGATAAATTGTTGGGCCTCGGGTGGAATATGAAGATTGTGCCGTTGTGGAAGTGGTGGTGCGTTGAATACGTGTTAAAATGGAGTTGTTGTCGCGTATGCAAAGTCACGATTTGTGATGCCAACTACGCTACCATTGGAAAGGGGCTGATGACCGATTGTCACCAATGTTTTCTCTCATTCACTCAAATTAAAAGTGATGCGCCACAATATATTCCCATGTTTATAATTCCAAAGTGCTCCAAAAGGAATTCCATGCATTTAACGCGTTTTCTGTCTATAAATCTGTTGCCTTACAACAAACAATCTCAACCCGATCCATTCCCGTCCGATCCATTCCCGTAGTTACAGAAGTATTCGTCCCGAGTTGATCAAATCCTCTGACCATCACAGTCCTTCCCTTTAAAGAATTGAAACTCCACCAGCAAGTACTCAGTTCGACTGCACTGCAAAATCCCGAAATGACAAAACCCTCGCATGGCAACCAGAGCCGCCACAGCAGTCCCGAAAGCTGCTCACTGAACTCGCGGCAATTCAAGGGAATCCGAAAGAGAAAATCGGGTAAATGGGTGTCGGAAATTCGAATGCCCAATTCTAGTGGCAGAATTTGGCATAGCTTTTTCACGCCTAAGTATGATTGACAAGTCCTTATTGATTGGTATATGATCAAATATTAAACATGATTGGTATATGATCAAATATTAAACATATGTGGAAATAATTATTTTTACAGTTATGATATTGGTTTTAAATGCTATGAATTTGGTCAAGTGATTATGTTTTGTTAGACGGTAAACAAAATATTTTTTTCAATCGACCATTTAACAATGATTATATGAGACTACTAGAAATCAAAATTTATTCACATAACTGAAAATCCATGTACATCAAAGCTACACAAATCATCCAAACATATATATTTTGTGGAAAAAACATTTGAAAATGGTTCCCAATATACACACAATGGCAACTCATGCCTTATACAAAGTCTGGCAACTCGTGCCCTAGATCCAAAATACATGGAAACTTGTTCCCTAGATACCAAGTACATGGCAACTGGTGCCCAAAAATGCCACATCTTGGCTAATGTGCATTACATGGTATGTCAAGAATCGTGCCCACCCTCTGCACTCCCAGGCACATCTCCGAAATCGATCTTCCTCTTCTTGGAGCTAGTCAAATCTCGGGCTTTCTTCCGTCTAGGAGTAGACTGTCTCTCCAGGATCTGAAACAAATGATATAAGATACCATCATTTTCAAGCATTTGTAACATTTACCACATTTATAAAATGGATGTAGAATTCAAATCTTAAATAACTCACTGCTGATGGGAGTGGGAGATGGGAGGCATGCGTCATCGATCCATTTCATTGAAAAAAATAATTGCTTAAATTAATTTTCATTAATACATCACAATATTTTCATAAATTAACTTGATTCTGACCATGAACACCCCCAGTGATGAAGATGACTGGGTAAACACCCCCGGCAATGAAGATGACTAGGCTTCTTCTTGAATGTTAGGAATCTACATTTTCCATATTTAAAAAAAAATGTCCACAAAATCCAAAATATCTTTTATATATATAATTATATTATGGAATCATTATATAACTTTTTCCATTACTTTTTTAACTCAATAAATTAAGCTTGAATTTATTTCATATCTAAAATTATATATTTTTATGCTTGATAGATGCTTTGTGCAACCCAAAAGACAAATATAAAACCAAAGCTTTGAATATAATATCGACTATAAAATTTTAGCTGTGTATATGGTATTATATAATATCTCTATGCTATATTGTTGATATTTGGTACTATAAAATCGTTTTTCTTTTATCCCGTCGCTGTCGGGCAGAGCCACGAGCTAGCACTTTAGGTTCCATAAACGCTCTTCAAAGCCTTTGTTCAAGGAATTAATGCCCCATTAACACAAAATGTCCATCATCCTTGAATTTATCGCGATTATTAGAAAACAATAAATATAGTGGATAAATGACACAGAGAGTGTGGCTCGAGGCACCTACCCCAACCTCTTTCTTAATCTTTCAGTTGTTTAAATTTTATTCTAATGGTCTATGATCTATCTCTTTCATAATCTTTCAGTTGTTTAAATTTTATTCTAATGGTCTATGATCTATCTCTTTCATAGAATGTATTATTATATGCAATTTTACAAGATACACTGCTTAGCCGTTATCTTTCTAAATATATGGAATAAATGACAATGACAAGCGCACACTCAACTAGGGAATTAAGACAATGTCAGTCTAGTCATTAGCTCTGTAAAATCCCAATCACCGCATATTACTATTCATGTCAATAATTGCTCCTATAAATTCCATGCTCACCTAAAAACACCTTATTACTTGCATTTAATCCTCAATAGAAATATGCATGAAATAGTTTAACCATCATTCATTGTAAATTCTACAAGCTTGTAAATGCGTTTCATGAAAAGTAAACATTTACGCAAAGTTTACTGTATATATTTATTTTAGTATTTAGTGCAACGAGACCAAACTACTTGGCCACATAGGGAATTTAGAAAGAAAAAATAAATATAAAAGATGGAAAAGCTTCTTAATGTCTTTATTAATTGCTTTTGCTCTTTTACACTGAACGTTCTTAAATTGTGTTGCTATGTTTAATCAATCATTGTGGATCAACCTTTCCAACTGTTGTGCGAGTACCCTATGTTTTCTCAACAACAAATCTTGATGATTGGTACCCTTAGTATGTTTCATTAATCACAGAGGGAAGAATTAGATTAATGTTCTGAATGGGATGTCTGACCGAGTTGGAAAATTTTGTTAAATGCGGATTTCCCCTCATCACTGTCACGAAAATTATAAATGCTACTTATTTTGGATGCCTTTTATTGAATTGTCCATTTAGATTATAATATTGGAAAGGAAAACCTGCTGGTATGAGATGTGGCAAAGTACAATATCATTGGCAGAGATGGTGACCATAGCACCCTTATCCAAGGATTTTCATTTGACAGTTCACTATTCAAAATATGGAGAACTAGCACTGTGATGCATGATGGATGTATTTCTTGGTGGAATGAAGACAAATGGATCACCTACCAACAATAAACTTGTGGGAAATAAGGCTATAGGAGGGTGTTGTGAGAAATAAGGCTATAGCAGGGTGCATTTTTTTTATTTTTATTTTTTTTTTCATTGGAAGAGAAACTAGCAACAACCACATATTTTAAATGTCGTTGATATTCGCTGATCGACCTATATCAACCATGGCCACACATTTAAAAACTGATTGATATAGGCCGATCGGCGAATATCAACCACATTTAAAATATGTGGTTGTTGCTAGTGGCTAGCCGACACACCGAAGAAATGACTAAATTAAAATAATAATAATAATAATATTTAGAAATTAAAATAAAAGAAATACATTAAGTTAAAAAAATTAAATAAAAATATTAAAACATATGAAATATTAAATTAAATAAAATAAATAATTTAATATAACTTAACTTAACTTAATTTAACTTAATTTAATTACTTTACTTTAAGTCTAATTTAATTTAATAATTAATTTAATTTAAATTAATTTAATTTAATTTAACTTAACTTAATTAAATTTAAATTACTTTAATTTAATTTAACTTAATTTAACTTAACTTAATTTAATTTAATTAAAAGTAAATTAAAAAAACAAAATAAATAAATAGAGTAAAATACAGAAATAAAAGAATTAATAATTAATTTAATTTAATTTAATTTAATTTAACTTAACTTAACTTAATTAAATTAAACTTAACTTAACTTAACTTAACTTAACTTAATTTAATTAAAAGTAAATTAAAAAAACAAAGTAAATAAATAGAGTAAAATAAAGAGATAAAAGAAAAATAAAAAATAGATATAAGTGAATTAATTTAATTTAATTTAATTACTTTATTTTACCTTTAATTTAATTTAATAATTAATTTAATTTAACTTAACTTAACTTAATTAAATTTAAATTAATTTAATTTAATTTAATTTAACTTAATTTAATTTAATTTAATTTAATTAAAAGTAAATTAAAAAAACAAAGTAAATAAATAGAGTAAAATAAAGAAGTAAAATAATTAATAATTAATTTAATTTAATTTAACTAAAAATAAATTAAAAAAACAAAGTAAACAAATAGAGTAAAATAAAGAAGTAAAAGAAAAATATTAAATAAATATAAGTGAAAAATATTAAATAAAAAAAAGTAAAATAAAAAATAAAATAGTAAAATACAGTAAATAAAAATATGAAATAAATGTAAAAAATTAAAAAAAAAAAAAAGCAAAATAAAATAGAAGGTAAGTTGAGAATAAAATATTTCATTGATATTAAAGAAAATTTAAATAATGGTTAATAAAAAGAGAAAAGTAAAAAAAATATTAAATATAAATAAAAAATAAAAGCAGTGATATTAAAAACAATTGAAAAAAAATATATATATAAATCAAGAACAAAATAATTGATATTAAAATTAATGAAATAAAAATAAGTAAATAAAAATGTAGTTTACATTAAATTATAAAATGTGAAATATGGAATAGAGGGGCCTTTAAATGTTATTATCCTTAAGGATTTTTTTGGCAATGTAGGTTATCGTACCCTAAATGTTTTATAAATACATTTTTTTTATAGTAGTAAAGAAAATAACTACTATTTAACTTTTTTATGAAATAGTTTTGTCTAGTCCATCATAAAAGTATGGGAACTTACCATTTTTTAATTAACCATATGTGGCCGCCTAAGAAATAACTAAATTAAATAAATAATAAAAATAAAAGAAATACATTAAGTTAAAAATAAATAAAAATATCGAAAATTAAATTAAATTAAATAAAAATATTAAAACATATTAAAATTTAAATTAAATAAAACATATTAAAAATTAAGTTCAAATTAAATTGAATTAAATTAAATTAAATTTAAACTAAATTTAATTAAGTTTAATTTAATTTAATTTAAATTTAATTAAATTGAGTTAAATTAAATTAAATTAAATTAAGTTAAATTAAACTAAATTACTTAAATTAAATTAAATTAAGTTAAGTTAAATTAAACTAGATGAAGGTAATTAAATTAAATTAAAATAAATTAAATTAAATTAAATTAAGTTAATTTAATTTAATTTAACTTAATTTAATTTAAATTAATTTAACTTAATTAAATTAAATTAATTAAAGTAAAGTAAAGTAAAGTAAAGTAAAGTAAATTAATTTAATTTAATTTAATTAAATGAAAGTAATTAAATTGAATTATATTAAGTTAAATTAATTAAATTAAATTAATTAAATAATTTAATTAGTGTTTTTATGATAATTATTATTATGAAATAATGATTTTAATTAATATTAGTAAATAAAATATGTTAATATTAATAAAAAAAAAATTATATGGCATTTATTTTTATTACAAAAATTAAGTTAAATTTAATTTAATTAATTAATGAAATTAAATAACAAAATAGTAAATATTTTAATGTTAATAGTTATGAATATTATTTAGTATTGTAAAAAAAATAGTAAATAAAATATGTTAATATTAACAGTTATGATTATTATTTAATATTAATATTTATTATTCTTCATCAATATATATTAATTTATTTACCAATAATATTTAGTAAAATAGATAGATAAATAAAAGCATAAAAAAGTTGAAATTAAATAATGAAGAAAAAATGAAACAAAAACCAAAATAAATAAATATAAGTAAATAAAATATTTATTATTCTTCATCAATACATATTAATTTATTAACAATAATATTTAATAAAATAGATAGATAAACAAAAGCATAAGAAAGTGGAAATTAAATAATGAGGAAATAAATGAAATAAAAATCAAAATAAATAAATATAAGTAAATAAATGAAATAAATACATAAATATTTCTTTCTGATTTTGTAGTTAACTATGTTAATTGTGACCGACTATCGTAAACTTGAATTTGACAATGTTGGTTAACCATGGTCGACAAAGGTTGTAAAATTATTAGTTGACTTTAAACCATAGTTGACCATTGGGTAGGCATGGTTCACTTTGGTTAACCTGGTTGAATACGTTTAACCATGGTTGATGACATCTCATTGTTGACCATGGATTGAAGTCAATCCCTGGGTAACTGCAATCCATAGTTAACTATTAGGAAATATTCACTAAAATTAATGTTTGACTTCAATCCAAGGGTGCTTTCAATCGATATTTGACTTTTACGTAAGGTTGACTTTAATCCATGGGAGAATTTAAACCAAGGTTGACTTCAGTCCAAGGTTTCCTTCAATCCATTGTTGACTTCAATCTAATGTTGACTTCAATCCATGGTTGACTATGGTTGACTTTGGTTGACCATGGTTGGCTTTGGTTGGCCATGCTTGACCATCATTGACTATGGTTAGCTTTAGTTGACCATGGTTGACTATGGTTAACGGTGGTTAACTATGGTTGACTAATTCACTATGGTCGACTATGGTTTCCCATGGTTGATGGTAGGCCATGGTTGACCATGGTTGAATTTTTTAATTTACTTGACTTTGGTAAACCATTGTTGACTATGCGGGGAGGGAGGTGCGGGGGGGGATTATTTTCGATCCCGGAGGAAGAAAAGTTGCTGACTTTTCCTGGGGTTTAGGTGCAAAAACTAACAATGAAGCAGAATGGTTGGCGATATATTATTCACTTGAGCTAGCCTCATCCTTAAACATAGCAAAGTTACAAGTGATTGGAGATTCCAGGCATGTAATCCAGAGCATGAAAAATAACAATTCGAAAGGAGCAAAGAGACAAAATCTTCGAAAAAGGATCGAAAATCTTCCTCTCCCAATTGACACTCTCTTTTTTCATGTCCTTAGAAGCCTTAACTCAGCAGCAGATAGGCTTGCCAATATTGGAGTCACATTGGGGAAAGGTCAACTACTACAAAATAATGTCTTGGGCCATAAGTTCATCCCCTAAGTACCATGTCATAGACCCCATCGAACTTGTAAGGAATTCAAAATTGAAATGTTTGGAATGGAGGCTTTCCTCCCGTATAAGGCACACGGTCGCACATGTTCGCGTTTTCCAACAAGTGGCAAGTAATAAGCCATGTGGCTCCTCACCTAATCTCAGAGCTCCCACGCCTCAACATTTATTGCTGCAGGGCGGTCATAGAAGGCCCCTTCGCGACATGGAGCAACATAATTTTCTTTCGCTCGGCTCTGGTTTACAGTAGCTCAGCCTTACCGTAACTGATTTTGAGTCCCGGTAGTCTAAAGAGGACCCTCGCGATAGTAGTGTTCACCGCTGGACAATGGAGGGGATCAGGCAAGCGATTGCCACTCTCAGTCAGGTCACATCTGAAGTCAAAGTATATCTAAGCAGGACATACTCGACGGTTTGCTCCATAGCAGATCATAACAAAGAACAGAACACGGAGTTTAAATATATACACTCTCGTCTCTCCTGCATTGAGTCCCGCCTGGACGACATTGAAAGAAACACCATAGATCTACTGGGGAAGGTTGACAGCATTAAGGAGGACCTCTCTGTTTTCATTAGTAAAACTCAGTTCAGCCAGGTGCAGGAAGCGCCGTCTGTTAACCAGGGAATGATGGAAGCTGCCTCCTTCTTACAGCAGAACTACAGATAGATTATCTCCTTAGAATTTTTGGAATGCTCTCTGTAGGTTTTTCAAAGAACATCTACTTCTGAATGTTTTTTTGTATTCTGTTATGCAACCAGTTTGTAAGGGCATATCCCAGTAGAACGAATAGAAACTTCAGGATAATTAGGAGCAAAGAATCTAAGAGACAAATTCCTTGTAAAATCTGCATTTTACCTCTTTTTGAAGCAGATTTATGGCTCAAATTTTGTATTGAATGGCTGTGCACAGCCTTTTATATATATAATTAAAATACCCTGTTTCTGTTAAAAAAAAAAAAAAACCATTGTTGACTATGGTTGACCTAGTTTGGCCATAATTAACTATTAGTTGACCATGGTTGACTATGGTGGAATATGGTTCAATATGGTTGACTATGGTTGACTTTGGTTGAACATGCTTGTCTTCATTTCTTGACTTAGGTGTACATTGTTTAACCATGGTTGACTTTGTTTGATTATGGATGACCATGCTTGACCATGTTCGACTACAGTTGACTTTGGTTGGCCATAATTGACTTTGATTAACTGTGGTTGACTATGGTTGAATATTGCTGACTTTGTTTAACTATGGTTGACTTTGGCTAACTAATTGATTAAGGATAACTATGATTGCACATGGTTGGCTAAGGGTGACTTTGTTTTGTCGTAATTGACTATTGGTTGACCTTGTTAAACTTTTGTCTATGGTTGACTGATTTACTATGGTTGACTATTGTCGACGATGGTTGACTTTTTTTGCCACAACTCACCATTCACTAAACTTATTTAACTTTAACTTTGGTTCGATATGGTTAACTTTGGTTGGCCATGGTTGACTATGGTTAGCTTTAGTTGGCCATGATTGCCCATGGTTTATTCTAGTTGTCTTTGGTTGAATATGGCTGACTTTGGTTGACTATGGTTAACGATGGTTAACTATGGTTGACTAATTCACTATGGTCGACTATGGTTGCCCATGGTGACTATGGTTGGCCATGGTTGAATGTAATATGGTAGGTTCTGTCACAATGCGACGTTGCAAGTTTCGTTGACTTTTGGTTTACTATGGTTATCTATGGTTGAGCATGGTTTCCTATGGTCCACTATGGTTGACCATGGTCAACCATGAATAAATTAGAAAGGAATTAAGATTATTTATATGGTTGACCATGGTCAACCATGCAACCATTGTTCACCACATGGTCAACCATGGTTTACTATGGTTAACTAATCACTCTTTGTATCTCACTATGATTGACCATGCTTGACTATGGTTGTTTATGGTTAACCATGGTTGACATTGGTTAACCATGGTTGAATTTGGTTTATAATGGTTGACTGTTGGTTTACCATGGTTGACTTTGGTAGAACTTTGGTTAACTATGGTTAACCATTGTTGTGTTTTGTTGGCCATGGTTGACTTTGATTAGCCATGATTGCATTTGGCTCACTTGTCTATGGTTTACCATGGTTGATGATGGTTGACCATGGTTGAGCATGGGTGACTTTGGTTGACTTTAGTTGACCATGCATTACAGTGGTTGGCTATGGTTGACCATGGTTACTCATGGTTGACTATGAGTGACATGGTTGACTTAGATTTACCATGGTTGACTTAAGTTGACCATGGGTTACTATGGTTAGCTAGGGTTGACCTTTGTTTGGATTTATTCAAGTATGTTTTTTTATGGCTTACGTTTTGGTGACCATGGTTGACTTTAGTTTAACATGAATGAATTTGGGTGGCTTATGTTTGAACATGGTTGGCTTTGGTTGACCATGGTTAACTATGGTAGACTTTAGTTGAGCATGGTTGACTTTTGATTGGCTTTGGTTAAATATGGTTAACGATGGTTAACCATATTTTACGATGGCTAACTTTGGTTGAACACTGATGGCTGACCATGGGTGACTTTAATTGACTATGGTTGACTTTATTTCACTTTGGTGACTATATTTGACTATTGTTGAGATTGGTTGACTTGGTTTAACATGGTTGAATTTGGTCCACCATGGACAACCAAAGTCCACCATGGTCGACCATGCTGGGCCATCGTTGAATTTGGTCATTTAATTGGCTATGGTTAACTTTCGCCGTTCATGGTCAACTTTGGTTGAGAATGGTTGACTTTGGATGACCATGTTTGACTTTGGCTAACCATAGTTGACTTTTGGTTTATCACGGTTGACTTTTGGTTTATCACGGTTGACTTTGATTTGCTATGATTGACTTTGGTTGTTATGGTTGACTTTGGTTGACCATGGATGACTTTTGGTTGATTATGTTTGACCATGGTTGACTATTGTTGACTTTGATTTTCCATGGTTGAATTTGTCAACTTTTGGTTGGACATAATTGACTTTGTTTGACCATTAATTGTTGTTAAGGGTTTACTATGTTTGAGTATGGTTGAATTGTTATATACCTCAATGGTTATATCACATTTGCATCGTCATGTAGAATTATGTTTTGGTTTCTTTATATTGTTTAGTATTAAAATTACATTAGATCAAAATATTGAATGTTTTATATTTACTCATGTATTTTAGTACTATCAAATTAAATTATTCCCAGTTTAAATACATATAGGCATATTGAAATGTGACAATATAATTTTCTATAATTTTAAATGTCATATTGCATGTTTCAATGTAAATTTGAATTACTCATAATATAATTTAAATTGATATCATTTAAAAAGCACACATATTTATAGATTTTTTATTATGTGTACATATATTTTTACAATGAATGATATTGAATTAATTTACTGGGTTCATAGCTAAAATTGATCAAAAAAGTGAAAATGATATGATTTAAAAAAAACCTAAATAGGAATTTCTTATAATGTTTACAATTATTATTTATGAATGTATATACTGTATTAATTTCTAAATCATGTTAAAATATTATATCTGAATTAAATAGAAATTCTCTTTTAATACTTTAGCACTAAATATAGTCTATATTCAAAAGTAACATTGTATACTTTTATAATTTACATGTTATAGTGGATGTTGCAATGTAAATTTGAAATTTTTTCTATATCACATTACAATATAAATTTTGTATTAAAAATAAAAATTCATTTTTAATATTTTCAAACTAAATCATTCCAAATTCATATACTTTCATAAATATAAACCATATTAAAAATGTGATATTATAAAGTGTTTATCTAAATGTTATATTAAATATTGCAATGTAAATTTAAATTACTTTTACTATAATTTAGATTAATATAAATTAAAAAAAAAATACATAATTTTAATTACATAACTTTAAATGATTACATCAAGTTATTTTATTTCTTATTTATATAATTATCATTTTATAAACAATAACTATTTACATAATTTTATTTTTATAATGTTTAAAGAGTTATATTTAAATTATTTATATGATTTTATAATATCTGTATAAGTGATACTTTATAATATTTATATAATTTTTTCTTTTACAAAATATTTATAGTTAAACATACTTTTAATAAATTCAATATATAATTACTTTTAATATTTTATAACAATTTGTTTGATCATCAAAATTATATAATTGTATTAATTTAAAAATATTTATTTTACTAGAAACAAAATAAAATAGTTGAAATCCTTTCAATACAAAACACATAAATATTTTAGTTATTTAATACTAAACCCTAATTTATTTAATAATTTAGATACTCCATTAAAAGATTAAATTACACTTCATAATCTAAAATATTAAAATTTTTCTTTTAATCAAACATACCAAGTTAATAATTTCAATTTTTCAATTTATAATTAAATAATATAAGTAATTTTCATTGAAGTGGAAATAATATCCAAAATATTTTAGTTATTTATAACTTTGCCATACTTTTTTGTTTTATTATATTATAATAAATTGTTTTAGAATTTAAATAAGAGTTTCATAATCTTAAACATTAAATACTAAAGGATTTTTTTGCCATATAGTAAATTGTTTTGCCATATATTATAGTAAATTGTTTTTATAATTTAGTTGGGCAATTTGGACTTTTATCTGTATCTTTAGTATGGATATATGTCCACTAAACAGCTTTGGGGAGATCTTCCCTCAGGAGATTAGGAGACTTGAATTCTTCAAGTCCATATATATATGTTAAAAACCAGTACACAATAACTAAACTATGAAAATGGCAAGTCTAGATTACTACCTTGTAATAAACTGTATCTCTTTCTGATATATGCATTGCAGTATATTGAAGTCCAATTTGGCTAATTCCAAAAGCTTTTGATTGATTTCCGACCTAAAGAAATTGGCAAAACGGTTTAGTGAATGCAATAACAATTCTTGATGCTTCAATAGACAAGCAAGTTCCCTCCAGCAAAGAAGAAGTTTGCTTAAGGGTTGTAAAAAATTGTTTTCTGGGTTCCTTCTTTGGTGCAATCTTATATGTAATCTTTCTAAATACAAATCACTCTTGTATCTAATTGTACTTATATTTTGGTCTTGCATCTAGTTGTACTTCTATTTTGGACTGCTGCAAATAAAGAAATGAAAATAATTGAATCTCAGCAAAAAGTCGTCCTACACATAAGCATATAATATTTTTTATTTATTTTTATAATATTTCCAATATTCTATAAATAATACTTAAAACAGAAAGTTTTCAGAAGGAAGTTGACAAATTCAAGACATGGAAACAAATTCAATACTATTTTATAATATTTATTCTGTTTCATGGACCATACTTTAAAAATATGTTTCTAGAATGAAGTTGACTAATAGAAAACATTGGAAAAAAAAATTAAGTAAATTGAAAACATTAAAAATATGAATAAATATTGAAACATTGAAAATAAATTCAGCCAAGTGACTTAAGTTAAAGTAAATTGAAAAAATTGAAAATATGAATTAAAATTAAGTCATTGAAAATAAATTTATGTTAAGTGACTTAAATTAAGATAAATTAAAAATATGAATAAAAATTGGCAATTAAAAATAAATTCATATCAAGTGACTTCAATTATTCCTATCTTTGTCGAAGACCCTAATCCTATTCATTTTTTCCTTCCACATTATCAACTCTATATATAAGTTTGATAGATAAATTATGTTAGATTTTGCTATCACAAAAATATATATAAAGTTAAATTCAATTCATATTCATTATACTTTTTAATATAATAAATCACTTATACCTTATTCAAATTAATAAAAATATAGCATATAATAAAATATAGGTGAAAGAAAATGTGATTTTTTAAATTTTATTTTTGTTTATTTAAAAAATGTGATATATAATTTTTTCTTAAGAAAATATAGTTGATTAATATACTTCCCATACAACATATCAGTTTGAAATTTTACACAGTAACTCCTTAGATTAGACCATATTTTATTTGAAATTTCATTTGATTTTAAAACTTTATATTATCAAATTCTTTATGAACGATCCTTACTCCCACGTTGTTATCAAGATAATATAACGATCATTCATAAAGAATTTGATAATATAAATTTTTAAAATCAAATCTATCGAGATAATATAACGATCCTCAAATTTAGATTTGAGGATCCTTATTTGAAAGTTGTTTTTGAAAAATTTAATGTGGCAGGTGGAGACATGGCGAGGGTGACAAATCTATCGAGGTGTATTGTTTACGATGTTTGTAAGAGTCGTAAAGGAAGATCGACGGTGCTCAAGTCATCCCACATCATCTACATACACAAAAAAGGAAGGAATGAAGATTGGTGGTTGCGGAATATAAACAACCCTCACACGTGTCCACTTTTGATACATCCGCGTATGGAAAAAATGGTGTTGAAAACCACTCAAAGGCAATGCGGAACTGCCTTACGTGGCACCCAAAAACACCCTCTATTTATTTACGAAACTCATCATTCTATTTGTTTCGAGGAAGCGAGACAAAAATCAGGAGGCACAGTGAGATCGCCATCAACATACCAAGAAATGCAATTCTCTCTGCAGCCCACCAGGTTATGTGATTGTATTTCTCTGAATTAATATGATCTTCTTCTTCATGACATCTGACGCTTTCTCTGTTATAGTTTATCAGCAGAAAGCGGTTCCCTATTGTCAATGTAATTCCATGCTGAGCAACGAGAAAATTGCTACGGTCTTCTTGGAATTGTCATCCACGTTTGAGCAGGTGGAACTGCCCAATAAATTGACGAAGCATACCGTAAATGAGTGACACAGAGGCAATGGCTAACAGAATGAGTGGAACTCTAGTCCACCATCCCTCGCTACAACCTGTTGGCCCGGCCTTCATTTGCTGTGCATAACAAAAGAGGGCAGCGAGAAGTGCTCCCTGAATGGCCACGTATATTTAAGCATTTGTATATGCCATCACTACGGGTTGCGTAGGCAGCGTGCAACAGCGAAATCTGGCGATCCAAATAAGCCATAACTGCAATATTTATGTCACGCTGCAAGTTGTCTTTGAGGGCAGCAATATCAATATCATGAACTGCTTCTCCCATTTCCCGGTAAACGATCCCCTGGCTTCCCAAGTTGTTCACTTGATTGGCCATGAGATTATCAGTGGAACCTAATTAAGTTTACGGAAGAAACAATCATTATAACATACATATACACAACACATAATTGTTTAGTTACCTTTTTATGATCTTGAAAACTATCGCTGCTGCATCCCGGAATTATTCAGTACATATATTGGATTCGTTAATTTGTATTGAGAAACTGAAATCAATTCCTCTACGGTTCATTGATTTGCACTGAAAACCCGAAACTCCTGCGTTTACAGCAACCATGGGCTGATCAATCTTTATCTCATTCTGCTTCTTATCATTCGTGGCAATGGCTTCTTCTCTGGTCTCAGCCAAGCCACCGCAACTTTCCAAACGTACCCTATTTTCAGCCGTGACGCAGAAGAAGGTAAAGAGAAAGTTATCAGACTTAGGTCAACAGCATGCACATACAGCCGTTATCAGACTTAGGTCAGCCTCTACGTTTGGTTTTTCAGCTCTTTGATTTCAAGTCCTTTAGACTTATCTGTGACATAGCTTGTAAGAGACTGTCTGCTCCATTTTCTTCTCCAACTGGACCTGTATGTGCATGCTGTTGACCTAAGTCTGATAACGGCTATATGTGCATGCTGTTCACCTAAGTCTGATAACTTTCTCTTTACCTTCTTCTGCATCACGTTCACAACATAGCACAGCAAATCTGCGCATCATCAGGCCACAAATTCGTTCAGAAAATGATAAAACAAGCTCTACACTAAATCGGAAACAGAATTATATATAAAGCACGGTACTATTAACGTATTCTTTCAATAATCGTTTCATTGCCCAAATTCATTTCAATATGCAAAATGTGATGAAGAATTAACATACTGTCCATTTTGGAGATAACTTTGGAGACCCTGTCCCGACACTGTAGGCAGCACATATTAGCATCCAGAACAATCGCTTGAACCTGTAATGCAATGTAATGTTTGTGACAGCAGCAATAATCTCAGAATTTAGCGTACCCTAGAGAGTTGAGTTCATATGTGCCCGTATGAAAGGGAATTGGCAATATGCAATAAAGATGCTAATGGTAGAAATGGGCTTACTCCGGGCATTGTTAAATCTTCGAAAGACCGCAGCAACTGAGTCGTTGGAGCCATTTGTGAGCGTCGATGAGTGAACCAAGCTAATTTCTCTGCCAAAATCTTTGCATAACAATACCAATTCTGTAATATTTATAAATTGAGAGTGTTTTGTAAAATTAGAATAAAGTTCATCAATATTATTATATACAAAAAGTATTGGTGGTGATGATTGATGGTGATGAGGTCACCCTAGTTTTGGCAAGTTAAAAACTTGAGGTGCGATTTAATCTTCAACTGAGAGATGGCTATTAGTTTTCTTCTTCAAATCACTTAAAATAGAAAGATACTTTTGGTCTACTAAATTCGGGTAAATAAACTCCTTATAACTCCATATTTTCTCTTTAAACTTATAAGTAATAATATTTTTAATGTTATGGATATTTTGCATAGCATTTTCATCAATCCTCCAATGATTTAACCAAACCATAATATCTTTATACCAACTTCAAGTGATATTAACTAAATTTTAAAACATTATAAATTATATTTAATAAATATTATAATATACTTTTAAAAAATTGAAAAATAATAATTTAAAGAATAAATACAATGTCATTTTATAAAATAATTTAAATATAATTAATATTTAAATCAAACATAATCGAAATACAAATAAAATGACTTGAATATGATTAATATTTAAATCAAATATAATCTAAATAATTTCTATTTGATCAATAGATATATTTTTTAAAGTTCCTTTACAAAATTATAATAATAAATTGGAAAATAACATCCCACTTGATTTTGATTTGTTTGTAAGGGTCCTTTAGGTTTGGAGCGTTTTCCATACGCAAACGGTGGAAGACAAAATTATAAAGTAGCATGTAACATTTTTCTTAGCGAAAGTGAATTAGCAGAACCAATTTTCTTAATGACTTTCATCGCCCAATTTTCTTAATGACTTGTATTTCTTTATTATTTAAATACGTCAAAGAATGACCTCCAGTCAATACGGCGATTTTTCTTCTTATTTTTTTTAAAAGTACCACTTGGTGAGTAGTGAATTGATATGCATTAACTAAATTTAAATAACTCAAAGAATGACCTCCAGTCCGATACATCGACCTCTCTCTTCAAACGGCGATTTAAATACTTTACTGTCTGTCTTTTCTATGTCATTGCATGACAATTTCTTTGTTATTGTAGATTTGTCATCCACAAATTCGCTCTCTTTTCATGATATCGCACTATAAATTTCTTATGGCATTTTTCAACGTCTTCATGACTTAGCTTTTCGTGTAGATCAAAACACGGGCGAAGAGACCTCGAGTCAATACGTTGATCTCAGTCCTGCTTTATACGGCGAAATTTCTGTCTTTCTTTCACGCGGAATAAGACGGATTACAATTTCCGTCTTTCTTTCACCTGAATAGGACGGATCTTCCCTGAATGTGTGTCCTTTTCATCATATTGCATTATAAATCTCCCCACTTCTTTATGATTTTGCTTTTCCTATGGAAGACCTGGAGTATAGGAAGTTTGAGTAGCCTACAGTGTTTGCATCATTTAGTAAGATATTTACTTTGGAGTAGTTAGACTTGGCAAGAAATAATTTAAGTGGATGGATTCCTTAAGAGTTCTCTAAATTATCAATGTTAAAGATTTTAGATGTTTCATCTAATAATCTATGTGGACCAATACCAAATACCAACACGGACTCAATTTTCTACTTTCAGTGTAGGATCATTTCAATGGAATAAATGCTTATGGGGTGTCATTTAGATCCATGCAATAAAAAGAAAATACCAGTGAAAGAAGACAATGATGGTAATAGTAGTAATGCCAAATTGGGGTGGCTAAGTCAAGTAGACAAAAAAGTATCATTGGTGGCATTGGGTATAGGAGTGGGGATTGGAATTTGGGGAGTGATCATTGTATTCATAGTGCAGGAGAGAGCTAAGCTTTGGGTGTTGGGTTTACCTCACAATAAATCACCAACTTTCTATGGATTGTATCGATTCCCTACATAGATATATTCCATCTTCTCTTTGATTTAAAAAAAATATATATATAATTAATAAAATTATATAATCCATGTGTAAAAAATGATATAAATATAGTTTTGTGAAAATATGAAATTACTAAAACTAATAAGATTAAACTTCAAAGTTCATAATAAAATTTTATGATTTACGTAGATTTTAACAATGTTTCGGAGCTTTATGATTGAAAAATATAAGAATTGACTCATTTTAATTTACTAGCATTTAGATCCATCTAAACTCTAGATCTACCATTTTTCAAGAGGGATCAAATCCCTCAAGGTGCAAACCTTTTTGTAGTGTGTAAAAGTGGACAAAGGGTTTTAATCACTTTGATCCCTTTTGGGCACATCATAGATCCAGAGTTTATATGGGTCTATTTTGGTTCGACTTGTGGGTTGATGCATTTGAACTTTACATGATCATGATGATTTATATATGTATTTTGAAATTGGTTTGTGATGTGTTATTGTTGAATTCATTCCAACAATATTCTAGTCCAAGTCACTTTGAATACGGGTAAAAAACAACCTTTCTAAACCCCAAAATTAAGGTTTCTAAAGTGAAAAATCTGGTTCCAAAAGTGCCAAATCCAGGTTGCAAAAGCAAACTTTTACTTTTGATATCGCCACTTTTGAAATTGTTTTTGTGCTTTTCCGATATGATAAAAATGATAATAGCACTTTTAGAACCTGATTTTTTCCTTTTGGAATGCTACTTTTGACACTTCCAATACTTAAATTTGCAATTTTGAAAACCGATTTTGGCACTTTCACGTTCTGATTTTTCACTTTCGAAAACCAAACTCGACACTTTACAAGTATTATAATCACAGTGAAATTGAACATACTAGTACAAACAAACATTCAAGAGTATTATTTAACAAAATACTTTCATTTTATTCACAATTGGCCCCACATCACTAACGCCATCCAGGTGCAGCAAGCAAGGCCATAATTGATCTAACAACAATGTGTCATTGACATCTTGACAAGTATACGTTTTTGTTATAATATAGTTCCCTTCCTCGTTACAAACATGTTTTTCTTTCAAGTCATATACAATCACTATATTTGTAGCATCCCAACCATGGATCAAAATGTCCCAATCTTTGTTTAAAGGCTTGAGAAATACATAAGGATTTCCATCACCCTGATAACACTCTCTGGATATGCAAGAACAATATTCTTGTGTTGAAATTACTCTAAATTGTTCTCTTTGCAATCATGTTCTTTGTAATAATGTTGGCAAAAACTCATTAATGTTTTTTTGTTTTACAGATGTCCATATCCCAACTTCAAATATACTAAAGTATTTTTCAAAAAATTCCCTAAATCCTGGACATATAAAACAATACTTTGTGGTTGATTCGATATCTAGTGTTCATGGCAATCCGAATTTCTTTTTTTTATGAACTGCGTGTAAGAAAACTCCATTGATATCGAAAATAATCAATGGTTTACTAGTAACAATTTTTCTAGTATCTAGAAACAAAAAAAAACACACACACACAACCCAGTCAATAAAATATTATGTTTCAATGTTTCAAAGTATATTGCTTTTATGTTCTGCAATTTTTGACACACATCAACAGATACATGATACGATGTTCATAAATAGTATGAGAATTGTCCAATAAAATTTACATCAATTAAATGTATAAGTTGTCAAAAATATACAAATCACTAAATGAATTGTTGTCTGTATAATATGACAGTCATCTAGAGTTGAATGTCTTTAACCAATGCCCCATTTTTGAATGAGGCTTGAGATAATTCAACAGAGAACACAATATTGTTTTTATAGTTATTTCTTTCTCTTGTGAGCCGTCAAATGTCCAACTAGTTGGCATTTTCAAGCAATTTTCCTTGCTATTATCTGCTGATTGATATTTCCCTTCATCTATAAACAACATGTTCATCTTTTTATATATATCTCCATATTGGATAAGGACATCATTGAACGAATTCTTGTATATGTGCAGTAATTCACCAACATTAATATATGCAAACATTGAGTAATTATAAATAGTACTATGTTTGCATTTCTCTCGACCCCGAATAAATACAAAGTCTTCATTCTTCAACCATTCAAATATACCAAGGAATTTTTTAATTTCCATGTTGTCGAGCGAGGAAAACCACAGAGCAACGTCAAAATGTTCTCTTGCAACACCAATTATATCGGAGTTGAACATCTACACATAATAACGATAGCATTTATGGACAAAATGAGGTTGTTTGAAAGAATCTTCAATGTTGGATAACATCTGAACTCCAAAGAGAAATCCCTCTACTCCCACGACCAATAGTTTCTTTTGCGGTAAAATACGGAGTGCATACAAAAACCGCGACTATATATATAACAACAAAACAACACTTTATTCATGAAGTTAATGATCACAAACATGCAACTGTAAATGAAGATTTTGATTTCCAAATATTAATACAAAAATTACCCAAAATTTCACAGATTCAAATGATTTAATAAAAGAATCACACTGAACTAATAATATGTTAGATTCAGACAAAAATAGAAACGTCACAAAAAAAATAGAATACACATTGAATGAGTTAAAATATCCATAGGTTACATCTAGTGTTTCCCACTCTTGAAAGAGGCAATGATAGGTTACATTTGATGGTTGTCACTCAACTAAAAGAAGGCATTGAAGGTTTTGATATGTAATACACCAAAGAACCCAAACAATTATTAAAGACTTTATGTTATTATTCGATTTGACATTATTGACCAAGTGAGGTTAAGACAATTTGTAAATGAATTATTATTTTTAAATTATTGAATACAGCTGAGGGAATCAAAACTAAACTAGTTGTTGAAGAGTATTTGCTAAACCACAAGGAGGAATTACAAGTGTCAGAGACAAAGGCCCAAGTGGCAAGGAGGTTTATTAAATAGCTCAATGATGCAGGAGGCAACTTCCCTAAAAATCAGGTCGAGACTCATGTTGGAGCAGTTACGAGTAGGTGGCTCATAAATGACCTAAGTCCTAGGAAAAGACTATAAGTATGATCCCATCGAATGAGAAGGAGGCTTGTGATGGAGGGGAAAATTGATTTAGTCTTTGCAAGAGCGCATAGAGACCAGTGCAAGCAAGCATTGTGACTAGTCTTCATCCTTGTGTTTCAGCAAATAGGATCGGGGGTTTCAGGACAAGTGATTTGGTTGTTCTGGAAGTTCGGTTTGGAGGAACAACGACCTTCAGTTTTGATTTTCAGCAGCTGGTTCAGGTTCCATTTATTTCATTTCTAAATTGTCTGTTTACAGTATATGATGTCTAAATTGTTAGGCATAATGGTTACATTGCTTATGTATGTTATCCTATTATTCTAAGTTATATTCTAAAATTGTTGTACATTACCGTTTTTCTGTACATCCTTCATTCAGTTTTGTATTCAGAAGTTTATAGTTATGCATCAAATAATGTATCAATGAATGTTTACCATATATGCATTAGATATATTTTATATATAACTTATGTAGATCCGAATGGCTTAGAATAGCATTAGACAACGTTTATATAACATGCATAGAGCCGAATGGTTTGACAAGCATTTTTTATTTCCTTTTTTTCTTTTCTTTTGGAGTCATTTTATGTGACTTTCTTGCGAAATAGAAAACCTTCCATTTTTAATATCAATAATATTTTTGTATGGAGAGCTGCACAAAATAATTGCTTGTCATTATATATTTCGAAATAAATTTGTTTTATCAATTTAAGTAGAAAATCATATTTTTCTTTTACCTGTCAATGCGAGGCCAACATTTGAGTGGTGAGTAACATTGTTGGAGATACCACGTTTTGACACCAAGCCCTCACCTGGTTCATTATTATCCAATCTCTCTCTTGGTTCATTATTATCCAATGTGATTTGCTGGCTAATATCCACGGACATCGTCGATCGTAGCTCTGGTTGTGGATGATCCACATGTTGAATAGCAAGCCAATAATCTTGACCTGGAAATTTGTAGGTATACATTTTATATAACTTTTTTCAAGTATTCAAGGTCACTATCCCCATTCATAATTTAGTTAATTTAACCAGGATCTTTGAAAAATAACTTTTTACCTTCTTGTCCATCTTGTTCTCGATTTTGGTATTTCTTGGTGGATTCTCCATCACATTCAATGTTGTCATCTGATACTATAATTTTAGTGGATGATACCTGAGTGTGTTCTTTATTTGAAGCTATAGTAAAATAGGAATTTGAAGAAGTTTTTGAACATAACCGATCGAGAAAAGTAAAATACAATGAATTAAGACATCTGAAAATGTTAATACAAATACCTTAGTTTATACCCAATTCATGATAGAAACTGTTCATAAACGACTCTTGTTGTACTGTCTCCACAATAGAAATAACTATTCTATCTGGTAACCTGATCAACGAATGAAGAAATCTACCTCTTGCATACAACGAAAGAACTGTACCTCGAGAAGAGATCAGGCTGGAAACTATGTGATCCCAGAATTCCCGTATCATTTCCTTTGCAAAAACATGGCTTCTCGAACTATCATTGTTAACCTTGGGCAAAGGTAAATCAATCATTGGTATGCCCTCATCCTTCTAATCCATATCCATTTTAAAAGTAGACAAATTATCATCATCCCTTCCAATTCTCCAACACTGTATAATAGAGAATCCTATAAATAAGTACTTGGAGAAATCTCTGTCAACTCCCTTGGTAGGATTCCACGTTACCTTTTTTTTATTTCTTGCTGAAAAGTGTAAAATCTTTAGAAATCAAACAAGATTTTTCCATATCAGCTTAAAAAATACAGGTACATGCCGCTTCATTTGATTCTAAGTACTACAACAACACAAGCATATCTTCTTCCATCGAGAAACTATCACAATTACACATATCAACAACAACAAATTCACAGTTGATTGCCGCACCAAAAAATACAATGGATCTTAGTGTGTTGACCAAAGATGTAGGATAACAACATTGACAAGCAAACCGTGAAATATCTTTGATGGAGTCAATGGACATACCCATCCCATCTTTATTGATATATATGTTCAATATTTTCTCGGCATCATTTGTTAATTTGGTACCATTATCCTCTTTAGATTATTTCTTTATCTTTTTACCCAAATATTTTGCTTTCTTTTCAAAGCATAAAATACTGCACAATTGCTGGATATGATTTGGTGCAATTTTATAGATTTCAATGACATTATGATTAGTGATAATCTATGATTGAAAAGTTTGAACATCATGAACTTTGAAATATTCAAAGATCGAATGTATGGTTGACCTCTCATCCTTGATTCACTTGCAATATTGATATAAAGTCTCCGAGCAAACATTTTTGTCGACTGATGTGCTCAATCAAACTGATCTGTTGATTATATTGTCCACTACAGCGGTCAATTCATATTCATCAAGATCACGCAATGGTCTAAAAAAGTTAGATCCATGATTCTTTATTTTATTTTGAACAAAATCAACCTAAGTGATGCTCTTGGGTGAGCATGGAAAGGAACCACTTTTGTAAAGCTCAAATGCAGACATCCATTTTCTCCATAGTCGATATGATGTAAAAAAAAGAGTTAGCTTGTCTTTTGAACTTTTGAAGCTCTTAGTCGCTTTCTGCATCATCACTGTAGAAGGACTTGATTTGAGTGCTTTGAAGGAAGATTTTTCAGATCTTTTTCAATATGATTTAGAAATGTTCTTCTAAGGTAGAAAAGAATCTTTTCATGGTCAACATTTGTCAAATTCTTTTCAATATTCATGTAATGCAGTACAGACGAATTTTTCGCAGCTAGGATGTTGATGTATTTGTAACTTCGGAAGATATTCTTCTATGTATTACATTTGTACTTTATTGTATCCCCAACGGAGATGTATTATTCCTTCGATTGGAAGTGTCGTCATGTGTACTTGCATGTGTCGCAAGTTATATTATAAGTGTTGTAACTTATACTTGATGGGTTATTAGACCACCTTGATGGGGTCGGCCCTGTATGAGTCATGTGGGTCAAAGGGTTATTAGACCACCCTAGTAGGGGTCGGCCCAGTCAACATTATGTTAAGTGGTTAAGTTGAGGTCAACCTAGTTGAGTAAAGTTCAAGTCAAGTTAGTGTATAAATAGAGAGTGTGTCTCTCTCATTTTACACATTTTATTGTTCACTCACTTCGTATTAGTGAGAGAGAGGAGTAGTACGCACAAGTGGAGGAGGAGCATGCTGTTGAAGATGCTTATCTCTTGGGTTTGATCATGGTGATCCTAGTATTGATGCTTATTCTATCTCTGAGGAAGTTGCGGGGTTTGTCACCTTCTTGGATTTCCCCAGTGAAATGTCTTGTGTCTCTTGTCTCTTGTCTCTTATGCTTGATATGATCTACATGTTGTTCTTTCAGTTAAGATCCTAGATCAGAATGTATTAAATTTTGAAAAACTATCATGGTATCAGAGCTATTCTGAAGGAAGGCATCCTATGGCATTTATGAGACTTGTTGCACTTGCGACAAATCAGAAGCTAGGGCTTGATATAGCAAAAAATAGTCATCGGAGCGCTTTCGCTATAAATCCATTTTGGAGAAGGTTCAGGTTCTGAAACGTCTATAGGTCGTAGATAACATCCCCATGCACCTTGTGTCCAAAGAACAACTTCCAATTCGATGTACTATGTGATTTATGATCAATACAATCTAGGGTTTCTGCCTCTTCTTGATCTCAGTCATAAACAGGTGACCTAGGAAAAAAGGTCACAACTTGGGATAGGAAGCTCCAAATGAAATTTAGTAAAAAGTGACAGGTAGGGAACGGACTGTACTTCAAATTTTATAATAAAATTTTATGATTTATGTAGATTTTAACAATGTTTCAGAGCTTTATGATTGAAAAATATAAGAATTGACTCATTTTAATTTACTAGCATCTAGATCCATCTAAACTCTGGATCTACCATTTTTTAAGAGGGATCAAATCCCTCAAGGTGCAAAGCTTTTTGTAGTGTGTAAAAGTGGACAAAGGGTTTTAATCACTTTGATCCCTTTTGGGCGCATCATAGATCCAGAGTTTATATGGGTCTATTTTGGTTCCACTTGTGGGTTGATGCATTTGAACTTTACATGATCATGATGATTTATATATGTATTTTGAAATTGGTTTGTGATGTGTTATTGTTGAATTCATTCCAATGATGATAATTTTATTCACTACTATTAACTCCTATTTCATTAAACTTGGACATATTCTAGTCCAAGTCACTTTGAATACGGGTAAAAAATAACCTTTCTAAACCCAAAAATCAAGGTTTCTAAAGTGCAAAATCTGGTTCCAAAAGTGCCAAATCCAGGTTGCAAAAGCAAACTTTTGCTTTTGATATCGCCACTTTTGAAATTGTTTTTGTGCTTTTCCGATATGATAAAAATGATAATGGCACTTTTAGAACCTGATTTTTTCCTTTTGGAATGCTACTTTTGACACTTCCAATACTTAAATTTGCAATTTTGAAAACCGATTTTGGCACTTTCGCGTTCTGATTTTGCACTTTCGAAAGCCAAACTCGACACTTTACAAGTATTATAATCACAGTGAAATTGAATATACTAGTACAAACAAACATTCAAGAGTATTATTTAACAAAATAATTCCATTTTATTCACAATTGGCCTCACATCACTAACACCATTCAAGTGCAGCAAGCAAGGCCATTATTGATCTAAGAAGAATGTGTCATTGACATCTTGACAAGTATATTTTTTTGTTATAATACAGTTCCCTTCCTCGTTACAAGGCATGTTTTTCTTTCAAGTCATCTACAATTACTATATTTGTAGCATCCCAACCATGGATCAAAATGTCCCAAACTTTGTTTAAAGGCTTCATAAATACATAAGGATTTCCATCACCCTGATAACTCTCTCTCGCTATGCAACAACAATATTCTTGTGTTAATATTACTCTAAATTGTTCTCTTTGCAATCATGTTCTTTGTAATAATGTTGGCAAAAACTCATCAACGATTTTTTGTTTTGCAGATGTCCATTCCCCAACTTCAAATACACTAAATCATTTTTCAAAAAATTCCCTAAATCATGGACGTATAAAACAATACTTTGTGGTTGATTCGATATCCAGTGTTCGTGGCAATCCGAATTTCTTTTTTTTATGAACTGCGTGTAACAAAATTCCATTGAAATCGAAAATAATCAATGGTTTACTAGTAACAAATCTTCTAGTATCTGCAAACAAAAAAAACACACACACAACCCAATCAATAAAATATTATGTTTCAATGTTTCAAAGTATATTGCTTTCATGTTCTGCAATTTTTGAAACACATCAATAGATACATGATATGATGTCCATAAATAATATGAGAATTGTCCAATAAAATTTACATCAATTAAAGGTAGAAATTGTCAAAACTATACAAATCACTAAATGAATTGTTGTCTATATAATATGACAGTTATCTGAAGTTGAGTGTATTTAACCAACACCCCATTTTTTAATGAGGCCCAAGATAATTCAACAGAGAACACAACATTGTTTTTATAGCTATTTCTCTCACTTGTGAGCCATCAAATGTCCAACTAGTTGGCATTTTCAAGCAATTTTCCTTGCTATTATCTGTTGATTAATATTTCCCTTCATCTATAAACAACATGCTCATTTTTTTTATATATCTCCATATTGGATAAGTACATCCTTGAACGAATTTTTGTATATGTGCAGTACTTCACCAACATTATTATATGTAGACATTGAGTAATTATAAATAGTACTATGTTTGCATTTCTCTTGACCCCGAATAAATACAAAGTCTTCATTCTTCAACCATTCAAATATACCAAGGAATTTTTTAATTTCCATGTTGTCGAGCGAGGAACTCCACAGAGCAACGTCAAAATGTTCTCTTGCAACATCGGTAATATCGAGGTTGAACATTTGTGCATAATAATGATAGCATTTATGGACAAAATGAGGTTTTTTGGAAGAATCTTCAATGTTGGATAACATCCGAACTCCAAAGAGAAATCCATCTACTTCCACGACCAATAGTCTCTTTTGCAGTAAATCCGGATTGCATACAAAAACCGTGACTATATATATAACCACAAAAGCAACACTTTGTTCATGAAGTTAATGATCACAAACATGAAACTTTAAATGAAGATTTTGATTTCCAAAGATTAATACCAAAATTATCCAAAATTTTGCAGATTCAAATGATTTAATAAAAGAATCACACTGAACTAATGATATGTTAGATTCAAACGAAAATAGAAACGTCACAAAAAAAAACAGAATATACATTGAATGAGTTAAAATATCCATAGGTTACATCTAGTGTTTCCCACTCTTGAAAGAGGCAATGATAGGTTACATTTGATGGTTGTCACTCAACTAGAAGAAGGCATTGAAGGTTCTGATATGTAATTCACCAAAGAACCCAAACAATTATTAAAGACTTGATGTTATTATTGGATTTGACATTATTGACCAAGTGAGGTCAAGACAATTTGTAAACAAATTATTATTTTTAAATTCTTGAATATAGCCGAGGGAATCAAAATGAACTAGTTGTTGAAGAGTGTTTGCTAAACCACAAGGAGGAATTCCAAGTGTCGGAGACAAAGGCCCAAGTGGCAAGGATGTTTATTAAATAGCTTAATGATGCAGGAGGAATCTTCTGTAAAAATCAGGTCGAGACTCTTGCTGGAGCAGTTACGAGCACGTGGCTCATAAATGACCAAAGTCCCAGGAAAATACTATAAGTATGATCCCATCAAATGAGCAGGAGGCTTGTGATGGAGGGAAAAATTTAGTTAGTCTTTGCAAGAGCGCATAGAGACCAGTGCAAGCGAGCATTGCGACTAGTCTTCGTCCTCGTGTTTTAGTGAACAGGATCGGGGGTTTCAGAACAAGTGGTTTGGTTGTTCTAGAAGTTTGGTTGGGAGGAACAACAGACTTCAGTTTTGATTTTCGGCAGCTGGTTCAAGTTCCATTTATTTCATTTCTAAATTGTTTGTTTACTGTAAATGATGTCTAAATTGTTAGGCATAATGGTTACATTGCTTATGTATGTTATCCTATTATTCTTTCTATTATGAAATTGTTGTACATTACCATTTTTCTATACATCCTTCATTCAGTTTTGTATTCAGAAGTTTATAGTTATGCATCAAATAATGTATCAATGAATGTTTACCATATATGCATGACGCAAGTCACCTTACAGGAATACGTTCTTTCTTAACAATACACACGACACATACCACAATGCTTACACGAACAAGGTGTAAAACATGATGCCAAAAGTGGCTTATATTACTTCTCTGAATTCGGTTACAATGCAGAATAACTAAAAACAAATAACTAACTATAGTCGGCCTCAGTAGTTACAACTTAGAAGTAACTGTGGTGTGTTCTCCCTGTGTGTCGATCTGGCCCTCTCCTGGTTCACCTTAGAAATCTGAGCTATGGCTCGATCTCAACTCGCTGATCCCAGTCTACGTGACTCTCTCCTTTTCTCTCTTGGTTCACTCTAGACGTTGCGCTCTCTGATGCTGCTGATCAAAGATGGAAAAAAAAATCCCCTCAGTTGATTCCTCTCCTTCGTCTTCTATCTTGCTGCTGTTGTTCCCGAGACTACTGGAGTCCCCGAGACATGCATCCTCCTGCCCGCCGATCCTTCCAAATCCTGCAGACCTGCAACTGTCAGCTCCCAGTTGTGCTACACAGTCTCTGTCCATGATGACACTTGTCATGTCCTTCACCTACTCTCAATAACTGTATTAACTTCCTCAGCAACCCCGAATGGCTACCACGTATAGTTTCCTTGACTTTCTGCTCTTCTGACCCTGCTACAGTAGTCGATCACATCTCGACCTGCTTGTTGGCATACTTCTTATCTCCTACGATCCGCCAGTCCTCCCCTTATTCCGCTCTTGGCTCCGCCAAACTTGTCGTGTTGTAGTTTGACCACTTGTCAACTACCCGGCATCTTACTCCACTTGTCGTCTATCAACCATAACCTATCGATTCTCGACCTAACAAAACATCTGTTGTGCTGCTCCAGTCAGTTGCATACCGACTGCTTCTGCTCGACTTGTTGACTTCGACAAGTCCACCTACTCTCCGCACCAGTGGTCATCGGCACTCCCGCTGGTCTTCTCCCTGATGTCTATTAACTTTGACTGGTCTACCTAGGCCCCGATGCTCCTACATCAGACTCCACAGGTGGAAAAGAACTCGATTGATCCGTCAGTCTCCTGAACCCTTCTTCGAAAATCCATGTCGCCTCCTGCAACTCATCATCCTTCCATCGCACCAAGTATTCCTTCTTCTGCGAGCTACGTGTTCTCCCAACCTTGCATTCTTCGATTATTTCTACGATCTCTTCCTTGTGTCGATCTGGAATTTGATCTGTCTAGTCGATGATTATCACTTCTTTGCTTCCACTGCTTGACCCTTCTTCAAATTTGTATAGATCTAAGACATTGAACATTTCTAAAATGTTCAAGTCTTCTGGAAATTCCAACACATAAGCGTTGTCCGAAATCTTCTTCAGAATCCTGCATGGTCCTATCTTCTTTAGCTTTAGTTTGTTGTATGTACCTGCCGAAAATCTCTCCTTTCGCTGATATGCATAGACTAAGTCCCCTTCTTGGAATGACTGTAGCCTCTTCTTTCGGTCGGCCCTCAACTTGTACACCGCGTTACTCTTTTCTATGCGCTTCCACACATTTTCATGAACTTCATGCATATGTTCTGCGAATGATTCTGCATCCACTCTCTTCCTGGTTTATGTCGGCAACTCAACCAAATCCACCACTCTGTGTGGGTTTTTCCCCTGAACAATCTGGAATGGACTCAACCCTGTCGACCGATTCACAGAATTGTTGTATGCAAACTCTACCTGGGCCAACACATTTTCCCATTGCTTGGGTCTATCGGCTGCTAGACACCTCAGAAGGTTTCCCAAACTTCTGTTTACCACCTCGGTTTGTCCGTCTATCTGCGGATGGTACGCCGAGCTAAACTGCAACTTCGTGTCCAGTTTCTTCCATAGGGTTCTCCAGAAATGCCCCATAAACTTGGTATCCCGATCCGACGTGGTACTCTTTGGAAACCCATGTAACCTGACTATCTCCTTGAAGAATAGTACAGCAATACCTGTGGCATCACTCATCTTTTTACACAGAATGAAGTGTGCCATCTTCGAAAACCTGTCGACTACAACAAATATTGAGTCGCTCCCTTATTGAGTCTTCAGCAGTCCTAACACAAAATCCATGCTAAGATGCTCCCAAGGGTTATCTGGTACTGGAAATGGTGTATACAACCCTGTATTCTAACTCCTTCCCTTTGCCAATTGGAAAAATTGACATTGTCGAACCCACTTTCTGACATCTGTCAACATCCCCGGCCAGAAATGCTTCTCGTCAACCAATGATTTGGTCTTGTCGATGCCAAAATGCCCTGCTAACCTGCCATTATGACATTCTTGGATTAGGTTCTCTCTTACTGATCCTCTGGGAATACACAACTGACTTCCCCTGAACAGATAGATTTCTTGAAGGAAATAACTCAAGTATAGAGTCCTGTCGATACTCCAAGGTTCATGAGAAGCCTTCCATGCTTTCGCAAAATCCTCGTCGGTCTCATACTCTGTCTTTATCGACTCTATCCCTATTACCTGAACTATCATCGTGTTCAGTAGTGCAACTCTCCTGCTCAATGCATCGACAACTTTATTCGACTAGCCTGACCTATGTTGCAACATGAATGTATACCTATGAAGTAGCTCCACCCACTTCATGTGTTGCTGATCCAATTTCGACTGAGTGTTCAAATACCTCATTGCTTGGTGATCTGTGTATAACACAAATTTCTTTGGCAACAGATAATGCCTCCACTTCTTTAGTGCTTGAATGATAGCATAAAATTCCTGGTCATAGACTGAATATTTCTGCTTTGCCCCATTCAACTTTTCACTAAAGAATGCAATTGGTCAGCCCTCTTGGCTCAACACTGCTCTAATTGTCGTCCCACTCACATCAAAATCGACCTGGAAAACTTTGTCAAAGTCTGGGAGCACCAAGACTGGGCTCTCAGTGACTTTTTCCTTCAACTCATCGAAAGCTCCCTGGGCTTCGTCCGTCCACTTGAACTCACCCTTTCTCATCCATTCTGTCAATGGTGCACAAATTCGACTGAATCCCCAAATGAACTTCTGGTAGAAACTGGAAAGTCCATGGAAAGTCCTTACTCCAGTCATACTTGTCAGTTCCGGCCAATCTACTATTGCCTTCACCTTCTCTGGGTCCATCACCAACCCTTTACTCGAGATTACAAACCCCAAGTACACCAACTCCCTCTTCATGAAGAAGCACTTTTGCAGGTTCACCATTAGCTTCTCTTCCTGCAATTTCTGCAATACTTGTCGAACATGTCCCAAGTGCTCCACCTTGGTTCGACTGAAAATTAGAATGTCGTCTAAATAGACTACAACAAGCTTTCCCAAAAATGGCTTCAACACGTCATTCATGAATCTCATGAATGTGTTGGGTGCTTTAGTCAATCCAAATGGCATGACTAACCATTCTACAATCCTTCTTTTGTCTTGAATGCTGTCTTCCATTCATCTCCTTCTCTGACCCTAATATGGTGATAACCACTCTTCAGGTCTATCTTCGTGAAGTATGTCGCTCCACTCAGGCAACCCATCAAGTCATCCATTCTCGGCAATGGAAACTGATACTTGATCGTGATCCTTTTGATGGCTCTGGAGTCTGTACACATTCTCCATTCTCCACCCTTCTTCGATGTCAATACCGTTGGTACTGCACATGGGCTCACACTTTCTCTGATTAACCCTTTGTCCAACAACTCTTGGACCTGTTGGTTGAGTTCCTGTCTCTCTATCGGACTCATCCTATACGATGCTTTATTTGGCAGACTCGACCCTGGAATCAAGTCGATTTGATGGGATATGCTCCTTGTCAGCGACAATCCCGTCGGTTTCTCATCAACCATTATGTCACTAAACTCTTCAAGAAACTCCTCAATTTTGACCGAAATATCTTCCTCTCTAGTCGTTCTTTCGACATATGGTCCTTTTGGAATGATCGCAAAACATCCTGACTGTCTCTCATCTTCTGCGAGGAATTCCTTCATGGTGCTCATCAACACTTGCTTCTACCAAATATTGCTCTCACCATGCTTACTGCCAGCTTGTTCCTCTCGCCTCGGCTTAAGAGTCCTTTTCACGTCATTCTTCCATACTGTGACTGTGTTGGCTCGACCATCATAGATCATTTTCCAATCGTATTGCCATGGCCTTCCTAACAATAGATGGCATGCATCCATGGGAACTACATCGCACAGTACACTGTCCTCTAATCCTTCAACTCGGAAGTTGATCAGGCACTGTCTGGTCACCTTGACATGGTGTCCTTTCTACAACCATGAGATCTTGTAGGGGTATGGCTGTTCTCGACACTTCAACCCGATCTTGTTGATGACTTCTGTCGACACAAGATTCTCCGTGCTTCCACCATCAACTATGGTTTTGCAACGCCATTCTCTGATCCACACCTTTGTTCGAAAGATCACCTTCAGTTGTGCCGGCTCCATCGAGGCGTTGATCTTCCTGAATTAAGGCTCTCTGAATCATCAGATTCCGGTTCTTCTTCTTTTCACCTCCACTGCTGTCGGATGCCGACTCTTCCCTCTCGTCGACTTGCTCATCCTTCCGACGTCTGGGTTTCGACTCCTCTGTAGCATGTAGTTTCTCTGGGCACTCGTATGCCTTGTGTCCCATCCCTCGACACTTGTAATAGATTATGGCTGGTATGTTAGCTCCCTTCTTGTCGGATGGACCACTTCGACTATACGCACCTTGACCGCGGTTCTCATTGCCATCGCGTCGTATCTCTTGCGATTTCTCCCGTGTCGATGTCCCTTCCGCTTGTCAGCTATCTTTGACACTTTCCTTCCTGTACCTGTTACTTTGGCCTTTCACGGAGATAGTTTCTGCACCCCAACCAGTCATCCTTCCCCTGGTCGCTACATATTTTCTTGATAGTTTCTCTTCTGCCTTCAGAGCCAACTGGTAGGCTTCACTGATTGCTCTAAATCTTGACATGCTTAGTTCATCCTGAATAGCATATTTTAAGCCGTTCACATACCTGGCGACAACTTCTTATCCTTTATCAGTTTTTCCTGAACGAATCGACAACCGGTAGAACTCCTCCGTGTACTCCTTCACGGTCATATCTTTTCGTCAAAAATTCTGCAACTTCCTGAACAAGGAAATCACATAGTCATTTGGCAAGAAATTCCCTTTCAACTTGGCAACCATTCTGTCCCAAGACTTGATTTTCTCCTTGCCTTTCTTGAGTCTGTCAGCTTGTACGTTGTCCCACCATAATGAGGCATGACCTTTCAACCTCAGACATGCAGTCTTAACCCACTTAGGATCCTCGATCTTCTCTATATCAAAGTATTTCTCCATCTCTTTGAACCAGTCAATCAAATCTTCTGGGTCCAGGCTTCCCGAGTATGTACGCACGTCTATCTTCACCCAACCTCTCATATCTGTCAGAAGTTTGATCATTTTTTCCTCTGGTTCCTCTGCGGATTCTTCCCAAGCTTCCACCTCTTCGACTTCCTTGTCGCTGTGGTCTAACGCCTCAGGAATAAAACCATGCCTTTGGCTTTCCTTGATCGCTGCGACTTCATTTGTAAAAGTTCGCATCGTTTTGACTCATTCATTAAATATCTCACGATCCACTGTGACGGCTGCTGTGCCACGTGCTCTTCGTCCTCGGACATTAATGCCTCTGTGAGCCATTTTCAACCATTGCTAAAAATCCCACACATCCAATCGCAACCGGACTTTAGACAAGTCGTGCACAACTCTACCCAACCGCATCTGGAGCTGTCCAACTCACTTGCAGGCTCAATATCACGAACGTTCCATGAACTCGAAGGATTCTTCCGCTCTAATACCAACTGACACAAGTCAGGTTTGTATAGCCGTCTTCCCAACCGGAATTTCTTCCAGGCTCTGATACCAACTGACGCAAGTCACCTTACAGGAATACGTCCTTTCTTAACAATACACACGACACATACCACAATGCTTACATGAACAAGGCGTAAAACAAGATGCCAAAAGTGGCTTATATTACTTCTCTGAATTTAGTTACAATGCAGAATAACTGAAAACAAATAACTAACTACAGTTAGCCTCAACCGTTACAACTTAGAAGTAACTGTGGTGTGTTCTCCCTGTGTGTCGATCTGGCCCTCTCCTGGTTCACCTTAGAACTCTGATCTATGGCTCGATCTCAACTCGCTGATCCCAGTCTGCATGACTCTCTCCTTTTCTCTCTTGGTTCACTCCAGACGCTGCGCTCTCTGATGTTGCTGATCAAAGATGGAAAAAAAATCCCCTCAGCTGATTCCTCTCCTTCGTCTTCTATCCTGCTGCTACTATTCCCGAGATTACTGTAGTCCCTGAGACATGCATCCTCCTGCTCGCCGATCCTTCCAAATCCTGCAAACCTGCAACTGTCAGCTCCCACCCATGCTGCACAATCTCTATCCATGACGACACCTGCCATGTCCTTCACCTACTCGTAATAACTGTATTAACTTCCTCAGCAACCCCGAATGGCTACCAGGTATAGTTTCCTTGAATTTTTGCTCTTTCGACCCTGCTACAGTAGTCGATCACATCTCGACCCACTTTTTGGCTTACTTCTTATCTCCTGCAGTCTGCCAGTCCTCCCCTTCCTCCGTGCTTGGCTCTTCCAAACCTGTCGCGTCGTAGTTCAACCACTTGTTGACTACCCAATGTCTTACTCCACTTGTCATCTATCGACCATAACCTGTCGATTCTCAGCCTAACACAACATCCGTTGCGCTGCTCCAATCGGTCGCATACCGACTGCTTCTGCTTGACTTGTTGACTTCGACAAGTCAACCTGCTCTCCATACCAGTGGTCATCGGCACTCCCGTTGGTCGACTCCCTGATGTCGATTAACTTCGACTAGTCTATCTAGGCCCCGATGCTCCTACATCAATGCATTAGATAGATTTTATATATAATCTATGTAGATCCGAATGGCTTAGAATAGCATTAGACAACATTTATATAACATGCATAAAGCCGAATGGTTTTAACAAGCATTTTTTATTTCCCTTTTTTCTTTTCTTTTGGAGTTATTTTATGTGACTTTCTTGCGGAATAGAAAACCTTCCATTTTTAATATCAATAATATTTTTGTATGAGGAGATGTACAGAATAATTGCTTGTCATTATATATTTCGAAATAAATTTGTTTTATCAATTTAAGTAGAAAATCATATTTTTCTTTTACCTGTAAATGCCAGGCCAACATTTGAGTGGTGAGTAACATTGCTGGAGATACTGCGTTTTGACACCAAGCCCTCGCCTAGTTCATTATTATCCAAGCTCTCTCCTGGTTCATTATTATCCAATGTGATTTGCTGGATAATGTCCATGGACATCATCTATCCTAGCTCTGGTCGTGGATGATCCACATGTTGAATAGCAAGCCAATCATCTTGACCTGGAAATTTGTAGGTATACATTTTATATAACTTTTTTCAAGTATTCAAGGTCACTATCCCCATTCATAATTTAGTTAATTTAACCAGGATCTTTGAAAAATAACTTTTTACCTTCTTGTCCATCTTGTTCTCCAGTTTGGTAGTTCTTGGTGGATTCTCCATCACATTCAATGTTGTCATCTGATACTATAATTTTATTGGATGATACTTGAGTGTGTTCTTTATTTGAAGCTGTAGTAAAATAGGAATTTGAATAAGTTTTTGAACATAACCGACCGAGAAAAGTAAAATACAATGAATTAAGACATCTGAAAATGTTAATACAAATACCTTGGTTTATACCCAATTCATGATAAAAAGTGTTCATAAACAACTCTTGTTGTACTGTCTCCACAATAGAAATAACTATTCTATGTGGTGACCTGATCAACGAATGAAGAAATCTATCTCCTGCATACAACAAAAGAACTGTACCTCGAGAAGAGACCAGTCTAAAAACTATGTGATCCCAGAATTCCCGTTTCCTTTCCTTTTCAAAAACATGGCTTCTTGAACTATCATTGTTAACCTTGCCAAAGGTAAATCAATCATTGGTAGGCCCTCATTCTTCTAATCCATATCAATTTTAAAAGTAGACAAATTATCATCATCCCTTCCAATTCTCCAACACTGTATAATAGAGAATCCTATAAATAAGTACTTGGAGAAATCACTGTAAACTCCCTCGGTAGGATTCCATGTTACCTTTTTTTTATTTCTTGCTGAAAAGTGTGAAAGCTTTAGAAATCAAACAAGAGTTTTCCATATCAGCTTAAAAAATACAAGTACATGCCACTTCATTTGATTCTAAGTAGTACAACAACACAAGCATATCTTGTTATGTCCAAGGACTATCACAATTACACATATCAACAACAAAAAATTCACAGTTGATTGTCGCACCAAAAAATACAATGGATCTTAGTGTGGTTACCAAAGATACAGGATAACAACATTGACAAGCAAACCATGAACTATCTTCGACAAAGTCAATGGACATACCCATCCCCTCTTTATTTATATATATGTTCAATATTTTCTCAACATCATTTGGTAATTTCGTACCATTATCCTCTTTAGATTATTTCTTTCTCTTTTTACCCAAATATTTTGCTTGGTTTCGAAGCATAAAATACTACACAATTGTTGGATATGATTTGGTGCAATTTTATAGATTTCAATGACATTATCGTTAGTGATAATCTGTGATTGAAAAGTTTGAACATCATGAACTTTGAAATATTCAAAGATCGAATGTATGGTTGACCTCTCATCCTTGATTCGCTTGCAATATTGATATAAAGTCTCTGAGCAAACATTTTTGTCGACTGATGTGCTCAATCAAACCGATCCATTGATTATATTGTCCGCCACAATGGTCAATTCATCTTCATCAAGATCACGCAATGGTCTAAAAAAATTAGATCCATGATTCTTTATTTTATTTTGAACAAAATCAACCTGAGTGATGCTCTTGGGTGAGCATGGAAAGGAACCACTTTTGTAAAGCTCGAATGCAGACATCCATTTTCTCCATAGTCGATCTGATGTAAAAAAAAGAGTTAGCTTGTCTTTAAGGCTGTCATTTGTTTGAACAACAAATATATCCATACATTTACCTTGGAAAGACTGCAAACATATAAAATTAAAGATAATATTTAATTTTCTAATTTCATAACATGCGAAGCAATCTAAAGAATTTGATTGATAAGAAGAAAAATTATATACCTTCCAATCATCACTAGAAGCGTTTCCCTTTCCCTGGCGGGATGGCCTACCACAGGATATCCATTTCTTCCTTGCTTTTACAACTTGAGAAATGAATGGAGTGTCTGCAAATTCCTTGTTTGATAAATTTTTTGTTTGCATAATTTGCTGATAATGTGTTAAGGAACATCTTTATGTAGAAGACGAGTTGTTCGATGCTGATACCTTGAATGGATCGATTGATATTTATCAGTTTCAATGATTTTTTTATGCGCATAAATAGTATACTACCCATCCAATATATAAAAATTTACTGAAGGCAAATTAACTTTGTCTTCATTTCTGGGAAGAAATCCCAATGTGGTCTCCTTATCGAAAGGCAATAGAATAGCATCTCTCAATGTTGTTGTCAAATTTGAGAGAAGAGATAAAACCATCTTTTCCATGACCTCTTCATCAACTTTTCGATAATGCAAATGCATAGGCGCAGCAACACATCTTGTTATGTCAATAGAAAAAACTTTCTCATTGAACAAAAGGTATTTGATCTATTCTTGTTGAACTTCTTTTGAAATTTCGAAGCTCTTAGTTTCTTTCTGCATCATCGCTATAGAAGGACTTGATTTGAGTGCTTTGAAGGAATATTTGGTCACATCTTTTTCAATATGGTTTAAAAATGTTCTTCTAAGGTAGAAAATAATCTTTTCATTGTCTAAATTTGTCAAATTCTCTTCTATATTCATGTAATACAGTACAGACGAATTTTTCACAGCCATGATTCTTTTCTTCCATACCGACAAAATTCCTTTCTTCAAAGGTGATGCGGTATTAATTTCGGACTGATTACAAACATCATACGAGGGAAAAACCCACCATTTCTTCTCACAGGGAATCGGATCTGAATCGAGACCACTTTTCATTAGATCTGGTAAACAATTACAAACCATAAGATCAACCTATAGAAGGAAACACTAGTCCCTCTCAACCACTTCAACTTGAAAACACAATAAATCGTTAGAAATGGGATCTGCAGGTGTCAATACTCCAGCTCGAGTTGGATCTCCTTCCTCATCCAAGTAGAATAGATATAAATTCGGGGTACAAATTAAATGGTTCATCCATCTCAAGATACCACCATGTTTGAATAAACCAAGGTTGTGATATTTTAACAAATCAATGAACGAGATTTCCTAGTATTGACTAAGGCTCAACAACGCAGATATGTTTTATCTGCAAAACAATAAATATTGTGTACTTAATATAAGAATGCATACAATGTTTATAATTCTCAATTAGTGTTTTAATATTAGATGTATACTTTCAAATATTCAAGCTAATGATCGATGAAGAAGGAACAACCATTCATTTCCAAAATCAATTGATTGATTAAGAACAAATCTGCTAGCATTATCCATGAGAGGTCAAATGCACATTATATATAGTCATTTGAGATAGAATTGATCATAGAAGGAGCCATCATCATAGATGGGGAGGTTGATCCTTCTTGTCGGAAGTCGGAAGTTGGGATAAATATTGTTTATATGTTATAACTTAGCCAATGTCCCAATCCCTACTATTTACTACAGAATTCAGAAGCCAGGAATTGTCATCCCAGCCTTTGTAGATTGAATATTTTTACATTTCTCTCGTAAATGAAGGGTCTGCCAACCCTTCTTGCGCTCAGTATTCTTCCTGTGTTCACCATTCTGTATATACATGAATGGAAGGCCTAGCCTTCGTAGATTGAATATTTTTACAATTCCCTCATAAATGAAGGGGTGGTCGACCCTTCTTTAGCCTAGTATTATTTTCATAATAGTTCTAGACTGCAAGAAGGGTCGGTCGATACTTCTTATGTTCACCATTATGGATATAGGTGAATTGTTGGATATAGGTGTTCACAATTATATACTAAACGAAGGGTAGGACGATCCTTCTTGTCGGAAGTCGGAAGTCCGGATAAATATTTTTTATATGTTATAGCTTAGTTAATGTCCTGATCCCTACTATTTACTATGAAAGTTAGAAGGCGGGAATTGTTGTCCCGGCCTTCGTAGATTAAATATTTTTACATTTCTCTCTTAAATGAATGGTCGGCCGACCCTTCTTGTGCTCAATATTTTTCCGTTGTTCACCATTATCGATATACATGAATTGATAGCCTAGCCTTCGTAGGTTGAATATTTTTACAATTCCCTCATAAATGAAAAGGAAACCGACCCTTCTTCTACCCAATATTCTTTTCATAATAGTTCTAGATTGCAAGAAGGGTCGAACGATCCTTCTTGTGTTTACCATTCTAGATACAGGTGAGTTGTTGGCTATTGGTGTTCATAATTATCTACTAAACGAAGGGGCAGTTGATCCTTCTTGTTGGAAGTCAGAAGTCGGGATAAATATTTTTTATATGTTATAACTTAGCCAATGTCCTGATCCCTAATATTTACTATAGAAGTCGGGAGTTGGGAATTGTCATCCCATCCTTCGTAGATTAAATATTTTTACATTTCTCTCTTAAATGAAGGGTCGACCGACCCTTCTTGTGCTTAGTATTTTTCCAGTATTCACCATTCTGGATATACATGAATTGACGGCCTAGCCTTCGTAGGTTGAATATTTTTACAACTCCCTCATAAATGAAGGGGCGACCAACCCTTCTTCTTCCCAGTATTATTTTCTTAATAGTTCTAGACTGCAAGAAGGGTTGGTCGATCCTTCTTGTATTCAACATTCTAGATACAAGTGAATTGCTGTATATTGGTTTTCACAATTATCTAGTAAACAAAGGGGCAGCTGATCTTTCTTGTCAGAATTCAAAAGTCAGGATAAATATTGTTTATATGTTATAACTTAGTCAATGTCTCGATCCATACTATTTATTGTGGAAGTCAGAAGTCAGGAATTGTTGTCCGAACATTCGTAGATTAAATATTGTTACATTTCTCTCTTAAACGAAGTGTCGGTCTACCCTTCTTGTGCTTAGTATTTTTGCAATTTTCACCATTCTAGATATACATGAATTAACGTCCTAGCCTTTGTAGGTTGAATATTTTTACAATTCCCTCATAAATCAAGGGGCGGTCGGCCCTTCTTCTGCCCAATATTATTTTCATAATAGTTCTAGACTACAAGAAGGGTCAGTCAATTCTCCTTGTGTTCACCATTCTAGATACAGGTGAATTGTTGGATATTGGTGTTCACAATTATCTACTAAACGAAGGGGCAACCAATCCTTCTTGTCAGAAGTTGGAATTCAGGATAAATATTATTATATGTTATAACTTAGCCAATGTCTCGATCCCTACTGTTTAATGCGGAAGTCGGGAGTTGGGAATTGTCGTCCCATCCTTCGTAGATTAAATATTTTTACTTTTATCTCTTAAATGAAGGGTCGACCGACCCTTCTTGTGCTCAGTATTTTTCCAGTGTTCACCATTCTGGATATACATGAATTGATGGCATAGCCTTTGTAGGTTGAGTATATTTACAATTCCCTCATAAATGAAGGAGTGACTGACCCTTCTTTTGCCCAATATTCTTTTCATAATAGTTTTCGACTACAAAAAGGATCGATCGATCCTTCTTATGTTCACCATTCTGGATGCAGGTGAATTGATGGATATAGGTGTTCACAATTCTCTACTAAACGAAGGAGCGGCCGATCATTTTTGTCACAAGTTATAACTTAGCAAATGTCCCAATCCCTACTATTTATTGCGTGTTTGAGGAGCCTAGGTCGGTCGCCCGACTAGGTCCTCCGTTCGACCACTTTGGAGAACATGTCGAACCGTCATGTCGACCTCAGCATATCGAGTCAGTTAGTCACATCGGTTAGTGAAGCGATGGATTGTTATGTAACTATTTGTAAACTATATATATAGGCTGGAGAGTCGGATACATGAGGCACTAAGACATTGTATTGTACTCGGTCCTAAGTAAATTATATAAAGACTTGATGGATCTACCACCATTACTTATATTGTGTTCCTATCTATCTAATTGCTTGTTTATTATATATCATGTATCGTTGGTATCACCAAAAATAGTTGGAAAGAACAATTTTTGGAAATGACAACCATATGAGGAGAGAGGACAACGCAAGCCCAACATAACATGTAATTCTTCTTTCCAGTATCAAGGCCCAAGAATTATATTTAAATTAGTTTCTCTTCATTAATGTATCTCCTGGAGTTTTTCTACATTCAAAGAGTTTTTCTCTATTAAATAATCACTATGTTGAATTGATGGCCTGAATTTTTTGCTTTCCGTTATTTAAACTATCATCCAAAAGAACTTCAAAACTTTATTTAAATTGAAAAAAAATCCATAAATCCAAACATAATCGTTAAATAAGAGAGGTTAAGAATTTAGAGAAGAACAAAGAATTAAGAAAATGAATTTTCAAAAAACTGCAAATATTTTATACAAGTTAGTATCCCTACAATAACGTTTTTAGAAATTAATAAGGTTATTTTGATATCTTTATTAATTAAAAGTTTAGAAATTTGGTCAATAATGCCTTAGACATAAGGGAGAGAGATTAAATCACAAGTCGATGGATTAGGATCCGGAAGTTTAGGTTTAGAATGAAGGATAGCATGTAAATATTTATTAACTTGGTTAATGGGGTAGTCAATGTTTAGGAAGGATTTGGTGAGGTGGGATATTTCTTTGCTTAAATCTTGGGGGTTATATATGTAGACAACTCTTATGATTATGGTTTTGAGAATTACCAATTTTTAGCCGGGTGGTGATGGGAATGAGCATGTAGGTACCTATCAATATGGGTCTTTTTTTCGTAAAATTGATGAGAAAGGAATACATCTAGCTTGCAGGTGACCAGGACATCAAGAAATGGGAGTGAATTGTCTTGTTGGATCCATATGATAAACTAAATGTGAGGGGAAATATTTTTGAGATGAGAATGAAACTTATTAATGGAGGAATGACCACGCAGCTAGATGAAAACAATTTCGTCAACAAAATGGAACCAACATTTTGGTTTCAAGGGAAATCTAGTCATGGCTAGGGTTTCAAATTATTCCATGAAATGTTGGCGACAATTGGGGATAAATACGATCCCATGGTTGTTCCTTTAGTTTGTTCATAGAACGTGTCTTTAAAGCAAAAGAAGGTGAAGGTAAGGAAGTTTCGAATAAAAATTAACGCACATTCATGTGGGAAAAAGTATATAGGCCAAACTAGTAGATCCATTCAAGCCCACCTCAAAGAGCACATTCTTGACATTAATTACAATCATCTCTCTAAATCGGCTATTGCAGAGTACTCTTTTAATTCTAAACACCTTATATTCTTTGATCAAACCAAAATCATATCCCATACCTCTCATTACTCCTTGCGCCTTATAAGGGAATCCTTAGAAATATAAAAGATCCAAATTTTTTTAATTATGATGATGGTTATAAATTATGTCAATCTTGAAAACCTTTAATCTATCATCTAAAACACTCACCTGTGAGATCCCTAGTTGGTCCTCTATTTTCTCTCTATCTCCCTGGTGATCTTTCCTAATTCATTCCCCAACTATTGTGTTCATACCTCATCACTCATTATGTTCATGAATATCTTCATGTTCGTGATCAATTTCATGATGCTTGGAATATCATTTCATCCATTATAATAAATTTAATTATATTATTGTCATCCTTATTAAATTTAATCTTATTATTTTCATTCCTTACCAAATTTAATCTTATTATTCTCAACCTCTACTTTAGTTGTATTAATAACTATTTAATCCTTTTAAATCATCAATAATAATTTAATTAAAATACCATTTTCATCCAACACAAATAGTTTTATTCTTTTTTTTACTCGCTATTAAATTTATTCCTTAAATTGTTATCATTTTTATTAGTTTGTAACAAGTGATTTTTTTTATTTTCTCATTTATCCCTTGTTAACCGGATTAATAAAATTGATCTCTAATTATTTATGAAAGCATCTATGCTCAAATATTTATATAAGTTGAGGGTGTTTTGTAAAATTAGAATAAAGTTCATCCATACTATTATATACAAAAATTATTGATGATGATAGTGGTTAACATTTTATTCCTATACTCAAAAAGCTTAGAAAGAAGTATGGATGAGGTCACTGTAGTTTTGGTCACCCTAGTTTTGGCAAGTTAAAAACTCGAGGTGCGACTTAAAATAGAAAGATAATTTTGGTCTGCTAAACTCGGGTTAATAAACTCCTTATAGCTCCATATTTTCTCTTTAAACTTAGAAGTAATAATATTTTTAATGTTATGGATATTTTGTATAGCATTTTCGTCAATCCTCTAATGGTTTGACCAAGCCATGGTGTCTTTATACCAACCTCTCTTAAGCTTCAAGTGGTATTGACTAGATTTTAAAACATATAAATTATATTTAATAAATATTATAATATACTTTTAAAAAATTGAAAATAAATAATTTAAAGAATAAATACAATTAATTCATTTTTACAATAGTGATTTTTTTATACATTTTTATTCTTTTTTTTTACTCCCTATTAAATTTATTCCTTAAATTGTTATCATTTTTATTAATTTGTAATTAGTGATTTTTTTTATTTTCTTATTTATCCCCTATTAACCGAATTAATAAGATTTATCTCTAATTATTTATGAAAGCATCTATGCTCAAATATTTATATAAATTGAGGGTGTTTTGTAAAATTAGAATAAAGTTCATCCATGCTATTATATACAAAAATTATTGATGATGATGGTGGTTAACATTTTATTCCTATACTCAAAAAGCTTAGAAAAAAGAGTGGATGAGGTCACTGTAGTTTTGGTCACCCTAGTTTTGGCAAGTTAAAAACTCGAGGTGTGACTTAAAATAGAAAGATAATTTTGGTCTACTAAATTCAGGTTAATAAACTCCTTATAGCTCCATATTTTCTCTTTAAACTTAGAAGTAATAATATTTTTAATGTTATGGATATTTTGTATAGCATTTTTGTCAATCCTCTAATGGTTTGACCAAGCCATGGTGTCTTTATACCAACCTCTCTTAAGCTTCAAGTGGTATTGACTAGATTTTAAAACATATAAATTATATTTAATAAATATTATAATATACTTTTAAAAAATTGAAAATAAATAATTTAAAGAATAAATACAATTAATTCATTTTTACAATAGTGATTTTTTTATACATTTTTATTCTTTTTTTTACTCCCTATTAAATTTATTCCTTAAATTGTTATCATTTTTATTAATTTGTAACTAGTGATTTTTTTTATTTTCTCATTTATCCCCTGTTAACCGGATTAATAAGATTTATCTCTAATTATTTATGAAAGCATCTATGCTCAAATATTTATATAAATTGAGGGTGTTTTGTAAAATTAGAATAAAGTTCATCCATGCTATTATATACAAAAATTATTGATGATGATGGTGGTTAACATTTTATTCTTATACTCAAAAAGCTTAGAAAAAAGAGTGGATGAGGTCAATGTAGTTTTGGTCACCCTAGTTTTGGCAAGTTAAAAACTCGAGGTGTGACTTAAAATAGAAAGATAATTTTGGTCTACTAAACTCGGGTTAATAAACTCCTTATAGCTCCATATTTTCTCTTTAAACTTAGAAGTAATAATATTTTTAATGTTATGGATATTTTGTATAGCATTTTCGTCAATCCTCTAATGGTTTGACCAAGTCATGGTGTCTTTATACCAACCTTTCTTAAGCTTCAAGTGGTATTGACTAGATTTTAAAACATATAAATTATATTTAATAAATATTATAATATACTTTTAAAAAATTGAAAATAAATAATTTAAAGAATAAATACAATTAATTCATTTTTACAATAATTTAAATATGAATAATATTTAAATCAAATATAATCTATTTAAATATGATTAATATTTAAATCAAATATAATCTAAATAGAAATAAAATGGCTTAAATATGATTAATGTTTAAATCAAATATAATCTAAATAATTTCTATTTGATCAATATAGTTTTTTTAAAGTTCCTTTACAAATTAGATTAAACGAGAAGCCAATAATAATAAATTGAAAAATAACATCTTTGTTTTTTATTTGTTTGTAAGGGTCCATTAGGTTTCGAGGGAGATAGTGGAAGACAAAATTATAAAGTAGCATGTAACATTTTTCTTAACCACCTTCCATGTCTTTTGTTTTGACTTGCGAAAGTGAATTTGCATAACCAATTTTCTTAATGACTTTCATCGCCTCTTTGCCCATTTGTATTTCTTTAATATTTAAATACGTCAAAGAATGACCTCTAGTAAATAAATTGACATGAATTGACCAATTTTAAATACTTCTTCGTGGGTAGTGAATTGATATGCATTAACCAAATTTAAATACCTCAAAGAATGACCTCCTGTCAATACGTCGAACTCTCTCTTCAAACGACGATTTAAATACTTTAATGGCTGTCTTTTCTATGTTATTGCATGCCAAATTTATTTGTTATTATGTCACAACCCCAATGTACTAAATTTTAAAAAAAAATTATGTGTGCATGTGGACGACATAAATTCTTGTGTCGCAGGTATAAAATATAAAATATCAAGAGGATGCAGTTGTGACTCCGCATCGTACATTGATAAGGTAATTTGTATTTATGTCCTACACATGTGTTTAATAATTATTATAGTTTTACTTGCGAAATTGAGCCAACCTTAGCTTGGCGAATACATAATGATTAATGTTAACACTTGACTTTGCTATCGTCGTCATTTATTCACACTTCTCTTAAATTCTTATGTAACCTTGTCATAACACTTCTACTTGTTTATATTAATGGAAGTGCCATGAATTATACTCGTAGGGCTTCATTAGTGTAATCCAAAGTGTTATGACTTAATGAATTTAAACGACAGATGCTATACTCTGCTTATAAGTGTGAATCAGATCGTCCTTTACTTACTATTTACCATAGTATATATGACTATATATCTATGTATTGATATTTATACAATCATGTACATAACTATATAAACAACCTATGCTCATTTGAGCTTTGTGTTAACGTTGTTATTAATAATTAATGGCATGATCTTTTGGATTAAACTTAAGCATAAGAGCTACATTTATTATGCTTATAAACTAATGCATGTTCCTATTTAGACTATGCTCTTATTATTAAACTATGAGTATGTTATGAGCTTACAAGATTATGCCAAAGTTCCATGGTAATATCAATCTATAAATGTATTGGTTAGACATATGATATGGCCATGTTAATATATATAAACCATATATACAATGAATTATAAGCAACCAATATATAACAACTATATCTACATATTAATATATGGAATCTACCCAACCACGTATAAACTATACATATCATATACCTATGCTCTTTCAAGCTTACCCATAAGGATTAAGGGTTTCATAACTTATGCGAGCTAGATTAAGCATGCTCTCATGAGCCATGCTAACCAAATATAAGGGATTAAAGCTTATGCGTTAAATGTTATAATCCTGGGATTGAAACGACTATATACAAGTTAATGATTTGAACATAGGTTTTATTATTGTTTTACCCCCCAGATATAATTGTGATCAATATACGTTTGACGTTCTATGGTAGAATGCTATAGTTATGATCTACATTACCCAGATTATATGCTTCAAAACCCGAGTTCATAGCTCTAACACCTAACTGGAAATTCATATAATATTTAGCATTAAATTAAAAGCTTTGTATATTTAATTTGATGTAAGTTTGTATTAATGAGTGGCCTACTTTGGTTAACGCAGGACCACAGGAGGCTACCAGCTCAGATCAAGGATGGTGAAGCCATGTGATGGCTTGATCCCGCATCCTATACTGGTTCAGCTCCTTGTTGCGTGGAAAATATTTGATCGTCGATCTCGATCCTTGGGATCCTAATTCCTTCGAGGGTTTAGTTGAATACGAGGTAAGGCATGTTCATTTGCTTGTTCTTCAAGGCAGTGTTATGCTGCTGCGATGAAGGGTAGTTCTGTGAAGAGCTTTCCCATTCTTCAGTCTCCAAGGTTAAAAGTTACAGTCATGTGTTCTCAGAAAAGCTTACAATGGTTTCTCATGCTCTCAGATGGAGTCTACGACTTCACCGTTGGATGTCTTGGGATATCACAGAAGGGTTCGTGCTTTAAAATCAAATCTAAAAGAGCTTTTTAGAATCCCATGCTGATAGCACTCAATGGAGCTCTCAGCATCTCTATCGACCTTCAGGGTAAGTACATAAATGTTTAACCCTTACTATGTTTGTTATACAGTCTGGATGCCATTCTTTCTCATATTTATTTCACTTTACAGTTAGATATTGTTTGAATATAACCAAGCTTCATGGTGTTGTATGTTTGTAGGGAGGCATATGGTGCTATAACTTAGGGAACAATGTCAGCCACAATAATCTGGTAAGCATTCTCCCATTTCGTATTATGGTTCATTTAATACTTATCAACTCTTTCGACCCTAACTTACTCATTAATTCGTCATGCAAGTGGTATTCGAGGTCATGGCTAATATTTGGGAGTTTAGGCCGGCACTTGTAACTGGAACCTCCATAAGAGTATGTTACTGCTTACTGATTCAATCTTACGTGTGGGATGACAAAGCCACAACGATTTTTATGGATTTGTTTAATGAACAACCCAAAATGGTTGGCTCTGTTTAAATATTTTACCATCTAGTTTTAATGATGCCTGTCGGCTTGTTGTATTTCTTTAAATGAATCGTTGAATATTTCAACCTAAGGAACCATTAGGGTTTTGTACTTGTAATTTTATTTATACATTGTTAAAAGATTAATGCCTTCAGCATACAACCCTGCATTGTCTTTATGAGAGTCCTTTGAATCTATTATTTAAAGAATTATTGCATTCAAATTTATGTATTTCGATTGTTATTCTTATGTGTCCTTATGGCTATGGGATTGCTTTGTTATTTATCTCATATGTATACAATGCACTTATGTTGATCCTTTCGGCACTATTAAACCGTTTGTTTTTACAGAGATTGCTATGAATTAAAAATGTTACCTGTTATATCTTTTTTATATGAATGCTTTGTTCATTTGACCTGAGTATTTTTATGGTCACATGAATGTTTATCGTTTTTAACCTAACTTGTTAAATGGACAATCCTTACGGCTTTGTCTTCAACACTTGAAATCGTATTGCAAGTGAGTTTAAAGAGTCATACGACTCTGTTTGTCATTTAAGTGTTAATTATTTAGCCTAGCAAAGATTACCTACAAATACCATAAACGTTTTCATGCTATAATATTTACCTAGCATGCGTCGCATGCGAGCTTAGCAGCTCGGTAATAACCATGATATATTTATAATGTAAACCCTAGTTACCATTCGAACATCCTCACGAATTAGTTCTCAACCTTTGTTGAGGTAACGAAATCGTATGCAAAATGAAACTATGAGTCATACAACTCTGTTGAACTTGAGTTCATCCACAAGGATGCAATCGTGGCTCTGTTTATAAATTCATTATATTTTTAATACTATTTAACTACATTGTTTGTCTATGAAATCGTATTGAACTCTTGGTTCTATATTTTTGTTTTGCTTGATTATTAAAACAATATTATATATGATAACATCATGTCTTAGCATTAGCAATAATGGTTTTCTTGGTAATGTATAATGAATCGGTTTCTATGTGTTTACTAAACTGGATATTATGACTTAATAATCATACTTACTCTATATAATGAATATAACAACACTTTTGAATATGTCAACCCTAGTTCTGTTCTGCCATATTTTAATAGGGATTTATAACAGGAATAAAATGTTATTCTACAGTAATATAATGAAAATCATAGATATAACAATGATATCATAATGTAGATAGCATAACCTAAGAAAACATGTTTGCATATAATTTAACCCTAAGCAGAGCCATTGAAATTGATATAACATATAATTCATTAACAACTACTAATTTTACGCATAAATTACTAAACATATGTAAAAGTAAATATATTGAATACTAATAAACAGTAGTAGAACTTGACTGAAAGAATAGACTGAATCCAATCCAAAGTTCGTCATTCCTCCCAACCAATCTTCCAGAATAGCCAAACTTGCTGATATTGAAACCCCCGATCTTGTTTGTTGGACCACAACGACAAATACATCTAAAGCAACTAGAACTATCACTCAATTCTCATCTCAACAAAATAATTTCCCTCTTCCATCCAAACCTCATGTTTGTCTGATGGGAATAGCTTCATAAAGAATTGCCTAGGACTTAGGTCTATAATGAGCCTCCTGCTCTCGAATCTCCACCTGAAATTCTGACCTTAAAATAGGGATGATGCCTCCCTCACCCGTTGAGATATTAATTAGTGGTTTTCACCACTATGGGAATTCTTCCCAACACATGTCATTCCTCCTTTTCGGCCAGCAAACACTCTTTCAACAACTACTTGAAATTGGATTCTCCTGTTTATATTTATTAAAGAATAAAAATAATATAATATCCTCAAACATGTGTATTTGACCACACTTGGTCAAATAATGGTTCAACAACAATTAAAAACATTATTACAAAGTATTTAAACTTTAACTAAGGGTCTAGGGGTATTGCATACACTCCCCCTTAAAGATAACACCATCCTCGATGTTATTCAATATTCCATTGTTTCATCTTGAAATAGAATTGATATGCTTCCTGCATTTTACTTTCCAATTCCCAAGTAGCCTCTTCGGGACTAAGGTGCATCCACTGCACTTTTACTTGTCCAATAATTTGGTTCCGAAGGATAAGCTCCCTCCTATCGAGGATGCGATCTGGTTCCAGTTAGAATTCTCCTTCCGGTTCCACCTAAATAACATTCCAATAAACAACATGAGTAGCATGATGTATCTATTTATTTAACAAAGAAACGTGAAAAAAATTATGTACTTTTACCGCAGGTGGTAATGCCAACCGATAAGCTACCGGTCCAATCTGATCTAGTATTTCAAAAGGACCACAATACCTAGGTGCTAGTTTAGCACAATTCCCCACCCTTAGGGAACTTTTTCTTGGTTTTACCTTTACATAAACATGGTCTTTATCCTAGAACTCTTTCTGAGTTCTTTTTTAAATCAACGTAGATCTTTTGTCTATCTTGAGCTACCTTCAAATTTTGTTGCACCTGTTTCACGGTTAGCTCCATATATTTTAACAATTCATGACCCTAGAATTAGTCTATCAATGGGACTACTCCATGAAACTGGAGTGTTGCACTTACGTCCATACAATATTTCAAATGGAATCATTTTAGCAGAAATCTAGAAATGATTATTATAAGCAAGCTCAACTAAGTGTAAATAGTCTTCCTATTTTCCAAGTTTGTCCATAACATACATCCTAAGCATGTCTTCTAAAATCTGATCAACTCTTTCTGTTTGACCATCAGTTTGAGGGTGATAAGATGTACTAAAAATCAATTTAGTATCTAACCTTTAAAACAAATCTTTTCAAAAATTATTAGTAAACTTTGGATCTCTGTTAGAAACAATTATTTTAGGCACACCATGCAATCAAAAAATTTCTCTCATAAATATATCAACAATATTACTAGCTTTATAAGTAGATTTAATAGGAATAAAATGTGCAACTTTACTCAACTTGTCAACCACAACCATGATAGAATCATTATGTTTATTATTTCTAGGTAAACCAGTTATAAAATCCGTACTAATGACTTCCCATTTCCATTATGGAATGGGCAAGGAATGCAATAAGCCTGCTAGATGTTGGTGTTCAGTTTTCACTTGTTGACATTGCATGCACTTGGCTATGTATTCAATACCTTCTCTTTTCATATTAGACCAATAATATTCCTTCTTTAAAATTGTAATCATTTTCTGATAACCTAGATGTCCTGAATAAGGTGTTTTATGCATTTCATTCATTATTAACAGCTTTACTTTTGTAGAATTTGGCACATACAATTTATCCTTATACATTAATAATGTATTTTTTATAAATTTAAAATCTAATTTTACTTGTCTTTCTTCATTTTCTGCTATTTTATCCTTTATTTTCTTATATTCTTCATCATTAATTGTTGTTGTTTTTATTTTAGTTTCTAAATTAGTTTCATAACTCCTATTTGAAGCCATGTACAACATGTTAGCACAATGACTTAAGGCATAGCTACTTTATTTTATTTTCCTTTAATATGTTTTATCTCAAAATCATATTTGCTTAAAAAGGAAAGCCATTTGTCTTGTCTTGCGTTTAAGTTTTGATGATCGAAAAGATACTTTAAACTTACATTATCTATTTTTAATAGGAAACGTCTACCAATCAAATAATGACGCCACATTTTCAATGCATGAATTATAGAAGAAATATCCCAATCATGAGTTGTATAGTTTGTTTTGTGTTCTTTTAACTTTCTTGACTCATAGGATACCACATAATTATCTTGCAATAGTACCCCTCCTAGTCCTTCCTTGCATGCATCCCTACAAACAATAAACTCTTTATAAGGATCTGCAATCTTGGAGATAAGTGCGGTTGTTAATAAATGTTTTAATTTGTTAAAACTTTCTTCACATTTAGCACTCCATTTGAATTTGTTTCCTTTCTTCTATAAATAATTTATAGGATAAGCGATTTTCGAAAATCCTTCTATAAATTTTCTGCAGTAACCAGTTATTCCCATGAATGATCGTACGTCAGATACATCTTTAGGTATCGACCATTCCATAATGGATTTCACTTTATCAGGATCAATTGATATACCTTCTTTAGTTATTACATGTCCTAAGTACTGAATCTTATCTTTAAAGAAATCGCATTTGCTAAACTTTGCATAAAGTTCTTGTTCTCTTAACACTTGTAGTACAATTCTTAAATGTTCTTCATGTTCTTGTTCGTTCTTAGAATAAATTAAGATATCATCAATGAATATGAAAACGAATTTATCTAAGTATTTACTTAACACATTGTTCATTAAACACCTGAATATTGTTGGTGCGTTTGTCAACCCAAACGACATTACGACAAATTCGAAATGACCATACCTGGTCCTGAAAGCAGTTTAATAAATGTCTTCATCTTTTACTCTTACTTGGTGATATCCCGAGCGCAAATCTATCTTAGAAAAGATAGTTGCTCCTCTGAATTGATCGAATAGATCATCAATTTGGGGTAGCGGGTATCTATTTTTAATAGTCATCTTGTTTAATTGTCTATGTTCAATACATAATCTTAAAGTGTCATCTTTCTTTTTAACAAAAATTATTGGTGCTCCCCAAGGGGACACACTTGGTCGTATATACTTTTTGTCAATTAATTCTTGAATTTGATATTTTAATTCATTTTAGTTCCAAGATGCTCATTCTGTAAGGAGCCTTAGAAGTTGGTACTGCTCCTAGTATGAGATCGATTGAGGAATCAATCTCTCTTTTAGGAGGCAATTCTAGAACATCTTCTGGAAATACATCCTTAAATTATCTTATTATGGGAAGGTCATTTATGTCAAGTTTGTCACTTTTATTTCTATCATCTAAAATTTGAACAAAAAACACTTTACACCCTTTTCTAACTGATCTTTTCATTTGTAAAGCAAAGATTTCTCTTATTGTAACCTTTCTAGGAATTCCTTTCACTAAAACAGATTAGTTTTCTTCATCCTTACATGTAAAATAATTTTCATAACAGTTCAAAATAACTTTATGTTTCTCTAACCAATCCATTCCTATTATCATGTCATAGGATCCTAAAGGTAAAATATTCAAATATGCATGTGTTTTCATGTCATTCATGTAAAATTCATAGTTTTCAACAAAACTAGTCACTTTTCCTTTTGTGCCTGTAGCTAATTGCACTAACCATGATTTGTCAAATTTACTTTGCTGAAGTTTACATGCATCTAGCATTCTAGGAGATATGTAACTTAGACTTGCACTTGGATCTATCAACATAAAAATATGTTTATTTTGTAACATACCTTCTATTTCGACCATTGTTGATTGATGTTTTTCCTGTTGATTCTCCAATCTTGCGCTAATCCTTGGCATACTTCTGCCCACATCACCTACAGTGGTTTCTTGTTGTATAGAATGTATATTATTAATAATTTTATTCGTCTTTGGACAATCCTTAAGATAGTGTGGTTCACCACACTCCTAACACTGTAATGGACCTTTTGGATTATTACCCTTGTTATTTTAACAGATGTATCTCTTCTTTGAAAATTTGCTACATTATGAGTTTTATTTCTGAAATTATTACCTTGATAATTTGCTACATTTTGAGGTTTATTTCTGAAATTACTACTTTGATCATTTCTATGGTTATTTCCAGCACTTTTCAAAAATTTATTAACTCTTTTCTGTTGGTCAAAGTGTCTTCCTTTCCATACTGGTAAACTATCTCTTTTGTTTTTATTTTGATCAAAACATAAATTAGCTTTCCTCATTGCTTCTTCCAATGTTTTTGGATTATCCTACGCAATTCTCTCTTTATACATAATAGGAAAACAACTTGTTGGCAGGAGGTTTGGTAAGGAAGAATCGCAACATCGTCGATGTTGCGACACGTCAGAAGAGGTTGCGGAAGGAAGAAGGATCTATTATTTTATGTATTTTTTGAGTCATTTGTACTGCAAAATGCGGGTTTTTGGGTCATTGGACCATATGAGAAGTAATTTAGAGCTAAGTATACCGCAATAGGCGGGTTTTTGGGTCATTTGGACTATGTCAGTTAGATTTTGGGTCATTTGTCTAGGAGTCAGTTAGGAATTTGTTAGTAAGTGGACAAGCATTATAAAGGCAGAAGCCTATATATAGACAGAAAGTTGTAGGTCGTAGGGAGAAGAGGGAGGAAGAACGGGGAGATTGGAGAGATCAGAGAGATGTTTTTGGTATGTGTTTTGTGCGTATGTTCTGAGATCCAGAGATATTGCTGAAGTATGTGATCTACAGAGGCATTGTATTGGGTTTTTACAGCAATAATATGATGTGATGTGATGAAACTGTTTCTGTGCAATCCTGGTGTGTCTTCTGTCTTTTGATGGTAATGCAATGTTTCTTTGATGCAATAGTCGCTTTACTGTTATAATTTGCCGCAACAATGAATATTTCCATTAAATGATGCTATGAGTACAATAGTGTTGAAGTAAATGCCTAGATCTATTGTTGAATGTTGCAATAAGATTAAGTAGTTGATACATCCTCCATTAGGAGGAAACATGGTTCCGTCCACTCTCCCTTGATCGCCTTGGGTGAGACCTCATCTACTCTGTAGGTGTTGCTGGGCAGGATAAAACCTGTCTGGGCCGATGCTCAGGGAGATTGTGGTGGGTTGGTGTCGACAGTGATGGGAACCCCTGTCGACTAGGTTTGAGTCAACAAATGGTTCCGTTTCCAGCACCCTGTGCAAAGTGAAAGGAGGATATGTTGTGGCACCCAACAAAACCGGAGATCCAAGAATGGTTTGATCAAAAGTTGCAGGAATTCGTTGAAGAAGAAAGTTGGAACACTCGACTGATAATAGGTCAGTGGGTAGATAGACATATTCACGATGGTCTGCATGAATGGTTCTTCTGTGAGTTCCCGGTCCTGTTGTTCGAGTGGTTGGAGAAGTTGACCTTACAGAAGAGGAACTTCCAAGGTGGTGAACCGACGACCTGGACCCCCGAGTTGATTCAGGAGTTGCAGGAAGTTGATAATAAAGCATCACGGGCTATCGAAGTATGGTTCGATATCATCCTAGAGGGCTATATCACAGAATTCACAGTTGATACTCATAAATCCTATAGTGAAGCCGAAAGATATTTTTTCCGCGAACCCCGGGGTAGGTTTCTGTTGTCACTTCAAATGTTGATTAAGATGCTTATTTTCGAAAAGGGTATATTGAAGATGCATCTTGATTAGTAGACAGCCTGGTGGGCGGAGGCCGTGGGTACCGCAACAGTTGGGGGTGGTACATGGAATGATAAGGGGAAGATGGGTGAAGGTCATGATGAGACTGCGAGTGAAGCCAAGGAAGAAAGTGGTCTTACGAGGGGAGAAGCAAGGTTCCGACAAGAAAAGAGGCAGAGGACAGGAGAAGTTCCTGCTACGGTCGAACCACAAGGCCATGAAGGAAGACCACACGGGATGAAGTGACCTCACAGTCTTGACAAGGACAACCAATCTATGCCCAGGATAGAGGCAGGACCAAACCCTAGCACAACCGTACCCACAACTCTGCTCACTATCTCTCAAATAGCAAGAAATACCACTTTGACACCGCCGAGTTCGTCAATACAACAGAAGTTAATCGGTAGTAGTACAGCGAAAGGAGGAAGGAATCCCATAATGGCGGGAAAGGATACTAAGTTACCGTTGTTCCAAGGAAATGGAACAGATAACCCTGAACAGTACTGGTTTCTATGTGAGGCTGTATGGACCGTCAAATAGATCACTGATGATGATGATAAAAAGGGACAATTGGTGATGACTCTTCGAGGTCGTTCTTTGGACTGGTTTATGAAATTTACGCAAGTTCCTGTCGGCACTCTGGCAAGAACCCTAGATGATATTCATACAGGCCTGATCGTAGAGTTCCGGAAGCCCAAATCTGAAGCACAATACATCGTAGAGCTCAAAGAGATTAATCAGTATCCCAATGAGACTATGTGGTATTTTGATCAGCGATTTAAAACGCTGATGGAAAGGGTCAGTTTCGACATGAGTACTGTCCAACATAAGGAATGGTTTATCGCAGCCTTGCTTCTGCATATTTGGCTACCACTGATGCAGCAGAACATTACCACACCGAGTGAAGCTTTGGAGATTGAGATGCGGCTGGAAGCATCGCCTATTGGGGACAATGCAGCTGGGATGTCGCAGATCCAAACATAATTAGCTAACCTAACCATCCAGTTACAAGATCTGAAGAAAGGCAAGGAGCAACGTGAAGAAGCCTAGTGTACGCGATGTCGGGGAGGAGGACATACTAAGGATAATTGCCCAGACTTCTGCAACTATCTAGTTTCGGGAGCACCAAATCCGTTGAATGGTGGTAACATGCTGTGGTGTCATGTCTGCCACGTATACGAGCACGACCATGACAATTTCCCATACATGCATAAAATGGTCACAACCCCAAGGAATCTTTATTGTACATTTTGCAAATCAGTGGGTCACGATGACAAGGATTTTCATGCATATGGGTTGCTACAAGAGAGATTGTATGATGCGTTCTATGTAAAGGATGACCAGCGTGTCATACAATAGTCGCAACCGCAGCCGCAGGTAGCCTAGCCGCTACCTAAACCACAGATGCAATTTGTACCACAACAACAACAATCGCCACAGTTCATGCCGCAATATGCTCCGATGTCGATGGATCCACAGCAGCCACAATATGTATAGCAACCGCATTATGCACATCAAGGGAAAGGAATGCAACCGACACCAATGCAGCAACAGTTCAACCAACCACAGTACCAACAGCAGGGAGGATTCCGGGGAGGATACTGAGGAGGACATGGCAGAGGATTTGGTCGAGGAGGAGGACGAGTTGGTCGCATACCTATTCAATGCTATCACTGTGCGGTATGGGGACACTACCAGCGAGACTGTCCACTGCTACAGAACCAGTGTACGTTCTGTTTTGTTAATGATCACATGGTTGAGAATTGTTCGTAGTTGATTGCATGATAGCAAGCAGGGAATGCTCTCCAGTTGCAGAACCAACCCTAGGCACAGCAGCCTACCCAAAACCAAGTGCAGCAACCAGTGTAGAACCAAAATATGCGGCCAAATCAGAATCAAAATGTGAACCCACCTGGGAATCCGTCGCTGAACCAAACCCAAGGTGCAAATATCGCGACAAATTCTGCAGAGCCAAGACCACAAGATGCTTCCGTCGCTGTGTTCACTCGTGGAGGAAAGACAATTGGAGAGGATAGCACAATGATCTAGTTAGCCGGACAAAAGAAGGTATCATTTGACATTAATGCATAGAGGGAGGCATTTCTTCAAGCACGTCGTGCACTAAAAAACAACCGAGGTAAAGCTGTTGTGTACGACATGCCCTCTACTTTTTAAACTACTTCAGAGGCTGGCCCGTCGCAGAAGTCCAGAACACTTCAAGCATTTTTGGAACATTGTTTATCCCTAGCAATAGATCCCGACGCTCTTGCTGCAATTGAAGCTTTGTTGCGACGACTGGCCCAGGATCAACAAGAGCTAGCGATTAATTCCTTACAATGACAGAAGATGGGTAAGGAGATGCAGATGAATATTCAAATTGGTGACTATGATGTTGATTCATTTATTATAGATCTTGGTTCGAATGTCAACAGCTTGACCAAACAGGATTTCCAGAAGATGGGGAGTCCCCCATTGAGCTGGTCTCCTGTACAGCTCCAGTTAGCTAATCACGCTAAGGTGACATCGATTGGGAGAGTTCCATGAATGGTGGTGGACATTGAGGGAATGAAAACATATGTTGACTTTGATGTAATAGAAGTAGTTGAAGGAGGAAGCTCTTATCCCACATTACTGGGGATTGGATGGGCTAATGATAGTGGAGCTGTAATTAACTTCAAGCGATGGATGATGACTTTTGAAAATCGTGATCTCAGAGTTATCGCCCCATTGGATCTGGCTGAAGGACGTCGCTGCATAGAGCCAGTGAAGGATGACGACCCCAGTGGATGGGACCATGCATTCAATATGTTTGAAGATTATATCCATCCAACTGCCAACGGTGAGCTAGGATGGCATAGTGACAGCTTTGCATCTTCTGACTCTGATGATGCGCTAGAATATTGGTAGAACCACTTGCATGAGGTGTCGCTCCATAAATGTGGGTTGATCAGGCAGTCATTATGCTATGTCGCAACTGAAACGGTCACACTACCAATATATGAAGGACTGCCTGGCTTATCTGACTTTCTGACGGTGTTTGAGGAGAGAGTTTCCAAACCATAGTGATTGTTGGCATTGAACGAAGCAATGAAGGCTGCTCCAGCACGCTGGTGGGAAACACACAAGGCATCAATTGATGGATGGTCAAAATGCAGAAGATTGATGATGGTACGCTTCGGTGATACCGAGGTTTACCACACTGGAAAGTATGATAGTCGAAACGATCTTGGTGGTCACTTGATGGAGTGTCAACGGTTATGGGTATCACAACCAAGAGACGAGTGGGTCCATGCTTTTATCCATACTCTGGATGAGATGCCACGATCATGGTATACTGCAGCTGAGTTGGGAGGAGAAATTTCTACTTGGCTAGAGCTCACAGTGTGTTTTACCCATACATTCAGTTTTGCGGATGCCGATCCAGAGGTCAATAATGCATTACAACTCATCCATGATGTAATTCTGTAGGTTGTCCTGGTGGCATATCCCGTGGATCGGCACACGCACTGCCAGATGCAGTCTCTCATGGAATGCTTCAATATTAGTGGTGGACCAAAAGATGGTGATGATCCGCGGAATGTGAATATCCCGGAATTAGAAGGAAGTCATGTTGTGGTATCACCTGATGCACCAAGTGATATGATTAGTCAGCCGCTGAAGATCCGCAAGATTAACATTGGGGCAAAGGAAAATCCGAAGTTCGCAAATGTTGGGGATTACTGGGATGATGAGCTGATAAGCAAGGTCATTGATTTGCTCCATGAGTTTCAGTACTTAATTACCACAAATTTTTCTGACATAAAGGGGATTCTGGGCGACTTAGGGGAGATGAAGATTCCATTAAAACCGGATGCTAAGTAGATCCGGTAGCGACCCTATTGATTGAATCCACGACATAAGGAGAGGGTCAAGGTAGAATTGGATCGCATGTTGGACGCCGGTATCATTGAACCAATTGATGAGTCGGAATGGATTAGTCCTATGGTGGTACAGGATAAGAAGACTGGCGAAGTGCACATTTGCGTCGACCTCAAGAAGGTAAATGATGAATGTTTGCATGATCCATTCCCATCCCCATTTACTGACGAAGTGCTCAAAGGTGTGGGTGGCCAGGAGATGTACTCTTTCACAGATGGGTTCTCCGGCTACCATCAAATACACATTGCCAAAGAAGATCGCCATAAGACAACTTTCATTACAGAATGGGGCTTCTTTCAGTACACCATGATGCCATTCGGCCTGAAGAATGCACCTACGATTTTTTCGTGGGTTGTCGTTGCTGCATTCAAATATTTTATTTAGCAGTTTTTTCCGGTATACATGGATGATTGGACGGTCTATGGTTTGGTCCGCGATCATCTGGCGAATCTGCGGTTGATGTTGGAGCAATGTCGGCAGCACCCGATATCTTTGAACCTAAAGAAATGTATCTTCTGTGCACTGTTTGGTATACTGTTGGGTCATATTGTGTGTAAGCAAGGATTGTTGGTCGACCCAGCGAAGATTGCGCTCATTCTGAGTTTGACACCGCCGACTACTGTCAAGCAATTACGGACGACGCTGGGACACACGGGGTATTATCGCAAGTTCATCAAGGGTTATGCTGCGATTACCGCCCCTATGGAGAAGTTGTTGAAGAAGGATGTGGTATTATAGTGGAGCCCTGAATGTTAGGATAGCTTGGAGACACTAAAGACGAAGATGGATTCGGCGTCGATATTAGTATTTCCTAACTGGAGTAAGGAGTTCCATGTTCATGTTGATGCCTCATTGATCGCGCTGGGAGTGGTATTGGCCCAAACCGAGGAGGGGGATCTTGATCACCCCATTGCTTTTGCTAGCTGGTGTTGAATATTGTAACTTCTAAGAATATTATATTTGTATATTATTTATTCCGGAGATGTTCCATGCCTCCGATGTGATTATACTATGAATCCGGAGATGTTTATTCCTCCAAATTGGTTGTGGTAACTAGGGTTATTAGACCCACCATGTGGGGGTCGGCCCAGTCAGTTATAATAGGGTATTTAACCTAATGGTTAAATACGAGCCTACATGTACTTGTGTAAAATACATGTTAGTGTAGTGTATAAATGGAGGAGGTATGTTCCTCATTTGATACACTCACTCACTTAAGAGAGGCACACTTGTGGAGGAGAGGTCTGCTATGGTGGAGAAGGAGATCATGTCTTTGGTTTGCATCTTTGTATATTGCTGGTCATCTATATTGAGGAAGCTTTACTGGGTTTTCTACCCCATGAGGGTTTCCCAGGATAAATCTGTGTCTCTTGTGTTTATGCTATGCTTGTTGTTTCTTCAGTGATCCTGTATATGCTATCATTGTGAAATGGAATGTAATGCTGTTATTTTCTGTCTTAACATATTGAATTTTACAAGCTGGAAGTTGTCATCTGCAGAAAGAAAATACACTACTACGGAGAGGGAAGGTCTGGAAATGGTTTATGCGTTGCAGAAGTTTCACCATTGTTTATTGGGAGGCCATTTCAAGATGTTCACAGATCATTCTGCATTAAAATACCTAGTCAATAAGCCTGTGTTGGAGGGGAAAATCTGTCGATGGCTACTTCTGTTTCAGGAGTTCGATTTTGAAGTAATTGTGAAGCCAGGGCGGTTAAATGTTGGCCCAGATCATCTCTCCCGGATTGAAATAGGAGAGGAGCCAACTAGCATTGAATATGGGTTGCCTGATGCGCAATTTTTTTAAAGTTGGAGTCGCTGATAGATATTTTGAAGAAATCATTCAGTTTCTAGCGACAGGTACCGCCCTAGAGGAATTCACCACTAGTTAGAAGAAGAAGTTGGTAGTCAAGGTTGCAGACTTCCAGCTAATTCCAAGAGCGCTATACAAGATGGGTGCACTATCATGGTCGTGCGATGGCAATGAAGGTGCTTCGAGTGGGGCTCTGGTGGCCTACTCTGCATAGTGATGCAACAGATTATGCACGGTCTTGCGACGTTTGTTAGAGAACCAGGAAGCCATCCAGACGGGATGAGATGTCGTTGATGCCTCAGTTGACATTGCAGCCATTCGACAAATGGGCAGTAGACTTTGTGGGACCTATCCATCCACTGAGTAAGTGCACTGGTGCTAGGTATATCATCACAATGATAGATTACTTGACACAATGGGCAGAAGCTGCACCAGTCATTGATTGTTCCGTGGCCATAGCCGCGCGGTTTCTCTTTGACCACATTGTCACTCACTTTGGCTGCCCCAAGATATTGTTGAGCGATCAAGGCAACCACTTTCTCAATCACACCATCAACGCATTGACAGGGGAGTTGCATATATAGCATAAGAAGAGTACACCCTATCATCCGCAGGAGAATGACACGATGGAGGCTTTCAATAAAATATTGGAGCATGCGCTGACAAAGGTGTGCAATGTGAACCACGATGACTGGGATCTAAAAATCCCAGTAGTATTGTGGGCCTATCGCACCACATGTAAAAGACTGACAGGGCAGACACCATTCAAGCTAGTGTATGGGAAAGAAGCGGTTATGCCTATGGAGTATATCATTCCGAGTCTGCACATAGCAGCAACAACCGGTATGGATACTCTGGCCGCATTAGAGGAATGTCTCGTGCAGTTAATCCAGCTGGAGGAAGATCGCTTTATCGCCGGTTTCCATGAGGGTGTGTAGAAGGACCGCGAAAAGGATTGGCATGATCGCCACATCAAGAACAAATAGTTTCAACAGGGTGATTTGGTGTTGGTGTATGACAACAAGTTTATGAAACATCTAGGAAAATTGTAGATGCATTGGTTTGGTCCGTATTGCATTAGTAGCATTACTTCAGGAGGAGCGGTACAGTTACAGCAGTTGGATGGAGCGATGCTCCCAAAGTTGATTAATGGTAGTAGGTTGAAGCCCTATCAGTTGGGCTTGGAACAACGCAATGCCTGACTCGCATCATAAAAAAAAGTGTAGATTGATTGGTGGCAGGATGGCGCACCAATAGGGACGGAATGCGAAAGAAGGGAGGCTTCTGTCGCAAGTTAGGAGCGGTCTGTGACAAGTGGCAAGGTCTTGACTGGGTCAAATCAGCAATAAATGCCAAAAGTTAAAACAGTTAATTAATGATGCTTGTTCAAATGATGGCCATTAATGGTAGATCTGGCCGATCGGCTGATAGGATCGACGACGGATTTACGTCATTAATACAGGATTTTGGTTGAATTAATGCAAGATTTAGTGATGATTATGAAGAATTCAGCTGGAAGCTATAAGAATGGGTCGAAGTTGGTCAGAAGGCACCGAGATTTTAGTTGTTAAGTTCCTGTGCAGAGCTGACGAGTATTGTTATAAGTTTGGCGAGTATAGTTGTGCGTTGGCCAAGGTTCAGTTGCACTTGCAGAGTGTTGTTCGGACGAAGAAGCTCTCAGTTGTGAGTGTTGGGTAAGGTATGCCACGAGATCTAGAAACGGTTGAGATTAGTAGTGAGTTTGAGTCTCCTTTCACCGGGATTGTAGTTGAGGAAGAAGTTGCGTCTATGGGAGACGTCAATCTTCAGGCGGAAGTTGCAAACATGCCGGTGGGAGCATCTGTCGTCATTAAGAAGTGTCGAGGGGATCATCATTATGAGTCCCTGCAGAGAAAGAGGCAACTAAGATCATTCGTCGGGGTGGTAGGAGAAGCTCAGGTGCAGGTCGGGTAGTCCAGTCACCGCGTTGATGAATCTTCCCCATGGGAGGGACTGTCGGCTATTGACATCCCTGTAAAATTAGTCACAATAGATCTAATGAACAAGTAAATCAATCACAACCGATGAACATAGAAAATATGGTGTAAAACTGTGTAAAACATGCACAGTGCTCAATATCCCAATAAGGGTGAATAATTACAATACAATATTCTGACAATGACTGAGCAATTCGAATTGACTAAGTAGGCCATTTGAATCACTGAATGGAGTAGCTTGACTCCAACTAGGAGTCCTCATCATCAATCAGTGGTGGTCATCAATGCACAAGAACCAGTCATCCAGGTGTCAATCTGAGTCTAATTGAGTGTAACGTGTGTAACTGAAGTGTGTAGCACTGATATAGGGAAGGAGACTCAGTGGAGGGCGCATGGGAGGCTTAACTGAAGTCAGAACAAGTCATCTAGTCAATCTGGAGGTCCAACGGAGTGAAACAGTGAGTCGGGAGTGAAACTAGCCTCAAATCAAGGAGAATCGGAGCTAACTGAGTGTAACTGAAGTGGTAGGTGAAAAAGTGCACCCTTCTCTGGTAGTAGGTGAGAAGTGGGCGCCTTCCTGACTAGGAGGGCTGAAAGTCTGATGTAAGAAGCTCCCGAGTGCTAGAATGAAGTGGTTAAGGTGCTGGAGGCATCAACCTAGTGACTGGGATGCATGCAAAATGCATGCAAACCCTACAGTTTGCATGCAAACCCTAATTGCATGCAAGGTCCTGAAAATGATGATGTGGATATCCAAACACCCCCCCTCAAGCTAGACTATGATGTGCAAAAAATAATAATCTAGGGCCCTGGTAACTAAGACCAAAGGTCACCCCAATACAATAATAATCCAAACTAATAACAGTCAATAAACCGAGGAAATGGGGAAAACCTCATGGGAAAATACCCCCCCTCAAAATAGACTATAGCACACCAAAAGATTTAACTGCTCCAAAATCAAGTAGATATGTCTAGAGGTATCTTACTCTTGGGAGTAAATGGATCATGCTCCAAAAACATGTGCTTGAATTCTCCATCAATGGATGCAAGCGAATGTGGAGACTTTATGAGCTTGCTCTTCATATCGAAAATGGTGAGAACAAATCTGAAAATATGAGGATGATCCTGGAACCTATGATTCAAACCAAGTGAGGTAGGAATAGCTCCAATCGGATCAAACAGATCTTGAAACTTGAACTTCTTATCAATAGAAGTTAAATCAGCTCCAAAAATAGATGAATGGTTTCTTGAGATCTCCTTTGAACCAACAAGGGTGAGATCAAAACCAAAATCAGCAGAAAGTGCATGAGAATTGAACTCAAGCGAATGGTAGTGCTCTTCATCTTCATTAAAAATCTGAGAAACTTTGCATATGATAGAACATAAGTCTATAGGAGGCATGCAATCAACTAGGGCGAATGCTTCACCTCCAAAATCAGATTTTACCTCCAAAACATCAAGTAGATCATTATTCTGCATGTCGACAAACTTATGTGAAAGAGAGGATTCAGGAACCTCTTTGGAATTTAGAGTATGAGCTTGTTTATCTTGCTCAGAATTCGAAATACAAGACTTTGAGAGAGTGAGTTTTGAATCTATAGTTTCTTCTTCATCTTGAACAATTGTTGAGGCCAATACATGATCGGAAAGAACACATAAGGAAATCTCACTGGGCTTGTTCTCCAAAAGGCTAGCATGATCCTCTTCTTCCTGCTTTCCAAATTCTCTGTCAAGTTGGACCCATAGATCACTTGGATTTTCAGTAGTATTACTGAGGTAGCGCATACAAGGAGACATAGCAAGACACATTGCTCCAAAAGCTCTGTCACAATCATTGAGCCAATCATTCTCCTCTTCATCGGAATCAAAATCTCTTGTATTACCAATGCACATATCAAAAAGACATTGTCTCTTCAAGAATGCAATCATCTTTGGTTTCCATTCATCATAGTTGAATGGAGTAAGAATATTTTGTGAAGAAGAAGTCTCCATCTTTGCATTAGCGAATGCACATGGAGAAAGTAAGAAACCTGCAAATCACACACAAACAAACACTATGTTTTCAGCCTTGCATGCACATGAGCGAATGCACATGAGATTTTGCATGCCACTGCTGAAATATATTGGTAAGCAATTCACTCAATCTTCATGTAGAACACCTATAGAAAAGAAGTCTTGTCCCTGCCATGGCTCTGATACCATGTAAAATTCATCACAGCAGATATAATGAACAAGTAAATCAATTACAACAAATGAACATAGAAAATATGGTGTAAAACTGTGTAAAACATGCACAGTGCTCAATATCCCAATAAGGGTGAATAATTACAATACAATAATCTGACAATGACTGAGCAATTCGAATTGACTAAGTAGGCCATTTGAATCACTGAATGGAGTAGCTTGACTCCAACTAGGAGTCCTCATCATCAATCAGTGGTGGTCATCAATGCACAAGAACCAGTCATCCAGGTGTCAATCTGAGTCTAACTGAGTGTAACATGTGTAACTGAAGTGTGTAGCACGGATATAGGGAAGAAGACTCAGTGGAGGGCGCATGAGAGGCTTAACTGAAGTCAGAACAAGTCATATAATCAATATGGAGGTCCAACAGAGTGAAACAGTGAGTCGGGAGTGAAACTAGCTTCAAATCAAGGAGAATCGGAGCTAACTGAGTGTAACTGAAGTGGTAGGTGAAGAAGTGCGCCCTTCTCTGGCAGTAGGTGAGAAGTGGGTGCCTTCCTGACTAGGAGGGCTGAAAGTCTGATGTAAGAAGCTCCTGGGTGCTAGAATGAAGTGGCTAAGGTGCTAGAGGCATCAACCTGGTGACAGGGATGTATGAAAAATGCATGCAAACCCGAGAGTTTGCATGCAAACCCTAATTGCATGCAAGGTCCTGAAAATGATGATGTGGATATCCGAACAATCCCTGGGTATATCCCTCCCAGTCGGCCGAATGCAACCTTGCGCAAGCTGAACCTGAAGCAGAAGTATGGTGTGAAGATTCCTGCGCTCCCTGTCGGAATGGATTTCTCTGTTGATATTGGGCCAGCGTTGATGTGCCTCCGCTATGATTATCATGATATGGTGGCCTATCCTACCATTGCATCGGTCCCATATGTGCCCGGGTCATGCCTTACCGCGACGCCAATTGTACAGGACTGGGCACCAGGATTGAAGCAAGCCGGCTTGTTAGGGTTTATTAACATGCCGCATTTTGGGAGATTGGTGGAAGTTAATGCGTGCGTGAAGTAGATGCTTGCGTGATTCCATAGTAGTTCGTTGTGGCTGGACAATGAAATTCCGGTCACTATTGATTTAATTTCGCACATTACCGGATTGCCTAAAGATGGGGTCGACCCATCGCAGTTCTTCCAAGGGAAGGAGAATGACAAAAATCGGGCTGGACAACTCGTTAAGAAGTATGGTTTGGTAACAGATGGTCGTGGGTATCGCAACAGTAGTATTAATGATCAAGCGATACTCACCGGCACTAAGATTTTATCCTCCAAGATGATCAGGGGTGGTCGTCCTAACCAGTGCAACTCAGGGATTGTTGCATGTGCAGTACAATGTGCGGAGGGTGTCCAAATAAATTGGTCCTTGTTTCTCTTGAATCAATTAACAGTGGATGTTGTGGCCGTTTAGGCCGGTAAGGGATTGTTTACATATAGCTGGCTGCTACTCTTGATTGCATTTGTGGCTTGGAAGGAGCCCGATGTGTACCAGGGCATGGAAGTTGAGGCTACAAAAGAGCGGCGAGGTGCGCGCTATCAAAAATTATGGTATGTACGGGAACCTGAGCGACTCCGAGATTGCCAATTGCTATTCTGTCTCTACTGGGAGATGCTTTGCAATGCCGCAACTAAGGTACTATGGATATCCAAAGAAACTGTGGCAAGATTTAAGCCAATCATGTAGTTTACGGTTTGGCCGCATGCTATTTATGTGTAGGCAAGGCATGACCCCGGTCAGCAATGGTTGCTGACCCCTTACAAGGTAACAGATGGAGCATTGGAGGCTATCGTGAATGACTGGCCATGGGAATGGCGTGAACCTGTGACGTTGGCCAAGATTGAGACTGGCGGGGTGGTGAAGGGTTCAAACGATTGTATATCGACACACAACCCACCCAGTCATCATGATTCTGATCAAGAGTCCATCAAAACACCGACGGATGACAACAGTGACCGTACCTTGGAAGAGCATAGAAGAAAAGGGCACCAGGACCCGACGACAATCAGTGGGCTGCCCCTGTCCACGGAAGCACACTTGGGTCGACTTATACAAGCAATCGTTGATGCATCCACCGCAGCAGCTCAGAAGATGATAAGGGCGACAAATGAAGGATTCCATGCACTCACTACTCATGTGGACTCTGTGTATGACCTGGTTTCGCGATGGGCACCAGACGATGCAGTGACACCACAAGTTAGCACAATCAACACCAAGCCGAGGGTGAGGAATGTGGAGATTCCCCCGATTGTGATTGTGACTGAAGACGAGGCTGTGAACGCCTTGATGCAGCAGCTAAAGAAGGTGACCATTAATGTGGACACATTTCCAGCTGAAGGGTTGACCACTATGCAGGTAGCTACTAGCCAAGAAACGATAGATTGACTGCGGGAGATTAGTGGCATGTACATACGATTGCAGTTGAGTGAGTCCGATGTGAAGCACACCATTGAAGAATTGAACAACAAGGTTGCTTCAGCATGGCAGGCCGTCGATGAACTCGAAGAACACATTAAGTAAGAACAAGCTGAGATGGCGCGCAAAATCGAAGGACTAAAAAGGGAACACGATTTCCTTATTGCGGAGAAGGCCCGTATGTGGGATGATAGTGTATAGGTCAACAGGACAGCACGGAAGGTTATCAGCATGTGTCGGATCCCACTGAAGAGATGGATGTGCCCTAATGGGTGCAACACCTAGGGGCTGCCATTGTCATGTTGCGGTAGGAGAATCAAGAGTTGAAGGCTCAGGTGAGTCCTGGTACACCTCAAGTTGAAGTTGACGACAGAAAAAGGGCGATTAGTGAGGTCGCAACTCAGATGGAGGAGCTGGAAAAGGCTGCGACGAAGCTCACAGCCAATACCATACAATTTTGGAGCCAAATTGTCCAGGACGAACAGGTTGACCAATTGATCAAGTATCGGCAGGACGCAGAGGGACAGTTGGCAACACTCAAGGCAGCCATGCACACAATGCCACCCATGGAACAGGTCGCCAAGTCTCAGGACTTAAAAGAATTGCAGCAACGGGTTACCAAGGCTGATGAGCGATAGAAGAAGCATGCTGCATAGTTGGAGCAGTGTCAGGATGTCGGGGGACAGTTCATGACCAAGGAAGGTGAAGCGCTTTAGGTGGTATAGAAGGGTCGTCAACAGGAGACGGCAAAGCTCACTGCGCATCCATCTGCAAAAGACATGGTCAAAAATCAGGTGGTGGCTACGGAAGTCAAAGAAATGGTGATGACAGTCATGCAACAGTATAAGGACTTCAAAGTGACGACCATAGAATACACCATGTCCAGTTGACGTGGCTCGAGGGCGAGCCACAAGATTGTGTTGGGGGCCTATTGGTAGGCGGTTTGGTAAGGAAGAATCGCAGCATCGCCAATGCTGCAACACGTCAAAAGAGGTCATGGAAGGAAGAAGGATTTATTATTTTATGTATTTTTTGAGTCATTTGTACTGCAGAATGTAGGTTTTTGGGTCATTGGACCATATGAGAAGTAATTTCGAGCTAAGTATATTGCAATAGGCGGGTTTTTGGGTCATTTGGACCATGTCAGTTAGATTTTGGGCCATTTGTCCAAGAGTCAGTTAGGAATTTGTTAGTAAGTGGACAAGCATTGTAAAGGCAGAAGCCTATATATAGACAGAAAATTGTAGGTCGTAGGGAAAAGAGGGAGGAAGAACGAGGAGATTCGGAGATCAGAGAGATGTTTTTGGTATGTGTTTTGTGCATATGTTCTGAGATCCAGAGATATTGCTAAAGTCTGTGATCTGCAGAGGCATTGTATTGGGTTTTTGCAGCATTAATATGATGTGATGTGATGAAACTGTTTCTATGCAATCTTGGTGTGTCTTCTGTCTTTTGATGGTAATGCAATGTTTCTTTGATGCAATAGTCGCTTTACTATTATAATCTGCCACAACAGTGAATATTTCCATTAAATGATGCTATGAGTACAATAATGTCGAAGTAAATGCGTAGATCTATTGTTGAATGTTGCAATAAGATTAAGTAGTTGATGCCACATACATCCTCCTTCATTCGACGGAAACATGGTTCCATCCACTCTCCCTTGATTTCCTCGGGTGAGACCTCATATGCTCTGTAGGTGTTGCTGGGCAGGTTAAATACTGTCTAGGCCGGTGCTCAGGGAGATCGCGGTGGGTTGGTGTCGACGGTGATGGGAACCCCTGTCGACTGGGTTTGAGTCAACACAACTCAAAAATATTTTAACTTTTGGTTTCTCTTTAGTAATATAAGGTACATAGTGTAATAAACTTAGAAACTTACTACATAATTCTTTCATAGTTAATGTTCTGAGTTTTAAATCATAAAATTCCTTGGCATTTTCCTCATAGTACTATTCCGATAGGTACTTTCTTTTAAATAATTTCTTGAATGAACTCCATGTGATATTACGTTCTTTTATGTTCTTTACTCTTTTAACATCTTGCCACCATATATATGCCTTGACAGATAGATTATAGATAGACAGTCTTGCTTTAAGTTCTGTGTCCAATAATTGTAGATTTGAAAATATTTATGCAATCCCGATAGCCATGCCTTGGCTTCCTCCCCAGTTTCTACTTCACCATTGAACAAAGGTGGTTTGATTTTTTTTAACTCTCCAAAAATTGCTTCATAATGTTTACTCTTTTTAGGAATTCGTTCTTCATCACTACTATCACTGTCATTATTTACGAAAGTTAACTTTCTTCCCTTATGTTTATATGGAGTTTTCTCATTTTCCTCATCTAATAGTTTATTCTTCACTATTTCTTGTTCAAGTAGTTTAGTGAGCAACACATTATTTAACTCTTCCCGAGCCTTCAAGATGCGTTCGTTATCTTCTTTAACACTTAAAATTTCTGCTCTTAATTCCTTAAACCAACCCATAAACTATCATTTTTTAATTCATTAACAGTTTGTAAATCAACCCATAAACTATCATTTTTTATGTTTTGTTCATAATTATTCTGTTCATGATTTTCTTGTTCACTGTGATGTAAATCATCTTCAACGGATGTCTCTACTCCTTCCATTTTCCTACAAAACAATGATTATATTTATGTTCCATAAATACCATAAGAAAAACATAAGTCACTTTGGTTTTCTGTTTGAAATGATCAAGCATGTTTGAGCCAAATTTCAGGCCTAGTATTGTAACCGTGCTCTGATACCAATTTGTCACAACCCCATTTTACTAAATTTAAAAAAAAAAATGATGTGTGCATGTTGACGACATAAATTTTTGTGTCGCAGGTATGAAATACCAAGAGGATGCAGTTGTGACTCCGCATCATCAATTGATAAGATAATTTGTATTTCTATCCTACACATGCGTTCAACAATTATTAAAGTTCTACTTGCGAAAATAAGTCATCCTTAGCTTGGCGAATACATAATGATTAATGTTAGTGACTTTGCTATCGTCATCATTTATTCAAACTTCTATTAAATTCTTATGTAACCTTTTCATAATACGTCTACTTGTTTATATTAATGGCAGCGCCATGAATTATACTCGTTGAGCTTCATTAGTGTAATCCAAAGTGTTATGACTTAATGACTTTAAACAACAAATTCCATACTATGTTTATAAGTGTGAATCAAATCGTTCTTTACTTACTATTTACCATAGTATATATCACTATATATCTATGTATTGATATTTATAAAATCATGTACATAACTATATAAACAACCTATGCTCATTTGAGCTTTGTGTTTACATTGTTATTAATAATTAATGGCACGATCTTATGGATTAAACTTAAGAATAAGAGCTACATTTATTATGCTTATAAACTAATGCATGTTCCTATTTAGACTATGCTCTTATTATTAAACTATGCTTATGTTATAAGATTACAAGCTTATGCCAAAGTTCCATGGTAAACTCAATCTATAAATGTATTTGTTAGACATATGATATGGCCACGTTAATATATATATAAACCATAAATACAATGAATTATAAGCAACCAATATATAACAACTATATCTACATATTAATATATGGAATCTACCCAACCACGTATAAGCTATACATATCATATACTTATGCTCTTTTTATGCTCTTTTGAGATTACCCATACGGATTAAGGGTTTCATAACTTATGAGAGCTAGATTAAGCATTCTCTCATGAGCCATGCTAACCAAAGCTAAGGGCTTAAAGCTTATGCGTTAAATGTTATAATCCTGGTATTGAAATGACTATATACAAGTTAATGATTTGAACATAGGTTTTATTATTGTTTTACCCACCATATATAATTGTGATCAATATACGTTCAATTTGCTATGGTAGAATGCTATGGTTATGATATACATTACCTAGATTATATGCTTCAAATCCCGAGTTCATAGCTGTACCACCTACCTGGAAATTCGTATAAGATATGGCATTAAATTAAAAGCTCTGTATATTTAATTTGATGTAATTTTGTATTAATGCGTGTCCTTCTTTGTTTAACATGGGACCACAAGAGGCTGCCAACTCGGATCAAGGATGGTGAAGCCATGTGATGGCTTGATCCTGTATTTTGTATTGGTTCGGCTCCTCGTTGTGTGGAAAATATTTGATCTCCAATCTCGATCCTTGGGATCGTAACTACTTTCCTTCCAGGGTTTAGTTGACTATGAGGTAAGGCATGCCAATTTGCTTGTTCTTCAGGGCAGCGTTATGCTGTTGCGATGAAGGGTACCTCTGTGAAGAGCTTTCCCATTCTGCAGTCGCCAAGTTTAAAAGTTATATTCATGCGTTCTCAGAAAAGCTTACAATGGTTTCTCATGCTCTTAGATGAACTCTACGACTTCCTCGTTGGATGTCTTGGGCTCTACCATAAGGGTTCATGGTTTAAAATCAAATCCCAAAGGGTTTGTTAGAATCCCATGCCGATAGCGTGCAATGAATCTCTCAGCATCTCTGTCGAATTTCAGGGTAAGTACATAAACATTTAACCCTTACTGTGTTTGTTAGGCAATCACGATGCCATTGTTTCTCGTATTTATTTCACTTTACAGTTATATATTATTTGAATATAAACAAGCTTTGTGGTGTTGTATGTTTGTAGGGAGGCATGTGGTGCAGTAAATTAGGGAACAATGGCGGCCACCATAATATGGTAAGCATTCTCCCATTTCGTATTATGGTTCATTTAATACTTATCAACTCTTTCAACCCTAACCTACTCATTAATTCATCATGCAGGTGGTCTTCGAGGTCATGGCTAATATTTGGGCGTTTAAGTCGGCAATTGTAACTGGAACCTCCATAAGAGTATGTTATTGCTTACTGATTCAATCTTATGCGTGGTAACAAACAACCACAATGATTTTTATGGATTTGTTTGATGAACAAGCCAAAATGGTTGGCTTTGTTTAAATATTTTACCATCTGGTTTTAATTATGCATGTCGGCTTGTTGTATTTCTTTAAATGAATCATTGAATACTTTCAACCTAAGGAACAATTACGGTTCTGTATTTGTAATTTTATTTATACACTGTTAAAATATTAATTCCTTCGGCATACAACCCTGCATTGTCTTTATGAGAGTCCTTCGACTCTATTATTTAAAGAATTATTGCATTCAAATTTATGTATTTCGATTGTTATTCTTATGTGTCCTTACGGTTCTGTGATTGCTTTGTTATCTAGCTCATACATATGCAATGCACTTATGTTGAGCCTTTCGGCATTGTTAAACCCTTTTGTTTTATAGAGATTGCTATGAATTAAAAACCTTACCTATTATATCTTGTTTATATGAATTCTCTATTTGTTTGACCTAAGTATTATTATGGTCACATGACGGTTTACCGTTTTTAACCTAGCTTGTTAAATGGACAAGACTTATGGCTTTGTCTTCAACCCTTGCAATCGTATTGCAAGTGAGCTTAAAGAGTCATACGACTCTGTTTATCATTTAAGTGTTGATTATTTAACCTAGAAAAGATTACCTACGAATACCATACAAGTTTTCATGCTATAATCTTTACCTAGCATGCGTCGCATACAAGCTTAGCAGCTCGGTGATAACCATGATGTATTTATAATGTAAACCCTAGTTACCATTCAAACAGCCTCATGGATTGGTTCTCAACCTTTGTTGAGGTAACAAAATCGTATGCCAAATGAAACTATGAGTCATACGACTCTGTTTAACCTGAGGTCATCCACAAGGATGCAATTGTGGCTCTGTTTATAAATGCATTATCTTTTTAATACTATTTAACTACATTGTTTGTCTATGAAATCGTATCGAACTCTTGGCTCTGTATGTTTGTATTGCTTGATTATTAAAACAATATTTTTTATGATAACATCATGTCTTAGCATTAGCAATAATGGTTTTCTTGGTAATGTATAATGACTCTGTTTCTATGCGTTTACTAAACTGGATATTATGACTTAATAATCATACTAACTCTATATAATGAATATAACAACACTTGTGAATATGTAAACCTTAGTTTTGTTCTGCCATATATTAATAGGGATTTATAAGAGGAATAAAATGTTATTCTACAGTAATATAATGAAAATCATAGATATAACAATGATATCAGAATGTAGATAGCATAACTGAAGAAAACATGCTTGCATATAATTTAACTGTAAGCAGAGCCATTGAAATTGATATAACATACAATTCATTAACAACTACTAATTTTACACAGAAATTACTAAACAAATGTAAAGTAAATATACTGAATACTAATAAACAGTAGTAGAACCTGGCCGAAAGAACAGACCAAATCCAATATGAAGTTTGTCGTTCCTCCCAACCAATCTTCTAGAATAACCAAACTTGCTGATACTGAAATCTTCGAGCTTGATTGTTGGACCACAAGGACAAAGACAGCTGAATCAACCAGAACTATGACTCAATTCTCAGCTCAACAAAATAATTTCCCTCTTCCATCCAAAGCTCTTGTTTGTCTGATGGGAATAGCTTCATAAGGCATTGCTTAGGACTTAGGTCTATAATGAGCCTCGTGCTCTCGAACCTCCACCTAGGGTTCTAACCTTAAAATAGGGATGATGCCTCCTACACTTGTTGAGATATTAATTAGTGGTTTTCACCACTATGGGCATTCTGCCCAACACATGTCATTCCTCCTTATAGACCATCAAGCACTATTTCAACAACTACTTCAGATTAGATTCTCTTGTTTATATTTATTAAATAATAAAAATAATATAATATCCTCAAACATGTGTCTTTGACCACACTTGGTCAAATAATTATTCAACAGCCATTAAAAACATTATTACAAAGTATTTAAACTTTAACTAGAGTCTAGGGTATTACATATTCTAGATTTGTCATCCATAAATTTCTTATGTCATTTTCAGCGGCTTCATGACTTAGCTTTTCGTGTAGATCAAAACACTCGCAAAGAGACCTCCCGTCAATACGACGAAATTTCTGTCTTTCTTTCAGGCTGAGTAGGATGGATTACAATTTTCCTTTCTTTTTCATGATATTGCATTATAAATCTCCCCACTTCGTCATATTCGATGTTATTGCATTAAAAATTCCTAATTCTCATACGAACAACGTTAATTATGAGAGCTTATGCATTTATATATATTTACATAGATACGAGCACAACACACAAGAAGCTTGGAAGGCCGTTTGAATCTTAGAGAGCGAGAGAGGGGGAGAAATGGATGATAAAAGACTTGTTCTCATTACGATGATGCCAATTGTGCACAACTTTGTATTCTTGGCAACCTCTCTTGTTGCTATAACAATTATTAATCATTCAATATGGAACCCAGATGTCCATACTCATCAACTTCAGGAAGATGGTTTATATGATGGCCATCTCTATTCTGAATCTGAAGGTTTTGTTTGGAATGGACATAATGTTGTAGTGGAGGAAGGTCATGGATTCCGGTGAGTGTCCATTGACAGTCACGAGAAAAGGGAAGTGCAGGCTCTTTTGTCCTTTAAAAATCATATCAAAAGCGATCCATCTGGAAAGTTGTCCAACTAGAAAGCTAAGAACTCAAAGGAGGTATGCTCCTGGTATGGTATTACCTGCACGCGACACACCAGAAGAGTTGTTTCTATAATACTTCCTAATTCCGTAGCCGATATACACGATGATTCTAAATTACTATTGGGAGGTACTCTTTTCCCATCTTTGGGGAACCTCTCCTTATTGCAAACGTTGAATCTGTCTGGTAATAATTTGGCAGGTGGAACTCCACCTGAACTCGGGAAGCTCTCATGGAATGCGCTCCACGGATCGATTTCAAAAGCGTTGTCCAATTGCACGTGCCTTAAAAAGATCGATCGTAATTGCACACGTCTTAAATGGATCGACCTTTCAAAGAACAAGTTGACTGGGACCATACCAACAGAGTTTGGTCGTCTAGTCGATCTGGAACATCTCAATTTGTCTTGGAATGGTGAATATGATCATCTCGCTGGTTTAAGTGGAAGTATTCCAACTTCTCTGGGCAACTGCATATCTCTCCGACAATTGCTGATTGACACGAACAAACTCAGTGGTCCAATCCCTTCCATTTTGGGTTTGATGAGAAGCCTATCTCATCTTGGTTTATCCCGCAACTCATTTAGAGGTCACATCTCTCCAATGCTTGACAATTTGACTCATCTATTACACATCGATGCTGCTGACAACTTCTTGACTGGAAGAATTCCAGATATGGGAAATTGTACTCAGCTAATCTATATTGTACTCAGTGGAAGAATTCCAGATATGGGAAATTGTACTCAGCTAATCTATATTGTACTCAGTGGAAGAATTCCAGATGGACTTGGGTTGATCCAAAAACTAGAGACCCTGTCTCTAACCTCTAACATATTGGACAATGTTATTCCTCCCACTCCGAGAAACTGCTCGTCTCTCAAGTATTTATTGTTGGGAAACAACCGATTATCAGGAAGTATACCATCTCAATTGGGTAAATTGAGAGAGCTTAGTGAGTTGTACATATATGTTGGATCCATTTTCTATTCTATTGATGGTTTCAGCATTCATGATCAAATATTTCCCGGTACTATTTCGGGTTCTATCCCTTCCGAAATAGGAAACTGCATCAATCTCTCCTCCTTAAATCTTGCTTCAAATAGCCTCACTGGAGCATCCCTGAAGCCATTAAAAAATTGACTAAGTTGGTATGCCTTCAAATCAATGATAACAAGATCACCGGTACAATTCCTAATGAAATAGGAAATCTTAAATCACTTCAAATATTGCATTTGAACTCAAACTATTTAAGTGGACCTATCCCACATAGCATTGGTCGGTTAAAGTTTCTCAGTTTCTTGAATATGACTGATAATAATATTTCAGGCAATATCGTTTATATTAGTGAATTGGTTTCACTGTCTGCTATGTATTTATCAAGAAACCCTCTCGACGGATGGATTCCTATCTATAGGAAATCTCACGGACATCTCCTCAGATATATTTCATAAAAATATCTACGAGAGTATTCTTAAAACTATAGGAAATGTCACGAACCTCAACTTCTTAGATATATCTCATAATAATATCTATGGGAGTATTCCTAAAGCTACATGAAAGCTCAAAGTTCTCATTTCCTTAGATATATCTAGTAAGAATTTCCTTAGATATATTTAGTAACAATATCTAGTAAGAATTTCCTTAGATATATTTAGTAACAATATCTCTGGGAGTATCCTAATTGCTTCAATGGTATGGTTTTACTTGAAAGTTTATTTATGTCAGACAAATCACTTAGTGGGGATTTGTGCAAAATAAACTTTTCAAATGGTTGAGGCACTTTTAAGCTCTTTCTAACTATTTCTTTGGGTCTCTACCAGCATCTTTGGCCGATTCTCATTGTGAATTGTAGGATTTAAAGAAAAATAATTTAGAAGGTGAGCTTCTTAAATACCTTGAAAACTTTCAATACTTAAGAGTGTTAAGTATTGGTTATAATATTTTTCAAGGTGATATCCCTTAATCAATCACAAATCTTAAACACCTACAAGTATTGGATTTATCCAACAACAAATTCAGTGGGAAGATACCATTTGATCTTGACATACTCCAAGGATATAGGATCAACCCATCTTCAAAACTAAGTGATTCTATTGAAGTACCATTTTCCATTGTTATTAAACGGTTTGAGTATACTTTAACATATGTGCTTAAAACAAACATAATAATTGATTTATCAAACAATAATCTTATGAGGAAAATACCTACAAGTATAGGAAGTTTGAGTAGCCTGTGGTTGCAGAATTTATCTAGGAACCAATTTGAAGGACAAATACCTGTATCATTTAGTAAGATATCTACTTTGGAGCAATTAGACTTGACAATAAATAATTTAGGTGAATGGATTCCTCCCTTTTTCTCTCTATCTCCGTGGTGATCTTTCCTAATTCATTCCCCAACCATTGTGTTCACACCTCATTGCTCATTATGTTCATAAAAATCTTCATGTTCATCAACAATTTCATGATTCCCACATTGCATCTATCTTTCTTTTATTATTTTTCCTTTTCAATATAATAACAATATCATCATTATAATAAAATATTTTTCCATTCATTATAATAAATTTAATCATATTACTTTCATCCTTATTAAACTTTATTTTATTATTTTCATTCGTTACCAAATTTACTCCCTAAAATGATACATATAATAAATATATCCAACCATTTTAAAATTTCTATAGATCTCTCATAGCATTTTCATCCCTATAATAACATTTTCATCTACTCTAACAAATTTAAATCTATTATTTTCATTCTAAATAAATTTAATAATATTAATTTCATTCTTTGATAAAAAATTATTCCTTAATTGTATATATAATTAAATTGTACCTGCAAATTTTAATATCTCAACCTTCCCTTTAGTCATATTAATAACTATTTCAATGCTTTTAATAATCATTTTATGATAAAAATAATTTCATTATATTATCATTTATCCTATATAATTATGATTTTATGATAATAATAATAATTTGATTATATTACCATTTATTCCATATAATAATGATTTTTATGATAATAATAATTTTATTATAATACTATTTATTCCATATAATAAGTTTAATATTTTTATTCTTATTTTTTTGTTTGTTCTGTTGTTTGTCACTTTGTGTCAATAGCAATGAACCATTGGTTAAGAACAAGAATCCAGGGGTATCTAAGTCGTCAAAATCACTTGAAAATTACACCTTGCATGGGACTAACTCACCCCTAAACAGAATTGAACTCATGTAACCTTTAGTGACAAAACCCACACCGTAACTGAATGAACTAACTAAAATTGACAATCCTTTTATTCTTATTACTATGTATTAAATTTATTTTTTAAATTGTTTCTTTTTATTAATTTATAATAAATAATTTTTATTTTATTATTTATTCTCTATTAATTAAATTAATATAGCAGTTTTTTTAAATGTCTAACTATTGTGAAAGCTTGATGAAATTATTTTGAAATTATAATAAAGTTCATCCATATTATTATATACCAAAAATTAATATTAAATATTATATTTATAAAAAAATTAAAAAAAGATTTTTAAAAGATAAATACAATTAAATAATTTAGATATGATTAACCATTAAATCAAATTTAATCTAATTAATTTCTATTTGATCATTTTTTATTCTTTTTAACAAATCCCTTTTCAAAATTAAATTAATGGAGAACATGGATGGAATTTGAAGGGAATATGCCCATTATGAGGCATTTTACCTATAAAAATAAGGTTAAAATTTTTAACAAACAATATCACAATTTGTTAGGATATATTTTTTAAGGTTAATTATTTTTCCAAACGGTCAATAATTTTTATTGATAAGCTTGTTAAGATATGTGTATGATTATATAAGTTGGCCACATTAGGTGGCATGCTATTATATATGTAATAATGGAGATTGAAACTTTCCCACTTGAGTGAAACTCTCCCATTTGATGAGGATGTATTTTCTTTCATTCCATTTGTTCTTTCTTTCTTCTATGTTCATAGAATTGTCCTAATATGAGGTCTTGCCCTTCCTTTTAGTGCCTCTCCCTAGCCTTTGTGCCCTTCCTTCAGAAGATAAGTCAGTTTTCAAATTTGAAAGTGCAACTCCAAGAGAGTGGTGGGTACCATTTTAGAAGAATAAGTCGGTTTTAAACTATGTTAATGAAGGAATTAACCCAGCCACCCACCAAACATCAACGATTTTTTATCTACCAAATTTACCAAGCATCATCAATTTATCATAGTATAGAATCTACCAAGCATCACCTATGGAATTTCAGACACTATTGCTTTTTGGTTATGGGCCTCATAAGCTAGAAGCACCTTCCGAATTTAGATACCCATTTCTCTAGAGACTTTGAAAGTGCTCTCCTCTAGCTACTATAGACTTGGAGCTACTAATTTTGGTAAGATGTTATTTTCAATTTTTTTAAAATTTGATAATAATCTAAAAACAAATTTTAATGAAACTATTTTGTGTTTTTTCTTAAACATGAAATTGTTTTGTTATTTTGATATTGAGTTGGGTTAAGAATTGTGACTAGACAAAGGAATGGAAATAAGGTTTTGTTGTGGGAAGCTCCCAATCTCACTTTGTACATTTCCAATACTTCCAAGTTACAATTTATAGGTCTTGTCTTGGCCAAGAAAACCTCTTACTTCCTTCGTAGTTTTTGGAGGAGGAAGATTATCAATTATTTCTATCTTGGCAGGATCTACCTTGATACCTTGAAGAGAGACATGATTTCCTAGAACTATGCCCTCAGTTAGTAGCATCTTACATTTTTCATGACTAAGAGCTAAGTTCGTTTCTTGGCACCGAATAAGAATTGTTTTGAGGTTATCAAGGGCTTCTTGGAAGGTATTTCCATAAACTGTAAAATCATCCATATAAACTTCTACACAGTCATGTATAAGGTCAGCAAAGATTCCTAGAACTGGACGCTGGAAAGTAGCAGGTGCATTACATAGGCCAAATGGTAACACTCGACAGGCATATGTCCCCCAAGAACAAGTGAAGGTTGTCTTGTCTTGATCCTCAGGTGCTATCAATATTTGATTATATCCACTATACCCATCAAGGAATGAAAAATATCGTTTCCCTGATAAGGTGTCTAACACCTGATCGATGAAAAGCAAAGGGAAGTAGTCCTTAAGAGTGGCCTTGTTTAATTATCGAAATTAAACACAGATACGCCATTTCCCTGTGACTTTTTTTGGGACTACCACTAGAGGATACACCCATTTACTGTTAGAAATTAGGTAGACGAATCCAACATTAAGGAGTTTTTGTAATTCATCTTTTACTATATCCTTTAGTGTTGGGTTCATCCTTCTCTGGGGCTACCTGACAGGAGGTATGTTTGAGTCTGTGTAAATGTGGTGAATACAGGTGTCTAGGTGTATACCTTTCATATCGGTATATTCCCATGCAAATGCTCCAGTTTGACTCTTGAGAACTTTTAGTAATTGTTTTTGCTGACTCTCATCTAAACCTGCATTTATATGTAGAAATTTTTCAGGACTAACTTCACACGGTATGGTATAGGATCCTAGATGTTCTTCGATTACAAAGACACAGGGTGTACTTGTAAATGTTGAGAGACTCATGTTTTCTTGGAATTCATCTCCAAAGATCTGGTCAAGTTGGGAAAAGGACTGAGGAAATTCTATACATGTTGTGAAAGAGATAAATTGCTTCAACACATTCTCGGTATTTTGTTCTTGAAGTGCCCAGGAGAAATCACTAACAAAGGAAAGTTCTTCCAAGTTCTCATCCCCGAAAGGACAATCTAACGAAAATAGGTTTTCAGTTACTGGCTGAACTGGTGGGTATAAAGCTAGTTTTCTTGTAGATAACCCATCAGAGATAATCATTTCTCCATCCCTACATCCTATAAATGCATTGGCAGTAGCCAACCAAGGTCTTCCCAGAATAATGGGGTGACCTTTGGAAGGGTCTTTTGATTCAATGACCATGAAGTCTACGGGATATTCCCATGAAGCTATTGATACAGTGATATCATCTAAGATCCCAGCAGGCTGCACCATTGTGCGATCTGCTAATTCTAACATTGTTGGGGTAGGGCGGAGGAATTTTCTTAAATTGAGAGTTTTTAAAACTGTGGTAGTCATCAGGTTAATAGCGACTCCTAGATCAATAAGTGTGTTTCCTATGGCGGTGTTATTGATGATAACAGTCACCACAGGGTTTCCTGGATTGGAATACTTTGGGATTCTAGGTGGGTCGGCTATGTAATCTGACATTTCACCTATTACATGAATTGTCAGAGGGTCTTTTTGTTTTCTCCCTGGTCTTTTAATACATAGTTCCTTTATTACTTTGTTATAGATTGGGATATCCTTAATGGCTTGTAGCAAAGGGATCTTAATGCAAATATTTTTCAATTCGTTAATGATATCGTACTCTGGATAAGTTACAGGTTTTTCTATTACCAGACGCTCCGGAAATGGGGGTGACTTTCCTCCTGTAATTGCTTCTTTATGTGGATGATTATATGTTGAAGATTTAGGAATAACCATATCTTCAAGAATGGAATCATTCAAAACTTCACTAGGTATGTCTTCTTCATTCTCTTCTTGGATAACAACTGATGACTTGGGTTGATCTTGCAGAACTCTTCCAGACTGCAATTGAATCTCATGTATTGGTGTAGTCGAAATGGCATATGATGGAAGAGGTAACAACCCAATGCTATTAAGAGCTTGGGTTGGCTTGTTGTTAGGATTTGGTACCGGTTGTGCAGGTAATATTGTGGGTCTTGGAGGATTCATATTCCTGAAATGGTGAGGTTGATTCGGGATAGGGGGTAATGAAGTAGGTACAAATCCAGGCAAAAGTTGCTGAATATTAGGTGGGTAAGGATAGTTAGGCATAAGAGGAGGGGTTTGAGCATAAGCTTGTCCTTTCCATCCATGTGGCCATTGTTGTTGTTGAGTATTCTGAGGAGGGTATTGCGGTGGCCAATTCTGCCAACCTGAAGTGTTCCATTATTGAGGAGGTTGATAAGGATAGTAATAGGGTGGAATTTGTGATGAGTCTTGATACAATGGTTGATCTCTAGGTTTCCAAGGCCTCCTAGATGTTTCACCAAAGTTTCCACTCTTGTATATAGCTTGCAATCCAGGAAACGATGGACAATTATCAGTCAGATGTTCTTTTGTACAAAGGTGAAAAACTGAAATGTTATTCAATGGACATTCTCGTTGAGGATGTTTAGTTCTACACCTAGGACAGAAAATACTCATTGAGCTGCGCGCTCCTCATCTTGCCTCTTTTTAGCTAGTAGTGCATCTAGTTGAGAACCCATAGCTCCTAAGATATATGTTTTAAAATTTTCTAATAGGTTTCCCAACTCTACCCTTGTAACTCTACCAGGACCGGATATGTTTCTTTTTGGGTTCCTAGCATAAGATTCTCGAAAGTGTCTTCCACTTTTCCCTATGCTCCTAGAGTAATTCCTACATAGTTCAAAAATCTCCAAAAAAGACTTATGAGAGATGTCTCATGCTGCCATGAGATTAAGGTTATCTAAGAATTCTTCTAAGATTCCCTTAAGGAAGAGTGTTCTTACTGCATCTTCTCGAAGATCACTATATTTGGATTTGTGTAATACATAGTTAAATCTATCGAGATTGTCTTCTAGGCTCTCATCTTCAAGTTGTTGAATTTTAAAAATATCATTGCAAGAGTCCTTAGGTCTACAATATTCTTGATATTTCCATAGAAATGCATTCTTCATGTCTTCCCAACTTCTAATACTAGATTCTCCTAATCCCATAAAACATCGAAGAGAAGAATCTTTTAATGTGGCAGGAAAGAGTTTTAGTTTTTGGCCATCTTGTAGGTAATTATAACTCATACAAAAAATGTCAAACTCGAATAAGAATGTGACCGGATCCTCACTACTCTTCCCATAAAAGGTTGGTAGTGAGGAGGGAGGGATTTTTTTCATAGTAACATCTTGTGCAATGTCTAAGACCTTCAGTTCTAACTTCTCCTTCTTCTTCATCTTATTGGACATGATATTCATTTTCATCCCCCATGAAGATTCGATTGCCAAAGAGAGAATATCTAGGTGGTTCCTTTCTTAGTGAATATGGGATGTCCCAACTTTCTTTTTCAGGAAGAGTATTCTTCTTTTTAGGAGGAGAATTACCAGCTACGTGGGAGTCCAGTTTTGAAGGTCCTACTGTTCTTGTCTCAATCTGTGAGATAACTATGTTCACAGAATTCTCAAAAAGAGCGTCTACTTGTGTAGGATCAACAAAATCTACTAAGTTTGGACCACATACTATTGAAAAAGTAGTGTCTTTGGGTTTTTGGACTAATGGAGGGTTGAGAGGTCCTGAAGTTTTATCCTTTTGAGTTTCCTCTTGTCTTAGTTCAGTCTCAATATGAGCTTGAGGTTCTTCTAATGGAATTTCTTTATGAACAGACTGTTCTGATGTCCCTATGGTTTCCCCTAAATGGTTTCCATAAAGGATTTCCTTAGCCTTCCAATTAGGACTATCCCCTTTAGGTGTCTTTTGATACCTTTCTATTGAGTTAGTAGTTGGGGTGGCACGCCCCCCATATAGGTTAGTAGGAATTTTAGTAGGAGGGCTAGTTTTAATAAATATAACTTGTGAGTCTCTAGACCTATTCATGAAAACAAAACTACAACTGAAATAAATTCTAACTACATAACTACTATTGCTGGGTTTTGGGGATGCATGTTATAACAGATGCGCAGGTTCTTACCTCTCGTCTTACCGCTCACCCACCACCAGCCTATTTCTAAATTTCAAAAGAAGAAAATTGAAATATATCCCTAAGTTTTTAAGAGAAGGTTCTACCTATCTACAACTGAATTCTACCTATCTATCTACAACTCCCCTGCAATGGCGCCAAAATGTTGGGTGTATGAGCTATCTCAAAGAAATCACCTAATATTTAATTATCGATCGGGGTTGGTAATCTTAGAGTTGTGGAAAAAAATATGCTGAGGTAGAATGGTACCTAATATTTTTGGCTTGTCATACCTTATAAATATTTAATAAAGAAAAGATCGAAAGATCTTTCAAAATGAAAAACAAAGTCAAACTTCAGAAAAACAACAAAGGAACTAATTAAACCTAGTTAAACAAACAAATCAGAATACTATCAAGTCATACTACTCTACTCTATGATTAAATAATGAAAAAGAACAAATACTGATTACAAAGCAAACTACTGACTATGAAAATGAAAACTACCTAATCAATTTTCAGATTCTAATCTAGGAATTAGAAGCAACTGTAAATGAATTTAGAGACCTATCTATGAAATTACTTAATTTGACGATAAATTACATAAACAGAAAACTATGTTAATTCAAAGCAAAACTACAAACTATTTAATGAATTCAACAACTATTCAAGACTACACTAAAGCATCTAATTCCATTCTCATTGATGTTGTACGTCAAATGTAATAAGAACTAGAGTGAATGTATCGTAATGACTTTCAAATGTAATGGCAAATGAAAATGGAAGTAAATCTAACCTAATTTCTACAAAGAGATGTAAACTACAAAGAGACCAATTACAAGTAACTTTAAACATTATGATCTATCTACTATCCATAAGCAAAATTATTATGAAACTAATCAGATCTAGAAGCAAGTAGAAAACTTAATAAAGATATTTATTTCTGAATTCAATTTGGAAGCAAGTAGAAAACTTGATAAAGATATTTATTTCTGAACCAAATTCTATTTCATGAACATCTTCATTATCTGTGTGAATGAGAAACTGATCCTATGCTTAACAAATAAATTATTAAAACTAGAATTGGAGAATGAAATTATTAACTCTAATCTGAAATGAACGTTAAGAACATGGAATAAACTACCCTAAGAATAAAACTGATAGATTCTAAAACAATAACATATTGACAAATTAACTATGGAAGACATAACTCAGAAAAATAGTTAAAGCAAAGTTAAGGAAAATGAGATGGAAACTAAGAATAATGACAAACTTAATTAAAACTTTAGGACATATGAAGCAAGGTCCTAATTATAGTTAAAAACGCTAATTAAAAGCAAGAAATATTACAATTCAAAAACCTAAGAAATTGGATTCAAAATAAGCATGAAAACAATGCAGAAAGTATTAAAGTCCGAATGACGATCTGGATGGCTGTCCAAAGGACAGTCTGGATGGAAGAAAATGAATTAAACTAAAAGAAAGAGGTAGTTTTGATGATCTTAACGTTAGCTAGCGAATGCATATGAACCTACAATGCAAAGAAGTCAGCGAGAAGACTATTGAGAAGCTAAGATAGTAGGAAATAACCTATTTTAATTCTTATTTAAAAAGATGAACTAATTCTATAACATAAACAAATAAAGCTAATATGTGAATAAAACTTAACCTACAGCTACAGAAGAAGAGTCTAAAGGAACTAATACTAATTAAACTTAAAACAAAAGCTAACTAAACAGTAATGGACTAAACTCTATCTAATTGTAGAAAAATGAAAACAAACTATAAACACTATGCTTGGTCGACCATTATCAATTCTGGAAAAGAAAATTAAGTTAGCAACACAACTATACAAATTACAGAAACATAATAAAATGATATATACAGGAAAACAAAATTAATTATACACACTAGAAAATGAACTAGCTATTTGCAGAAAAGAAAATACATAAAAACATAAATAAAACCTCTGGTTGATGAGGGGCCCTTCCCAACAATTAGAGATGAAGACTAAATCAACTTAGTCACCAACAGCAGAGCATCAACAGTAAAATTCAGGAGCTTCCATTAACTGAAAAAATTACACAGTGCTTGTAGCTTAAAAGACTAACAGTTTCCTAAAACTCTAGAGACTAACTCGTCTCAATCACGAAGATGTCTATTTATACAATTTTACAATTGGGAGAGCAAGTCGAACCTTTAGTGGTCAATTGTTATAATAATAGGAAGTCTTAATGCCAAAAATGACTCTTCTTAACAACTCTCGACAACTCATGGCCACTAAACGTCCCCATAACACTCTACGACGGTGTAGAGGTCACCTTCCTGCTTTCACGGCGTCGATCCTACCTGACGCAAACATCTGCGTGTTCGTTTCCTTCAACCGTGGACAGAAGCATGTGCTGGCAGGTCGAGCATGGAAGGATGGGGCTGCTGGAGCGTCGAAGTGGACATGAGCGTGTGCTAGCAAGCTAAATGGACGGGAGAGACAGAGCTTCTGAAATGTTGATGTGAGCATGAGGTGTGTTGTCAAGCTCGGCAGGTAGGGAGGCGAATCTTTTAGAACCGGGGCTCACCAACCATAACCACCACGTTTCTAATCGAACCCATGTTTCTGTTTCTATCTTTAATGGCCAGGAATATACCAACCAATGATCTCGCAGGCTGAATGAAGGGCTGGACGACGGGTTAAATGCTACTGGCATCTTTGGCATGAAAACGAGTCCGAATGAAGGTCCGTTTGAAGACCGCATCCTGTAGAGCAAAAACTAACTGCCACGCGTATCTAGAAATATGAGATGATTGTTAATAAACAATAAAAAATGTTGATAATGATTCACAATTCGTATGATGTTCAAATAAATGCATACCTGAGTCCGTTTGACAGTCTGAATGGCAAGAAGAGTGATTTATTAAACCAACATAGTGCAATTAACGCCACTCAGAGTATATTTGGTGATAAAAAATAGTGACAAAATGGACACCAACACCGGGTGTGATTTGAACTAGTGACCTCCATTTACAACTGAGACTTCATAACAACTGAACCACCAATGGGCCACACCCGTGCAGGCACAATTTATAGGTCTTGTTGTTAAAATATTTTCACTTATCTATTTACATTTTTTTTAATTATTTATTTGATATATGTCAAAACTTAACAACATTTTATTATTCTTGTATTCTTAGTAATTGGTTGAAACAATTACTTTTACTCATGGGTAAAAAAGCTTCTAAACAAGTTTGAAGTTGAAAGTTTTTTCTTCTTATCCATTTATAGCCAAGGGAAAGTGAATGGCCCAAAGAAGAAAGCAGGAACCATGAACTGGTTGGTACAAATTTTGACCCCCCCACAAAAGCACATTGAGAATTAAGTTCAATCCCATGGTTGTCAATTTGAATAGAAAAAATGTATCACATCACTAGCTCTATATTAGAAAAACTTGTGCCACAAAAATAGTTTTTACCATAAAATTTGCATCATGGATAATTAATAGACAACTCCACTTCCGTGAAATATTTATTGTACCTTGGTTTGTGCAAGTTCACGTGCAATAATAGTTGAGGAATCAAAAATAGTCCATACATTGGAAAAACAACCTTATTAAACTTCTTTTGACAAAGGACGGGGAGAACATCATAGTACAATCTCAATTTCAATGTGGTTTTTAATGAATTGCCGCTAGAAAGGGCATCTTATATTTATCTCACCTTTAACTCAAGTCCTTTAGAATAAAATGTCACAATTTCAATTACACCCTGGATGCAACATGTTAATCTTGAAAAAATTGGTTAAACATATTATATTCGCTGAAAATAATGAAATTATTATTATGATGAAATAGTTATTAATACGACTAAAAGAGAAGTTGAGATATTAAATTATGGGGTACAAAATAATTATATATACAATTAAGAAATAAATTTTATAGGGAATGAAATTAATAAAATTAAAGTTATTAAGAATGAAAAGAATAGAGTTAAATTTGTTACAGTATGAAAATGTTATTATCATGAAATTGTCATTATACGGATGAGAGGTCTAAACTAGGATTTTGGTTTGATCAAAGCAGATAAGGTGTTTAGAATTAAAAGAGTGCTTTGCAAAAATTGATTTAAGAGAAATGATTGCAATTAATGTCAGCAATGTCCTCTTTGAGGTGGGCTTGAATGGATATACTAGTTTGGCCAATATAGTTTTTCCACGTGAACACAAAATCTAATAAACACCATAAGAGAGAAGGGGGTCAAATTTATCTTTGATGATTCAAAATAGTCACTTGAGAGTTTTGTAAGGTTTGAATATTGTTTTGATATATTTCTTAATTAAAAGTTTAGAGATGTGATTAGTAATGCCTTGGACATAAGGGAGAGATATTAAAGGACAAGTCAGGGGATTGAAATGTGGAATTTTAGGTTTAGGATGAAGGATGAAATGGAAAGATTTATTAATTTGATTAATAGAGTAGCCATTGTTTAGGAAGGATTTGTTGAGGTGGGATATTTATTTTCTTAAATGTTGGGGGCAATATATGAAGATAGTTCTAATGATTAGGGTTTTGAGAACCACTAATTTTTTAGTTGGGTGGTGATGGTAATGAGTATATAGTTACCTATAAGTATGGGTCTTTTTTTGGTAAACTTGATGAGAAAGGGATCCATCTAGCTAGTAGGTGACCAAGACATTGAGAAATGGGAGGGAATTATCTTGTTGGATCTCCATGGTGAGCTAAATGTGAGGGGAAATATTGTTGAGATGAGAATGAAATTATTAAGGGTAGAATGACCATGTGTCTAGATGACAAATGTGTCGTCAATGAAATGAAACCAACAATTTGGTTTCAAGGGGAATCTATTCAAGGATAGGGTTTCAAATTGTTCCATGAAATGATGGCCACAACCGGTGATAAACACGATCCCATGGTTGTGCCTTCAGTTTGTTCATATAATGTGTATTTAAAGCAAAAGAAGGTGGAGGTAAGGTAGATTGGAATCAAATTTAGGGTTCTTCATCGACAAGATTGGAGATAATGTTGAGAGATTGAAGTACGGGGATTTTGGTTAAGAGAGAAACAACACCAAAAATTATCATTAGGTCTATGTCCTCAAGGTGAATATTTTGAATATTATGAATAAAATATGAAGAATATTTTATGAATGAAGGAGTTTGATGTGAAAGAAGAAATCTTGTTAGCTAACGATATAGAAAAAGCATGGGCTATGGAACTAAAATATTGATTGGAGGTCATTATTTGATGTATTTAAATTTGGCTACTATATCTCAATTCACTTCACATCCATGAGTATTTAAACAAAGAATAAAAATTGTCATATTAACTAGAGGTGACACTTTAACGTATTTAAACAATATAGAAATACAAATGGGAATAGGGGCGATGAAACTCATGTACGATTCAAATATACCTTGCCTCCACCTTCATTGTCTTTAAATACACATTCTTTGAAAAAACTTAAGGCACAACAATGTGATCGTGTTTATCCCCGATTGTGGCCAACATTTTAATGGAACAATTTGAAACCCTAGCCCTAAATAGATTTCCCTTGAAACCAAAATGTCGATTCCATTTTGATGACGACACATTTGTTATCTGGCCACATGGTAATTCTTCCCTTAATAAGTTTCAGTCTCATCTCAATAATATTCCCTTCGCATTTATTCGCCATGGAGATCCAACAAGACATTTCCCTCCCATTTTTGGATTTCCTGGTCACCAACTAGTTTGATAGATACCTTTCTCATCAATTTTATTGAAGAAATACCCATACTAATAGGTACTTGAATTCTCATTCCAACCACCACCCGACTCAAAGATTAGTAGATCTCAAAACACTAATCACTAGATTTGTTCGCATATCTCACCCTCAACATTTAAACGAATAAATATCCCACCTCACCAAATCCTTCCTAAAAGATGGATACTCCATTAACCAAATTAATAAATCTTTCTATGCTATCCTTCATCCTAAACCCAAACTTCCCCAACCAAATCCCCCAACTCATGCTTCAATCTCTCTCCCTTGTGTCCAAGGAATTACTAATCACGTATCTAAACTTTTAATTAGGAAAGACATCAAAACAATCTTCAAGCCTTTCTCTCTCTCTCCCCTCTTACCCATAACCCTCACTAACCCCCCCCCCCTCTCTCTCTTATCCCTAACCCTCACTAACACCCTCTCTTTCTCTCTCTCTCCCTTACTCCTCTACCTACACATACCCCCAACTCTCTCTCTCTCTCTCTCTCTCTCTCTCTCTCTCTCTCTCTCCCCCCAACTCCCTAACAACCTCCCCACCTCTCTCTCTCACACACTCTTTGAAACAAAACAAAAACTTCATTTAATCAAGGAACGCCCACTGTAAATAAGACAGTGATCGGAATCCATATAGGAAAAATATATGATAAATGTTTGATATGATAAAAAATGATGATATTATTACAACTTGAAGGTTCGATACATATAACACCCATTATTAATTGTCATGTCTTTTTTATAAGACATGTCTTTTTATAAGACCTCCTTAATAATTAAATAATTATTATTATTTATGTATATTGTATAATGTTATATATTTTTTTATATAACATTGCCTTCCTCTTAGAGATGATTTGTCCTCAAAGCATGGTTTTGGAAGACTTGTATCCCTTGTTCTTTCTCTTTACGTTTTCTCATGATCTTTTGTATTAGTAGTTGCAACACTTGACGAAATGAGACGATATGATCTCTTAAACATTCAGTAAAACTGTTGCATCATCTGTGAAGTGCTTCATCCCATATTAACCTTCATTGGGAGTATTATGTTATATTTATTTTTTTATATAACATTGCCTTCCTCTTAGATATGCTTTGTCCTTAAAGCATGATTTTGGAAGACTTGTATCCCTTGTTCTTTCTCTTTACGCTTTCTCGTGATCTTTTGTGTTAGTAGTTGTGACACTTATGAAATGAGACGATATGATCTCTTAAATATTGAGTAAAACTATTGCATCATCTGTGAAGTGCTTCATCCCATATTAACCTTCATTGGGACCTTTTGCTGGTTCATTTGTTGGATGTAACTTCTCTTTTTCTGATCCCATAGATTTTGTTGATTTTGTCTCCAATATTTTTTGATGTCATAACGAATCTATTTATGTTTCTTTTGAACTTGTCGTTGGTCATAACGTTTTTTGCGATTTTGAGGGCAATAAGGTATTCTAACCTCTGTTGATTGATTTTTGGAACCATCTTCTCTTGATGTTTTCAGCGATGTGACAATATAATTGCTCTTCTAAATTTGAGCACTGATGAAATCTGTATCGGTTCCCTTTTCTGATGTTTGACATTGAGCATTTAATGACTTCTCTATTGCGTTAGTCATTGTTTCTTTGTCGATAATTGATCCTTTGCAATCTATCTTTTCTTGTAACGATTTATTATCATAACGAGTTCTTGTAAATAAGTCCTGATTATGTCTCCTTAAACATAAGAGTTCTTCCTTATAGTTTGACTTGTCAACTTCATTTTGATTGTCTTGATTTTTTTGCTCTCTTTCTTTTAATATTTTTATTTGCTCTAGTAATTCTTGATTAACCTTTTTTAAAGAAGAGCTTTCTTCGTGCTTGTATTATAATTATTTTTGAAGATATTGATTATCCTCTTCTAACTTTTGATTGTGTTGTGCTTTTCCTTCGCCTTCTTGATTTGAAGAAGTAATTTCTTATTATGATCTCTTAGATGAGAGATCTCTTCTTCTTTATCCACAATAGCCTTGTCAAATTCCTTCAGCATCTTTTGTATTGATTTAGGATATTCTTTCGAAATCACCTTCGAGATATATTGGAAGTCTTCAGACGACACTAGAGTCTGAATTTGACTCCATTGTAACATCTTGAAATGTAATTTTCTTCTTTTTATAAAGAAATGTCAAAAACCTTTTCCTTGTGTTGAACATGAAGTTACCTAAAGTATGCATTCAAGGTGACCCTAAAACTATATCAAATGTGCCTTGATACATTGATGTGATACTAAATTTATCTATGACCTTGTAATCATCAATAGATAGTTGTAAGTTCTGAATTTCATATTACTCACCAGAAGGAAGTGTGTTATTTTCAATTAAATCTCATTCTGAAAGAATTAATTGATTTTCTAGGTCAATGTTTATGTGATTTTTATGGGAGATCAGGAAAATAGCGATGCCGACCTTTTACCTTAGATAATCCCATAAACTTTTAATATGGCATCTGCAAAAATTTTAAAAGTTTGAGGGAATCTTCCTTGCCTTTCACCACAAGACTCCATATTATCGAATGCTTCCACAAATATTCTTTCAATATTCCTCTTTTTTTTTTAAATAAGTGGAGTTTTATAAAAAACTTAACTATTAAAAATAATTATTATTATTATTATTATAAAAATAATAATATTATTATTACATATATTTTAATACTATTAATACTTGAGTGATAATCACTATTATTAACAGTAATAGTTTGTTGGTTATAATATTATAAATAAAAATAGTATTTATTATAATAATATTATTATAATAAATTTTGAAATAGATGGTTTTATTTTGTTAGGGTTTCATACCCTTCGTAAATGGCGCAATAAGGGAGTGTGGAGTGATTGGTCGAATTCAATGAGAAATGACGTGGGAATTAAGATGGAGTGTTGTGTGGAGTATGGAGTAATGGTAGAGGTGTAGTGGGAAGAGTGCAGTGGAAGGGTACAATGAATGGAATAAGGTTGCATGGATATGAACGAGAGGGATGGAGTATGAGTAGGGACTTCATGGGTTGCAGGGAGAGAGATCGAGGAGGGTAGGCTGGCGAAATGAACACGAGCCCGAAGGGAGGTGTACAGGTGTAGTACTGTGTGTGCAAGTGTAGGGAGTAGGTGTCCTGGGGATGGAGGAGTGAAAGAGGAGGTGTGGGAAGTGTTGAGGGATTGTGAAGGAGTGAGGGGAAGACAGAGGGAGGAATTCTGATAGAGAGGGGTTGAGGTGGAATCGATGTGGATTCAGAGGAGAGGGGGGAATTAGAGGAAAGGAGGCGCATGAAGGGTGTGAGGGGAGCGCAGAAATAGACGAAAAAAAGGAGAGATTGTGGGTGGAGCAGGTTTGTAAGTTGCATGGTGGAGCTGAGGGATTGAGGGTGCATGAAGGTGTTGCGTGGGATCGATGTGTGGTGTAGAGGGCTAAGGAATGGAGATGCAGTGGTTGGGGCAGAAGGGAGTGTGGAGTGCGAGGATCTTCATGGGAGATGATGGATGGAGGGAAGGGTGGATGCGAAGTGGAGTTGGATGCAAAGACTGCAAGTAGAGCACACACATGAGAGTGGAAGGAGATGAAAGTGATTCCAAGCTTCTGAAATTAATGGCCAAAGGACCAGCTGAGAAACTCCCATAGAAATATGGTCAAAGGCCAGAACTAGAACGTGGCTCTAATACCACTAAAACAAAAAAATCAATTATTCAAGGAACACCCAGTGTAAATAAGACAACGAACAGAAATCCATATAGGAAAATATATGATAAATGTTTGATATGATAAAAAATGATGATATTATTACAACTTGAAGGTTCGATACATATACCACCCATTATTAATGGTCATGTATTTTTTTATAAGACTTGACTGTTTATATGAACTCCTTAATAATAAATTGTTATTATTATTATTATTATTATGTTATATATTTTTTATATAACACTCTCACAATCCCTAACCCCCCATCCTACTCTCCCTACCCATAACCACCCCATCATCCTCTCTCTCTCTCTCTCTCTCTCTCTCTCTCTCTCTATTTATATATATATATATATATACCCCCCCTTCTTTCTAACTTCCCTAATCCTCCCTAAACCCATATCCCTCACCCCACCTTGATCTCTATCCCTTTATCACCCCCAAACCCCCCTCCCCTATACATGACCCCCACCTTGATCTCTATCTCTTTCTCTCCCCTAACCCCCCTCTCCCTTACCCCTAAACACCCACACCCTCCACCCCTATACCCTCGGGCTCTCTCTCTCACTCACTCACTCACTCACCCCTTTAATCCCCCACCCATCTCTCTCACCCCCAAACCCCTAACACCCTCCCCCCAATCTCTCTCTCTCTCTCTCTCCATAACCCTTACTAACCTCCCGTCTCACTTTCTTATCCCTGTACTCCTTCCCCTAGATTTAACTGCCCCCCCCCCCCTCATCTCATTCCCTCTCCCCCATAACCTTACTAACTCCTTCTCTCACTCTTTCTCTCCCTTACTCCTCCACCTACTCCTTACCCCCACCCCTCTATCTCTCTGTGATCTCTCCCCTGTGAAAATCCTCACAATAGATCTAAGAGCTGATGTATACCTCACAAGAAAGATTAAGATTAAGCACGAAAATAGAAGAAGAGTGGTCGGGCAGTGTAAAGAAGCAACAAAATTATGATACAGTAGAACTCGGATATAATCATAATAACATAACACTCTAATTCATTAATCATAATATGAACAATAAATAATACAATGGTGAGAGTATTTGAATTCCAAGGTGGCAATTCGAATTATAATTCATGGAGTGATCATCAGATCAATAGAGATTCATCAAAGCACAACTAGAAGTCTCGATCATCATCAATGGAGTCATCAATGCACAAGTAACTGTCAACCAGATGTCAAACTGAGTCTAACTGAGTGTGATAGGTGTAACTGGCACATGGGGGCACTAACTGAATGAAGGAGGCTCAGTGGAGGGCACATGAGGAGCTAACTGGAGTCATAATAGGTAGTCTATTTTCACTGGAGGTCCATCAGAGTGATATAGTCAGTTGAGGAGTCAATCTAGCCTTAAATCAAGGAAATATCTAAAGATAACTCAACTAACTTAAGTGCAACTGAGTGGTAGGTGAGAGAGGGCACCTAGGATGCATGCAATTGCATGCAGGGCGCACTAAGCACTAGGAGGGATGAAACTGATCAGAAAGAAGCTCTCGGGGCTAGCTAACTAAGGGCTAGGTGTTGGGACTGATGACTGGGATGCATGCAAAATGCATGCATGATTGAAAATGCAAAAATGGAGAATGTTGTTAGGACTAGGATGGAGTATATCCTAACACCCCCCCATAATCTATCCTAGGCCCTGGTAACTGAGACCAAAGGTCACCCAATACAATGAATAATAATAACACTCAATAAACCAAGGAAATGGGGAAAAAACTCATGGGAAAAATACCCCCCCTCAAAATAGACTGTAGGGCACACCAAAAATAAATGCTCCAAACTCAAGCAGGTGTGATGCTTGTTCATATGTATGGAGGTATCATCTTCTTGGGAAGAAGTGGATCATGCTCAAAAAACATGTGCTTGTACTTGCTCTTCAGATCGAATGTGATGAGAAAAAATACAAAAGTATGAGGATGATCTTGGAACCTGTGATTCGAATCAGTTGAGGTAGGATCAAATCCATGAATGTAGATAATCTTTCATTTTCTCCTTCGAACCATCATAGGTGAGATTATGCCCAAAAGAACCATCACATGATAGTGAATGCTTTGAATCCAAATCAAATCCAAGACTTGAAGAATGGTTTCTTGAGATCTCCTTTGAACCATTAGAGATTAGATCAAAACCATGATATGCATGAGAAATTATCCCAAGTAGTGATTGCTTGGATTTTAAATCAGCTCCAAGACTTAATGAATAGTTTCTTGAGATCTCCTTTGAACTGGTAGAGGTGAGATCAAAACATGCATGAGAAATTATCCCAAGCGAATGGCAATGCCCTACATCTTCAATAAACTTCTGAGAGCATGTACAAATGATTACATAGTAGTACATAAGAGGTGAGTGATCAAGGAGAGAGAATTCATTACCTCCAATTGTTGATTTTACCTCTGAAACATTCAATAGATCATAATGCAAACCAACAGACTCTTGTGCAAGAGAGGATTTAAGAACCTCTGCAGTTTCTAGAGTGTGAGATGGCACAGAATTCAAAATAGAAGAAATTTGGAGCATGAGTGTAGAATCTGCAAGTTCTTCTTCTTTGTGGACAACTTCATTATGAGATATGTTTTGATATTGATTCATGATCAGAGAGACCATCAAGGAGGGAGAATGCAACAGTGGGATTGCTCTCGAAATGGTTTGGACCAATCCCTTCATTTTGTTTGCCAAATCTTTCATCTAGATGGGCCCATAGCTCTTTTGGAGATTTAACAGAAAATAAGTGGTGTACCATGCATCGAGACATAGCAAGCATCATGGCTGTAGAGGCTCTTTCACCTTCATCTAACCAGTCATTCTCTTCTTCATAGGATTCGAACTCTCTTTCAAAACAATAATCAAAGAGACCATTTCTCTTTAAATGTGTTATCATCTGTGGTTTCCATCCATCATAGTTGAATGGATAAAGAGGAGTAATTCCTTCCCAATTCATGGAAGATGTTTTAGAAGACCTGCAAAAACAACAAAAAATTTCTGCAATTGCTACTACTAGAAAACTGCAGAAACTGATGCAACTGTTGTACTCAAAATCTTGATAATAACCTGCAAAAAACTCTCAGGAATTGAGATAGACTATACTCTCAACATACTCTGATACCATGTGAAAATCCTCACAGCAGATCTAAGAGTTGTTGTATACCTCACAAGAAAGATTAAGATTAAGCAGGAAAATAGAAGAAGACCGGTCATGCAATGTAAAGAAGCAATATAATTATGATAAAGTAGAACTCAGATAGAAGCAGAATAACATCACACACTAATTCATTAATCATAATATGAACAATAAATAATACAATGGTGAGAGGATTCGAATTCCAAGGTGGCAATTCGAATTAGCCTTCATGGAGTGATCATCAGATCAATAGAGAGTCATCAAAGCACAACTAGAAGTCCTGATCATCATCAGTGGAGTCATCAATGCACAAGTGTCAACCAGATTTCAAATTAAGTCTAACTGAGTGTGGTAGGTGTAACTGGCACATGGAGGCACTAACTGAATGAAGGAGGCTCAGTGGAGGGCGCATGAGGAGCTAACTGAAGTCAGAATAGGCATTCTAGTCTCACTGGAGGTCCATCGGAGTGGTACAATCAGTTGAGGAGTCAATCTAGCCTTAAATCAAGGAAATATATAAAGATAACTCAACTAACTGAAGTGCAAATGAGTGGTAGGTGAGAGAGGGCACCTGGGATGCATGCAATTGCATGCAGGGCACACTAAGCACTAGAAGGGATGAAACTGATCAGAAAGAAGCTTTCGGGGCTAGCTAACTGAGGGCTAGGTGTTGGGACTGATGACTAGGGTGCATACAATTTCATGCATGCATGAAAACTCATGACTGCATGCAAAATGCATTCATGACTGAAAATTCAAAAATGGAGAATGTTGTTAGGACTAGGATAGAGTATAGGAATATCCTAACATCCCCAACACCCTCTCCTCTCTCTCTCTCTCTCTCTCACTCTCATTACCCATAACATGCCCTCTATCTCCCTAACTCCTCTCCTACTCTCCCTATCCATAACCACACCCTCGACCCCTCTCTTTCTCTCTCCTACTTCCTCTAACATTACTCATCTCTCTCTATCTCTCCTACTTCCACTACCCCTACCCCTCTCACTCTCTGTCTCTCCTAATCACCCTCCCCGTACCACTTACCACTGCTTCATCTCTCTCTCTCTCTCTCTCTACCCCAACCCCATACACTTTCTTCCCTATAACTACCTTAATCCTCTCTAAATCCCTACCCCCCAACCGTGATCTCTATCTATTTCTCTCCCCCAGCCCCCATCCTCCCCCTTACCCCTAAGGTAAATTTGATTTTTACCAAAAAAATATGCATTTTGCAGAACTAAAATGCGTACACGTTTTGTAGAGATAAAACACGTGCACGTTTTGGTTTTCATGGCACCCAAATAGGTAGGAAATAAAAGAAATTGAATTTAAAAGAAACACGCTCATGTTTCTTAGCACTAAGACCAAGCCTTGCCACCTTTCTGGGTGTCATCACTCTTCCTATGTGTCTGCGTCGGACTTAGCATTGGGTTAACCAAACATGTGGTATGAAATATGGTAAACCATAGCTAATTAGGCATTTCACCATTTTTATCAATATCGCTATGTTTTACCCGTTGTTACAATATGCTACACACAATGTTTTTTTATGAAATTTTAGACCCATATAGCATTTTTCTGCAAATTCCAGATATGTAATTAAAAATATATATATATCATTTTTTCTATTTTTCTCGTGTCATTACTCCTTAACTCAAAAAACACATTGTTAGTGTTTTTTCTATAACTTTTTCATTTCTGAAGCATTTTAAAAAAAATTGCATGTTGCACTACTAGACACTGACCTCTACCGTACTATTAAAAAACCGGGTCATGATCATTGCATCAAGACCTTCAAAAGCTGCACCCACACTTGGCATACTATTTTCGAGGTTTGATCACTTAGATAATTAAAAAAATTATAAGTTATTAAATTTATTTTGGAAAAAGAGTGTTGCACTAATACTATATGTTCTCTATATGTCTACCAGTAATTGTAGGTTGAATGCATTATTTAGGCACTCGAAGGCTGCACTCACATGGCACATATACCTTACCATTTTCCAAAAAATAAAAAATTACTTGTTGGAAGTGATCAAACTTGAGATAGCTATGAACATTTTCAATAGATAAAATTTATATATTAGGAAATTTCATTCAATTTTCTACATTTCATCTTTTTTACTCGGTGCAAGATTCATTGTCTAAGTATCTCAAAATATCAATGTAAGTTGAGGGATGCCTATTTTTCAGTTTTCTATTGCATATAACATGTCAAAAGAGACCCTCATTAGCTTGCACTAGCCCTTGGAGAAACAATTTGAATCGTGATGATGGCTATAAATTAATTTAATCATAGAAACCTTTAATTGTCGTCTAAAACATTGACTTACCAGCTCCATAGTTGTTCCTCCCCTTTTCTCTCTATCTTCCTAGTGATATTTCCTAATTCATTCCCCAACCACTGTGTTCATACCTCATTACTCATTATGTTCATGAATATCTTCATGTTCATGAGCAATATCATGATTCCCACATTCCATCTATCTTTCTTTTATTATTTTTCTTTTTCAATATAATAACAATATCATCATTATAATAACAATATCTTTCCATCCATTATAATAAATTTAATAATATTACTTTCATCCTTATTAAATTTAATTTCATTATTTTCATTCGTTACCAAATTTACTCCCTAAAATGATACATATAATTGATATATATCCAACCATTTTAAAATTTATAGTATCTCTCATAGAATTTTCATCCCTATAATAACATTTTCATCTACTATAACAAATTTAACCCTATTATTTTCATTCTAAGTAACTTTAATAATATTAATTTAGTTCTCTTATAAAAAATTATTCCTTAATTGTATATATAATTAATCTGTACCCGCAAATTTTAATATATCAACATTTTGTTTAGTCATATTAATAACTATTTCAATCCTTTTAATAATTATTTTATGATAATAATAATTTAATCATATTATCATTTATGGGTGGGCGCACAAAGTTTCTCCCCAAACAATTTCAATGGGGCCGCACTAGCGGGGAAAAAACTAGGACGCGGAGGCACCTAACGAAGCGCGCACATGCAGTTAGGTTTGGTATCGAACTGGGGCGTGTGTGTGCTGCTGTGCGTGCGCATTCTTAGTGCGTATGCGCCCAATGGCGTTCACGCTCTCTTGTCAAACCAAATAAAAAGAAAAGGGGCAGATCGCATTCCATTTCATTTCTAATCGATCGAGCTTCACTCACCCAGTGTTTACGCGGACTAAAATACCACCTCACTCACCAATTGCACTCAAGAAATCCACCAATCCATCTACCGAGTGATCACCAATTACATTTGATAGGTAAGATCATTGTTTTTGGTCATTTTATTGATTTTTTATTGTTTATTAAATTTTTAATAATTCCCAAATTAGAAAAATAATAGAAATTTTTGCAATTGTAGAGTCTAAACTTATATAATGAATGAACAAAATGTTAACATGGAGTGATCACCAATTGCATTGGATAGGTAAGATCACCAATTGCATTGGAAATCCACCAATCCATCTACCGAATGATCACCAATTGCATTTGATAGGTAAGATCATTGTTTTTGGTAATTTTATTGATTTTTTTATTGTTTATTAAATTTTTAATAATTCCCAAATTAGTAAAATAATAGAAATTTTTGCAATTACAGAGTCTAAACCTATACAATGAATGAATAAAATGTTAACATGGAGTCTGGTGGAACACAAGAAAACACAAATCTTGGAACTAATGAAAACCCTCAACAAAATCAAAATGCCCAAGAAAATCAAAACCCCCAACAAAATTTTGACCAAGACAACTTGAACCATTACGTAAATGAAATGAGAGTGCACACTCGAGAATTAAGAAACACAAGGAACCATCTGGAGTGTCCCTTGCCATTTCAATTGACTCCCTCATCCATGCACGTCGCCAATTAACTGACATGACCGAATATAGAACTAGGATGCTGGAGTATTATTCCACAGGCATTTCCAAGGAGGAAATAAAAGCATTGAATATTACAGAGGCCCAATTATACAGTATGTTAACCGATCCAAAAACACAACAACCACCGGACATTAGGAAGCCACGTGTCTGCATGGATTAATTTCATTTCCAACCATGGAGGGACAATTGGATAAATAGGTGGTTCATAAACCTCCCTGCAATAATAGGGAGGTTCCATAATACTTCCTTCAACAACCGTGGGATGATTTTGTGCTCGGTTTACATGTCAACTATTTTGACATAACCGAGTTCCAAGGTGTTGGGCTTGGCTCTATCCAAGATCGACCTGCTTCCAGGAGGAACCCACTAAGAGGGCCACCGTCTCCTAGGATTGAGCCCAACCCCTCTCCCCCACCACCTTATTTACTCCACAAACTTGATCAGATCGAAGGCACAATGAGGAGTGTTGCACGTGGACTCATTAGACACACCGCCTTTGTAGCAACGACTATAGTGGAGAGATAGGATGACCCTGATAGAAACTCAGGTGCAGGGCCTTCACGACAAAGTCAGGATAGACCAGTGACTAGTGGTATCCATGCTGAGCCTTCTAGTTTGATGGGGACAATGCCACATCTTTGTCCCCATTGCGAGCACACTTGCCCTAGCCCGATCGAGGGCTACTATATGGAGCAAGTTAGCACTTTTTTTAATGAGTTTACAATCATCACTTGAGAAATTGTAAAGTAATTTTAAAGTAGTTATGTATGAATTAAACTGTTATTTCAATGTATAGTTATTTAGAGTGGAGACGCCGACATGGGAGAACGTAGGATCTCCCAACTTGGACGCAACAATGGAAGCTACAACTAAAATTGCAGCACCTCACATAGAGGTATTTTCAGTACCTCACACAATATTGTTATTACTTAAGTCATTTCTATTATTTATTTATTTATATTTATGACATACAAGCTAATAGTTTGTACAATATTTTTGAATATTTGATTGCCTAAATAATAACTTGTTTAATATGTTAATAACATGCATGCATTTTGGTGTCCACAGGTCTACACTGACTATGATGACCTGCCATCTCCGCCATGGATCAACAGGTCACCATACACACAGGTACAATGTGTAGTTAAAAACACGCTTTTAATTTTAATTGTTATGACTTACTATGGTTTAATTTGATTTTTGTTTACTAAACTATGATATTACAAATGTATATATGCAGGTGCCACCAGCAGCTACAAGTGCCCCTATTCCACCTCCCCACTACAGTCCCATTTTTCCACCCTTTCCCATGAGTCCCCCCCCCCCCCCCCCCCGCTTCCATCCAGACCCCTCCCTCCATCCACCCCTGCCCTTCCATCTAGCCTCCCCTCTATGTCCATACTCTCCCCTTCGTCCATCCTCCCCCCTCAATCCATCCTCCCTCATTCATCCACGCCCCTCCGTCTATCCATACTTCCCCATTCGTCCACGCCCCTCCTTCGTCCACAACCCCCCTTATATCCATCCTCCCCCCTCTATCCAAGATTGCTCCCCCATCCACCATCCCTCAACATCCTCCCTAGCCCTTTTGGGACAATACCCCCTATCATACAGTTTGTAGAGATTCATCATCCACGACATCCTCCTCCACCCCATACCACCATGCCCTCTTCCACCCTATCTTCTTCATTTCTTGCCACTATTGTGGCAACTACTATTCCAGCATTCGTCGATATATCTACAGTGGTTGCACCTGTAATTGCTACAACTACATATGCCCTCCTCCATGACTACATCGGAGCAGCTTTTCTAGCCAACTGCTCCACATGTTAGCCCTGAAGCCCAGTCATGTCCATTGTCGAAGGTGTTGATGACGAGAATCAAGTTAATTTATGAAAATATTGTGATGCACGAACGAAAATTAATTTAAGCAATTATTTTTTTCAATGAAATGATTGTCGTAAATGTTGTAGGGTGGCATTGCTGAGAGGCTCAGTAGATCGAGGACACCTGCATCTCCCACTCCCATCAACGGTGAGTTATTTAAGATTTGAACTCTACATTCATTTTATAAATGTGGTAAATGTTACAAATGCTTGAAAATGATGGTGTTTTATATAAAAAAATTTAGAGCTTGGAGAGACGGTCTACTCCTAGACGGAAGAAGGCCCGAGAATCCACTAGCTCCAAGAAGAGGAAGATTGATTTCAGAGATGCGCCTAGGAGTGAAGGGGGTGGGCGCAATGCTTGACATACCATGTTATGCACATTATCCATTATGTGCCATTTTTTGGCACTAGTTTCCATGTACTTTGTATCTACAACACGATTTTCCATGTATTTTGTATCTACGACACGAGTTGTCAGACTTTGTATAGGGCACGAGTTTCCATCATGTGTACGTTGGGAACCATGTTCCAATGTTTGCCATAAAATTTATATGTTTGGACGCGTTTTGTAGCTTTGATGTACATGGATTTTCAGTTATATGATTTATATCCATGTTGTCTATATTTGTATCGTGTTGTCTCTTGTTGTGTGTAGTTGCTTAATAAAAAACATCATGCTTTTAAAACAAATGGTTGAGTTTGAATGGATTTTCATATGATTTCCTTCGTTTAGGTTGAAGTGTGACTTTAGATTTAAAATTGACATAATGAATATTATTTCAATTGGTTTATATTATGAAATGTATTTTAATCGTAAAATGTCATTCTAATAATATCCAACTAGTTTGTATACATCACAATGCAAGGATGAAAGTTTGATGGTAAAATTCAACACATTGAGTAGTTGTTGGAGAAATTTTATGGGGCCCTTGATATGATGAGTAGGGAGATACTTGACCTTTTCCTATACCTTGTTAGTTTGACAAGTTTTTATAAAGTGTTTTCATTGTATATGAAATTGTTGTGTAAGTGATGAATGGTAATGGTGATCTTCCCAAATACCAAAAGGTTCCTTATGTGTTCTGAAAATGTGATATCGATCTCTTGACAGAGAGAATTTAAGTCTATACTTTATTGTTTGAAGCATTTCCTAGACCCCATGATATTTTGATTTATTGAGTTCTCTCTGGATCAATGAAGGATCCCCCTTGTGTACCTACAACCCCTAGTCACCTCCCTTATGTACCTACCACCCATAGACACCCCCTTGTGTACCTACCATCGCTAGTCATTTACACACAAACACACACAAGTTAGATGCACATATCAAGTTAAACACAATTACACACCTAAATATCACATTCAAATATTTTGAATTTTAAATTATGCATTAGGCTATAAAGGTAGCTTCTAGGCTCCAAGGTTCATGAATGATGCCCTGAAGTATTACAAATGACCCATCAAATTGATCATTTGTCCTAAGCCATAAATATATATTTCTAGCCTTGAGATGTTGGTCTCCCTCCTCGAATCATGTTTATGGATTTGAGGTCCACCCATAAATTGTAAAATTAGTCACAGCAGATCTATTGAACAAGAATATCAATCACAAAGATGTAAAACAATTTGGAGTAAAAACTGTGCAAGAGAGATGCATCAGTGCTCTATAATCCAGAATAGTAGAATTACAATACAATATTGTCACAATGAGTGAGCAGTTCGAATTAGCCAAGGAGGTCATTCGAATATACTGCATGGCATAGCTTGGCTCCAACTAGGAGTCCTCATCTCAATCAGTGGTGGTCATCAATGCACAAGTAACTGTCAGCCAGGTGTCAAATTGAGTCTAATTGAGTGCAATAAGTGTAACTGATGGTAAATGCCACTAATGTAGGGAAGGAGGCTTAGTGGAGGGCACATGAGGAGTTAATTGTACTCATAATAGGTAGTCAAGGCTCATTGGAGGTCAATCGGAGTGGTAAGAACGGTTAGAAGTCAGTCTATCCTCAAATCAAGGAAAGACAACTAACTAACTAAAGTGAACTGGAATGGTAGGTGAGAAAAGGTGCCCTTCTGCAGTGGAAGGTGAGAAGTGGGTGCCTCCCTGACTAGGAGGGCTAAATCTGAGTGGAAAGTAGCTCCCTTGTGCTGGAAGACTAGGTACTAGGTGCTGGAGGCATCAAACTGGTGACTAAGCAACATGTAGGTGCATGCAAAGTACATAACTGAATGATGAGATATCCTAACACCCCCCCTCAAGCTATACTATGATGTAAAAAATAAAATGTAGGGCCCTAGTTACTGAGACCAAAGGTCACCCCAATACAATAATCCAAAAATGCTAAAATAAGCTAAGTGAGGAAAGAGGGAAAACCCAGTGGGAAGAAAGCCCCCCCTCAAGCTAAACATAAAATGGATCTAATCTGTCTCCACCATGATGGAACTCACCACCAAAAGTGAACGAAGGTAAGAGAACTTCTTCTCAGTGAAGCTCTTGGTGAAGACGTCTGCAATTTGCTCATCAGTAGGGCAATATTGAAGAATGATGGTGCGATCATGCACCAACTCTCGAATGTAGTGCATATGAATCTCAATGTGCTTGGTCCTTTTCCGTTGAACTGGATCAGTGGAGATCTTAATAGCACTCTGATTGTCACAAAATAGGACATTCAAAGTAGTGCTAGCAAAATCAAACTCGGAAAGAATACCCTGCAACCAAACTGCCTGAATGCAGGCATTGACTGCCCCTCGATACTCTGCCTCTGCTAAAGAAAGTGAAATGGCTGCCTGCTTTTTGCTTAACCAGCAAATAGGGGCATGACCAATCATGAAAACATATCCGGAAGTAGACTTCCGATCTATGCTATCACCCACCCAATCTGAATCAGTAAAACCAATTAAATCTAGCTCAGAATCTACAACATAATGTATGCCAAAATGTCTCGTACCTTGCACATACTGCAAGATCCGCTTGGCTGCCCGCCAATGAAGCTCATGGGGCTGCTGCATATACCTTGATACATCACTCACGAAATAGAAAATATCAGGCCTTGAGTGTCTCAAGTAAAGTAGTGAACCAATCAACTGTCGATACATAGTGCAATCTGCAAACGGTGTGGAATTTCCTTCCTCAAGACTGATTCCTAGGAGGAATGGAAACGGAGCAGCCTTATATTCTTCCATATTAAAATTTAATAGAAGGTATTTAGCATAATTTTTATGATATAATGTGATCCCATCAAATTTTTGAGCTATCTCCAAGCCCAAAAATTGCTTAAGCAAGCCCATATCGCTCATATCAAAAGCTAGATTTAAAGCGGTTTTTAGCTTGTTGATTGTAAGGAGAGTGCTACCAGCAATGAGAATATCATCAAAATATAAAACAACAATTATAAAATTACCTTTAACTTGCTGTAGGTACACATTAGGATCAGATCTGCATCTTTTGAAATTCTGATAAAGAAGGAAGGAGTCCATCTTTGCGTACCAAGCTCTTGGGGCCTGTTTCAATCCATACAAAAATTTCTTCAATATGCAAACTAATGATGGATCTGATATGTATCCTTCTGGTTGTTTCTTATATACCTCCTCATCTATATCACCATGTAAAAAAGCACTCTTCACATCCATATGGTGCACTTCCCAGTGCTTGGATGCGGAAATGGCCAAAACTAGGAGGATGGAATCCATCTTTGCAACCGGTGCAAAGGTCTCGGTGTAGTCCACTCCTTGGACTTGGGAGAAACCTTTTTCCACCAACCTAGCTTTGTATTTTCTGATAGATCCATCAGTAGCAAATTTCATGTGGTAGATCCACTTACATTGGACCAATTTTCTTCTAGGTGGAAGAGAAACTAGCTCCCATGTATTGTTCTTTTGAAGAGAACTGTACTCTTCATCCATGGTGGTTTGCCATCGTGGATCTCGGTGGGAATGATAGTATGATTTGGGATCTGAACCAATCATCAAATAACATTTCTCAGATAATAATGGATTAGAAAATGAAAGAGCCATGCCTTCTCTTTGAAAGTCTGCTCTTGTTCTCCTTGGATCAGCAGGATTTCCAATGTTTGGAGCAGCAGATTGTAGAGTGTTTTGGGCCCACTTTGGTAACTGAGGAGGATCATTATGGTCGGATTCTGAACTTGATATGTCATGACCATCAAATTTTGATCAAATATCAGAGATATGAGATCCAATGCTTTCTTCATATTCTCTCGAATCTTCTTCTTGTGGAGGCTATGGATCGGCAATGTTTTCCTCAACTAGTTTCAGATCTGGTAGCAGTTCATCAAACTTCACACTTTGCTCTATGAATATCTTTTTGGATCTGATATTCATGAGTTTATATGCTTTTGATTCTTTCCCATATCCTATTAGGATACATTGAATACTTTGTGGATCCAAAGCTTTTCTCTTATCAGAAGGAATTCTAGCCCATGCAGTGGAGCCAAAAACCCTCAAATTGGACACATCCGGTTTGCGACCAGTGAATGCTTCGAAAGGAGTTTTACCTTTCATGGATGAATGTGGAACTAGGTTCTGAATGTATGCAGCAACATTCGTGGTTTCATCCCAAATATTTGCAGCCAAACCTTTTGACTCAAGCAAATAGGTAGTCATCTCTTTCAGTGACCAATTCTTCCTTTCCGCTACACCGTTCTGCTGGGGTGTGTAGGGAACTGTATGTTGGATATGAATTCTGCTTTCGGCACAGAGTCACAGCAACTCAATCTTGATATATTCTCTGCCATTATCAAATCTAAGATCTTTGATCTTGCTCTCAGTGGCGGTCTCAATAGAATCCTTAAAATCCTTGAATTTTCCAAGCACTTCTGACTTGTTTTTGAGAAACAATACCCAAGTAAAGTGGGAGAAGTCATCGATGAATGTCAAAACACACCTTGAACCATTCATGGACATATTTGGTAGTGTACCACTAATATCAGAAGGTATGAGGCCCAAAATTGTAGAAGCTCTGCTAGCTTTGTCATGGTCGAACTTGTGCTCAGGGTGCTTCCCAACAATGGAACCGGGGCAAATTCCCTTCGAGTACCAGAGTTGTGGAAGACCATCAACCATGGATTTCTGTTGTAACAGCATAAAATACTTGTAATTAAGGTGTCCAAACCTTTCATGCCAAATCCTACTAACCTCGTTTCCATGAGTGAGGAGAGAAGTGGGCTTTTCAAGCGGAACAAAGTGAGAAAACTCATAGTATTTTGCAGTGTGGTTTGCCTTTTCGACTGCAATAAGTCTTCCACTTTTGATATCAAAAATTTCAACTTTGTTAGGGCTGAATGTAACTTGCTTCGGTTCAACAGTGTGTGTCATTTGATACACAAAAAGTATATTTGAAGCCAAGGAAGGCACATAGAGAACATTTTGAAAACTTCCATGCTCTATATGGATGGTACCTTTACCCTTTGAAGAAATTTTTGAGTCATCTCCCAAATGGATGGAGATGGAGCTGTTTGGATTGAATGAAGAAAAAGAGTCAATATTTTCAGCCATATGATTCGAGGCACCATAATCTATCAGTAGAGTGGTGGGTTTCGAAACAGTTGCCATGAGTGCTTGACCTCTTTCATGATCATCATTTCTATCCTTCTTCTGTGCACCGTCGAGAATACATATGTTGTTTGTTTCCAAAAGGAGGGCCATTTGATTTATTGTTTTCTTCATGCATGAACTTTCAGGATGAAATCCACGGTTGCAATATGAACACTTATATTTTTCTTTACCCTCTTTACCCTTTTGCTTGTTCCTTAAACCGGATGGTGCATCCGATTGCTTGTTTTTCTCTCTTTGCTTGTTAGGTTTGAATTTGGGTTTCTCTTTCTTTTGCTTTCCTTTTCCATTCAAATTCTTTGATCCTTGAACAAATAGGGTTGAATCTTTGGAGCTTATGGACCCCACTTGAATCAACTTATCATGCTCTTTGGTAACCGACTCAATGAAGGCATTCAAGGTAGGCATCTTCCAATTCGGGGTAGTTAGCTGACCGAAATTGAAAGTAGAGACAAATACCGAGTAATCTTTCCCAAGCTTTGAAAGAATGGAGAGGATCAATTGCTTATCCTCTTTCACAACTCCACTATTCTTCAACTGCAAGGCCACGTTCTTGAATCTTGTGCAAAACTCATTGATGGTCTCAAAATTCTCAGGACTAAGAGAAATCAATTCATTTTCCAATTGAAAGGCTCTAAGCTCGTCCTGCTTGCCAAAAATTTTGTCAAGTTGCTCCCATATTGCTTTTGGATATTTCAATCAGCTGAGATGGAAATGAAGATCCTTGGAGATGGAGAGGCAAAGAAGACCATAAGCTTCATCAAGCTTATTGAATTATTTTGATTTTTCAATGAGAGTGTTTGGCTCCAATTTGAGGCCCATGGTGACTCTATAGAACCCTTTAGAGTGCAATATGATCTCCATGTCATCTTTACAATCAAAATAATTGAAAGGAGTTAGCATAGGCTTTGAAGAAGTGGAATCCATCACTGAAAATGAGTGCAATTGATGAAGGAGAACCTGCAAATCACAAGGTAGAGAATGCACTTGATGGAGAAGATTATCCTACAAATCATAATCAAAACAAGAATAGTAAGGTCGAATAATCCACCCTTTTAGAGTTGCATCACACCTGGGATTGGAGATCAAGCAAGCTTGAATGGATCCAATGTATCAAATCCAGGAATTATGTGAAAAAATCAAGCTTCTGGAGTGGATTGGAGTGTATTTTCTGCTTTGCATGCACATGAGATTTTGCATGCCAAAACTTCAGTAATTGTGAGCAAATTCACTCAATTATTCATGTAGAACACCTGTAGGAGAGAAATCTTGTCCCTGCAATGGCTCTGATACAATGTAAAATTAGTCACAACAAATATATTGAACAAGAATATCAATAACAAAGATGTAAAACAATTTGGAGTAAAAACTGTGCAAGAGATGCATCAGTGCTCTATAATCCAGAATAGGAGAATTACAATACAATACTGTCACAATGAGTTAGCAATTCGAATTAGCCAAGGAGGTCATTCGAATATACTGCATGGCATAGCTTGGCTCCAACTAGGAGTCCTCATCTCAATCAATGGTGGTCATCAATGCACAAGTAACTTTCAGCCAGGTGTCAAACTGAGTGTAATAAGTGTAACTAGTGGTAAATGCCACTAATGTAGGGAAGGAGTCTCAGTGGAGGGAGCATGAGGAGTTAACTGTACTCAAAATAGGTAGTCAAGGCTCATCGGAGATCAATCGAAGTGGTAACAACAGTTAGGAGTCAATATAGCCTCAAATCAAGGAAAGACAACTAACTAACTGAAGTGAACTGGACTGGTAGGTGAGAAAAGGCACCCTTCTGCAGTGGAAGGTGAGAAGTGGGAGCTTCCCTGACTAGGAGGGCTAAATCTGAGTGAAAAGTAGCTCCCGAGTGGTGGAAGACTAGAGACTAGGTGTTGGAGGCATCAAACTGGTGACTAGGCAACATGTGGGTGCATGCAATGCATGCATGCAAAGTACATATCTAAATGATGAGATATCGTAACATAAATATCAAAACCTACTAATGGTGTCCATACTAGCATTCCAATATTTAAGTTATAGTAAACCAATATTATGTGGTTAGTTAAGGCTTCACATTTTCCCTATCCTTGGAAACTTCCTTTAGAGCATAAGGTCAAGGTTTCATCGTTTGATCATGTTTAGTGCCATAAAACTCATACTGAGTGCTAAAATACTCCTAGTTGCACCCATATCATTTATTGGAGGCTAACATATCCTTGTCATTTGAAGCCTCTTTCATGGTTGTGAAGCTATGTAATTAATACACTTGTAAGGTTGAAGCCTCACTTTTCCCTTCCCTTAGAAGATTTATTTTTATTAAGGTTTGCATTCCTCCTCCCAACCATGTACAACGCCCTAATATCCATAAATGGTTCTCAAAATATCCTAATGAAGTATAGTATCAACACTTGGGAGCCAAAGAACCGTAAGGCATGTCCTATATGGTAGTTCAAAAGCTCCTTTCTTGCTCTTGATTGCTAAGTTTGTGCATATAGGGAATAACTCATAAGTTTGCTACATTTACCATGTATCGATTCATGACTTGTATACGGGGCTAAAAAATTCCCAGCGGTTAACCCATTCCTCTTGTATTCCCACATAGAGAAAAAAATGCATCTAGTAGATGCCAAATGTTATTTTCCAAGACCTTGTGCATGGTCGTCAAGCCCAAGAAGCTTTTGTTAGGACCTATGGGATACATTTCATCCTTTGACATCAATCATATAGGATCTATAACTTATAACATTGTCATTAAATGATCAATCATCAATCATCAACAACATCAACCTTCGAATTTCAACATATAATATTTTCCATCAACAAACTCTAACAGATAACATCAACCATGAAATGAAACAAAGCATCATAATATCATATTCAATACCAAAGAGTTGTAGGATGCAATAAAAAAATTAAAGTTTAAACTTCAAAAGTAGGTTCATCTATTCAAGATTCAAAGGTCAAAGACTAAAGTTTAAAGTAGGCCATAATGTTTACAAAATAGGCCATAATAAACATGAAATACAAAGTACTATGATACTATCTACTAAGATTTCCGCTTGCCACGAGAAACTTCCAATTTATTTTCTCATGGTCTAGGTGAAATAGGAGTTGTTGGAAGTGATCGTGGAACATGAGAAGAAGATGAATGGCCACCATGGATTGCTAGATGTTGTGAATCCAAGGAAAAAATCCTACTTTTGGAAACCTGCTACTGGATGGGGGTGGCATCTCTGTAGTATGAATTGGATCATCATCATGATCACCCATTAGTTTAGTCTGCAAGCGCTCTAATTCTATGGCTCCATCTTCCACATTAGCCTCCTCTGGATTATTGTCCCAAGTAAAAAATGTTCTATCATTCTTGGACACCTCACAATAATGGGACAACAAGCTCAAGTTGTAGTGCATATAAACCAAGCTTTCTGCGAGTTCTACATTCAAACTGTTTCTCTTGACAATGTGGATGAAGCTGTAGGTGCTCCAACACCTCTCTACAAAAGAACTGTTAACAACCTATGAAATCACCCTCACTGCCAATTTATGCAAATATGAGGCTCCAGACCCATACATGTTCCACCAACGGATAGGATCCAATCTATCTCGAGCTTTGATCATAAAATATTGCATATCTTTGCTCAACAATGTCTTTGATTTGACCAAGCATGATATCCATCTGCTCATGTACATCCCCAATCACTGGTTGATCTGTATCTACAAAACGAATCATATTATAAACTAGATTGGTGAACTGCAGGACATACCTAACATGTGACCAAAACTAACCATCAATAATGGTGTCCTCCACCTCCTGAAAGTCATGTCTATCAAATACGCTTGCAACTATGTCTTTTAATTGTTTCCATGGATCACTTGAGACCATACTAGCCAATGCCTGTCTTACTTTCAAAAGCCTCCTGAAGGTGAGGTAGTAGCCATCAAACCTAATCTTTGCAATCTTCAATAGCTCCAACCTAGAGTGATTCCGAAAAATGTGGTGGGCCATGCTATGATTGGTAATAAATTCGATCATTTTCTTACATCTCTTCTACAAGGCACCAATCCATCGGTAATTAGGGTCCTTCATTTTAAAAATATCATGCATCAAAAGGTTCAATGTGTGAACCAAACACCTTGACCAAAATATGTTGGGATACTTATCCTCAATTATTGCTCCTACTTCATTACAATTAGCAGCATTATCAAGGATGACTTGAATGACATTGTATGGCCCAATATCTTGAATGGTTTTAAGTAAAGGTTGTGAAATATTAATACCAGTCTTGTAGCAATCCGAGTAGTTATGGGCTGAAAGGCAGACCTCACCGCTAGAAGACACACCAAGAATATTTATCAATGGATTTCATTTAACATTTGTCCACCCATCATATATAATGGATACCCCATAGTTGGACCAATAATTTGTAAACTTTCCAAGAGCACTATTGATTTTGGCTCTTTCCATGTCAAGTCCCACGGTTATGGCTTTGTCATACCCAAGGATCCTGTATCCTTTGGGGGCACCATTGATGGCTTGTACCATTTCATGCCAATAAGGTGAGTGAAGAACATTGAATGACACACCACATGCATAGATAAACCTGTAAAATTTTCAATCCACATCATCTCTACAACCAAGTTCAAGGAAATCTGATAATGTTCTTCACATAGTCGAGAATCTAGGAGAGGATCACGATGGATTCGATGATGATCCACTACCAAACATTCTATTTGAGTGAGAGGATTCATATTCAACCCTTGATCTTTTGGAAGTGTTTTGAGCAACCTATTCTTGCATCTTGTATTTGTTTCTCTCTTTAGTTGGCACTTTGTCACAGGTTTTGACTCCAACAATCTTACCTTGATCACATGGCATAATCCCACACAAATGCTTTCTCACCTGAGTATATGAACCAGTGTAAGTTTTAGTGCAATGAGGGAATATAAACTTTGTGGGAATATAAACTTTATGGTTCCACCCCCTGTCCCTCCCCTAGTCCTTGTCACATACTTCCACAAAGGTGTTATGTCTTTTGTTTTTTCCCCTCATCACTCTCAAGCTCATCATTATCATCACCCTCTTCCCCTTCCTCCTCTTCTCAACCGTATGTGTCACTCTCTACCTCTTCCCCTCATCACTACCACCACCATATATACTTCCCAACACCATCATAATGAGAGTGGAACCAAAATCCAAAACCACATACCCATCATGTTTCTTGACTCAGGATGAGAAGAATAAATTGGAAAGAGTAGGAGAAGAGAACAATGCAAGGTTTAAAATTTTTAACATAGTGAAATATTTTTTCAAAAACAAACAAAGAGTGGGGTTTGGAGCTTACCTATTTAGCTCTCTAATGGTGATTGAATGTCTCTATGGAAGCCTTCAATCTCCCTTCCAAGCTCTCACAAATATTATCCTTCAATCTCCCCTTCAATCTCCCTTCCAAGATCCCACAAATTTTCTCTCAAACAACTCACAAACCCACTTAAGAACCCTAGCAAAGAGAATTCAAATGCATGAAATGAGAAATAGATTGAGAGGAAATGAGCGAAAGAGTGTTTATATCTCGATGGATCAAGGGGGTCATTTTTTATCCAATAGTTCTCAGGAGTGTGTGTCCATTGTGAGCACCTCCACACTGGACATATGCATGTGTGGGACTTGACGGAACCCCATTCCGCTCGTCGGTTTGGGTTTCGTGCCCCCGGAGAAAATCCTCAAAGTGTCCTTGAATGACTACTAGGTTCCTAAAAAAAAATACCATAACACTAAAACCGTGACTTCGGTCGTGATTCCGTCAATTCCGATGGATTCGGGACACTGGGTTTTAGCTAGGGGATCCCCCACATCGTGCCTGAAATGCTCAGAAATAGTGTTATTGTGCCATCTCCGGAACGAGGGTTTTGCTTAGTGAAGGCCATGTCAATTTTGCTAAAGGGGGTCATTTATGATCCGACAGCTCCCGTGCATGCATGGATATCGTGAACACATCCAAAATGGCCATATGAACATGTAGGAGCTGACAGAACCCAAGTCCGCTCACCGGTTTGGTTTTCGTGCTCCCGGAGCAAATCCTATAGTGTCCCTAAATGGCCATAGGGTGCTTGACAAAAATGACATAGAACCAAAACTGTTACTCCTGTCGTGAATTCGTTGACTCCAATGGATTCGATACATTGACTGTCATCTAGGAGACCCCCCACACCGTGCCTCAAACACCCGGAAACGGTGCTATTGTGCAATCTATGGAACTAGGGTTTTGCTTAATGAAGGCCATGCCAATTTTTCTCAAGGGGGTAATTTCTGATCTGATGGCTCCCAGGTGTGCGTGGCCATTGTGAACACATCCACAATGGCCATATGCACGTGTGAAAGCTTATGGAACCCAAGTCTACTCGTCGGTTTGGGTTCCATACCGCCGGAGAAAATCCTTAAAGAGTCCCTGAATGGCCACAGGGTTCCTGACAAAAATGCCCATAGCACCAAAACTGTGACTCTAGTCGTGAATTCGTCAATTCTAATGGATTTGGGACATCGGTTTTTAGCTAGGGGACCCCCCACACTATGCCTCAAACGACCAGAAACGATGTTATTGTGCCATCTTCGTAACTAGGGTTTTTCTTAGTGAAGGCCATGCCAATTTTGCTCAAGCGGATCATTTCTAATCTAATGGCTCCTATTTGTGCATGGTCGTCATGAACACCTCCACACTGGCCCTATGCACATGTGGGAGATTACAAAACCCAATTCCGCTCGCTGGTTTGGTTTATGTGCCCCGGAGCAAATCCTCAGTGTCATTAAATGGCCACAGGTGCCTGACAAAAATTCCCATAGCACCAAAAATGTGACATCGATTACGAAGCCATCAATTTCGATGGATTCAAGACATCGGGTTTCAACTAGGGGACCCCCTACACCGTGCCACAAACACCCGAAAATGGTGCTATTGTGCCATCTCCGGAACTAGGGTTTTGCTCAGTGAAGGCCATGCCAATTTTTCTCAACGGGGTTATTTCTAATCTGATGGATCCTGGACGTGCATGGCCATCGTGAACACATCCATAATGGTCATATTCACGTGTCAAAGATGAAAGAACCCAAGTCCGCTCATCGGTTTGGGTTCCGTTCCCCCAGAGAAAAACCTCAAAGCATCCCTGAATGGCCACAGGATTCCTGGAAAAAACTCCCATAACCATGACTCTGATCGCGAAGCCGTCAATTTCGATGGATTCGGGACGTCGATTTCTAGCTGTGGGACCCCCCCACCATGCCTCAAACAATCGAAAATGATGCTATTGTGCCATCTCCGAAACTAGGGTTTTGCTCAGTGAAGGCCATGCCAATTTTGCTCAAGGGGGTCATTTATGATCCGACGGCTACTAGGTGTGTGTGGCCATCGTGAACACCTCCACACTGGCCATATGCACGTGTGGGAGTTGACAGAATCCCATTCCACTCATCGAGTCAGGTTCCATGCCCCTAGAGCAAATCCTCAAAGTGTTTGTGAATGGCCACGGGTGGCTGGCTAAAATTCCCATAGCACCAAAACCGTGACTCTGATAACGAAGCCATCGATTCCGATGGATTTAGGATGTTATATTCTAGCTATGGGACTTTCCCACCATGCCTATAACACCGAGAAACGGTGTTATTGTGCCACCTACGGAACTAGGGTTTTTCTTAGTGAAGGTCATTTCAATTTTACAAAAGGGGCTCAATTCTAATCCGAATACTCTCAGGAGTGCATGGCCATCGTAAACACCTCCACACTGGCCATATGCATGTGTGGTAGCTAATAGAACCTCGTTCTGCTCACGGGTTTGGGTTCTACGGTGCCCCTGAATCAAATCCTCAAAGTGTCCCTGAATGGCCACGAGGTGCTTGGAAAAAATTTCCATAGTACCAAAACCGTGACTCCAATTGCGAATCCGTCGATTTTGATGGATTTGGGACACCAGTTTCTAGATGTCGGACCACCCCCACCGTGCCTCCAATGCTCGGAAATGGTGCTATTGTGCCATCTCTGGAACTAGGGTTTTCCTCAATGAAGGCCATTCCAATTTTGCAAAAGGGGGTCAATGTAATGCCCCTCAAACTTTCTACGACTATCGATGTTGATAACACTTATGGGTAAGTGACCCAGTTAAAGAAACCGAGATAAATGACTGTGTACATGATGATTAAGAATAAAATTGGCGACTGAGTAGCGATGTATGTGATAAACGTATATGTTTCTAATGATGGATTTAATGATGATTTTGGATAATTTTGATTTGGCTGATTGATTAACACATGGGAAATCTTATAATGAATATCGTATTTAGGCTGAATTATGGAAATGAAATTATGAGGGTGATTATGATGTTTTCTTAACAATTAGAGAATGAATGAAGTATATTATGATGTATGGTGAAACGATTCAATAACGAGATTGATGAATGTTAGATATGGTCGACTGATTGAGATAGAATGACTGAATGTTAGATATGCTCGACTGATTGAGATAGAATGACTGAATGTTAGATATGCTCGACTGATTGAGATAGAATGACTGAATGTTAGATATGCTCGACTAATTGAGATAGAATGACTGAATGTTAGATACGCTCGACTGATTGAGATAGAATGACTAAATGCTAGATATGCTCGACTGACTGAGAAATGATGATAAATGATGAATAATTTGTATGCTCGACTGACTGAGATACTAGAATGAATGATGTAAATATTTTATATAGTGCAGCACTACTAATGTGCGCTTGAGTGTGTGCAGTGGCAGGTAAGACGATATACCGACTGGCCCACAATGGAATTTTAGGGGTTGTAAGAATGGAAAGAACACATAGGGGTATGACGACTGACTGTCGAGCCTCGATTAGCAATCCACGCACGAGTGAAGCCATTTCAGCTCACCCGGGGAAGCGTATGTCGTACGGGAAAGGCCATAATGATTTGGTCGCGTACGATGAGTGGCGCGCAATAAGGAGAGCCTTATCCCTCAACATCCTTTAGTGTCCAAGGAGTGTAGTTGAGAGATCATGGTAATGGTTCGCGGTCGCTACGCAGTACTCCCCATAAGAAGGAAGAAATGAAACTGTCAGAAGGGCCCGCCAAAGAGGCACCTAGACAAGAGAAAGATAATTGTTATTTAAAATAAAGAAATCGAAAACTCATCAAAAATAAATTCAGGTGACTTTAAATTAAGAAGATAAATACCAGAAAACTTTATTCATTATTCTTTTGTTTAAAAAATAAAACTTTTAGTTTAGTCTAAACTATTTTATTTATCTACTCTATTGAAGGAATAGAATACGAACTAAAAACTAGAAATTCCTATGAAAGTTCTCTTGGATTTGAATAGTAATAGGAGTTAACTTCAAGTAAGAATATTCTAGTAAAAGATTAAAAGAACTAAAAAGAATATTTATATTAGATGTTATTTAATAAAAGAAACATTTGTCTTTTATAAATTTCATTATCAATTAAATAAAAATAACAAATCTTTTTATTTTTATTTTAATAAAAAGGTTTTTAGTAAACTATTTGAGAAACAAAAGAGGAGTAGAACTCTCCTACACTTAACTCCCACTGATTTAGGGAATTAGGTGCACATTGAATACATTGAGACACATGTATTTGAGAATAGTGGAAATTAAAATATTAAATTAAATTAAATATGTGCATGAACAGACACATGGCACACATGATTTTTCTATATAATGAGGGAGGATAAGGAGAGAAGGACATCTCTTGCTCCCTAATGCTGGATGGTCATCATAATCTCGGATTATATTATGATCCTTGGAGTTGGGATTAGCCGGAACGGGGATTGGGAGATCCTTTCGGGAGGCTAGCTTGTGTGTTCTTACGACCCCATCAGCTCGAGGGTTCGGGGTGAAGGAGAGTAACCCCGATACGGTAGGGAGGTTTACCGAGGGGTCACTCGGTACTTCGTCAGGAAATTGGACTGGATCGTGCGGAAACCACTTCGAGGACTCCATTGATTCGCTGGACCAATCGTCAAAAACAGGTTTGAAGTATTTAGTTTATTTATTTTGCTAACTCTTGTGGTGGAACGAATAAATCTGGGTATATAGTTCTATTTATTGACATTCATGTACCGCAATAGATAGAACTAGATCTGTGGCCTCTATATCTTCTTCTGAAAAATCGTACTAGAAGTTCTGAAATTAATTATACTTATATGTTCAAATTCTGTGGAAGTCTTTTTGGGGAACCCGAAATGGGGGTCCCTACATTTGGTATCGGAGCCAGGTCAAGCCTTGAGGGCACTGGACTCATGTCTTAACCGAGGTGTCCACCGGTGACCGTGACGAGTAAACAACGAAGTTGGAGCTGCGATGTTAGTGGGAATACACATCCGACCGGAGCAGTCATTCCTACAGGTTCATATCTATTGAAATATCTCTTACTTTATTTTCTGTATTGAGAAATCATTAGTTTTGAGATCCATGGATTTCTGTTACTTCTGTCACGATATTGAGTAATGCAATACTTAGGTTTCTGGGTGGAGAACGATTAAGAAATCTATCCTATTTAAACTCTGCATAATCCCGTAGATGAAATCGTTTTATTAAAAGAATTTCAATCTCTGCTTATGTATTGTATTTGACAGTTTGATAGATCCATGTACCTTCTTGATAGTTCATTAGTTTAATTAAAAAGATTTCCAATCTAAAAAAAATTGTGTTCTGTGGTTATTCCAATTTAATGTATGGGTTGAAGGGATCATGATATCGAATTGGGCGAATTGAGCCTCTGCGTTTTCTTTTACAAAGGTTATATATATGCATATATTATACAAAAAAAGCTTGAATTTAGAATAGATCTTTGATAGATCTTAGTAACTATAGTAATTATCTAAGGTTACACAAATCAGATCTCTATCGAAAGACATGATCCTGCATATACACAGACAATAAGTCGTTGAAATCAACCTTCTATAAGTTACTGTAAAAAAAAATTTAATTTGTAAATATTTTCCAGACAAAGTATTAGACTCTAGATTTTTCAGAGGAATAGATTCTGAATTTGATCTTATATTTTTTTGCTCTGAATACATACAGGAATTAAATTGTAAAGTTACACTATAGGATTCCTGTGACTGAGGATAGCATAGACGTTTGTTTTAAAATTATATACAAACTTTGTTCTCAAGAAAGAAATAGTAGATCCGTTCTCAGATTGCACGCCTTATTGCAATTCTGATGACCGACCTATTAAAGTCTGTTCTCAAAGAAGAAATTGTAGACCCTTTCTCAGATTGCACGCCTTATTGCAATGCTGATGATCGATCTATAAAACTCTGTTACAGGAATAAATCATAGATCTATCCTCGGATCGCATACTTCATTGGAGATCTGATGATGACCTTTTTGTTTGTATTCTCAATCTAAAATCCTAGTATTAGTTCTTTTACACTCAGTCTTAGAGAGAATCGACCGATCCATCCTCGGCATGTTTCCGTCTTTGGAATTGCTGTTTCCCTTGAGGTAAATTTTTTTTTTTTTCTTCCAGGCCTTGGATTAAGGGAGTCAACTCTTGGATCTCATAACAGCCCTGTCAGTTATTACCCTCATCGCTGTGATCAAATCCCTACTGGAGTAGTTATACTCGTTCGAGGGATGAATCTACCGGTCACATTCTTTTAATACTCAGCGGGTGCTCGAATCCCATCGAGATAATCCTTCTTTCTTGTTTCTATATCGAGTCTGTCGTACAGAAGATTAAATCGTGCAAAAAAACGTTGTTTTCCTATGCCGTCGGTCAACTGAATATCAATTCAGTCCAACAGATGACTTAGTAACGGATGTTTTTTTTTATTTTTTATTTTTTTTAATCCTCGCGTTCCTGTAGAAGAAACAAAAGCGTTATGAATTGAAATTTCAAACCTATAAAGAGTCTTGGCTTTTCACATACTATTTCATTGCAAACTCACTACAAAACTCCCTTAAAAATAATAATAATTTGATCTTCCCCAAAGATGAATATGAGACTGGCAATAAATCAATCTACAACTTGATTTGCTAGTTATTTTAAATTACTGAAACGGAAATTGCTTTTATTTTTATTTTAATGTGCACAAGAGAATTTATTCAAAGAAATTTCCTGAACTAATGTTACCTGCAAATAGTCTCAAAATGCTTCATTACCATGACAGGATTCTGTAAATTCTCGACATGCCAGACCATCGTTAGCATTAAATTTGAGGTAGCAGATCCTCTATGATTCCTTTCGAAGAATGCGTATAGCCCTTGAAAGAGATCTCTTAACTCTGTGTTTAGGTTCCCTTCATGACTACGAAAGTATCGCTGATGTCCAACTATGTAACGAATTTTACCAGATCCCTCCTCCAACGCCGATGATTGTGGGCGAATTAACGTTCTCATACAACAGCTCCTTGAATAGTTCTTTATTATTGTATGTCACGTCTTTAATTCTGAACTCGGCATTTATTATAGTTATGTGTAAATGTAGTTTTCCTGTTTATGAACGCCTTTTAAATTAGAGTTGATATTTACTTTTGTTTTCTTTTTGTAAATATAGTTCGTTCTGCATATATATATATAATGTCTTTAATTTTGTAATTGATATATACAAATATTTATTTAAATATCATTCGTTTTGCACATATAGTATTTTGAAATTGAAATTGATACTTTTACTTGTTTAATGTAATTATACTTTGTTTGGCATATGTAACGCGTTCTGCATATGTAATGTCGTTTTAAATTATAATTGATATATACAATTATTTATTGTAAGTATCATTTTTTTTGCACTTATAACGTTTTGAAATTGGAATAGATATTTTACTTGTTTATTGTAAATATACTTTGTTTTGACATATGTACTGTATTTTGAAATTAGAATTGATATTTACAATTCCTTATTGTAAATATAAATGGTTTATATATGTAATGTCTTTTAGTATTAGAAGAAGTATTTATAAGTAGGTATAGTAAATATGATTCGTTTTATATATGTCATGTCCTTAGAATTTCGAATTACCTTATGAAAAAAACTGAGATCTCAACTAATTTTTTATTATATGACCATGTTTCTCAAAATGTAGAATATCGAATAATCACCCATGTGCTTACACCTATCAAAGAGTTATATAAATATCTAACCTTACGAGAAATCATCTAGATTTTACTTATCCCTCGATGATTAAAATTTGTGATGAAAATCGATATGGTAGTAGGATCAAGGTTATGATTATTCGAAGTTATTAGAATTACAAAGCCCCTTGTAAAAGAATGAATTTAATTTGTTGATTACGGAATAAAGTGAATACACTCTTAGGTAGAACATTTATATATAGACTGACGAATATATATATATATTTGAATAGAAATGTTAAATGAACGGACACTTGACCTTGAGATTAGGATGGAATATTTTATAAGGTATTGCACTTAAAATAAAGTCAAACACATTTTAGGAAAGTTGATTTTTGGATTTTATAACTTTAAGGAATGGTTATTAATGTATCTAGTTGGAATGTTGCACAATCCTTTTTTAGTTGGGTATCGTAGGATTAAGAGTGATGCATTATAATTTAAGTTGGGTTCTATCCATTGAAGTTCAAAAACAAAAAAACAAAAAAAATTCAAACTACTTACGATAAGAGACCCTACATTTGACATCGACAGATTGTCGAGGGGGTGAAACGAAATTAGAAAATTGGAAACAAGGTACTAATGTTACTGGAATGAAGAGTTGCGCCAGACAAGACTAAATTATAGCATGACAATGTTGTTAAAAGGAATGAAAAGTACAACTCGACGTGACCATGACAACGGTAAATGAAGAATTATTTATTGGGAAAGTCCACCGAAGGGTTCAAATGAAGAAAAATTTAGTAAAACGAAGCATGGAGATTATCAACACAATAAAATTAACCTCATGATATGACGAAACATATAAGAAAGGACGATTAGACCTTAAGACTCGATGAGACTACATCGACACCTAAGAAGTCTTAGGACAACAAGAATGATGAAATGAGGTAGGAACAATGTGATAAGATCAGTGACATGGACATAATGTTACTAATAAAAAGACTAAGAGATAAATTTTAATATGACCGACTAAGTCACTAAGTTACGATGCTTCGAATCCTATCTTATTGAGAACCAACATTATTAAAATAATTTAGAGGTATTTGGAAGTAGTCTCATAGAATTTGGTTTTGTTTGGAGGTCTTTCCTGATATGTTAAAACCGTGATTATATCTTACCGAATATTTTTTTTATGATGTTTACCTTCCCATCTTGGAGGGAGGATAACCAAATAGATTTAAATCCTATCTTGGATTTGTTATGCTTTGATAAACTTTTGAGTGGCTATTGACGCAATGCATCTTGTAGATAATTGGACATTGTGAATCTTCGTAGATGACTAGAAGGTATAGAAAATCTAAATTTAGACTAACAATTGTGAAGGTATTATTGGATTTGCCTTCCGTGAAATTATGATTGAGTTCCTAAGGAGGTATTGGAACCATGCTGATGAAATAGAAAACTAATGATTAGAACCACTTGTGCTTATGACAATAACTGTTGGAGAAAAATAGAAGAGAATGACAAGAAGATGAAAATGGGAAACTAAAAGAAAGCGTAACATCGAAATTACAAGAACAAAACTTAACTTCGGGACGAAGTTTTAATAAGAGGGGATGTATGTAATGCCCCTCAAACTCGCTACAACTATTGATGTTGATAACACTTATGGGTAAGTGACCCAGTTAAAGAAACCAAGATAAATGACTGTGTACATGATGATTAAGAATAAAATTGGCGACTGACTAGCGATGTATGTGATAAACGTATATGTTTCTAATCATGGATTTAATGATGATTTTGGATCATTGTGATTTGGCTAATTGATTAACACATGGGAAATCTTATAATGAATATCATATTTAGGTTGAATTATGGAAATGAAATTATGAGGGTGATTGTGATGTTTGCTTAACAATTAGAGAATGAATGAAGTATATTATGATGTATGATGAAACGATTCAATAACGAGATTGATGAATGTTAGATATGGTCGACTGATTGAGATAGAATGATTGAATGTTATATATGCTCGACTGGTTGAGATAGAATGAGTGAATGTTAGATATGCTCGACTAATTGAGATAGAATGACTGAATGTTAAATATGCTCGACTGATTGAGATAGAATGACTGAATGCTAGATATGCTCGACTGACTAAGAAATGATGATAAATGATGAATAATTTGTATGCTCGACTGAATGAGATACTAGAATGAATGATGTAAATATTTTGTATAATGCAGCGCTACTAATGTGCGCTTGAGTGTGTGCAGTGGCAGGTAAGACGATATACCAACTGACCCACAATGGAATTTTAGGGGTCGTAAGAACGGAAAGAACACATAGGGGTACGACGACTGACTGTCGACCCTGGATTAGCAATCCATGCACGGGTGAAGCCATTTCAGCTCACCCGGGGAAGCGTATGCCGTACGGGAAAGGCCATAATGATTTGGTCACATACGATGAGTTGAGGGGCACGCAATAAGGAGAGCATTATCCCTCAACATCCCTTAGTTTCCAAGGAGCGTAGTTGAGAGATCGCGATAATGGTTCCTGGTCGCTATGCAGTACTCCCCATAAGAAGGAAGAAATGAAACTATCAGAAGGGCCCGCCGAAGAGGCACCTAGACAAGAGAAAGATAATTGTTATTTAAAATAAAGAAATCAAAAACTCATCAAAAATAAATTCAGGTGACTTTAAATTAAGAAGACAAATACCAGAAAACTTTATTCATTATTCTTTTGTTTAAAAAATAAAACTTTTATTTTAGTCTAAACTATTTTATTTATCTACTCTATTGAAGGACTAGAATAAGAACTAAAAACTAGAAATTCCTATGAAAGTTCTCTTAGATTTGAATAGTAATAGGAGTTAAATTCAAGTGAGAATATTCTAGTAAAAGATAAAAAGAACTAAAGAGAATATTTATATTAGATGTTATTTAATAATAAAAAACATTTGTCTTTTATAAATTTCATTATCAATTAAATAAAAATAACAAATCTTTTTATTTTTATTTTACTAAAAAGGTTTTTAGTAAACTATTTGAGAAACAAAAGAGGAGTAGAACTCTCCTACACGTAACTCCCACTGATTTAGGGAATTAGGTGCACATTGAAGACATTGAGACACATGTATTTGAGAATAGTGGAAATTAAAATATTAAATTCAATTAAATATGTGCATGGACAGACACATAGCACACACGATTTTGCTATATAATGAGGGAGGAGAAGGAGAGAAGGACATCTCTTGCTCCCTAATGCTGGATGGTCATCATAATCTCAGATTATGCTATGATCCTTGGAGTTGGGATTAGCCGGAACGGGGATTGGGAGACCCTTTCGAGAGGCTAGCTTGTGTGTTCTTACGACCCCATTAGCTCGCGGGTTCGGGGTGAAGGAGAGTAACCCCGATACGGTAGAGAGGTTTACCAATGGGTCACTCGGTACTTCGTTAGGAAATTGGACTGGATCGTGCGGAAGCCACTTCGAGGACTCCATCGATTCGCTGGACCAACCATCGAAAACAGGTTTGAAGTATTTAGTTTATTTATTTTGCTAACTCTTGTGGTGGAACAACTAAAGTTGGGTATGTAGTTCTATTTATTGACATTCATGTACTGCAATAGATAGAACTAGATATGTGGCCTCTATATCTTCTTCTAAAAAATCGTACTAGAAGTTATAAAATTAACTATACTTATATGTTCAAATTCCGTGGAAGTCTTTTTGGGGAACCCGAAATGGGGGTCCCTGTAGTCAATTCTAATCTGCATGTGTGGGAGCTGTTGGAACCCCATTCCACTCGCCAGTTCGGGTTCTGTGCCCGCGGAGCAAATCCTCAAAGCGTCCCTAAATGGCCACGGGGTGCCTGGAAAAAATTCCCATAGCACCAAAACCGTGACTCTGATCACAAAGGCGTTTATTCTGACCAATTCAGGGTGTCGGGTTCTAGTTGTGGGACCCCACCTACCGTATCTCCAACACCTGGAAACAGTGCTATTATGCCATCTCCAGAACTAGGTTTTTTCTAAGTGAAGGCCATTCTAATTTTGCAAAAGGGCATCAATTCTATTCCAAACGCTCTCGGGCATGCATGGAAATCGTGAATACCTCCAGATTGGCTATATGCATGTCTGGGACTTGATGAAACCCCATTCTACTCGCTGGTTTGAGTTCCGTGCCACCAGAGCAAATCGTCAAAGCGTCCTTGAATGGCCACGGGGTGTCAAGTGTCTCTAGATTTGTTTTTGTCTGGTTTCTAGATCTAGATTAGGGTCTTTAAGCTATATCAGGTTCTATATTGCTATATAGTTATGCGGGGCCAGGTTACGTCTCTAGGGCTAGATAAGTATTCTAGATTAGGTCTCCAGGGTTGTAGGTCCACATTAGGCTTTCCAGGTCTACATTTGTTTTTGTCTGGTTTCTAGGGCTAGATCAGGGTCTTTAAGCTAGATTAGTTTCTATATAGCTAGATTAGGTCTCTGGGGCTAGGTTACGTCTCTAGGACTAGATAAGTATTCTATATTAGGTATCCATTGTTGTAGGTCCACATTAGGATTTCTAGGGCTACATTTCTTTGTGTCTAGTTTATATGGATAGATCAGGGTCTTTAAGCTAGATTAGGTTCTATATGGCTAGATTAGGTCTCTAGGGTTCTAGGTCCACATTAGGCTTTCGAGGGATAGAATTGTTTTTGTCTAGTTTCTACGGTTAGATTAGGGTCTATAAGCTAGATTGGGTTCTATATGGATAGCTTAGATCTCTAGGGCTAGGTTACATCTCTTGGCCTAGATAAGCATTCTATATTAGATCTCTAGGGTTGTAGGTTCACATTATTCTTTCTAGGGCTACATTTTTTTTGTCTGGTTTCTAGGGCTAGATCAGGGCCATTAAGCTATGTTTAGGTTCTATTTCTTAGAGGGAATATTTCAGTTTGTTAGTATTTCCTCTTGTGATCAGGGTGAATGTCAACATTATTGATCTAGTGGCTTAGGATCATGTAGGGGTGATTGTATTGCCCAATATATTTATATTATTTGTTTCTTCCATCCATGAGACTTCCAATTATATAGCAGAGGAGAGGTGTGATGATGAGATTGACTTCATCCATGCACATTCTACTTATTCATTAGATAGGTGTGATTCCTTAATGGAGGACGTTGTTGAGGGTGATTTAAGATTCATAGATAATGTGAGTGTTACAAAGTATAGAGCCATGGATTATCCCTTGAATTGTTTGTGATGGGTTGTATCACAAGAGATGGTATGTGATTGATATGCACACTTGTAATAACTTTCTCAATGGATATCAGATGTCAGATTTCCATTGGCTTAGCATTATTCCCTTGAGAAAATAAGATATCTAGCCTCAATGGAGGACACCTTTCATGGTGGTTACATGGAGTATTCACTTGGTGGGAGAAAACCTTACAAGAGACATGGAGAAATGTGTATTGCAGAGGAGGGACACAATCCCTACATAGCATATGGTGCCATGGTTTTCTTTTTGGAGGATTGGAGATGGATTGACGGTCTTTCCTTACATATGTACATAAGTACTCTACAAGTGGAGAACTTTGCTAGTGCGTGGATCACTTATGTTTCTTCCCTGGAGTGCTATCATCCATTATATATATGCTATATAAGATGATTTTTCAATCTTGTTTATGCATATGAAGTTTTCCTAAAGGGATGGAAACTTGAATTGGAGTGATTGGTGTAAAACATATAATGGTGTAAAACATCAATGTATTGTAATATTAACTTAAACGTAACTTAAACATAAAATAAATGATATAAGATAACATTATCTACAAGAAATAAACTATCTAACATGAATGACTTCATTGAAATTGTTTGTAGTTGGATGTTTGTACCAACGATCAAGTGCGTAAAGTGATACACCCATGAACCTGGTCTATAACCCATGTATGTGTAGCCATTGCTATTTGGTCCCTTATCATCTACTATAATATATTCTCCCTGAAAAACCATCAAGCCAGTCGGAAAGGTAATGTCTTCACTATCAGTTAATGATGCGAGGAGGGTTTGCTTCCCCTGGATGCATTGTGCCAACCAATAATTCATGCCAATTGCACTGTCTGTCGGGGTTACAAATGCGTAGATGTGTCCTGCAAAAATGCATTTTACAGTCAAATTCCAACAAGCAGTGGTTTGATAACATGGTTAATTAAAAAAACAATAAAGGAGTCGGGATATGAATGCAGAAATTTTTACTTGACTGTACAAGATCAGATATATGAGCATATTCATTCGAAATAAAAGACTAGCCTTCCTCTAACTGGATTGTTTCAACAACTGCACATGGGCGTACTGCAAGTGATACATGATCCCATTCATCAACCCAATCTGTTGATTCACACTCATCCCACTCGTCATTGCTAAAAGGCCCAAAAAAACAAGCAAGTTTTCATGTCCATATTTCAAATAAGAGGTTGTTTGAGCTTTGAACCAAATGAAATCCATGAATTCCTTGTACAATACTACAACTATAAGAACGTGATCGATCTATATCAACCACATGCTAGAAATGTTTGACAACATGTCCTCTACTTGTTGGTTTGTGCTGCTCTGTGGTTTGATCTGACATTTTTGCAGAGCACCATTTAACTATGGATTCTGCATCCTGAATACGAGGTCTTTTCATGCACCTCATCTCCTCCCTTCGTAGGGTAGTTTTGAGACATGCTCCATCCCCATCATGCTCTCCCTTTCTGAATGACCGGTCTCAAAATAGTTCCATATATGTAGCACATCATAAGTCTTGTGCAAAATACTCAACCACTGCAATACACGTGCATTTTTGAACTGGCATGCACCACCATCTGACCATATCCAATGTTCATCCATCTGTATATGTCTCTCCTTTAGTTGATCATAGAAAATTTTGAAGCAATGCTACACATAATGTAGGTCATGGCACCTATCGGCACTGATGTAGAATTTGATCTCTTTTAATATTATCTTCATGTCATTGTTGCTCTCTGGTGTGTGCCTATATGTGATATGGACCATTATGATAACATGGTATGAATGGTAGTATTGACTTTGAATCTCATTCTGTCGCTATAGGGTGTAGTTTTTATCAAATTACACAACCGACAATATTGTACCATTGAGAAAGGTGTCCTTGCACTATCTGTACTGTTCATCCTGCCATCGTGCTACATGGACATGTTGTAGATAATGCTCAATCTTTTTTGTGGAATTCCTTCATGAAATCCAAAATTTGTACCTGGTGCCACAAAACCAAGGGCATCAATACAACATGGCATTTACAATCTAAATATATATGTATAAATTCAACATGTACAGTATGAAAGTATGCAAACTTAGATTACCTTTGACTTCACCAATGCAATTTTTTTGCTTTCCTTCCCACTATTTACTTGATATGTTATGTGTTTGAAGTTCTCAATAAACTCAGAATGAACCCAACATGTTGGTGGCCATAGTTGGATATTCTTAATAAACTCGGAATGAACCCATAATATCTGAAATAACCCACATATCCGTAGATATAAAAATGATATATAAATTTATAGATTGATGAGATAATAAATATACAATTGTTGGCCCACTTTTATAGTAGCTTGGGCATTGCCTATTTGAGGGGACGCATCCTCTCATTAACTATTACTCCTACTTATTATTAATATTAATGTATTATTAATTATTTGTTACATTGCCTTTCCCTTAAGGGAATCTTTGTCCTCAAAGCTTATTGAAGACAAGGGTTATGTCTTCTTTTATCTTGAACCGTCATCTTTGTATCTTTTTTTTTATGTATTTGTGATACTTGATGAAATGAGGCGATATGAGTTACGAATTCCAAAGAAGAACTGTCGCATCATCTCTGATGTGGTCCATCCAAGATCTATTTTTATCGGATCTATTTGATCGCTTTGTGAGATGGGTATTCTTGTTTGTTTAGTATTTTGATTTGATGTTCTTACTTGTCTTACAACATGACTCCTCTATGTAAGTTCATTTTGACCATGTCATTGGTCAAAATGTCGTTTATAATTGGGGTGTCGATAAGGAGTACTGGCTGTTTGTTTTTCTGTTGGAGTGACTTCTTTTTGAATTGTGTCAAGGACTGGTTTTACTTCTTCAACTTGAATTTTTTTTCCCGGGGATCTAGATGCTTCCTCCTGGATTTGTGTTAATTTTCTCTCTAATAGATTGTTATTACTCTGAATTTTCTCGAACCTTTTGTCCTGTGACTTTTTGTCCTCTTTAAACATCTCAATTTGTTTCTCTAGTTCTTGATTACGATTTTTCAGATGATGGTTTTCTTCTTGTTGTTCTAGTATTTTTCCTTCTAGGTCTTCATTAGAGTGTTCCATCTTCTTACTATTTTTCAACTTTTTGATTTTTGTAAGTAATGTTTTGTTATGAATTCTTAGTCGAAATAGTTCTTCGGTATTGCTCACTAATATGTCATTGATTTTCTTAATTTCCACTTTGTGCGTCTTTTTAGTAGCATCGTATGTTTGCTGGAGTTCTTTATTATTTTGTTGTTGTTGACCTATGTCTGATTCTTGACTTTGTAGCTTCCTCTGGACTTGCGTCAATTCATCATTTTTGTCTCTGACGAGCTGGTTTAAATGCTTTATTTCTTCTTCTAAATCACTATTGCTTCCATCAGATAACATTTTCTTGTTATCTCTTATAGTTTGTTCTAGCTGACGATTTTGATTCCATAAGCGACATTCTCATCGTCTCTCCACTCCTTCAAGAACTTATGTGTCTCAATCTGAGCTTGTAGGCATTTACTGCTCGCTTTATACTCCTCTAATTCATCCAGTGCTACTTGTAGTTTTGACTTCATTACTGAATATGTGTTTGCCATTGTTCCTGACTTTTTCGATGATAGTTGGTTTCCTTTTACTTGATTTCTTGACGATACAGGTCTTCTTCTGACTTGATATTACTTTAGCGATAAATAGACTCTCACTTCTTCAGCGATAAATTGTCTTCGACTTTTTCGATGATAGAAGGTCTCTGAACTCTTTGACTAGTCTTCCTTGACTTCTTTTTCGACGATAAATAGTTTGACTTCTTTTTCTTTTTTTTTGACAATAAGTAGATACAGAAACTGTAATAATTCCCAATATGTATCTCTTGGAAGAACCTTCTTTGACTATATTTTTTTTTCTTATCAGGTCAAATAACTTCTTTTTTTTTCCAAAAATAATTATTATAAAATAATTTTTTTTTTTATAATAATAATTATTAATTAATAATATTATTATATTAATTTTTTATAAACTATATATATATATATATATATATATATATATATATATATTTTCCAAAAAACTAATTTTTAGTTGGATTACGAAGAGTTCAAGCCTTTGAGATATTAATAATATGTATTATTATTACTATAGTTATATAATAACTATAATAAAAATGAATTATTGTTACTATAGTCATATAATAACTAAACACATCCTAATTAAGGTATGAGTTATTATAAATAATGGTTTCTTTATAAAACCAAGGCTAGTTTTATAAAACCAAGGCTGGTTTTATAAAACCACGGGATGGTTTTATAAAACCAAGGCAATGTGTGGTTTTATAAAACCAAAGTTGGTTAAATAAAACCTATGTTGTGTCTTTTTTTATTCTTCTCCTTTTTTATGCGGTCTTCGTTCTTGTTCTCTCTCTTTTTTTTAACTTCCCTTTTATCCCCTTCTCTTTTCTTTCTCTCTTTTAATAATTTTTTTTCTTCAATAAGGATGGCTAAAAGCCTAATGTAAGGTTAAAAACCTAAATCTCAAAGAAACTTTGACAATTTGGCCACAAGCCCAAATCAACAAGCTCTGATACCAATGAAATATCCATAGTTGGATATTCTCAATAAACTCGGAATGAACCCATAATTTTTGAAATAACCCACATATCTGTAGATATAAAAATGACATATAAATTTATAGATTGATGAGATAATAAATATACAATTGCTGGCCCACTTTTATAGTAGCTTGGGCATTGTCTATTTGAGGGGATGCATCCTCTCATTAACTATTACTCCGACTTATTATTAATATTAATGTATTATTAATTATTTGTTACAAAATGGATAATAAAAGACTTGTTCTCATGATGATGATGCTAATTGTGCACAACTTTGTAGCCTTGGTAGTCTCTCTTGTTGCTGCAACAACTATTAATCATTTAAGATGGAACCCATATGTCCATACTCATCAACTTCAAGAAGATGGTTTATATGATGGCCATCTATATTCTGAATCTCAAGGTTTTTTTTGGAATGGACGTAATGCTCATGTAGTGGAGGAAGGTCATGGATTCCAGTCAGTGGCCATTGACAGTCATGAGAAAAGTGAAGTGCGGGCTCTTTTGTCCTTTAAAAATCATATCAAAAGTGATCCATATAGAAAATTGTCCAACTAAACAGCTAAGAACTCAAAGGAGGTATGCTCTTGGTATGGTATTACCTGCACGTGACACAACAGAAGAGTTGTTGCTATAATCCTTCCTAATTCCCTAGCCGATATATTGGATGATCTTGAATTACTACTGGTAGGTACTCTTTCCCCATCTTTGGGGAACCTCTCCTTGTTGCAAACATTGAATCTTTCTGGTAATGATTTGACAGGTGGAATTCCACCTGAACTCGGGCAGCTTAAAGCAGTGAGAATATTCAACCTCTCATTGAATAGGCTTCGCAGATCGACTCCCAAAGTGTTGTCCAATTGCACACGCCTTAAATGGATCAATCTTTCATGGAACATGTTGACTGGGACCATACCAACAGAGTTTGGTCATCTAGTCGAGATGGAACATCTCAATTTGGGTTGGAATGGTGAGCGTTGGAATGGTTAAAATGTTGGTCTGAGTGGAAGTATTCCAACTTCTCTGAGCAACTGCACATCTCTCTGACAATTGTTGATTTTGACAAACAAACTCAGTGGTCCAATTCCTTCCATTTTGGGTTTGATGAGAAATCTATCTCATCTTGGTTTATCCGGCAACTCATTTAGAGGTCACATCTCTCCAGCAATCGGAAATTTGACTTGTCTATTACACATCGATGCTGCTGACAATTTCTTGACTAGAAGAATTCGAGATATGGGAAATTGTACTCAGCTGACCTATATTGAATTTTCTGGAAATAATATCAATGGAAGAATTCCAGATATGGGAAATTATACTCAAGTGATCTATATTGATTTTGCTGGAAACAACATCAATGGATGAATTCTAGATGGACTTGGGTTGCTCCAGAAACTAGAGACCCTGTCTCTAACCTCTAACATATTGGAGAATGTTATTCCTTCCGCTCTGGGAAACTTCTCGTCTCTCAAGTATTTACTTTTGGGAAACAACCGATTATCAGGAAGTATACCATCTCAATTGGGTAAATTGAGAGAGGTTAGTGAGTTGTAAATATATGACCTATATGTTGGATCTATTTTCTATGATGGTGATGGTTTAAACAATCATGATCAAATATTTCCCAGTACTATTTCGGGTTCTATCCCTTCCGAAATAGGAAACTGTAGCAATCTATCCACCTTAAATCTTGCCTCAAATAACCTCACTGGAAGCATCCATGAATCCATTACAAAATTGACGAAGTTGGTCCGCCTTCAAATCAATGATAACAAGATCACCAGTACAATTCCTAAAGATATAGGAAAGCTTAAATCACTGCAATTCTTGTATTTGAATTCAAACCATTTAAGTGGACCTATCCCACATAGCATTGGTCGGTTAAAGTTTCTTAATATCCTGAATATCACTGATAATAATATTTAAGGAAATATCATTTATATTAGTGAATTGGTTTCACTGTCTGATCCGTATTTTTCAAGAAAAATCTAAAGGGACGGATTCCTAAATCTATAGGAAATCTCAGGGACCTCTACTGCTTAGATATATTGCATACCAATATCTATGGGAGTATTCCTAAAATTATAGGAAATCTCATTAACCTCAACTTCTTAGATATATCTCATAACAATATTTATGGGAGTATTCCTAAAGCTATAGGAAAGCTCAAAATTCTCATTTCCTTAGATATATCTTGTACCAATATCTCTCAGAGTATACCTAATAGATTCAATGGTATGGTTTCACTTGAAAGTTTATTTATGTTAGAAAACTCACTTAGTGGGGATTTATCCAAAATAAACTTTTCAAATAGTTTGAGGCACTTCTTAGCTCACTCTAACTATTTCTCTGGGTCTCTACCAGCATCTTTGTCCAATTCTCATTGTGAGTTGTTGGATTTAAGGAAAAATCATTTATAAGGTGAACTTCCTAAATACCTTGCGAAATTCCAATACTTAAGAGTGTTAAGCATTGGTTATAATATTTTTCAAGGTGATATCCCTCAATCAATCACAAATCTTAGCCACCTACAAGTGTTGGATTTATCCAACAATAGATTCAGTGGGAAGATACCATTTGATCTTGATAGAATCCAAGGATATAGGATCAAACCATCTTTTAAACTAAGTGATTCTATTGAAGTACCATTTCCCATTGTTATTAAAAGGTTTGAGTATACTTTGACATATGTGCTTAAAACAAACACAATAATTGATTTACCAAACAATAATCTTATGGGGAAAATGCCTGCAAGTATAGGAAGTTTGAGTAGCCTACAGTTGTTGAATTTCTCTGGGAACCAATTGGAAGGACAAATACCTGCATCATTAGTAAGATATCGACTTTGGAGCAATTAGACTTGGTAGGAAATAATTTAAGTGGATGGATTCCTCAAGAGCTCTCTAAATTATCAATGTTGGAGATTTTAGATGTTTCATCTAATAATCTATGTGGACCAATCCCAACAGATACTCAATTTTCTACTTTCAATGTAGGATCATTTCAATGGAATAAATGATTATGGGGTTGTCCTTTAGATCCATGCAATAAAAAGAAAATACCAATGAAAGAAGACAATGGTGGTAATAGTAGTAATGCCAAATCGGTATGGCTAAGTCAAGTAGACAAAAAAATATCATTGGTGGCATTGGGTATAGGAGTGGGGATTGGAATTTGGGGAATGCTCATTGTATTCATAGTGTGGGAGAGAGATAAGCTTTGGGTGTTGGGTTTACCTCACAACAAATCACCAGCTTTCTATGGATTGTATCAATTCCCTACATAGATATATTCCATCTTCTCTTTGATTTAATAAAAAATAGTATATAATTAATAAAATTATATAATCCATGTGTAAAAAATGATATAAAATATAGTTTTGTGAAAAGATGTGATTACTAAAACTAATAGGATATAAACTTCAAAGTTTATAATAAAATTTTATGATTTATGTATATTTTAAAAATGTTCTGCGACTTCATGATTGTAAAATATAAGAATTGATTCATTTTAATTTACTAGCATCTAGATCCATCTAAACTCTGGATCTACCATTTGTCAAGAGGGATCAAATCCCTCAAGGTGCACACCTTTTTGTAGTGTGTAAAAGTGGACAAAGGGTTTTAATCTCGTTGATCCCTTTGGGCGCATCATAGATCCAGAGTTTAGATGGGTCTATGTTGGTTCGACTTGTGGGTGGATGCATTTGAACTTTAAATGATAATGATGATTTATATATGTATTTTGAAATTGGTTTGTGATGTGTTATTGTTGAATTCATTTCAATGATTATAATTTTATTCACTACTATTGCTTGTTCTCAATACTATTATGTGGATCAGATTTTCCTATATTGCAAAGAGAAGATGGTGAAGGAAACAAATTCAGGGTGGTTTGGCATTGAGGTCCATTGATGGGATACTAAGGTTAACTCTCACATTCTCTCATCTCTCAACTTCACTCATAAGTTACAACAAAAATTCTATAGTAGTGTTTCTTTACTAATGATTACTCTAAATAATTTTCCAGCTTATCATTGTTCAAATCATTGGAACCTAGTGTTTTTGAATTATGTCATTGTTGAAAGCAACACAACTACTTGATTTCTCTAAATCATTTGTCACCATATCATCATTGAAACCAATGCACCCTATTGTTTTCCATTATATCATTGTTTAAATAAGTGCAACCACTAGATTCCTACGCATTATATTATTGGATAGATTGAGATTGTATCTCCCTCAACTTTTCATATAGAAGTACCTACTAGATTTTCCATCTTTTGATATCAATCAGATGAAAAAAGAGGTTGAAATTATGGGTGAATCCATGCAGATGGGTGTCTATTTTGGGGGGGCTTATGAGAAAATAAATCTGTTTTTTCATATTTTTCAACTTTGGGCAAACAAAAGTGATATTTTTGCTTAGAATTTCACTTTTCAGTAAAAAGAAAACTTTTAGAGAATTACGTTAGATTTCTATTCATTATTTTTTCAATTTTTTATTTTTTATTTCGATTTGATATGTCAATTTGGCAAATGTTTGACAGTGTGTTCTAATAAAATGAAGGGGCTAAAAAATAGTCATGTTTTTTTACGGCCCTAGAATCATTGTTAAACTTGAATTTTGTAAAAACAAAATATGCTACAACAATCTACATAAAATGTACTACTACATGACTATAATTTTGTAACCAATGGATCTATATACTAATTATTACATTTTTGTGATTTCGATCAATGGAGAAAGCTTGTCGATTTTCAACATGTATTTTATGACAAGATATTTCTCTCAATTTACACTAAAACTAAAACATCTAAGAATGCCCCTTTGAAGTAGACACTCCAATTAACTGCACCATATTTTTTTCAATTTTGTTTATGGTGTATTTTTAAAGTTATGGATTTTTCATTTCAACTCATTTTGAAAGCGATGAAACCAAACTAGACACATGTTAACAAAAAAAAAATTACAATTATTAGATCTCACCTAAACACAACAAAATATATACCAACAGAGAGTAGATTCAATGACTAAACTAATGGTATCAAGTCCGACAATCGATTTGCACTGTAACAGATGGTTTTTCCCTTCTGAAAATAGAGAAACCTGAAAACAAAGAAGTTTCCAAGTCTCAGATATTATTCAGCCGAATAACTATTTTCCGTTACCAAACCGTTAAAATTAACAATGGTTGTTCGGCCGAAAAACAAAAAGCAAATTTGTTTTTGTCGGCTGGAAAAAAAAAGAAATTAAATTATTTATAATTGTATAAATAAAAATAAAAGAGTTATTATTTCAAATCTTTTTTTTCGTAGAGGTCTGTATAAAATATTTTTGAAGGGGTTTTTTTAAAGGAGATTTCTTTCCAAGGAGTTCTTATTTCTTTCCAAGGGGTTTTTCGAAAGGAAATTTTTTTCCAAGAAGTTCTTATTTCTTTTCAAGGGGTTTTTTCAAAGGAGATTTATTGCCAAGGAGTTCTTATTTCTTTCCAAAGAGTTTTTCTTCAAAGGATATTTCTTTCCAATGAGTTTTGTATTTCTTTGCAAGGAGATTTCTTATTTCTTTTCAAGGGTTTTTTTCAAAGGAAATTTATTTCCAAGGAGTTTGTCTTCAAATGACTCTCACAAGATTTTTATACGGTGAAGTAAATTTCAGTTCATGTTTTTATAAATGGTTGAAAGACTCAAAAAAACAAATTTTGTAACTGTTTTTAAATCTTAAATTTTTATTTTGTTACTATAAAGTGATGATTCTTTAATTTTACCTCTATAGATTAAACAATCATGGGCAGTAAGAGAAACCGCCAAAGCAAAAGTGATCGTAAACGTGATGACGATGCTCATAGGGAAAGAAAAAGACTCGGATATCAAGCCAAAAAAGCAAGGGTTGCACAAACAGAAGAGACAATTATTGAAGATATAAATACAGATTTACATGATAATGTTGATGAAATGGAAATTGAAAATAGAGTGCAAGAAGAACAAATTGAAGATGAAGAGACTATTGTTGAAGATGTAAATAGGGATTTACATGCTAATGTTGATGAATTCAATATTGAATATCAAGTTCAAGAACAAGAAATTGGACCTGATATGTATATATAATATATTTTCCAAATTTATTTTTTATAATGAATTGTATTTTTGGATATATGTTTAATTAAATTTAACTTAATGCATAGGTGCTTTCACCATTGATGATGAAATATGGAGAAAAAATAGCCACACATGTTGCACGATACCGTGCTACGCAAATTTATGATGATATTCTCAAAGAATATTCAATAGTAGGACAAGCACAAATTTTGAGATGTTTATTAGTCTCCAAGAAGTTAAAAGGTGTTGCTTCATTATTGGGTATTCACAAGGCGATAAAAGAGTCGAAATTGAAACATAATGTGATAGAAAATATAAGTGATGCAATAAAAAAAATTGGAAAATCTAGGAAGAAAGATACCAAAGCTGCACGTACAGCAATTCAGACAACAATTATTTCAGCTAGTACTAGACAAAATCGTTTGACAACAAAAATAGAAAAAATAATAGGAACCTCAAGAAAGGCATTATACAAACATAACAAATTCAGAATGCAAATAGATGAAAATGTTGAACTTGCTTGGTGGGAAATTATTTGTAGACATCCTTACAAAGATAGAATGAGAGAATGTGTTAAAGATATTGTACGTAAATATTGGTTGGTACATGCTCGAGTTTCACCAAATTCAAGAGATGTGATACGACAAAGAGTATCACGAAATGAATACGAAAGCCATGAAAAACATATAATGGAAATGACACAAGTACAATTGTTCAATAAATTCAAGGAGGATCATCGTGGAATTAATATGTCAATCACTACATTTGCGCAACAAAAACCATGGTAGGTTAGACCTATTGCTATACGTGACACATGTTGTTGTCGTTATCATGTGCAATTTGAATTATATTATGACACTTTTTCTTGAATTTGGTAAAAAAAATTGGACAAATTCACCACTTCCGCCCATAATACGTGAATTCGCATCTCAAGTTCTATGTGAGAGAGATCACGATGAACTATTTTACAACAAGAAATGTGTAAATGGAAAACATTTTCATCATTGTGGAAATCTAGTTTTATTCAGTAATAAATATCCTATTGATAATGATCAGTCGCTGTCAAATGTAACCGTTGATTGGAGAAGATATGAATACATCAATTATGCTACAATTTCTAGTGATGCACATTCCAAACAAATTGATTTGTGAGAAGATAAAATATGTGTGACAGATTTTCTAAAGAAATTTGAAAGTGAAATTTATAAATACACCAAGCATTCACATAGAGCACAATGGAAAGACATTCAATTCAAACAGTCTCGTGAAACGTTTCCACCCGAAACAATTTTGTCGGTGGTTGATTTTGCAGAAAACTACACATTTGCTGCACAAAAGGAAATACAAAGTGAATATTATCATTCTGACCAAGTTTCAATATTTATCCATGTTCTATATAGACATTCTCAACACGATGTTGATGGCATTGAAATCACGTGTGACAATTGAGATTTGATTAAAGAATATCATTTTTATATCAGTGATGATCGTACACATGATACACATTTTGTTCAACATTGTATTGAAAATATTTTCTATGAATCATTAAAAAGACGTGAAGTTAAATTCAATGAACATTGGATATGTTCGGATGGATGTGCGGGACAATTTAAATCTTCACGATCATTTTTTTTGTTATTTCAACTTCATAAAGCATCGAACATTAAACATCGTTGGAATTTCTTTGAAACTAGACATGGAAAAGGTGAACATGATGGTGCAGGAGCATGTGTAAAAAGAGCACTTCGAAGATGGAAAATGAACAATCAACAAGTAATGGTGTCAATTACATCTAAGCCATGATTATAATCAACAATCAAAATATGTGCGCAGGTATGTACATGGTTTTTTTAATTATATTAATTGTCAATTTAAAAAAATGTTATTTGCAAGTCTATCATTTAAGTATATGTACCTAACATTAAAATTTGTCCTTTGTGATTTGTCATATATTGTATAGGTTCTTTTGGCTTATTGGAATCCAATATTTAGATGGATCAATCCCATATGAGGCTAGCACCATACATAGGACTAGATATTTACACTCTATTCAAACAAAATCCTTCCAAAACATGTTTGCATTTTACAGTAGAAAGAAAGAAAGACATTGTATTTCCCCTATAAAAGAAAGACATTGTAACACGGATAGGGTTGATGTATTAGGTATTATGCATTGTAAAGATCTCTGAGATCGTGAAGAGAGACTGTGAGACACTGAAGAGGAAGTGCAGTTGATGTGCTGCAAGTTGTATCCCTTCATTTACTGGATGGTATAATAATAAGGACTGGCAATTTCAGTGTGGACGTATCCCATCTTGGGTGAACCACGATATATTGGTGTCTCTCTTGTAATGTGTCTATGTGATTATATTTCCATTTATGTTTATTGTTATTGTTCTACGATCCTATTTTTCTAACAATAAGAGTTACAATTCCTATATGTATGCAAATACCATTTAATCCCCCTTTTTTTTGTTTAAGATTATAATAACCATGTAAAACAAAATGCATCTTCTTGTAATATATTTATATATATGTATGAGATTCTCCTATTAACACAATTCAGGAGTTATATATATATATATTGTAAATACATAATATAGGTACAAAATTCTAATTTATACATGTATTAAATATATATTTATTTACTCAATTCAAATTCAAACTACATTATAACATAGACCTTTCCTTTATGTGTAACAAGAAGCTATAGATTAATAATTTACAAATCCACATATAAAATTATGAGTGTTGTACACAGTAAGGTATCTATAGAAGTGCACAGAAGCTAAAAAAGGTATACTAACATAACCCCACTTTTGTCTTATTGTTTGCTGCAAATAAAAGAAAGGGACGGGAAAGGCACAAGGGTCTGCAAATATGTTGCAGACCTGTGTTAGCTGAGGGAAAATGTTTGGATGGTGCTGAAGGGGTGGAGAAGAGGCAGTCGAAAGGTGTTGGAGCAGAAGGGAACAAGTCCAAAGTTCGGGAGCAAGCTGTGAAGAGTGACAGGTTTGGTGAAAACAGAGGACAATTTGGTGAAAAAAGAGGGCAAACAAGAGTTCAAGGGTTCAAGGTTAGCAATAGGGGTTCAAAGTGTTCAAGGTGGCAAAGCTCAAGGTTCAAGGGTTCAAGGTTAGCAATAAGCATGTCACCTTGGAGCATTGAATGCTGTGAAACTTGTTTTGATTTTCTGGTGGTTGGATTTCAAATTGTTTGAGATCTAATGGTCGGCAAAGCATAGTTGTAGCATTAAAAGCTGCACATTGGGGTGTTTATTGTTTCCAAATATTTAAATGGAGCTTCCATGCTCATTTCTTATCCACGGGTTTGGGAGATATGTACAGGTCACTTACGGATATTTTCTTTGTATGAAAATTCATTTTATAATATAACAAGCTCATCACTTTTAAATCTGGGAAATTATGCACCTAACACCGAGTAGAACAAGCATCAACACGAGCATAAGAAAAACACAACTATCATTGAAAATAATACAACACTAATGAACTGTTACAGTTCTCACTCATCTACCTGGAAAGTCATTGTTCACGGTAGAGTTGTTTAACCATATGTTACAGTCACTCATCTATCTGGAAAGTCACTGTTCACAATGGAGTCAAGTAGGCCGAGAGAAGAGATTAGGCAGGGATATATATGATCTCTAAGAAGCTATCAAGATCGATACGGACAGTTCTGAATCAAGAGACAGGCATCATCAATCGATCGATCAATGAGGCAAGCAACAAGTTCGATCGATGAGAAGCAGGTAGGCAGTAACTGTGAGCTTAATGGTAACAGTGCATTGTTAGAGTGAACATGTAGTAAGAGTAAAGGTTCTAAGTGTTGAGCCCCGTGCAATAAAAGGATTAATAGATTCCCCATACCTCCTAAGATTCATAAAGAAAGTGTTCTAGGGATACTAACAGGTAGAGGTCTAAAGGTGGGTAAATAGAAAAGGGGTTGGTAGTACTAAATGAAAGACAGGTAGGGATCTTCGTATAAAGGCATGTGTTAAGAATTAATGAATAGTATCCTTCAAGTAGATTTTTAATGGATTCCAAATCCCGCTATTAGAAAATGGTCCGATCATAACATTTTATTATTTAGATTTAATTTTTTATTGTAAAAAATAGGTTCAACTTCATCAAATACTCCTATGCAATTAAATATATGCAATCTTAGTACTTTATATTTATAATTCTCATAATTAAAAACCATATTTAGAAAAAAAATAGTGGAAAACATTCTAAGTTTTATTGTTGAAATTGCAGAAATGAAATGGCTCAGGGCTGCTTAAGTAAACCCGTAACAATATTTGGAAAATACTTAAATTCTTGTTGGAAATATGGCAATGCAGGTTGTCATTGATGGCAACTAGATGATGACAGGGTAGCAAGAAGAGTGACAACAAGAGCAGCAAATACAAGGTAAGGGAAAACAAGATAAAAAGAAAAGAAGTAGAGCAAGTGGATTAATGAGGACATAAAAGATAGAGTAGGGTTGGTTAGTTGAAGGGCTTTGAAGCAAAGAGGTGATGTCAATTGAGAGCTAGTTTGTTTTGTAAATCATATGTGGCAATTACATGGTTCCTGATACCTTGGAGAGAATTCAATCCCTCAAGATGCATCCATAGTGTTTAATTGACCAGGTTCTGCAACATCTCAGGAGTTTATGGCGACCTCTAGAAAGTCTTGATGGCATCATATCTATGTATCAAATGGATCGAGCAACACCTAAGGAGGAAAACAAAAAGCAGTGGGAAAAACTAGTTTCTAGTGGATATGGTGCATACAATGCATATATCAATGCTGCAACCCGATATAGGGCATTAGGCTCTGCTACATTGTATGACCGTCCAAGCGTAGGATTTAGAGATGGTTATGCATCAGAAATAGGAAGTGGCTATGGAAATGGAAATTCATGGCCTCTACATGAAGCAGGCAGTATGATTGGAGGATCTTCCTATGGCTTGGTTGATCGTCGTTTAGGGTATGGCTCAGGAATTTTTATGGCCCACCACTGCGAGGCATGGGCAAGAAGATTTTTGTTGGGAGGCTTTCACAGGAGGCAACTATTGGAGATCTTCGTCAATATTTTAGCAATTTTGGCACTGTTGCAGATGTATATGTGCCAAAGGATATGAGAAGGTCAGAACACAGAGGATTTGGTTTTATGACATTTGTTGAGGATGGAGTAGCAGATCGTGCTTCACGAAGGTCGCATGAAATTCTTGGTCAGCAGAAAGCACTTGACAATGAACATGTTCTCAATGTCATGCACTGGAAGTAAAAGTGGAAGCACCCAAGGAGGAGATGAAAGCTCCTTCTAAGAAGATTACATGGATATTTTTGGCAAGAATTCCCCCTTCTGTTACAAAGGATGCATTTCGAAAGTATTTTGATGCATATGGGAACATTGAAGATTTATATATTCCCAAGGAAAAAGGTTCAAAAGGACATCGTGGAATTGGGTTTATTACTTTTGAAAGCTCAGAATGTGTGGACAGGTTGATGTCAGAGACGCATAAGTTGGGTAGAGCTGCTATTGCAGTGCAACGCTCTTTATACCATAGGTCTGTCACTTGTTATTATTTCATGGGAAACACATTGATGTGAACGGTTCAGAGTGCTTGCGAAACTTTTAAAGGAAGGTGAATGGTCGAGTGATTGTTTAAATACCTGATCAAGCCCAAAGATTCGTCTCTGCAGCAAGAAAAATATCAAGAAAAGAGTGTCTCAGAAGATTTGCAGGCGAAGGTGCATGGACCGTTTGATCGTATGATCGACGGTGGAGATGGCGTATGCTAATGGGATTTATCCCACATTGAAAAGGGAAAATAACCTTTTGGTGTTTATAAGATGCTTGCACACTATATCTATTCGACGCGTAGTGCAGGGATAGTGTGGGGGCTCTAGGTGCTTAGTTCTCCATGAGAAGAACACCAGCCTAGAGCTCGAGACACCTATGTGACCCCCTATATTTTGCTGCATGTGGAAAACTTGATTGCTGAGTTGGAAGTGACGTGTAGCTGAAGTAGACAATGACTTGGAAGCATGGTGTTTCCTCTGTGTTAAATTTCTATTGGATCGCAGTTCAAACTATCGTACAGTAAAATATTTCTTTTGGAATGTGATAAGTGCTTAAAGTTACAAGGTGTGGTTATATGGAATATTTCTTTTGTATTGGCAATGGTTAAGCGAAGAAGAGTCGAGGTGGCAGATGTTAAGCAGAGAGGAGTCGATGCTCTTAAGCTCCAAAGGGCATAAAAATCCTATGTGCTAGTGTTTAATCATATGAAGATGGTTCTATGGTTAAAATAACACGGTGCTAGAAGGCCTAAATACAAAGAGCCAAAGCTCTTAAAGCGTTATGTTAAAAAACTATGTAAAAATAGGTTTTAGTGTTAATATCGAAAAAGGGCTAAATGTAGATATAACTAAAACAAAGTTTAAATTTTATTTGTTAGTCTCTTTGCACAATAAACACAAGAAGAAACATTGCTTAATGAAGAGATGTGATGATAAAAAGAGGTACATGAACATATATGATGATTGGTGAAAATACATGTTAATGAAAGTATATAAATTTGAAGTCAAAGTGAGTCTTAGTGTGTCTCAGTGGATTATAAATAATATCTTGGTGGATATTCTATCAGTTATATGGACCTTGTGTTCATTCAAACATATTGGTGTATGTGATCAAGTTGAAGCCTGAATGAGGATTGGATTCCTCTCTACATGTTAGGTCGTGTATACAAGTTGGGTCTTGTAAGAGAGCTGGGTTTCTCAATCTAGCTGGGTCTAGATCATCAATGTTATGTAATGTAAAATCCTATTTAATAAAAAGATATTTGACATATTCATATATGTGTTGTTCTTCATATGTGTTTGTATATTTCATATGTATATATATGATTGGCAAATATCACGATTGTTTCATAATACATATGTTTGATTAAATTAGTGCTTTGGCAAGAGTTTTTTAAGTTTTAAGAGACACTGATTCACCCCCCCCCCCTCTCAGTGTCTATGACCTTGTTCTACAATTCTTACATAGCCGAGGGAGTAATCATATACAAACAAAGCTATATAAAAAGGGTGAGGCACCAGGGTTCAAAACCTACAGCTGGTACAAAAAGATTTACAAACATTTTCTAATTGAGAAAACAATTATTCATAGAGATAAAAAAACACACAGACCCAGAGACTATATTGTCCATATCCATTAATAATGTACTCAAAGTGAATTTTATACAGGGCGTGGAAAGAAACCGATTACCTGGTTTTCGAACTCCACGCACTTCAAGAAGGCTCCACGCCACATCAAGAAGGCTCTAAACTCCACGATGAACTCCACGCAGGCTCTGAACTCCACGATGAACTCCACGTAGGCTCCGAACTCCACGCAAAACACAGAACGTCAAGAAGGTGCACTGTGGAAAAATGGTGTCACAGCAAAAGGTAGGCTCACAGGCGATAAGCGACAGCAAGGCCCTACAGACGAAACATGCGATAGCAAATCCCTACAGACGAAGGTTTGGCGGGATCCTGACAACAGGAGGGGTCCCAGCAACAAGAGGGGTCCGAAAAATGATCGGCGGGGTCGCAGAAACAGGCGACAAAGGGGCCCTACAAACAAATGTTCAGCGAAAAAATGAACGAAAAATACTGCAGCCGACCTTATATGGAGAATAATTATTCGGCTGAATAGTTATTCGACCGAATAAGTATTAGGCCGAATAACTATTCAAACGAATAATTATTCATCCGAATAAATATTTAGCCAATTAATTATTCTACTGAATAATTATTCAGCCGAATAACCTTACAAAAAAAATCTCCGAGAAATTTTCTCAACCAACCATGAATTGCACGCAGTTCTAGGCCGTCGTTAGTTTTAATGGTGAGCCGTGAATAGTTGTTCGGTCGAATAAATGTATGGTTATTCGGCCGAATAGATTCCGCTATGCTTCTCCACCCCCAATTCTCATGAAATAGACACCGATCTTCATGGATTCACCCAAATCTAAGACCATTAAAAAATCCAACTCAATATATTGCAGGAAATGTTATACCTAGCCTCTCTTGCTTTCCAATATTAATAGTATCTTTCTCCAATGTCAATATTAAGGTTTAATGGTATATTTCTCCAATGTCAATATGAAATGCCATACCTTGCCTCAAATGCATATTAAGGTTTATCAATAACATGGCATACCTATTGAAATCAATGCATAAAGTTAATATGTTGAAATCAATGCAGCAACATTGAAACCATTACACAACTTATTGAAATATATTTATTCCATTTTACACCATCCATTTTCTCATTATGGGAGGACATTGAAATCAATGCACAAATTAATGAAATCAATGCAACAAACATTGAAACCAATGCATGGGCATTGGTTTCAATGTTGTGTACTAAGTTTCTGAAAATTCCTATTCAAGGTAGACTTGTTAAGGATTTGGATAAAATGTAGTAGGTTGTGTACTTGATCTGGATTCAATAATTCTATAGCCACAATTTTGTTTGAACAATTGAGATATTATTCTAGTTCCAAAGTTAGAGTAAAGGCCATTCATTCCCATGTTCATATGCAAATCTACCCCTCCTAGTTGTTCTTGTTTCCCAGATATTTATGGGATTGTATTTTCCTCTCACGTAGCATAGCTTTGCAAGTCTTTTTTCTCTTGTCTTATTTTAACGAGTTTACAAATTGTTACTGAACAAATTTCACTTGAAAATGGAGAAATTTGAAAGCAATTTTGTATAAATATTATCCTACTCTCTTATATATTGTCGCTTTCATATTTTAAATGAAATTTGTTATATTTTGTAGTTAAGAAGGACTATCTTAATAATATGAGGTTGATGTGAAATCAAGAATATCCACCTTTCATTCGTTTTTTAGTTTTAATTGATTTGAACATATTTTTGATTTTGAACTTTATGTTAGAGCCAACATTGTAAACTTCTTATTTACTTAATAGTTTATTATTTTTTTAAAGTTCCATGACATTAGCTCCACGTTGAGCACGGAATTACACTTCTCCTTCATATTGGGTTGTAGAAATCACCTCTACCAAATCCTTGCTTCTCCCTTACCAACAACCCAAACATCCAGAATTTGGTTGGGGCCTCTCTTGAGGACTCATTCCTCGCTCCCCAACTACTACAAAACAAACACATTTTAGTTGAGTATTCTATAAAGGCCTTGCTCTTCCTCACAAATAATATATTAGTAGAAACAAGCCCTGGGGGCACACAATTTGTAGTAATATGAGATCCCCTCAACTACTACACTAGGATTCTCGTCATCATCTCCATCGTCACCTTGTTGATTTTGTAGGTGACAACCTTGGTTCCATCCTTTCCACCAAGGAGCTACTTATGTTGATGATGTGATCGCCGACACGACAAACAATCCTCTGGCAACTTCTCTTCTACACAAAAATTCCCTCTTGTAATTCATTTGGAAAATGTGGTTCCAGTCTTTCTTAGAGGTTTAGGTGATGATCAAATACTTAATTTTATTGAGGTTATTATTAATAATAATGATCCATTAAACTTTACAATGGGAGTAGCATGCCCAAATCTTTCCTTGAGGGTTGTCAAAACTGAATCCATAACACTAAGGGACTTAAGAGTTTAACATTCCACCTTAAAAGTTTAACATTTCATCTTAACTTCGTAGTTTTCTGAAATCAATAGATCTAAAACTAAAATTAATAATCATCAAAACTTTACATCTATTTAAATTTATCAATTTTTTTCTAACATCATAACTACAATATAAATTACTTACTCTCTCTTATATATATATATATATATAAATTTTATCTCTACCTTCTAACATATCATTCTATAATATTGATTCTATCCTAATCTTAAGGCTATAAGTAATGATTATATTTTTTTATTTTATATAAAAAAAGTTTATATATATATATATATATACCTTCTAACATATCCTCCTATGATGTTGATTCTATCCTAATCCTAAGGCTATAAGAAATTATTATATTATTTTATATTTTATATAAAAAGGTTGATCAATGTACTTTTCCCCACATTTATATTTCTTTTGTAAAGTAGATTATAATATTTGGAACATTTTATTTTGAATATATTTTTTTCCTTATAATATATAACTTTTTAAAAATATTATATTTATTTTTTATTCCTTTTATAAGAACACCTCATCATCATTTGAAAAGTTTTGAAATCCATTGCAATTTATGGTCAATGTATCTCATATCCATTGAAAAGAATCTAGCATGGTATTTTGTAATATTATTTTTTTTCTGAAAATTAATACAATATTTAAAGTTACATTGCAATGTATGGTGAATGTATCTCATATCCATTAAAACAAATCCAGCATGGTAATTTGTAACGTTATATTTTTTTTATAAATTAATAATATATTTAAAGTTACATTATTAGATGTTGAGAAGCATTTTATAAACTTCTTTTTACCTGAAATAAAGATTGTTGGACGGTAGCCATTTTCCAACAAACTATCACGCATTGTTAATTTCACCGTCAACAATCTAAACTCGGAAGTAAGGTCAATTTAATATGGAATGATCTAGAGTTTTCTGGAAAACTGGATTCATGGTGAAGGGCACCCCCATTTCATTGGAAATGGCTTACAACACTCTCACTGCACCGAAAATTTGTGTCATTTTATGGCCCGAAAATTTCAACTAAGATTTACTTTTGTGTTTTGTTTAATTAACTGAATTTGGGTTTTTTTCCTTTGATCCCTTGCTCTTTAGATTCCTCCATTAGTTGGTATCAGTGAAAAATTATGTACTGCTCACGACCTCCTTTGTGTATGCATCCACTATTGTCACAGGTGAGATTTTGCCCCACCTGCCTGCGTGTGACTTGGAGATTTGTTAATTATAATTTCCGATATATAGGTTGTAAGATGTGATGGGATCCAATCGTTATCTACCTCCTTTGTAATCCTGTGTATCAAGCTTGCACAGAAAGAGAGATCACACCTCGCGTAAACAAGGATGACTATTTCAATTTTTTGAATAATTTTACTTTAGTCAAATAATATATATATATCTTTCTTCGTACGGTTAAAAAGAATATATATATATATGGATGGGCACACAAAAATGCTCCTCAAAACCATTGCAATGGGGTTGCGTTAGCAGAAAAAAAACAATGACGCGCATGCATCTAAGGAAGCGTGTATGCGCCGATAGGTTTGGTACTGAACCAGGGCACATGCATGTTGATGGTGCATACACGCCCAAGGGCATGCGCACACTCCTCGTAAAAAAGATAAAAAAAGGCAATATAGTCACGGCCTATTTCATTTGGAAACGACCGAGAGCTCGTCTACTCGGTGCGTACGCAGACCAAGGGACCACCCTACTCACCCATTGCACTCAAGATTTCCATCAAGTCATCCATTGAGTGATCATCCAATGCATTAGATAAGTAAAATCATTTTTTTTGTAATTTTATTGATTTTTTTATTGTTTATTAAATTTTTAAAAATTCTCAAATTAATAAAATAATGAAAAAAAAATCAATTGCAGAGTTTAAATCTATACAATGAATAACCAAAATGTTTACATGGATTCTGGTGGAACACAAGAAAACACACATCTTAGAACCAATCAAAACCCTCAATAAAATCAAAACCTCTAGCAAAATTTGGACCATGATGACTTGACCCATTACCTAAATGAAATGAGAGTGCACACCCGAGAATTAAGAAACATGGGGAAACCGTCTCGATTTTCCCTTTACACCTCAATTCAAAGCTCAAATGACTCCCTTATCCATGCACATAACCAGTTGAGAGACATGACTGAATATAGAGATAGGATGCAGGAGTATTATTCCACTGGAATTTCCAAGAAAGAATTAAAAGCATTAAATATTATGAAGGCACAAATATACAATATGTTTACCAATCCAAGAACACAACAACCACCGGACATTAGAAAGCCATGTGTTTGCACGGATTGGTGTCATTTCCAACCATGGAGGGACAAATGGATGTAGAGGTGTTTTATTGTTTACGATAAACCTCCCTGCAATAATAGGGAGGTTCCACAATACTTCCTTCGACAACTCTAAGTTAGTTTGTGCTCGGTTTACATGTCAACTATTTTGACATAACCGAGTTCCAGGGTATTGGGCTTGGTTCTACCTAAGGTCATCCTACTTCCAAGAGGAACCCACTAAGAGGGCCACCAACTCCTATGTGTGAGCCTAACCCCCCTCCCCAACCACCTCAGTTACCCCATAGAATTGATCAGATCGAGGGGGCGATGAGGATCGTTGCACGCTGACTCCTTAGACACACCGCATTTGTAGCAGTGACTATAGTGGAGAGACAGGTTGACCCTGAGACAGACTCAGGTGCAGGGCCTTCATGACAGAGTCATGATAGACCTGTGACTGGTGGTATCCATGCTGGGATTTCTTGTTCGATGGGGACAGTGCCACATCTTTGTCCCCATTACGGGAACACTTTCCCTAGCTAGATCGAAGGCTACTATATGGAGCAGGTTAGCATTTTTTTATTGTGTTTTCAATCATCACTTGAGGATTTGTAAAGTAATTTTAAAACAGCTGTGTATGAATTAAATTGTTATTTCAATGTACAATTATTTAGAGTCGAGACTGCCGACATGGGAGAACATAGGATCTCCCAACCTCGGCACAGCAATGGCAACTACAATTGAAATTGCAGCACCTCACACGAAGGTATTTTCACTACCTCACACAATATTGTTATTACTTGCTTACATCATTTCTATTATTTATTTATTTATATTTATGACATAAACCATGATATTTCCTACATAATTTTTTATTATTTTGATTTCCTAAATAATTATTTGTTTAATATGCTAATAATTTGCATGCATTTTGGTGTCCACAGGTATGTAGAAACTATGATTACTATCCATCTCCACCAGGGATCGACAATCCACCATACACATATGTATAATGTGTAGTTGAAAGCACACTTTTAATTTGAATTTTTATGACTTATTATGGTTTAATTTGATTTTTATCTACTAAACTATGATATTACTAATGTATATGCAAGTGCCACTGTTCCACCTCCCCGCTTCAGTCCTGTTTTTCCATCCTCTCCCATAAGTATCCCCCCCCGCTTCCATCCATATCCCTCCCCCGGTCAACCCCCTCCCTTCCATCCATCCTCCCCACTCCATCCATACTCCCCCCTTCGTCCATAATCATCCCTCCATCCAACCTCCCCCATTCGTCCACACCCCCCCTTCCATCCATCCTCCCCCATTCGTCCATCCCCCCCTTCCATCTAGCCTCCCCACTTCGTCCACAGCCCCCCGTGGATGCATCCTCCTCTCTCTCTTCAGGAACACCCTCCCATACACCATCCATCGACATCCCCTTTAGGTCTTTTAGGTCGATCCCCTCTAGAATATAACCGGTAGGGGTTCATTGTCGCAACATCCTCCTCCACCCCATACCACCATGCCCTCTTCCACTCAACCTTATTTACTTCCCACCACTATTTTGGCAACTACTCTTGTAGCATATGTCCATACATCTACAGTGGTTGCACCAGTAGTTGCTACAACTACATCTGCCTCCCCCCCCATGACGGCATCTGAGCAAGGTATCCAGCCAACTGCTCCACCTGCTAGCCCTGAAGCCCAATCATCTCCATTTCCTGAGGTGTTCACTATGATAATTAAGTTAATTTATGAAAATATTGTGAAGCATTAACGAAAATTAATTTAAGCAACTATTTTTTTCAATGAAATGATTGTCGTAAATGTTGGAGGGTGGCATTGTTGAGAGGCTCACTATGTCGAGGAGGACACTTGCCTCACATATCCCACTCCCATCATCAGTGAGTTATTTAAGATTTGAATTCTACATTCATTTTATAAATTTGGTAACTGTTACAAATTCTTGAAAATGATGATATCTTATATCATTTGTTTCAGAGCCCAGAGAGACAGTGTACTCCTAGACGAAAGAAGGCTCAAGATTCCACTAGCTCCAAGAAAAGGAAGATCGATTTTAGAGATGTTCCTGGGAGTGTCGGGGGTGGGCATGACCCTTCACAGACCATGTTAATCACATTAGCCACGATGTGGCATTTTAGGGCACCAGTTTCCATTTACTTGGTATCTAGGGAACGAGTTGCCATGTATTTTGGGTCTAGGGCACTAGTTACCAAAATTTTTATAGGGCACGAGTTTCCATCATGTGTACATTGGGAACCATATTCCACTGTTTTCCAGAAAATGTATATGTTTGGACGTGTTTTGTAGCTTGGATGTACATGGATTTTCAGTTATGTGATTTATATGCATGTTGTCTCTATTTGCTTCTTGTTGACTCTTGTTGTCTCTTGTTGTGTCTAGTTTCCTAATAAACAACATTATGTTTTTAATACAAATGGTTGAGTTTGAATGGATTTTGATATGATTTCATTCGTTTATGATTAAATAGATAAATTTTGATCTCTAGTGGCCTCATATAGTCATTATTGGATGGTCGATTGAAAAAAATATTGTGTTTGAACTCTAACAAAACATGCTCACTTATATATCCTAAATAATTATTTCTTTAATATGTTCATAACGTGCACACATTTTGGTGTCCAAAGGTATGTACAGACTATGATGACCAGCCATCTCCGCTAGGGATCCGCAAGTCAGTATACACATATGTATGATATGTAGTTAAAAGCACACTTTTAATTTGAATTGTTATGACTTACTATGGTTTAATTTAATTTTTTTCTACCAAACTATGATATTACAATCGTATATAAAGGTGCCACTATTTCACCTCCCCACATCAATCCCATTTTCGATCCTCTCCCATGAGTCACCCCAACCCCCCTCCCTTCGTCCACCCCCACCTTTCCATCCAGCCTCCCCCCTCCATCCATACTCCCACCTGCGTACATCCTCCCTCCATCCATCCTCTCCCATTCATCCTCGCCCCCACATCCATCCATCCTCCCCCATTCATCCATGCCCCCCCTTCCATCCATCCTCCCCCCTTCATCCACAAACCCCTTGGATCCATCCTCCTCCCTCTATTCAGGACCTCCCTCCCATCCACCATCCCTCGATATCCCCTTTATCCATTTTAGGTTGATCCCCTCTATCGTACAACCGGTAGGGGTTCATCATCCATGAAATCCTCCTCCACCCCATACCACCATGCCCTCTTCCACCCTAACTTCTTCAGTTCCCACCACTATTGTGGCGACTAATCTTGCAGCATCTGTTCATACATCTACATTGGTTGCACCTGTAGTTGTTGCAACTACATCTCCCCCCCACCATGACTGCATTGGAGCAAGTTGTCCATCCAGCTAATCCACCTACTAACCATGAATCCCAATCATCTCCATTGTCCGAGGTGTTCATGGTGAGAATTAAGTTAATTTATGAAAATATTGTGAAGCATTAACAAAAATTAATTTAAGAAACTCTTTTTTTCAATGAAATGATTGTCGTAAATGTTGCAGGGTGGCATTGCTGAGTGGCTCACTAGATCGAGGAGGACACCTGCCTCACATATCCCACTCCCATCAGTGGTGATTTATTTAAGATTTAAATTCTACATTCATTTTATAAACGTGGTAACTGTTACAAATGCTTGAAAATGATGATATCTTATGTCATTTGTTTCAGAGCCCAGAGAGATAGTCTACTCCTAGACGGAAGAAGACTCAAGATTTTGCTAGATCCAAGAAGAGGAAGATTGATTTGAGAGATGAGCCTAGGAGTGTCAGGGATGGGCACGATGATTGAAAAACCATGTTATGCACATTAGCCACGATGTGGAATTTTTGGGCACCTATTTCCATGTATTTGGTATCTAAGGAACGAGTTGCCGTGTATTTTGGATCTAGGGCACAAGTTGCCATCATGTGTACATTGGGAACCATGTTCCATTGTTTTCCAAAATATTTATATGTTTGGACAGGTTTTGTAGCTTAAATGTACATGCATTTTCATTTATGTTATTTATATGCATGTTGTCTCTATTTGGAACTTGTTGTCTCTTGTTGTGTCTAGTTGTCTAATAAACAACATTATGCTTTTAATACAAATGGTTGATTTTGAATGGATTTTGATATGATTTCATTCATTTATGATGAAATAGATAAATTTTTATCTCTAGTGGCCTCATATAGTCATTGTTGGATGGTCGATTTAAAAAATATTATGTTTGAACTTTAACAAAACATACTCGTAACTCACTTAACCATGTTCGTAGCATTTGGAACCAACGTGAGAACTATAAAAATAATTATTTTCACCAATGTTTAATATTTGATGATATACCAATCAATAAGGACTTGTTGATCATACTTAGGAGTTCAAAGCCTATGCTATCATCATTGTGGTCAAAGATATGAAAAATATATTCCCATCCCCTTCACTTGGAATGTTTCTTTGTGAAGAGACCATCATCCCTCTCCCATTGTGCTTTTCTTAGCATGGATGTTTTGTTAGGTTTAAGTATGACTCTAGATTTAGAATTTTAGAATTGACATAATGAATATTATTTCAACTATTTTGTATTATCAAATGTATTTTGATCGTAAATTGTCATTATAATAAGATCCAGCTAGTTTGTATACATCACAATGCAAGGGTGAAAGTTTCATGGTAAAATTCAACACCTTGGGTAGTTATTGGTGAAATTTTATGGGGCCCTTGATATGATGACTAGGGAGACACTTGAACTTTTCCTATACCTTATTATTTTGACAATTTTTGTTAAATATTTTTCATTGGATATGGAATTATTGTGTAAGTGATGATTGATAATGGCGAAGTTCCCAAATACCAAACGGTTCCTTATGTTTGATGAAAAGGTGATCTCGATCTCTTGATGGAGAGCATTTAAGTCTCTACTTTATTGTTTGAAGCATTCCCTAGACCCCATTATATCTTGGTTTATTGAGTTCTCTCTGGATCAGCAAAGGAGCCCCCTTGTGTACCTACCACCCCTAGTCACCCCCCTTGTGTACCTACCACCCCTAGTCATTTACACACAAACACACACAAGTGATATGCACATAATTACATTTACACACGTATTAAAGATGTACAAATACATATATATTTACACTACAAAAACCTACACACATAATTTTTTTTTACATAAACCTACAAAAAATACATGCACGCAGGAAAATATCTATGCACATATACAAAAATTTACATGTTAGAAAAAAACACACAGACAAAGATTTACACACACTTGCAAAAAGAAAACCATACAAATATCAGTATAAAATAACAAACAACATCATCTTTTCAAACACAATTACACACCTAAATATTTCTTTCAAATATTTTGAATTATTACAAACAATGTACATTATTTAATTTGGAAAAATTATTTGCACACACCAAATATATCAACATTTCCAACTTTTCATGGTGCACACAAAAATTCATGCACATTTCCCCAAAATTTTACAAAGAACAAAAATACATGGAAAAAATACATGCTCATATACAAATATCTACACATACATACACACATAATACCATGCACATACACAATAAATAAACCCTAGCTTGCAGAAGGCCATGCCAATTTTGCACAAGGGGGTCAATTTTGAACAGAAGGCTCCTGAGCGACCGACTGGCCATCATGAACACATCCACAATGGCAATATGCACATGTGGGAGCTGATAGAACCCCATTCCACTCGTCGGTTTGAATTTCGTGCCCCCAGAGAAAATTATCAAATTGTCCCTGAATGGCCACGGGGTGCCTAGAAAAACTCCCATAGAACCAAAACCGTGACTGCGGTCACGAATCCTTAGATTACAATGGATTCAATACATTGGTTTTTAGCTAGCCTCCCCCCCACAACGTGACTCAATCGCCCGAAAACAATGTTATTATGCCATCTCCGGAACTAGGGTTTTGCTCAGTGAAGGCCTTCAGAATTTTGCACAAGGGGGTCAATTTTGAATGGAAGGCTCTTAGGCGACCATGGCGATCGTGAAAAAATCCACAATAGCCATATGCACACATGGGAAATGACAGAACCCCATTCTGCTCATCAGTTTGGGTTACGTGCCCCAAGAGCAAATTCTCAAAGTGTCCCTGAATGGCCATGGGGTGCCTGTAAAAGATGCCCATAGAATCCAAAACCGTGACTCCAGTCATGAATCCGTTGATTCTAATGGATTTGGGATGCCAGGTTTCAACTAGGGGATCCCCCCCACTTCGACTCAATTTCCTGGAAATAGTGCTATTGTGCCATATCCAGAACTAGGGTTTTGCATAGTGAAGGTCTTCGGAATTTTGCACAAGGGGGTCAATTTTGAACTGAAGGCTCCAGGGAAACCGTGGCCATCGTTAACACATCCACAATGGACATATTCAAGTGTGGGAGCTGATGGAACCCCATTTCACTCGCTAGTTTGGGTTTCGTGCCCCTGTAACAAATTCTCAAAGTGTCCCTGAATGGCCATGGCGTTCCTGGAAAAAATTCCCATAGAACCAAAATCGTGACTCCATTTGTGAACCCATTGATTCGGATGGATTCAAGAAATCAGGTTTCATCTAGGGGACCCCCCACACTATGACTCTCACCCGGAAACAATTCCATTGATCCATCTTCGGAAGTAGGGTTTTGCTTAGTGAAGGACATCAAAATTTTGCATAAGGGGGTCAATTTTGAATCAAAGGCTCTCGAGCGACCATGGCCATCGTGAAAAAATCCATAATGGCCATATTCACATGTGGGAGCTGATAGAATCCCATTTCGCTTGCCGGTTTGGGTTTCGTGCCCCTGGAGCAAATCCTTAAAGTGTCCCTGTGGAAGCTTAGGCGATACATGGTTATGTCAGGAAGCTTAGACCTTATGACCTAAATAAATATTCTAGGCATCCAAGGCCAAACAATATCACACTTAACCACCACACATGATATCTTAAGGGTATCTTTGACCTCTAAGTAGGGATATGAAATGAAAATTTGGCATTAGGATCTAAAGGCACCTTCTAGGGACCAAGGTTCATGAATGATACCCTAAAGAATTACAAATGACCCATCAAATTGATCATTGGTCCTAATCCATAAATATATATTTCTAGCCTTGATATGTTGGTCTCCCTCCTCAAATCATGTTTATGGATTTGAGGTCCACCCATAAAGCTCAAAACCTGCTAATGGTGTCCATATTGGCATTCAAATATTTAAGATATACTAGACCAATCTTATGTCTTTGGTTAAGGATTCACATTTTCCCTATCCCTGGAAACTTCCTTTAGAGCCTAAGGTGAAGGTTTCATCATTTGACCATGTTTAGTGCCATAAAACCCATATTGATTGCTAAATTACTCCAAGTTTCACCCATATCATTTATTGGAGGCTAATCATATCGTTGTCATTTGAGGCCTCTTTCATGGCTGTGAACCTATGTAATTAATACACCTTTAAGGTCAAAGCCTCAAGTTTTCATTCCCATTCATGTCCAAACCCTTCTCACACATATATGGTTCTAAAACCTTATAATGGTTTCGAGATATCCCTAATGGAATTCCTAAGGACCCCTATAAAAAACTTATGTGGTTGTCAAAAACATGATTTATTCCCATTAATCAATAGAAGATTCATTTATTGCCTAAGGCCAGTGTTTCCTCCTCAAAAATGATGAAGGGATCACAACCCATCTAAGTTATTACTAAAATCATGCCATAAGGGTCTTATTTTGAGGTATAAGATGTTTTTCAAGGGACTGATCCCTATAAGCTACATTTAGGGACTAATTTTAGATTGTTCTCCCCTATCCATTTCCAAGGTAATGAAAGTTATACTTGGATTTCAAAACATATTAATGGCTTAAATATTTCCACTAAGATCCATACTTAGTTCTCATAACCTCTTAATGGATCTCATATTTCCACTTAGAGGCCACAAGTCCCTTGAGAAGCCATGTATGGTAATTCGAGGCAATATTCATGGCCCTTGAGCCTTAGAAGCTTTATTTTTATTAAGGTCTGCAGTACTCCTCCCAACCATGTACAAGGCCCTAATATCCATAAATGGTTCTCAAAACCTCCTAATGGAGTATGTATCAACACTTAGAAGCCAAAGAACCCAAAGACATCTCCTATATGGTGGTTTGTAATCTCATTTCTTTCCCTTGAGCCCTAAGTGTGTACATTTATGGAATAAATCCTAGGTTTCCTACATTTACCATGTATCAATTCATTACCTGTATATAGGGCTAAAAAATTACCAATGGTTATTATATCCCTCTTGTATTCCCACATAGAGAAAAAAAATAAAAAAATTCACCTAGTAGATTCCAAGTGTTATGGTCCAAGACCTTGTTAATGGTCCTCAAGCCCTAGAAGATTCTCATAGGACCTATGTCCTAGGTTTCATCCTTTGACCACTTCCATATCCTAAGAACCAATTTTGGTGTTCAAAACCTCCAAATCATGTCCATATCCTCACCAATAAGCTAAATATTCCTAGCCATATCTAGGCCCTCAACACCAAAACTTGGTGTTCATAACCTCCTAATCATATTTGAATATGCTCATATGGAGGTCAAATATCCCTCGATCCTATATGTGTTGTGATTTGACACATCATTCTTGGTCCTAAATGCATAGAAGCTTTGTTTAGGGCATAAGGCCTCGGTTTCCTCCCTTGAACATCTTCACGGTCCCAAGACCCATACCTAATGTCCACAACCTACTTATTGCATCGAGGTCAACAATCAAAGGCAAATGATACTCTTCAAAGGTCAAGTGTTATGCTTGAAGGAATTATTCATGGCCCAGGATGCTTAGAATATTATCTTACAACCTAAGGCTCAAATTTTATACCTTAATCATGTCCAAAGAACTCACATCCAAAATTAGTGCTTAAAAAATCGTAATGGCTCACATTTCCCCCCTTAAAAATAAGTATAACCTAGGGAGTTCATGTGGTTGTAAGAATTTTACCTACTATAAAAACTACTAAATGGCATATATGTTGTCGTAAGAATGTGTGCACCTTTGTAATGTGTCTATCACATTTATAACATATACAAATCTTGTTGTTATAAAAAAATAGGGAGCCAACCTTATTTTATGTGAACCAAAACTAACTTGTCTTTTATAGAAACATCTCTCGGGAAACAGTGTGGCTCCAATACAACTTTTTGAATGTATTTTATGATTGGGTCTTCATGTCTTGTTGAGTTCTTATTGCATTTGGTCCTTCTAAATATGGGTAATGATCATTGGAATGGGAATTTGGGGAATGATCATTGTATTCATAGTGCGGGAGAGAGATGAGATTTGGGTGTTTGTTTTACCTCGCAAAAAAATACCAACTTTCTATGGATTGTATCAATTCCCTACATAGATATGTTCCATCTTCTCTTTGATTTAATAAAAAATAGTATATAATTAATAAAATTATATAATCCATGTGTAAAACATGATATAAAATATAGTTTTGTGAAAAGATGTGATTAATAAAACTAATAAGATATAAACTTCAAAGTTTATAATAAAATTTTATGATTTGTGTATATTTTAACAATGTTCCACAACTTCATGATTGAAAAATATAAGAGTTGATTCATTTTAATTTACTAGCATCTAGATCCATCAAAACTATGGATCTACCATTCGTCAAGAGGGATCAAATCCCTCAAGGTGCAAACCTTTTTGTAGTGTGTAAAAGTGGACAAAGGGTTTTAATCCCTTTGATCCCTTTGGGTGCATCATATATCCAGAGTTTACATGGCTCTATGTTGGTTCGACTTGTGGGTGGGTGCATTTGAACTTTAAATGATCATGATGATTTATATGTGTATTTTGAAATTGGTTTGTGATGTGTTATTGTTGAATTCATTTCAATGATGATAATTGTATTCACTACTATTGCTTGTTCTCAATATTATTATGTGGATAGGAGTTTCCTATATTGCAAAGAGAAGATCGTGAAGGAAACAAATTCAGGGTGGTTTGACATTGAGGTTCATTGATGGGATACTAAGGTTAACTCACACATTCTCTCATATCTCAACTCCACTCATAAGTTACAACAAAAATTCTATAGTAGCGTTTATTTACTAATTGATTACTCTAAATAATTTTTCAACTTGTCATTGTTCAAATCATTGCAACCTATTGTTTTTGCATTATTCCATTGTTTAAATCAACACAATTACTTGATTTATCTAAATCATTTGTCACCAAATCATCATTGAAATAAATGCACCCCATTGTTTTGCATTATATCATTTTTGAAATCAATGCAACCATTGGATTCATACACACTATATTATTGTATAGATCGATCAATCTCAATCTATCTTCCTCAACTTTTCATATAGAAATACCTGCTATGTTTTCCATCTTTTGATATCAATCAGATGAAAAAAGAGGTTGAAATATAAGACCATTAAAACATACAACTCAATATATTGCAGGAAATGTTATACCCTGCCTCTCTTGTTTTCCAATATTAATAGTATCTTTCTCCAATGTCAATATTAAGGTTTAATAGTATCTTTCTCCAATGTCAATATGAAATGTCATACCTTGCCTCAAATGCATATTAAGGTTTATCAATAACATGGCATACTTATTGAAATCAATGCATGAAGTTAATATGTTGAAATCATTGCAGTAAACATTGAAACCATTACACAAACATTGAAATAGATTTATTCCATTTTACACCATCCATTTTATCGTTATGGGAGGACATTGAAATCAATGCACAAATTATTGAAAACAATGAAAAAAACATTGAAACCAATGCATGGGAATTGGTTTCAGTGTTGTGTACTAAGTTTCTAACAATTCCTAATCAAGGTAGACTTGTAAAGGATTTGGCTAAAATGTAGTAGGTTTTGGACTTGATCTGGATTCAATAATTCTAAAGCCACAATTTTGTTTGAACAATTGATATATTATTCTAGTGCCAAAGTTAGAGAAATGCCATTCATTCCCATGTTCATATGAAAATATACCCCTCCTAGTTTTTCTTATTTTACAGAGATTTATGGGCTTGTATTTGTCTCTCACGTAGCATAGATTTACACGTCTTTTTTCTCTTGTCTTATTGTAACAAGTCTACAAATTGTTACTTGAAATTTCACTTGAAAATAGAGAAATTTGAAAGAAATTTTGTATAAATATTATCTTGATTCCTACTCCCTTATTTATTGTTGCTTTCATATTTTTAATGAAACTTGTTATATTCTATAGTTAAGAAGGAATATCTTAGAAATGGGGCCTAAAAGAAAATATCTAAAGAAATGAATGGGACCTAATGTTTATATTATTGATGTTTATGTAGGTATGAGCCATCAAAATGGTCCAATGAAAGGAGCAGGAGCACAAACTAGAAGATGCACAAGCAGCAAATGACCCACACTCCGTCAATGCTTTGTGTGGGTGTGGATTGCTTAAATTTTTTCATGTATAAGGGATGAGGGTGAAAGTGCAGTTATTAGAATACTTGATCCGATTATGGGACCCAGATCAATAGTTCTTCAGAGTGGGGGTGATCCGGGTTTATGCAGGAATGCAACAAAATACACAAATACCCATAAAAACAAAGATCTAGCAGAAATAACTCTTCATTTCATTAATCAAAGAACTGGAACTTGTTTACATACAGGATGGAAGTAAACTAGCTAGAGTGTTGGTAGCTTATCTTTGAGAAGAGATGCAGCGCCTACATGACTCTGAACTCTGTGTTACAATGAGGCTCGAAGGCCTATATATTATTGAGAAACAATGGAAACCCTACACATCCAAAAACCTAACCCTAGGAGGTGAAACGCCAGAATATGGACCCCGTTGGGTAACTTGGTACATCAATTTCCCCAGGTCATAACTTTGGCACACTACCTCTGGTTGACGCACATGATACATCGTTAGAAATATATATTCAAGGACTACATCCTTAAATGGCTAATCATTGATTCCGGAATGGCCAAAAACGTCATTTAGGGCCTCAAAATGTCTCCGGAAGTTTAGGACCTGAAAACTGCCAAAAATAGCAAAATTAAGGAAACTGAAAAACTAAAGAAACAATGGTGGGGATCCAAGTGGAATAGGTGGGTGGCCACCAATATCCTCCTGGTCATTCCTCCCTCCTTAGGAAGCAATGGTCCCCATTGCGTTGAGTCCCTCCATGAGATGAGGAAACTTCTGCTGAACTTGGTCCCTAGTGAGCCACTTTCCGTGGTCAAGGAGTTGGCCTGCTTTGACAACTCGATATAGCTGGATCTTTTACTAGCGAGTGTTCTTGATATGTGTGTCCATAATCTGATCAGTCGTGCCTTGTTCCATGCTGGGTTTAACTATGTTGGTGTGAGTTGTTCTTCCACGTCTTATGTGTCCATTAGAGGTGGAAAGTAGGGTCGAAGGCGGTCCACATTGAACACTGGGTGAAAACCAAGGAATGGTGGAATACTAAGCTCAAAGGCATTGTCCCCGATAGCCTTCATGATGGTGTATGGCCCATATCGGAGCGGGCGAATCTTGCGGTGGGGTCCAGCGAGGCGCTCCTTCTGCAAATGTAGCCACACTTTGTTGCCCACCTGGAAGTTGTGTTGCACCCGATGTTGATCATGTTGCTACTTGTACTTAGCATTTGTTCTGTCCAATATGTCATGAACCTGTTGGCGAGTGTGTTGAATGCGCTCAATGAAGCTATTCGCCTTGGAAACTTTAAACTGGACATGATCCGAATCAATATGAGTAAATGCAAATGGCATGGATACGTCAACGAGACATAGTGGCTGGAATCCGAAGCCCACCTGAAAGGGGATGTGGTCGGTTGAGCTGTGGAGGGCCCGGTTATAGCTATGTTGTACATAGGGGAGGCTCTCGTCCCATGTGCGTGGATGCTTTGAGTTGTACATGCGCAAAATGTGGATGGTCATCCTGTTGACGACCTCTGTCTGGCCATCAGTTTGGGGATGGAAAGATGTGGAATTTGTGACCTTGGTGTCTAGCATTGACCATAGGATGGACCAGAATGTACTAAGGAACCTACTATCCGATCTGAGATGATATACTGTGGGATACCAAAGTGTACCCACACTTGTTCAAAGAAGAGTTTAGTAGTGGCTTCTGGTGTGATATTCTTCTTACAGGCCTCCATTATGGCCATCTTTGAGAATTTGTCGATGACCACAAACACACAATCGTTGCCATGCTTAGTAGAAGGAAGGCTCGACATGTAATCCATGGATATGGATTCCCAAGGTTGACTAGGAGTAGGCAACGAAGTATAGAGGCCTTGCTTCTTGATGGACGGTTTGGCAATGGCGCATGCAGTGCAAGATCAAATGTACTTCCCGACGTCCCATCGAAGGTTCGGCCAATAGAAATACTTCTACAGTACTACCACTATTTTCTCGACCCCAAAATTCCTAGTGACCTGACTGTAGTGCGCTTCCCAAATCATCTTGGCACACTCACTTGAAGGAACACAAAGGTGTCCCATGTGACATAGTAGTGCATCATGGAGGTGAAAATTTGGAACTTGGTTACCATCCAAGAGACTCTTGTATGTGTGGCTAAATTCTGGATCGCTCTTGTAGAGAAGCAGCCAATCAGAAGTCGTATGCCCACAAGAGTTGAGCACGGTGGTTATCGCCAAAATCGGTGGTCGGCTAAGGCAGTCTGCAACATTATTGGTGCTGCCCTTCTTGTACTTGATGTTCAAATGAAACTGTTGTAGATATGTGGACCACTTCTAATGGCGATCGTTCTGTAACTTCCCTTGTGTCTGTATGAATTGCAAGGGTCGGTGGTTTGTGTGGATGATCGTTTTCTTCCCCAAAATGTAATGCTTCCATTGTTGGCAAGCTTGCACAATGGAATACATCTCTTTGTCATAAGTGGGATATTTGCGGACTGTTTCGAACAGTGTCTCACTACGATATGCCACTGGATGCCCTTATTGAGTAAGGACTTCCCCAATAGCATAGTCAGAGGCATCTGTCTCGATCTCAAATGGTTGTTGCAAGTATGGTAATGTGAGCACTGGGGCACAACAGAGGTGATTTTTCAACTCTATGAATGCCTTATGTTAATTTTCTGACCAGAAGAATTTTGCTTTCCCTCCTCTCTTGGTGACTTGACTCAAGGTCCAAGTGATATGAGAGAATCCCAACATGAACCTGCAGTAGAAATTAACAAGACCTAGAAAGCTGCGAAGCTCTGTTAGAGTAGTTGGGGCTGGCCAATCCCGAATGACTTGAATCTTGGTTAGATCCACATGCACCCCACACTCATCAATAATGTATCCCAGATACTGAACCTAGGTCATGCTGAAAGTGCACTTGTCCAAATTGGCACACAACTTGTGCTTCCGCAGTGTTTGGAGGACTTGTCGGATGTGGTGGAGGTGCTCTTCCCAAGTATGGCTGAATATCAGGATGTCATCCAAGTACACTACTACAAATGAATTGGTGAATGGCCACAAGATGTCCATCAGTATCATGAAGGTTGCGGGAGCATTCGCCATCCTGAAAGGCATGACCAACCATTCAAAAAGGCCCTCCTTGGCTTTGAAGGCAGTCTTCCACACATCAGTCGGTTCGATCGGTACCTAGTGATACCCAGACTTTAAGTTGATCTTGCTGAAATACTTCACCCCTTTAAGTTGGTCTAGGAGATCATCAATCTGGGGGATCAGGTACCTATTCCGGACAGTGATCTTGTTCAGCGCCCGATAGTCAATAGAGAGTCTCCAAGTCCCATCCTTCTTCTGTACCAACACAATCGGGCTCCCACGGGGCGATGAACTTGGTCGGATGTGACCCTTCTGCATTAGCTCCTGAATCTACCTCTTTATTTCATCGTTCTCCATAACAGAGCGTCAATAGATCATTCCATTGGGCAGCGGCGCACCTGGGGTCAGATCGATGGGGTGCTTGACCTGATAGTGCAGAGGCACCCCTGTGGGTGAGGTGAATATGTCCTAGTACTCCGCCACGACCTTGTCCATTTGTTTTTGTTGGGAAGAGGAGCCCTGTCTGGAGATTGTGGTCATGATCTTCTTCTTTCCTTGAGGGTGGATCATCAAGAAAACAAATTTCCCAGTTTTGGAAATGAGCTTACTGCATTGTTTTGCAGTAACCAAAGAGATAGCGACAGGTGGTGGTACCTCTGGTATCCTGTACAACTTATTTCCCAATGTAATAATAACAGTGCGAGGTCAGGACTCATACACAACATGTCGCTTCCATAAGTATGGTTGGCCTAATAATAAATCACAAACATCAAGAGGAGCAATGTCACATAATACCTCATCGGTGAAGAGCTTGATGTCGTAGGGAAGGCGGCATTGCTGGATGACACGGATATCCCGTCCTTGGTGAAGCCACCCAATGGTGTATAGCTGCGGTTGTGCTATGGTCGGTAAGCCCAACCACTTCACGACCTCTGCTGAAATGAGTTTCTTTTGGCTCCCACTATCGACAATGAACTGTAGCGGGGAACCCTTTACCCACATCTGGGAGTGGAAGAGACGCTCCTCCTCCTCTGAATCTTCTAGTTCTTCCTTTTGGATCTTCGTGGTGGCAATGGTGGCATTGGGATCTGCATCGATAATCTTCTTCCCTTTCTCATTCCCCTTCTCGGGGTCTAATTCAGTGTCAGAGTATGCATCTGATTCAGAAGCCTTTATCTCGGCCACCAGTGACTACTTGGCCCGACACTCACTTGTGTTGTGAGTGGGGCTCTTAAGGGAACTCACACCAATTTTCGGCTTCCTTCTTCGGCTTTGCAGTGTTGCTCTTTGCTTATGGCTTGGCAAGTTTTCTTGAGTCGCCATGCCTTGGCTTTGTCCTTGGTTCTACAGTTTGGGGGCACCTTTCGCTTGCTGCTGATTCACAGATCCAAAGTCTCACTTCTTTTGTTTGAATTTTTGCTCAATTTTAGCAGCATACCGGTATGTTGTACCAAGCAAAGAGATGTCGAGGAACTCCATTTTCTCCTGAATGTATCTATGCAAACAACTGCAATACTTCAGCACCAAATGTTTCTCAGAATCTTTGATACCCAACTTGGTGCGTAGAGTATGGAATAGATTCGTCAGCTCATGCACATCTTAATCTCTTTGTTGACGTAGCGTAGTCCATTGTATGTACTTGTCCTCATAGCTCCCTATGGGATAATATTGTTCCTTTATGGCATCTTGGAAAGAATTCCAAGTGGGTACGACCGAGAACAGAGAGGGTTCCTCCTCGTCCTTTCTCTCACAGTAGGTTTCCCACCAGTCCTTAACATGGGGTCGGCTTTGAGTAGTGAAAAAGTAATCTTTTCTTGGTCAGAAAAGTCATGAACCGAGAAATATCCTTCTAATAGATTCAACCATCTATCTACGGCATCTGCATCTATTCGTCCATCAAATATGGGAATGTCAAAGTTTACTTGTACCTTAAAATGGGTTTCACCTCCAGAGTGGCTACTAGATGCAAATGCGCCGCTAGTGGGAAGTCATTGAAGGATCTGGGCAAAGTTATCCATCATCGCATTCCTTTGTTTTTCAAGGGCCTCCTCAAGCAACATTTTGATAGGATCTTCTATGCCCTCGTCTTTCTTTTCATCCCCCATGGGCGGCCATCGGGATTTGTGAGGCTAATCTTGCAAAGGTTCAACCAGATCGAGCCCTAACTCCTTATACCCCACCCTCGTTGGGGACATGCAAAGAAGGATCGGGAAAGAGCAAATTGCTCTGATACCACTGATCCAGATTTATGCAGGAATGCAACAGAATACACAAATACCCATAAAACAAATATGCAGTGGAAATAACACTTCATTTCATTAATCAAAGAACTGAAACTTGTTTACATACAGGATGAAAGTAAACTAGCTAGAGTGCTGGTAGCTTATCTCTGAGAAGAGATGCGGCGGCTACATGCCTCTAAACTCTGTGTTACAATGAGGATCGAAGGCCTATATATTATTGAGAAGCAATGGAAACCCTACACATCCAAAAACCTAACCCTAGGAGGTGAAACGCCAAAATATGGGCCTCGTTGGGTAACTTGGTACATCAATTTCCCAAGGTCATAACTTTGGCATACTACCTCCGTTTGACGCACATGATACATCGTTAGAAAGATCTATTCAAGGACTACATCCTTAAGTAAGAAATATTGATTGTAGAATGGACTCATATTTGCTCGGCCATTCAATGCTGAAAAAATGTCGTTTAGGGCCTCAAAACGGCTCCAGAAGTTTAGGACCCGAAAACTGCCAAAAATAGTAAAATTAAGGAAACTGAAAAATCGAAGAAACAATGGTGGGGGTCCAAGTGGAATAGGCGGTTGGCCACCAATATCCTCCTGGATCAGGGGGGGCATATCCCTACTTTGGATATGGAAGACATCTACTTCTTGACCGGATTGCCGAGGCATGGGGACCCTGTATCACTATCCGGGCCTTGGGGTAGTGACCAGTACATTGAGAATCTCATCACATAGTTCTATATGTTAGGCACACAAATGTTAGGTGGGAAAATTCCCATAAAAAATCTACGGGGCCGACCTTTCAGGACCATGTTGTTTTCTATTAAGCGAGTGGCAGGAAGTAGGTCTACTCATCAGGCCACTAAGATCCATATCACATGAGATCTTGTCACATGAGCTAAGTAAAGCATTAAAATTCTTTGTGTGTTTCATTACTTGCTCAGAATTTAATTTCATTGAAATACGTATAATCGGTGCATGGATGGTAGGGTAAATTAGGAAGTCCTTCAAAATATTTGTCTAAATCTAGACGAAGAGTTGTCTACAACTTGTCTCTGAGACCACCGATAAAGGGATAGATTCCTGGTCGAATGATGGGATCCATGTCCCTTGCAAACCTTAGATCATAGATTAAATTCTTCATTTCCTTTTACCAACAATACTTTCGATTGATTTGAAGTTACATACTACAAGGCATCATTAAGTTGATTTGTAGGTTGCACATATTATGCAGGTGTTTACGAACAATCTGTAAGTGCGAACACAAACAGATCTCCCTATTCCGAATGGTTCGGATCTAGAACAAAACATATACACTATACATAAAAAAATTCTAGATTGATCAAATTGAAAATTAAGTTAACAGACAACTCACCTTATGAGCACAATTCATTTCTCCTTGCTCAGTTCAACTCCTTGATCTTCGGATCTTCAGTTGTAAAACAACATGAAACAAGTGGAAATAAACAAGCGATGATAGCATATAATTATAAATCAAACTAGATTAGCGGTCAAAGAAGCAAATCCTAAACTCTATAATGAAAAGATGTTTATGTAAATAATTTTCATTAATGTAATTACAAAAAGTACAAAGAGAGTGGTTACAACCAAGCTTTGACGTCGTAACACCTTTCGAATGAACTTAGCCTCAAAGATCAAATCTTTTGCCTCCTATGGATGAAAGGGATCTCCTAGCAGAATTTCACCACCATGTATGTAATCTATCCTTCCTCTCTTTACCATGGAAATGGGGTCATATTTATAGGCCTAAAAGGATAGGATAGGTTTAGGATTTGAGGGAGAAGCTTAAGGGATCATCCACTAGGTAAGGGGATTGACTGTCACCCTTCCTATCATATATGAATAATCCTCCATGCAACCAAAAGTTTGAGAAGTCACTTGAAGCTTCTCTTTTTCCATTTTAACCAACAACAACGCACCTTACACACTAGAAACGCGCGTCATTGAAGGGTGACACCTTTTGTGCAAGGGAAACTCATGTCACCGATGCCCTCTGTCAATGTGTAGAACCCGTCACCTAAGGTCCGACGCACCTTGCCAATGAGAAGGACACGTCGGGGTGACAACAAAAGGTTAAGGGTCAACACCAACAATCCTTTTCTTATTCAACCCAAGTGCTTTAGGAATAAAGGCACATAGAGGACACATAACTCAATATGACAATATTTTGGTGTAACAACAGGACCCTCAGAAGTTTGTACGAATCCATGGGTTGATGATTAAAGGAAAGGTTTAGATACAACACTCTTGCTGCATCTTGTCCCAACAACATACAGTATTAATGATGATTGATTAAGCCCATCAGGAACCCTAACTTCTAGTGAGCAAAAATATTCAAAAGCCTTCCTCCAGGAGAGACGAGGTTGAAGAAGAGAGTCTGAGAAATGCTTATGTCTGAGATGTGCTTAGTGATAATAAAAAATATATATATACTGAGTGTCTAAAACCTCAATCCTACTAGGATCATTTCCTGAGATTTCGACCTTAAAATTTACTATATGATTGTTCATAGAATAAATACAAAAAAACCTGTAAATCTTGTGGAAGAGAGGCAATCTATTTGGTAGGATGTTCCTCGTCATATTTAATTACCACGGGTGCGTCGTGAGAGTTCCTTGCTGGAGGGATCTTCTGCTTTGTCTTCAACTCTAGTCACCTCCCAATGATACACATTTCCCTACCATGATTTTGTTGACTTCTCTTCGGTTTTTGAGAGAATCCAACTTCTACATGAGATTAGCTATCTTCCCATTTCATTCCATTAGAACCCGTTTCATAAGATATTTAATCACCTACTATAGAACTATCAACTGTTCATATAACATAATCCTTTTCCTGGTATTTCCAGGATTTTGGATCCAATCCTCCATTGTACTATATACCACACCTTCCTAAAATACCTCGCTACTCTAATCCATATCCTGCATATCATGATTCAAATATACCTCATCCTCGTCAGTATTGCTAGGATTGGTGGGAGATGGCAGAGATTGAGGAATGAAATCCTCCCCTAGACGACATCCAAGAGTGTTCAGATTCGTGTTTAGGATTTCAAAATCTGATTTCAGCTCTTCAAATAGTCGAAGCTCTCCTTCCATTCTGTCAACCTTTATTTGGTGGTCAATAATATTGTGGCCAAGAAGAACCTTCTGTTTCTAGAAAGTCACAAGGTATCGATCGTAAATTTCTTTCGTTGAATGTGAATCTCCTAGGTTTGGGATTCAATTCCCCAGATCTTGGATTTCTTAGACCTCTTGAAATATTTATGTCTCCTACCAAATCCTTTGTTCTGCCTATTCTATTTATAGCTCGCAATCATGAGTGATGGATTCCATGTAGTGAATTGTAGTTAAAGTCACCATGAGTTGGTCTTTGGTGAGTTTTTGGAGCTCAGGATCGACTCATTTTTTTCCCTTCCCGATCACCATTGTGCAGAACTTGTTGTTGCTACTTTGATGTTTTTCGTTGCTAGTGCTTTTCTTCTTGTTCAAATGGGGGAGGTTTCCATCATTCGCTGCCAAGAGAATGATGATGATTTCCATGGTTGAATCGCCTTTCAAGCTCATGGTTGCTACCATGATTAGCTAATCCTCCTTGAATCGATTGATATCCAACTCCTGCGTGTTGGTGTATAGTATCATTCTTCACATAGAGTTATATGGGATGTCTTGGTACATCAACTTAAGTATTTGTAAGTTTTTATGATGATTCATTAAATTATGCTTCCATAAACCATGTGCTTTGAATGGGATGATAATTCCTTTTCTGTTGGAATCCATTTGGATCTTGGTGGTTTCCTAGATGGGGCACTATTTGGCGTTGTCCTGGAGATGAGCGGGGATTCTTGGGAGGGACATGTACCGTCCTAGATCAACTAACGTGGGTGAAATATTTATATAAAAATAAATAATAAAAATTGTAAAATATATATTAATAATGATAGATTGTATAGAGAGTTAATATGACACTAAAATTCTATTGTTGATGTTTTTCTTTCACAAAAACGACTATGTTTGTATTAATAAAATATACAGTAGGGCATAGCGTTATATTTTCTACATTCAACGAATAATTGCGGAACTATAAACAAAATCCAAAATTACTACAGTCATCCTTTGTTATCCAAATTTATAAGTTCTACTGGTGTATAGTCGAAAAAAAGATACCTAAAACCAAAATGCATTTGCAAAATATAGACTAATTAATGTTAATTCGAGTGTTGGTTGGCTCTGGGTGGCTGAGAGACTTATCAATTTACATGTCCTAGGACTGTTGCACCATTTCATCCTCTCAAATCTGACCTGGTTTTGTCTCCATTGCACTACCTTGATTTGATGTCGGTGAAGTGGAATTTTGGATCCTAAAGTTGATGAATTTTTAGAGGAGGATGACCTCTTCTTCCAGAGTTGTCAAGTGTTACTGATGTGCATCCAAAGTTTCGACACTAGAGGAATTTTGCATGGAGTTTTCAATTCCCATGTTTTGTGGCTCCAAAGAGATGGAGAGGATTGTTGAACTGATTCCCTTGATCTGTTCTTTGTGTCTTCTTAGGGAAAATATTTACATACACACTTGCACAAAGAAAACCATACAAATATTAGTATAAAATAACACACAACATCATCTTTTCAAACACAATTACACACCTAAAAATATCAATTTCAAATATTTTGAATTTTAAATTATGCATTAGGCTACAAAGGCACCTTCTAGTGACCAAGGTTCATGAATGATTCCCTGAAGAATTACAAATGACCCATCAAATTGATCGTTGGTACCAACCCATAAATATATATTTCTAGCCTTGATATTTTGGTCTCCCTCTTCGAATCATGCTTATGGATTTGCGGTCCACCCATAAAGCTCAAAACATAATAATGGTGTCCATATTGGAATCCAAATATTTAAGTTATACTAGACCAATCTTATGTGGTTTGTTAAGGCTTCACATTTTCCCTATCCTTGGAAATGTCCTTTAGTGCCTAAGGTCAAGGTTTCATCGTTTGACCATGTTTAGTGCCATAAAACCCATACTAAGTGCTAAAATACTCCTAGTAGAAACCATATCATTTATTGGAGGCTAACATATCCTTGTCATTTGAGGCCTCTTTCATTGTTGTGAACCTATGTAATTAATACACCTCTAAGTTCGAAATCTCAAATTTCCCTTCCCTTAGAATCTTTACTTTTATTAAGGTTTGCAGTCCTCCTCCCAACCATGTACAAGGCCCTCATATCCATAAATGGTTCTCAAAATATCCTAATGAAGTATTTATAAACACTTGGAAGCCAAAGAACCCTAAGACATGTCCTATTTGTTGTTTTGAAATATCCTTTCTTACTCTTGTTCAAAACCTCCGAATAGTGTCTATATCCTCATGAATAAGATAAATATTCACAGTCATATCTAGGCCTTCAACACCAAAACTTGGTGTTCATAACCTCCTAATCATATTTGAATATGCTCATATGGAGTCCAAATATCCCTCGATCCTAGATGTGTTGTGATTTGACACATCATTCTTGGTCCTAAATGCATAGAAGCCTTGTTTAGGGCATAAGGCATATCTTTCCTCCATTGAACATGTTCATGGTCCCAATACCCATACCTAATTTCCACAACCTACGCATTGCATCGAGGTCAAAAATCAAAGGCAAATGATACCCTTCAGAGATCAACTATTATTCTTTAAGGCATTATCCATGGCTCGAGACACTTGATAGAGACACTTTCAACCAGCTCAAAGATACCTCTAGTCTGCCTTCAATCTACCTAGCCTACCTTTCCATATGCCATATAAAAATGGGGACATCCAGTTGGTACCATTGTTATGGCATATCCTCTCTAATTGACTTATGGTAAAAAACTTTCTTATGTGTTTACATAACATTAGGAGGTCAAAGGTGTTACTCTATAATGGCTCACATATTCTCAATATTGTCTCAATAGCTTAGGGAGCATCACGATGTGGTTATAAGTGTATGACCTCTTGTGTGAGGTGTGCCCTTAGGGATTTAAGCAAGCACAACCCTCATTTCATCTCATTAGCAACATTTACCTGGCCATTTTTCATATGTATCAACACTTGGGAGCCATACAACCCTAAGACATGTCCTATATGTTAGTTTGAAATATCCTTTATGCACATGTGGGAGCTGACAGAACCCCGTTCCGCTTGTTGGTTTGGGTTCCGTGACCCCATAGAAAATCCTCAAAGTGTCCCTGAATGGCCACAGGGTGCCTGACCAAAATGCACGTTGCACCACAACCGTGACTCCGATCATGAATTTGTCGATTCCGATGGATCCAGGACATCGAGTTTCAGCTAGGGGACCCCCCACAGCGTGCCTCAAAGTCTTGGAAACAGTGTTATTGTGCCATCTCAGTAACTAGGGTTTTGCCCAATGAAGGCCATGGCAATCTTGATCAAGGGGGTCATTTACGAACCGAAGGCTCCCAGGCGTGCATGGCCATCGTGAACATGTCTAAACTGGCCACGTGCACATGTAGGAGCCGACGGAACCCAAGCCCACTCGCCGGTTTGGGTTCCATGACCCCGGAGCAATTCCTCAAAGTGTCCCTGAATGGCCCTGGGGTGCCCGACGAAAATGCCCGCAACAGCAAAACCGTAACTCCGATTGCGAATCTGTCAATTTCGATATATCTGGGACGTCGGGTTTCAGCTAGGGGATCCCCCACATTGTGCCTCAAAGTCTCAGAAACGGTGCTATTGTACCATCTCCAGAGCTAGGGATTTGCTCAGTGAAGGCCATGCCAATACTGCTCAAGGGGATCATTTATCATCCGAAGGCTCCCAGGCATGCGTGGCCATCATGAAGACATCCACAATGGCCGCGTGCACATGCGGGAGCCGACAAAACCCGAGTCCACTCATCGGTTTGGGTTCCGTGCCCCCGGAGCAATTCCTCAAAGTGTCCCTAAATGGCCTCAGGGTGTCCGACCAAAATTCCCGCAGCAGCAAAATCGTAACTCTGAATGCGAATACATCGATTCCGATGGATCCAGGAATCTGGGTTTCAGTTAGAGGTTACCCCACACTGTTCCTCGAAGTCTCAGAAATGGTGCTATTGTGCCATCTCCGGAGCTGGGGTTTTGATCAGTGAAGGCCATGCCAATATTTCTCAATGGGGTCATTTCTCATCTGAAGGCTCTCGGGAGTGCGTGGCTATCGTGAACACGTTCACAATGGACACATGCACATGCGAGAGCCACCGAAACCTGAGTTCGCTCACCGGTTTGGGTTCCATGCCCCCAGAGCAAATCCTCAAAGTGTCCCTAAATGGCCCCGAGGTGCCCGACAAAAATGCCCGCAGCAACAAAACCATGATTCCGATCGTGAATCCATTGATTCCAATGGATCTGGGACGTCGGGTTTCAGCTAGGGGACCCCCCACACCATGCCTCGAAGTCTCGAAAACAGTGCTATTGTGCTATCTCTAGAGCTAGAGTTTTGCTCAGTGAAGGGCATGTCAATCTTGTTCAAGGGGGTCATTTCTCATCCAAAGGTTCCTGGGAGTGCGCGGCCATTGTGAACATGTCCACAATGGCCACGTGCAAGTGCGGGAGCTGAAGGAAACCTATTTCGCTCATCGGTTTGGGTTCCGTGCCCCCAGAACAATTCCTCAAAGTGTCCCTGAATGGTCCCGGGGTGCCTGACCAAAATGCCTACAGCAGGAAAACCGTGACTCTGATCGCAAATGCGTCAATTCCGATGGATCCGGGACACCGGATTTCAACTAAGGGACCCCCCACACCATACCTCAAAGTCTCAGAAATAATTTTATTGTTCCATTTCCAAAGCTAGGGTTTTTCTCAGTGAAGGCCATGACAATCTTGCTCAAGGGGGTCATTTCTCATTCAAAGGCTCCTGGGCATGCTTGGCCATTGTGAACATGTCCACAATGGCCACGTGCATGTGCGGGAGCCAACGGAACCCAAGTCTGCTCGTCGATTTGGGTTCTGTGACCCCAGAGCAATTCCTCAAAGTGTCCCCAAATGGCCCCGGTGTGCCCGACCAAAATGGCTGCAACAGCAAAACCGTGACTCCGATCGTGAATCCGTCGATTCCGATGGTCACTAAGAAAAAACATAGATCCAAATATGGCACAATAACAACATTTTCGATACTTCGAGGCATGGTGTGCGGGGGGGGCCTAGCTGGAAACTGGTGTCCTGGATCTATCAAAGTCACGATTTTGCTGCTGCGGGCATTTTGGTCAGGCACACCAGGGCCATTCAGGGACACTTTGAGGAATTGCTCCAAGGTCACGGAACCCAAACCAGAGAGTGGACTCGGGTTCTGTCGTCTCCCACACATGTACATGGCCATTTTGGACGTGTTCACGATGGCCACGTACGCTCGGGAGCCTTTGGATGAGAAATGACCCCCTTGATCAAGATTGGCATGGCCTTCACTGACCAAAAACCTAGATCTGGAGATGGAACAATAGCACCATTTCTGATAATTCGAGGCATGGTGTGGGGAGGGGGCTAGCTGAAAACCGGTGCCCCAGATCCATCGGAATCGATGGATTTGCGATCGGACTCATGGTTTTGCTGCTGCAGTAATTTTCGTTGGGCACCCCATGACCATTTAGGGACACTTTGAGGATTTGCTCCGAGGGCACTGAACCCAAACCGGAAAGAAGACTCGGGTTCCATCAACTCCCAGACGTGCATGTGGCCATTTGGATGTGTTGACAATGGCTACGCACACCCGAGATCCTTCAGATGATAAATGACCCCCTTGAGCAAGATTGGCATGGCCTTTATTGAGCAAAACTCTAGCTCTGGAGATGGCACAATAGCACCGTGTCCGAGACTTTGAGGCACGATGTGGGGGGTCCCCTAGCTGAAAACCAACATTCTGGATCCATCGGAATCAATGGATTCGCGACCAGAGTCACGATTTGCTACTATAGGAATTTTCGTCGGGCACCCTGGCGCCATTCAGGGGCACTTTGAGGATTTGCTCCGGGGGCACGAAACCCAAACTGATGAGCGGACTCAAGTTCCATCAGCTCCCACATGTACACTTGGCCATTGTGGACATTTTCACAATGTCCACGCATGCCCAGGAGCCTTCGAATGAGAAATGACCCCCTTGAGCAATATTGGCATGGCCTTCACTAAGAAAAACCCTAGCTCCAGAGATGGCACAATATCACCATTTATGAGACTTCGAGGCACAGTGTGGGGGGACCCCTAAATGAAACCTAGCGTCCCGGATGCATCGGAATCGATGGATTCACAATCGGATTCATGGTTTTTCTACTGGGGGCAGTTTGGTCAGGCACCCCGGGGCCATTCAAGGACACTTTGAAGAATTGCTCTGGGGGCACGGAACCCAAACCGGTGAGCAAACTTGGGTTTCGTCAGCTCCCGCATGTGCATGTGGAAATTTTGGATGTGTTCACAATGTCATTGCACACCCGAGAGCCTTTGGATCGTAAATGACCCCCTTGAGCAATTTTTGAATGGCCTTCACTAAGAAAAACCCTAGCTCCGGAGATGGCACAATAGCACTGTTTCTGAGACTTCGAGGTAGGTTTTTTTGGGGGGCCCTAGCTGAAAACCGGTGTCCCATATCCATATGAATCGAAGGAGCCATGATCAAAGTCACGGTTTGTTGCTGCAGGAATCTTCGTCGAGCACACCGGAGCCATTCGGGGACACTTTGAGGATTTGCTCGGGGGAACGGAACCCAAACCAGCAAGCAAACTCAGGTTCTGTCGGATCCCGCACATGCACGTGGCCATTGTGGATGTCTCATGATGTCCACGCATGCCTAGGAGCCTTTGGATGAGAAATGACCCACTTGAGCAATATTGGCATGGCCTTCACTGAGCAAAACCCTCGCTCCAGAAATGGCACAATAGCACCGTTTCCAAGACTTCGAGGCACGGTGTGGGGGGTCCTCTAGTTGAAACCCAGAGTCCCAATCCATTGGAATCAATGGGTTCGCGATCAAAGTCATTGTTTTGTTGCTACGGGAATTTTGGTCGGGCACCCCGGGGCCATTCAGGAACACTTGGAGGATTTTCTCTGGGGGCACGAAACCCAAACCGAAGAGCGGACTTGGGTTCCGTTGGCTCCCGCACGTGCATGCCGCTATTGTGGACATGTTCACGATGGCCACGCACGCTCGGGATCCTTCGGATGAGAAATGACTCCCTTGAGCAAGATTGGCATGGCCTTCACTGAGCAAAACCCTAGCTCTGGAGATGGCACAATAGCATTGTTTCCGAGACTTCGAGGCACGGTGTGGGGAGTACCCTAGATGAAACTTGGCATCCCGGATCCATTGGAATCAATGGATTCATGATCGGAGTCATGATTGTGGTGCTACGAGCAACTTGGTCGGGCACGCCAGGGCCATTCCGAGACACTTTGAGGAATTGTTCCGGGGTCAGGGAACCCAAACCATCGAGCGGACTTGGGTTCCGTCGGCTCCTGCACATGCACGTGGCCATTGTGGACGTGTTCACGATGGCCACGCATGCCCGGGAGCCTTCATATCATAAATGACCCCCTTGAGCAATATTTTCATGGCCTTCACTAAGAAAAACCCTAGTTACTAAGATGGCACAATAACATCATTTCCAAGACATAGAGGCATGGTGTGGGGGGTCCCCTAGCTAAAACTCAGCGTCTCAGATCCATCGGAATCGACGGATTCACGGTCGGAGTCATGGTTGTGGTTCTACGGGAATTGTGGTAGGGCACCCTGTGGCCATTCAGGGACACTTTGAGGATTTGCTCCAGGGTCACGGAACCCAAACCAACGAGCAGAACGGGGTTCCGTCAACTCCCACACGTGCATAAAGGATCTTTCAAACTACCATATAGGACATGTCTTATGGTTTTTTGGCTCCCAATTGTTGATACATATGAAAAATGGCTAGGTAAATGTTGCTAACGAGATGAAATGAGGGTTGTGCTTGCTTAAATCCCTAGGGGCACACCTCAAACAAGAGCTCATACACTTATAACCATTAGGGTTTTAATCATTGTTGTGAAAGCCTTGTAGTTTTTTTCCTATATATTGAAACCATATATGAATTAAAAGTTGTTTAGAATGGGTGAATCAAGTCATTATAGCCTTTATTTACATCTGGATCTACCTAGAAACATAAATTATGAGTGTCTATAGGTTGGGATTGTTGCAAGGAATAGATGAAAATCAAATTGTATTGAATGGATGAAGCAAGATAAGCATTACATCCTTTCTTTGCATATGGATCTACTTGAAACCCCCATTTATGACTATAGAGGTCAAGATAATTAGAAGGAACATTGTTAAAGGTATCCATTCCAATAGTAATGTATTCCTTGTTAACTAGAAAAAAGAGGTGGGTCTTACTAGATGTACTCACTATGTCATATTTACCCAATATGAGAAGGGAATTGAATTGAAATAATTTTGTTTGTAAATTGATGCTAGTTGATAATGTTAAATGAATATCTAACTAAAAACACAAATATCCATGGAAATGCAAATCCCATTATGTTAACATCCATGTGATTTTTGCCACTTATATGTTCTACTTCCATGCCCTATTTTCTAGCCCTTAACTTTTGAGTTTGATCAACTAGTAGTGAAATATATTACATAGAACATTATGATATCGTAAATTTTCTTTTAACTAGCTTCTTAGATATCCCTCACACCTACATATTGTCAGTACTCAAGAAATCTGACATAAAATATAAGATAGTCCTTTTTTCATTTTTGCATTCTTAGTGATACTAACATTGTTGAATGTACAACATGAGCTATAAATAAAGATATCCTTGTGTGGGTCAAGATGTTTTCTTCCTTATTTGGATTTCCTCAACTCTTGTCCTTAACAATAACATTTTTGTTATCATTTGATGACTTGAACCTAGTGAGTATTTCACATGGAAAATATAAACAACATGCAAACCTTCTTTATATAAAAGCAATGCGAGATTGCTTTAGAACTTTCATCTTTTTAAGACAATAATAGATCCATAAGCACTCAACTTATGGCCCATCTCTTTCATCAACATGGATGCTTATTGTGGAATTCAAATTTAATTATATCTTCAATTAGTCTTTTAATGTTGAGTTCAAAATTCTATTTAATGAGGCTCAGTTCAAAACTCCTTGTCCCTATTCTAGTTTGGTTTGCAATCTTGGTCTGTTTCCTTGCCTTTACAAGACCAAATCTCAACAAAAATTAGATATTAGTATTACTATTTAATATATATATATATATATATATGGGGATTACCCCGTGCCTACCAAATTGGCAAGTTCAAATGGAAAAAACAACCCCACGTTGTCTCACTAAGTCTACACATAGAGGGGGACTCCATAAGTTCTCGACCCAGATTGACTCCTTTTTCCAAACTCCAGGTGTTTTCTAGGGTTTTCCCATAGACACTTGATAGAGACACTCTTGGTTGAAAGTCTCTATCAAGTGTCTATGGGAAAACCTTAGAAACCCAGAGCCTAGCCTAAGCACCCTAGTTTTGAATCCAAATAATTATACACTTATATGCAAAGTTTCTAACATGTATATAGCAAGGGTGCATACAACTAAAAACAAATCAAGTGCAATCCATATCTGACCCAAAATACATAAACAAATAGGCCAAATGGCCTAGACTCCAATGAGCATGATGTCCATAATGGTGACAATGAGCATAATGATGATGATGGTGATAATGGGTGTGAGGATAGATATGGTGACGGTGACAATGAGACAAAGTGCATTAGGTTGATGGTGGATGATGAATGATTGATGGGGACGAGGATGGTGGAACCACAAGCAAGAGGATGGCACGGCTTGATGGTGATTGTGGTAGTGGGCATGGTGTTGGTGACAATGTTGTCATGATAGTGGAGTTCAAAATTAAGCTGGCAACCCTCGAGCTTGGATCCTATCCTAGAAACACGAGAGACTATCCTAAAAACCCTAGTTGGTAGCATAAACCCTAGCTTGTATTCTAACCACAATGAAACCCTATTATGTAGCCTAATCCCTTGCCTAAATTATAATACATATAAAAATTAAATCATTTTCGTTGTACATATATATTCATGTGCATACATTTGAATCCAAATCATTATACACATATATAGAACAAAACTCGAACAAAACTATATATAAATCCATGAGATAAAACCATAGTGGAACAAAACTCGAACATATATATAAATTTTCAGGCAAATAGTGGAACATGGTTCCCAATGTACATATGATGGCAACTCGTGCCCTATACAAAATCCGGCAACTTGTGTCGTAGATCCAAAATACATGCAAACTCGTGCCCTATACAAAATCCGACAGCTCGTGCCGTAGATCCAAAATACATAACAACTCATGCCGTAGATACAAAGTACATGGAAACTGGTGCCCAAAGGTGCCACATCGTGGCTAATGTGCATAACATGGTGTGTCAAGCATTGTGACCACCCCGGTTACTCCCAGGCACATCTCCAATATCGATCTTCCTCTTCTTGGAGCTACTAGTATCTCGAGTCTTCTTCCGTCTAGGAGTAGACCGTCTCTCCACGCTATGAAACAAATGATATAAGATACCATCATTTTCAAGCATTTGTAACATTTACCACATTTATAAAATGAATGTACAATTAAAATATTAAATAACTCACTGCTGATGTGAGAGGGAGACGAGAGGTAGGTGTCCTAGATCTGCTGATCCTCTCAACAATTCCACCCTACAACATTTACGATAATCATTTCATTGAAAAATAATAATTGCTTAAATTAATTTTGGTTAATGCATCATTTTTTTATTATAAATTAACTTGATTCTCACCGTGAACACCTCCGACAATGGACATGGCTGGGCTTCTAGGATAGCAGGTGGAGTAGTTGGCTGGACAACCTGCTTCGATGCAGTCATGGGGGGGGTGCAGATGTAGATCCAACAACTATGGGTGCAACCACTGTAGATACATGGGAAGATAATGGAATAGTAGTTTCCACAATAGTGGTGGGAACTGGAGATGATATGGTGGAAGAGGACATGGTGGTATGGGGTGGAGGAGGATGTTGTGGATGATAAACCCCTACTGGCTGTACAATAGTGGGTATCGACCCAAAAGGGCTAGGGGGGATGTTAAGGTATGGTGAATGGTAGGGTGTTCCTAGATAGATGGAAGGGGGGCATGGACGAATGGGGGAGGATGGATAGACGGGGGGCATGGATGAATGGGGGAGGATGTATAGATGGGGGGGCGTGGACGAATGGGGGAGGATGGATGGAGAGGGGAGAATGGATGGAGAGGGGAGGGTGGATGGAAGGGAGGGGGTGGACGGAGGGAGGGGTCTGGATGGAAGCGAGGGGGTGAATCATGGGAGAGGGTGGAAACATGGGACTAAAGTGGCCTGCAGCTATTGGCAGCCCCTACATAAAAATTTGTAATATCATAGTTTAGTAAACAAAAATCAAATTAAACCATAGTATGTCGTAACATTTCAAATTAAAAACGTGCTTTTAACTACACATTGCACCTGTGTATATGGTGATCTGCCGACCCCTGGCGGAGATGGCTGATCATCATAGTCCATGCATACCTGTGGACACCAAAACGCATGCATGTTATGAACATATTAAACAAGTAATTATTCAAGCAATCAAAATATTAAAAAATATTGTATGAACTATCATCATGTATGTCATAAATATAAATACATAAAAATAGAAATGTCATAAGTAATAACAATATTGTGTGGGGTACTGAAAATACCTCCATGTGAGGTGCCACAATTTCAGTTGCAGTTACCAATGCTGCATCCAGGTTGGGAGATGTTGCGTTCTCCCATGACGGCGTCTCAGCTCTAAATAGCTGTACATTGAAATAATAGTTTAAGTCAAGCACAAATACTTTCAAATTACTTTACAAATTATCAAGTGATGATTGAAAACACATTAAAAAGAGTGCTAACTTGCTCCATATAGTAGCCCTCGATCAGGCCAGGGCAAGTGTGCCCGCAATGGGGACAAAGATGTGGCATTGTCCGCGTCGAACTAGAAGGCCCAACATGGCTACCACCGGTGACAGGTCTATCCTGACTCTGTCCTGAAGGACCTGTACCTGTGTCTCTATCAGGTTCAACCTGTCTCTCCACTGTAGTAGTTGCTACAAAGGCAGTGTGTCTAAGCAGTCCCCGTGCAACACTCCTCATCGCGCCCTCGATTTGATCAAGTTTTTGGGGTAACTGAGGCAGATGGAGAGAGGGGTTGGGATCAAGCCTAGGAGATGGTGGCCCTCTTAGTGGGTTCCTCCTAGCAGCAGGTCGATCATGGGAAGAGCCATGCCCAACACCTTAGAACTCGATTATGTCAAAATAGTTGACATGTAAATTGAGCACAAACTCAGCCCACAGTTTTCGAAGGAAGTATTGTGGAACCTCCCTATTATTGTAGGGAGGTTTATCGTAAACCATGAACCACCTATGCATCCAATTGTCCCTCCATGGTTGGAAATGACACCAATCCATGCAGACACGTGGCTTTCTAATGTCCGGTGGTTATTGTGTTCTTGGATCGACGAACATACTGTACAATTGGGCCTCTGTAATATTCAAATCTTTTATTTCCTCCTTGGAAATGCTTGTGGAATAATACTCCTGCATCCTAGCTCTATATTCAGTCATGTCAGTCAATTGGCAATGTGTGTGGATGAGGGATTCAATTGAGCTCTCAATTCAAGTGGCAAGGGACACTCGAGATGGTTCCCCTGTGTTTATTAGTTCTCGAGTGTGCACTCTCATTTCATTTACATAATGGTTCAAGTCATGTTGGTCAAAATTTGGTTGGGTGTTTTGATTTTCTTGGGCATTTGGATTTTGTTGAGGGTTTTCATTGGTTCCAAGATTTTTGTTTTATTGTGTTCCACCGGACTCCATGTTAACATTTTTTCATTCATTGTGCGGGTTTACACTCTGCAACTGAAAATTTCTCTATTATTTTAATAATTTGGGAATTATTACAAATTTAATAGACAAAAAGCAATGAATAAAATGACAATCAACATGGAATTTACCTATCCAATGCACTTGCTGGATGGATGAAGATGGTTTTTGAGTGGAAATGGTGAACTTGGTTCGTTGTAGCTCCGCGCACGCTATGGTTGACTCATGCTCGGCCGCAATGGAAACAATGAAACAACTCTGCCAAGTTTTATTTATTTATTACCTTAACAGGGGCGTGTACAACGCGCATTTGTGTGGGCACGCACTAGGAACGCGTACGTGCCCCGGTTCAGTACCAAACCTAATGGCGCGTGCGTGTTGCCTTAGTTGCGTGAGCGGGTTTGTTTTTCCCCACTAGTGTGGCCTTGTTGCAACACTTTTGGGGAGAAACTGTGTGCGCTCACCCTTGTGTGATGCTAGTTTGTTGAATCTCCTTGGGTTGAGTTAGAGTTTCCATTGTTTTCCCTAGGTAGGATTTCAGAGAGTTAAAGGATTGTACAAACCTTGGAATAAGCTATGTCATATACATGAACTTATGTTATGCATATATATGAAGTTTTCAGTTGTCCAAAATGATCTCTTGCAGATTTGATCTTCAATCATCTATTTCTTCATGGTTTTGTAATTTTCTTTTTTTTTAACAGGAACGGTTAATATCATTGATAATAATAATAAAAAGATTACAACTGAATGAGGTTGATCAGATTGCTTCTCTGCAAAAGAGGCAACAATCAAGCCTTTTTCTTCAATATTCTACAGGTTGATTACATAATCCCTTCTAATTCCAAACGTGCTATAACTTCTAATATATTGTCCTAGTACTAATATGCAGAAGAAAAACATTTCTAGAATTCATGCTTTTACAAAATCATGGCATTAAGCCCATCTTGAGATCCGGCAAAAAACTAGTGCCTAGGCAGTAACCCACAAAATGCCTATAACCAGAATTAAGCAGTATAGAAGTCCATGAAATACCACTAACTAGGCCAGCGTCCTTGATTGCTCCAACCGAATTTGCAACTGGGTTCTGTTCATTGCAGAGGTCCACATAGTTTCAGTAGTCTCCATGTATTTTTTGAGTTTCTCCATTTTTCTGCTGATAACCTCCATCTCGTTTTCACTCACCTTGGCCTTCTTTTTCTTCTGTGGATAAACCATTTCCAGAGTTTCCTTGATGTCTTCAATATTCCCTGCCATGTTGTTGTTATGAGCCTTGATTTCATTGTGTGCAGAGAAGGCGAAATTATACAGCTGGGAAAGCACTTTCCTGAGATCCATGTTTTCTCCTCTAGCCAGACGCACCTACATCTCTAGGTCATGAATGCGGTCCAATAACTCCATCTCAAGGTTCAAAGGGGAGCAATTTTCATCACACCTCAGCACAGTTCCCACCCCTGCATTCCTGCGACATGAGCCATGGCCGGGGTCGTGTTCCTCAAAAACGCCCCATGGCCGGGGTCGCGCTCGTGGCTACAAACATGTTCCCTCATATAATTCCTGCCATAAGAACTCCTTTCATTTCCATGACTATGCCCAGAACCTTGACAAAAATGCTCCCTCTCCCAACCTGAACCTTGACTAGCCATTTTTGAGTAAGAACAGAGAAATATCCCGAGGAGACCTGCACCAGGTGATGAGTGACTAGCATGGGCCTTAGAACGGAGATTTAAAGAATTGAAGTGGCCGCATGTCGACCAAATGGTGAAAATGCAGGGAGCCATTACTTCAAGCATGTAATGGCTCTGATTGAGACTAAGAAAATCCATCATATCTCCACGGGATATTTCCAAGAAGTTTTCATTTAATATGCTAATTAAATGGTTGCCATCCATCATGATGAGAAAATTAATAGGATTGACAAGGGACTTGCTCCAAAGTCTAACTCTTAAACTATGGAATCCAAGTGGCTATGGTATGGTCATTTCCATGCTTAATCAAACTGTAATCGAGCCCCACTCCTAAATTTTCCATTGCATCTACTTTCTCATTCAACCCTCGTAGGATGTGGAAGAAATGGAGCTCATGGAATTCGGAGCTGATGCTTTGGAGAAGATAATGCATTTTGTACAACGGATCCTTTCTTTTTGCAACAATTCATCGGGCTTCTCGAATTACAATTGGGGAGTCTCCAAGAATGGTCAGTTTCTTGATTCCTAGACTGACTGCAATATCCAAACCTTTAACAATCCCCAGCCATTATGCTGCATTATTAGTTTTCTTCCCAATGCCCCAAGCGAAGTCCTTCTTCTTGTTCCCCTGAGAGTCTAGTATTACTCCCACCGCACCTGCGAACCCTCATCGTTTTGTAATTTCTACCACTTATATGTCTTGTCCATTTGACAAAAAAGTTGAATTTGTTAAGTGACATAAGATTAATGTTGAAGAAGATATTGCAGATTTGTTGTTGTACTTGCAACAGTCATAAGTGAATTTCAGATATGTTTTATGCATGATAAGATAGCCCTAGAGGACTGAAACGGTTGGCACACTTTGGTGTCATTTCTTTTGAATTGCTTAGTGAATTGGGATTGTTAAGAGGAGAAATATTGTCCATTTTTATAATTGTTTTATTTATATTTCATAGCAACCATAAAGCTCAAAATTTGCAAAGTTATGAACCAAAAAACTCTTAAGAATGTGAAATTTCTAAGTTGCATTAAGAGTCATTGAAACACATAAATTTCTACAGACGTAATTAGGTAAAATAGTAGCTGGAATGTTAATGTGATTACCAAAATCTCCTAAAACGGGAGTTATAAAGACAAATAGCATACGTTATGTACTTTTCCACAAAGCCAATTCTCATCAGTTAGCAATCGTTCCAGAATTCTAGTCTGAATTTTCAATCGTATCCTCTTTAACTCACACGAGTTTCACATGTACACCAACCCCAAGACGTAGTAGTTGGTAAGTTGAATTTAATAAAGGGCAGAGCTAATCAGCCATTCCTCATATTGTAACCACTCATTTCCCGTTAACCAAATTGACTTGCTAGGCTATTCATGAATAAGTTCTGGCTACAAGGATGAATGTGAGATATTTATATGAAGCATTATGGGAAGGTTACGTGCAGCATTTGCAAATTAATACTCTATGTAGATTTTATGATTGTGATGTTTATGATTAAACCAGAGCCCTTAATGCAATATAGCTGATTAAAATATATTTTTAGAGCGCTAAATAAACTATTCTACATTGCTAGTTTCCATTCCTAAGCTCCATGCAAACTTCATTCTGATTTTACCTTCCAATTAGTGACATGCCCCCAAGATTCTCCTTTGCAAAGATTGCCTTTGCTGCTCCCACACCCCTTCTCAATCCACTAGAGAAAATAAATCCTTCCCCAAAGACAATTATGCCAATTGTTATTGGTGCCAAGAAGTTTTTACAACTGACAACATGCATATACATAGCCACCAAGTCTTGTCTTTCAACAATCTAATCCATGCCATATCTAAAGAGCTTTTGACAGCCTCTCGACGAATGGAAATTAACGACACATAGATAATTAATTGAATGCACATTCCATTGGAAATTGTAGAAAGGTTTTCAACATAATATGGATTTAAGAGAAGTGACACTTTCAAATTTCAGGAAATAAGGGCACAACATCCATACACATCTATGTGGGTAAACTTTTCCTATATTTAAAAATAAAATTTATTAGAACATAATATACACATATTTATTAGTTGATAAATAATATTAGTATATTATTATAAATTTTTTAATGATAAGAATGCATTTATGTATACTAATCATATATTTATAAACTATTCACACGTCAATGCTTATACAATAAAAACATAGGTCAAACTGCATATAGAGGAGTGGGAGTTCAACATTTTATAGTAGTAGAAGCAACTACAAGAGCACATAAAGTTCTATACAACAACAATGATGATGAAATTAAATATGCTTAGTTCTAGCATGATAGATTGGGTTCTAGACCATCTTCAGAACACTTTGATTGTTGTAGAAAAGTAAGGTTGGAACAATTTGGTAGAGTTGAAAATAAACCAATATTATTAATAACCATATTGCCTCACAAGTTGTACTGATTGCTTCCCTGTATTATGCTTCAGTGGAGGATAAGGAAATTGTAGGTTGTATCTTACTTTTCAATGAAATTACACATGATGCAAGAGTGAACAAGTAACTTGTTGTTGACTTCATTGTATCAATTGATCCAACCTAGTTAGAATCAATATATCCTAGTGGCATTAAGTCATTAGATCTATGATATATAGAATGCCAAAGTTAGGGTCCTTATGACATATCAAAGGACTCATTTTTAAGCTTGTAAATATACCTCTTGAGACTTATACATGAATGAAGAAAGAAAAATTACTACAAAACATACATCTCAATGAGTGGTAGTAAGATAAATCAAACTACCTATCTATTATCTATACAATAACTCCTCCACAAGTCATGAGTGAGTGTAAGATGAGATTATATCCCAACTTCAAGTAGTGTAGGTGTAGAATTACATTCAAACAGTTCCTAACAATGTTATTGATTGAAGGGTGTTCAATGATGACCAACATATAATCTCTTTCGTGACCAATGAAGACACTTTTAAAGATGGAAGAACACTAATTTTTTTTTTGTAATTATCAAGATGGAATGGAATATCTAAAATGGAATCAGATGTCAAGAAATAGGATTCCTAAATAAAAAACCCTAACTACTTGATATGGTCAAATAATTAATAAGTATCAATTTAATAGTGGGTCTTAATTAGTAAAGATACCATTTTTACATTGATTGTTGACCACTAACTTACTCAACCTTAATTCAAAGTGATGGACATATATAATGTATGACTAAATCCTAAAGTAAGGTGGGTTAGGGTAGGACTCTAACACACCCTCCCCCTTAAAAAGAAAAGTTATCCTCAACATTGAAGTTGCATAAATTGTTGTAAAATGTGTATTGGTTCCAAATTGGCATCTTCGAACATCATATATTTTCACTAGATCAAAACTTCTTTGGTTGTGCACTTGTGCAATTGTAGTTCCTTGGAAGCCAAGATTGTTGCACACTTGAGTGAGATGGATCCTTCCTCATCCAGTTTGGGTAAGTTGGTATACACTTTACAATTAGACCCCACCACTTTTTTATGCAAGATATGTGGAAGACTGGGTGAATCTTGGAGTGGTCTGAAAAATAAAGCTTGTAGTTCACTTGTTCAATGCATTGGAGGATGGTGTAGAGTCTGTAGAAATTTGGAACTTAAGGTGGAGATAATCCTTGAGGATGTTTGTTTATAAGGTTGGAGTCGAAGAAACATGTGATCATTGACTTCAAAGAAGTGCTCAATTTTGATTTGGATATTGTTTAATTATATGTTTTGAGCCATAACCAAATTGTTTTCAAGGGTGTGGAGAACAAATGCTCTGATGCAGAGTGTCTTGTCCATTTCCTGAACCCTAGAGGTACATAATAGATAGGAAATCCATTGATAAGGGATTTTGACCATTGACTTCTTCACATAGTGTCATCTTTATGGAGCCATGATAAGTGGTAATATACCATTGTTCATCCAAATGAATCCATTGGGCCCGGTGGTGTGGCATGTCTGGTGCAAAGCATATCAAGTAGGTTTCCAAGAATTTGTTGATTGTTTTCGTTTAGGGGTGATATGTTGTCATGAGATTCAACTGATTTCCCTGAAGTTTAAATTTATCCTACCAAAAATTGTTGGTACAAGTGGGGTCACAATTAGATACAATATAAGTGGACATGTCATGGAGCTTAAAAAATTTATCCATGAAGACTTGTGCCATTAGTGAGGGTGTAAAATTTGGTGGTAAGGCACAAAAATAGGTGTATTTGGTTGGGCGATCGACTACCACCATAATGAATTTTTATTGCCTGCCATAGAAAGCCACATAATGAAATCCATAGAGATGTATGTTCATATATGGTTGTGAATGGGAAGTGGTTACAAAGCACCCAATGACTTCGTTGTTTCACCCTTATGTCATTGGAAGTGTCCTAGGTTTGTAATAAATTTGTGGATATCTTCTTTTATGCCTTCCCAGAAGAAGGAGTGCTTAATTATTTCACAGTTTTAATGAAATCGTGAGTGGCCATTATGTTTCTTATGAAAATACATTCGCTAATATTTCCTTGTGTATTAAAATTAGCTTTAACATAATACTCTAATTAACTCATTCCTTGATCTAACCTTATTCTTCATTCTTTATATATGGCACCTTTAATGTAACCTTATTCTTAATTCACTATATTATAATGGCACTCTCTCCCTTTTGGTGTGATTGTTCTCAGCTATAATAATCACACCAATTTCTCTCTGAAAAATGGGTGACATGTCACCAAAAACATTGAGATAAAAAACATAATAAATTGTTTTACTAAAAATAAGACTCTCAATGTGTCAATTTGTGAAAATTTGCACACTTAAATCAATTTGATATCGTGTTTCTTGAGATATCAACCTTAGGCATCGAGGAAGAGTTGGGCTTGTGAACCCTTGCATGCAAAGAGGATGTGTTAGGTAGGACTTGGAAAGTATGCATGACCAATCAACATTTGGTAGCCTTGGTGGCAAACCCATGTGTGCTAGACACGAGCAGGTTAGGACGGTGTACTAGTGTGTAGGCTAGGAATACCAGGTATGTCTTGTTGAGTGAGGGTAGGAAACTAACAAAAACTTCGGGTTTAGGACTTAATGGAGGCTAATGTGATTGGTAATGTGATGGATGGTATGTCGTCCATGCCAATCCAAGTGTGTTGAAGTGTGGAACGAAGGTATGAAAACACCTTGTGCTAGGACTGACATGACCATTTGGGTATTGTCAAGTATTGGACTAGGTGGGTAGAAGTATCATTGTACATTAGTTGGTCAGTTGTTCAACAATTCTAGCTCGGGGGAAATCATAAAAAGGTTGCATGTGGTTGGGTGGAGATGATGTAGCATCACCTATGGTCAAGTGAGCACATCCATATTCAATAAGTATAATGTACTCCTAGCTTGGGTTTGGTAAGGATGTGTTGATGAGGCATAGTCCATGTGATACAAGCAGTTGTTGGGCATGCTGAGCTAGCAACACTACAACAAATACTGGAATAAACGTCCCATGTAGCATCCCTTTTTAGTGTAAAATATTTTCACATCAAGTGCTCGAAGTAGATGCTAAATGGGATGCATCATGTAAAAAGTCTAAAATAACTTCTTGTTTTACTTCTAAAATAGTGTCCTTTTTGGCTTCCAAAATAACGTCCTTTTTTTGCTTCCTACATAAGGTCAAGGTTGGATTCCTAAATAACATCTTATTTTGCTTCCTAAATAACGTCCTCTTTTGCTTCCTAAATTTCATCCACATTAGTGCCATATTTACATCCTTAATAGCGCCATGTTATCATCCATGTTTGCATCCACATTAGTGCCATATTTTCATCCAAATTGGCATCCAATATTGCATCCATATGTGCTACCACTTTAGCGGCTTATTTAGCTTCCCATTTAACACCATGTTTTACTTCCAAATATGCGTCAATTTTCGCTTCCAAATTTGCACCAATTTTTGCTTCCAAATATGTGTCATTTTTTGCTTCCCTTTTTGCACCATGTTTTGCTACCAAAAGGGCGCCAATTATTGCTTCTATTATTGCACCATATTATGCTTCCTCTATAGCACCATAGTTTGCTTCATATATAGCGCCATGTTTTGCATCCAAAGTAACATCTTATTTTTCTACCATATCAGTGCCATGTTTTCCTTCCTCATCGGCGCCAAGTGTTGCATCCTTTTTAACGCCTAGTTTTGCATCCCTATTGACATCCACATTAGCACCATGTTTGGCTACAACTTTAGCACCCAATTTAGCGCCCATTTTTACTCCCACACTAGCGCCACATTTTTCGTCCCATTTAGCACCTTGGATTTCTTCTTACTTTTATTCCTCATGAATGCCACATTTAGATTCCCATTTAGCATCTAATTTTTCTGCTTTGTTGGCCACTAGTTTAGCTTCTACTTAGGCGTCCAAAATAGCACCAAAATTGACTCCCAACTTAGTGTCAGGTTTTGTGTCCAATGTTGCTTCTAGATATGTGACATATTGGGATTCCATTTTAGCTCCTATTTTTGTAGTCATATCCTCTTTAAATCACACGAGTTTCACATGTACACCACCCCCAAGCCGTAGTAGTTGGTAAGTTTAATTTAATAAAGGGCGGAGCTAATCAATCATTCCTCATATTGTAACCACTCATTTCCCGTTCAGCAAATTGACTTGCTAGGATATTCGTGAATAAGTTCTGGCTACAAGGATGAATGTGAGATATTTATATGAAGCATTATAGGAAGGTTACATGCAACATTTGCAAATTAATACTCTATGTAGATTTTTCGATTGTGATGTTTATGATTAAACAAGAGCCCTTAATGAAATATAGCTGATTAAAATATATTTTTAGTGTGCTAAATAAACTATTCAACATTGCTAGTTTCCAATTAGTGACATGCATATACATAGCCACCGAGTCTTGCCTTCCAACAATCTAAACCATTATGCCAATTGTTATTGGTGCCAAGAATTTTTAACAACTAACAACATGCATATACATAGCCACCCAGTCTTGCCTTCCAACAATCTAATCCATGACATATCTAAAGAGCTCTTGACAGCCTCTCAATGAATGAAAATTAACGACACATAGATAATGAATTGAATGCACAATCCATTGGAAATTGTAGAATTGAATGCACTTGATCCATTAGCAATTGTAGAAAGGTTTCTAACAGAATATGGATTTCAGAGAAGTGACACTTTTAAATTTCAGGAAATAAGGGCACAACATCCATACACATCTATGTGGGTAAACTTTTTATATATTTACAAATAAAATTTATTAAAACATAATACACACATTTTTATTAGTTGATAAACAATATTAGTATATTATTATAAATGTTTTAATGATAAGAATGCATTTATGTATATTAATCATATATTTATAAACTATTCACACTTTAATGCCTATACAATAAAAACATAGTTTAAACTACATGTAGAGGAGTGGGAGGACAACATTTTACAGTAGTAGAAGCAATTAAGAGCACATAAAGTTCTATACAACACCAATGGTGATGAAATTAAATATGCTTATTTCTAGCATGATAGATTGTGGTCTACACCATCTTCAAAACACTTTGATTGTTGTATAAAAGTAAGGTTGGAACAATTTGGTAGAGTTGAAAATCAACCAATATTATTAATAACCATATTGATTCACAAGTTGTATTGATTGCTTCCTTGTATTATGCTTCAATGGAGGATAAGGCAACTGTAGGTTGTATCTTACTTTGCCATGAAATTACACATGATGCAAGAGTGAACACGTAACTTGTTGTTGACTTCATTGTATTAATTGATCCAACCTAGTTAGAATCAATATATCCTACTAGCATTAAGTCATTAGATCTCTTATATATAGAATGCCAAAGTTAGGGTCGTTTATGACATATCAAAGGACTCATTTTGAAGCTTACCAATATACCTCTTGAGACTTATACATGAATGAAGAAAGAAAAATTACTACAAAACATACATCAGATGGTAGTAAGATAAATCAAACTACCTATCTATTATCTATACAATAACTCCTCCACAAGTCATGAGTGAGTGTAAGATGAGATTATACCCCAACTTCAAGCAATGTAGGTGTAGAATTACATTCAATCAGTTCCTAACAATGTTATTGATTGAAGGGTGTTCAATGATGACCAACATATAATCTCTTTCGTGACCAATGAGGACACTTTTAAATATGGAAGAACACTAAAAAGTTTTTTGTAATTATCCAGATGGAATAGAATATCTAAAATGGAATCAGATGTCAAGAAATAGGATTCCTATATCAAAAACCCTAACAACTTGATATGGTCAAATAATTAATAAGTATCAATTTTCTAGTGGGTCTTAATTAATAAAGAGACCATTTTTACATTGATTGTTGACCAATAACTTACTCAACCTTAATTCAAAGTGATGGGCATATATAATGTACGACTAAATCCTAAAGTAAGGTGGGTTAGGGTAGGAATCTAACACACCCCCCCTTCAAAAACAAAGTTATCCTCAAAGTTGAAGTTGCATAAATTGTTGTAAAATGTCTATTGGTTCCAAATTGGCATCTTCGAACATCATATATTTCCACTAGATCAAAACTTCTTTGGTTGTGCACTTGTGCAATTGTAGTTCCATGGAAGCCAAGATTGTTGCAAGCTTGAGTGAGATGGTTCCTTCCTCATCCAGCTTGGGTAACTTGGTATACACTTTACAATTAGACCCCACCACTTTTTTATGCAAGAGAGGTGGAAGACTGGTTGAATCTTAGAGTGGTTTGGAAAGCAAGCTTGTAGGTCACTTGTTCAATGCATTGGAGGATGGTGTAGAGTCCTTAGAACTTTGGAACAAGCTTATGGTGGAGATAATCCTTGAGGGATGTTTGTTTATAAGGTTGGAGTCGAAGAAACACCCGATCAGTGACTTGAAAGAAGCGCTCAATGTTGATCTCGCTATTGTTTCATTATATGTTTTGAGCCATAACCAAGTTGTTTTCAAGGGTGTGGAGAATATCTGCTCTGATGCAGAGTGTCTTGTCTATTTCCTGAACCCTGGAGGTACATAATATATAGGAAATCATTGATAATGGATTTTGACCATAACTTATTCACATGGTGTCATCTTTATGGAGCCATGATAAGTGGTAATATACCATTGTTTAGCCAAAGGAATCCATTGGGCCCAGTGGTGTGGCATGTCTGGTGCAAAGCATATCAAGTAGGTTTCCAAGCATTTATTGATTGTTTTTCATTTAAGGGTGATATGTTGTGTTGAGATTCAACTAAGTTCCCTGAATTTTAAATATATATCCTACCAAAACTTGCTGGTACAAGTGGGGTCACAATTAGATACAATATAAGTGAACATGTCATGGAGCTTAAAAAATTTATCCATGAAGACTTGTACCTCTAGTGAGGGTGTAAAAGTTTGTTGTAAGGCACAAAAGTAGGTGTATTTGGTCGGATGATCGACTACCCCCACAATGAATTTTTATTTCCTCCATAGAAAGCCACATATTGAAATCGATAGAGATGTGTGTTCATATATGGTTGTGAATGGGAAGTGGTTACAAAGTGATGTAGGAGCATTGGAGCCTAGGAAGATTGGTCGAAGTTAGTTGACATGAGGAAATCCGACCAGAGGGAGTGCCGATGACCACTGGTGAGGAAGAGCAGATTGGCTTGTCTAAGTCAATAAGTCGAGCAGGAGCATTCAGGGATGTGACCGATAGATGAAGAAAAGGTCGAGAGTCGACATGTCAATGGTCGACAGACAACAAAGTAGTAGCGGAGACGTCGAGGGTCGAAATGTGTTGAACCATGACTCTAGCAGGTTTGGGAATGAGTCAAGTGAGGAGAAAGGGGCGGACTAGAGAATCCTACAAGTGCGAAAAGAAGCTGACAGATAGTATGGCTGACATGACGAATTACTGTAGCTTGTCATAGGGATGCGTAGAATTCAAGGGGAGTACTTGGAAACTGTTCATGGTTGCTAAGGAAGTTAATGGCAGTTATTGAAGGTGGTTGGGATTGTGACAGATGTCAACACAGGCAGGGATTGTGCAACATGGTTGGGGCACTGACAGTTGTAGGTCTGTAGGATCTGAGGAGATCGGCAGACAGAGGATGCATGTCTCGAGAGTCGGAGTGATCTCGAGAACAGCAGCGGTAGAGTAGAAGACTTGTGCGTAGGCACATAGGAGAGGGGGAGTTCAGTTAGAGGATTCCGTAGAGCAGAGTTTGAGGAGAAGATAGGTAGATTGGAGAGATTAGTCACACGTCTTTCGAACGCAGAGAAGATCGAGCCATAGCTCAGAGTTCTGCAATGAACCAAGAGAGGGTGACGGTCGACACACTGAGATAGCACACAGCTACTTCTGTATTGTAATGGTTGAGGTCGACAATTAGTTAGTTATTTCATTCCTTGCAATTAGCATTGTAACCGATTCGGTAGAAGTAATATAAGCCAACTTCTGGCATGTTGTTTTCATCTTGTCTATGTGAACATGTGTGTGGTGTGTAATTTTTAAGCAAGAACCTTAGTCTATAAGACGCCTTGCGTCAGTTGCTATCAGAGATATAGCATCCTGAGATTTGAATGATAGCCATATCAGAGCGGGAGGAGAATCCTGCTTGCAAGATATGTCGAGTGGTATCTACATTGGAAGTAAATCCAGTGCGCAAGTGTGTTTACAGATCCAGCTGCGGTTGGGTAGAGTTGTACATGACTTGTTGAAGTCTGGTTGCGATTGGATGGAGTGGGAGTTTCAGTTGAGGTTGAAAATGGTTCACAGAGGCATTAATGTCCAAGGAGTTGGATGAAGAGCGCGTGGCACAGTAGTCACGGTTGATCGTGAGATGTTCGATGAATGCGTCCGAACAATGCGAACTTTGACAAATGAAGTCGCGTCGATCAAGGAAAGCCAAAGGCATGATTGTGTTCCTAATGTGTTAGACCACAGCAACGAGGAGGTCGAAGAAGTAGAATCCGGGAAGCAGCGGGAGAAGAACCAGAAGACAAACTGATCAAAATTCTGACGGATATGAGAGGTCGAACAAAGATAGATGTACGTACTTACTCAGGAAGTTTGGATCCAGAAGACTGGATCGATTGGTTCAAAGAAATGGAGAAATACTTCGATATAGAGCAGATCGAGGATCCTAAATGGGTTAAGACTGCATGTCTGAGGTTGAAGGGTCATGCCTCATTGTGGTGGTACAATGTACAGGCTGACAGAGTCAAGAAGGGAAAGGATAAAATCAAGTCTTGTGATAGGATGGTATCCAATATGAAGGGGAAGTTCTTGCCAAATGAATATGTGATTTCCTTCTTCCGAAAGTTGCAGAACTTTCGACAAAAAGAGATGACCATGAAGGAGTACATGAAAGAGTTCTATAGGCTGTTGATAAAATCAGGTCAGATCGACAAAGGAGAAGAAGCTGTCGCTAGATACGTGAACGGCTTGAAATATGCCATTCAGGATGAATTGAGCATGTCAAGTAAATTCAGAGAAGTGGAGGAAGCCTACCAGTTAGATCTAGAGGCAGAAGAGAAATTGTCGAGGAAATCCGTTGCGATCAGAGGTAGGACGACTAGTCGAGGTGTGAATACTGTTTCCGCGAAAATACAAAGTAGCGGTCACAGGAAGGAATCTGTCGAAGAAAATCGACGGACGGAAGGGACATCGACAAGGGAGAAAGTGCAAGAAAACCGATGCGATGGTCGTGAGAACCCCGGTCGAGGTGTGTATGGTCAAAGTGGTCCATCCGACAAAAAAGGAGCTAACATACCAGCCATAATATGTTACTAGTGTTGTGGAGTGGTACATAAGACATTTGAATGCCCATAGAACCTGCATGTTGCAGAGGAGTCAAAACCCAGACGTTGAAGGGATGAGCAAGTCGACGAGAGGGAAGAATCGGCATTTGAAAGCAGTGAGTATGGTAAGAAGAAGATTCGGGCCATGACACCCAGGAAGACACTGGTTTTGGACGACATACGTGACGAGTAAGAGTCGGCACAGCGAAAGGCCATCTTTCAAACTAAGGTGCGAATCGACGAATGGCGTTGCAAGACCATAGTTGATGGTGGAAGCACTTAGAATCTTGTGTCGACAGAGGTGATCAACACGGCAAGGTTGAAATGTCGACAACATCCACACCCTTACAAAATATCATGGTTGCAGAAAGGACATCATGTGAAGGTGACCAAACAGTGCCTGATTAACTTCAGAGTCGAAGGATTTGAATACAGTGTACTGTGTGACGTAATCCCAATGGACATGTTCCATCTGTTGTTAGGGAGACCATGGAAATATGATCGGAAAATGATCTATGATGGTCGATCCAACACATTTATAATTATGGAAAAATGGCATGTAGAGGACTCTTAAACCAAAGCCGGAGGAGCGAGCTGATGGTAAGCACAGCGAGAGCAACTTTTGGGAGAAGCAAGTGCTGATGTGCCCAGCAAAATAATTCCTCGCGGAAGAGGAAAAGCAGTCAGGATGTTATGCTATCATTCCAAAAGGACCATGTGTCGAGAGGTCGACAATGGAAAAGATTCTGGTCGAAGTCTGAAGGATTCTTGATGAGTTTCGGAGCATAGTAGTCAATGAGACATCGACGGGATTGCGACCGACAAGGAGCATATCCCATCAGATTGACTTGATTCCGGGGTCGAGTCTACCAAACAAAGCACCGCATAGGATGAGTCCGACAGAAGGTCAGGAACTCAATCGACAGGTCCAGGAGTTGTTGGACATGGTATTGATCAGAGAGAGTCTGAGTCCATGCGCGGTACCAACAGTATTAGCACCGAAAAAAGGTGGAGAATGAAGAATGTGTACAGACTCTAGAGCCATCAACAAGATCACGATCAAGTACCGATTTCCATTACCGAGGATGGACGACTTGATGGATTGCTTGAGTGGAGCGAAGTACTTCATAAAGATAGACCTGAAGAGTGGTTATCACCAGATTCAGGTTAGAGAAGGAGATGAATGGAAGAAAACATTCAAAACAAAAGAAGGGTTGTATGAGTGGTTAGTCATGCCATTCGGATTGACTAATGCACCTAGTACATTCAAGCGATTGATGATTGAAGTACTGAAACCATTCTTGGGAAATTTTGTCATAGTCTATCTAGACGACATTCTGATTTTCAGTCAAACCAAGATAGAACACTTGGGGCACATTCGACAAGTATTGAAAAAGTTGCAGGAAGAGAAGCTGATGTGAACCTGCAAAAGTGTTTCTTCATGAAGGAGGAACTGGTGTACTTGGGATTTGTAATCTCGAGTAAAGGGTTGGTGATGGACCCAGAAAAGGTGAAGACAATATTAGATTAGCTAGAATCGACAAGTACGACTAGAGTAAGGAGTTTCCATGGATTTTCCAGTTTCTACAAGAAGTTCATTTGGGGATTCAGTCGAATTTGTGCACCATTGACAGAATGCATGAAAAAGGGCAAGTTCAAGTGGACGGAAGCAACCCAACGAGATTTCGACAAGTTGAAGGAAAAGTTCACTGAGAGCCCAGTGTTAGCGCTCCCAGATTTCGACAAAGTTTTTCTAGTCGATTGCAACGCGAGTGGAATAGAAATTGGAGCAGTGTTAAGCCAGGAGGGCCGACCAATTGCATTCTTCAGTGAGAAATTGGATGATGCGAAGTGGAAATATTCATTCTTTGACCAAGAATTTTATGCTATTGTTAAGGCATTGAAGAAGTGGAGGCATTATTTGTTTCCCAAGGAATTTTTGTTGTACACAGATCACCAAGCACTGAGGTATCTGAATACTCAGTCGAAGTTGAACCAGCGGCACATGAAATGGGTCGAATTCCTACAAGGGTATACTTTCATGTTGCGACATAAATTAGGCAAGTCGAACAAGGTTGTCGACGCGTTGAGTCAGAGAGTTGCATTGTTGAACACGACGACAATTCAGGCAACGGGAATAGAGTCGGTGAAGGCAGAGTATGAGACCGACGAGGATTTTGCGAAAGCATGGGGAGCTTGTCATGAACCATGGAGTGTCGACAAGACTCCATACTTGGATTATTTTATCCAAGAGGGATACCTATTCAAGGGACAACAATTGTGTATTCCCAGAGGATCAGTAAGGGAGAACCTAATCCGAGAGTTGCATAGCGGCGGATTAGTAGGTCATTTTGGCATCGACAAGACCAAGGCATTGGTCGAAGATAAGTATTATTGGCTAGGAATGACGACACATGTCGGAAAGTGGGTTCGACAATGTAGATTTTTCCAAGTGGAAAAAGGGAGAAGTAAAAACACGGGGTTGTATACACCATTACCTATACCAGATACCCCATGGGAGCACCTAAGCATGGATTTTGTGCTAGGATTGCCGAAGACGCAGCAAGGGAGCGACTCAATTTTTGTTGTAGTCGACAGATTTTCAAAAATGTCACACTTGATTCCGTGTCGGAAGACAAGTGATGCCACAAGAATTGATGTACAATTCTTCTAGAGAACCCTATGGAAGAAACTGGATACGAGGTTGCAGTTTAGCTCGGCATATCATCCGCAGACAGATGGACAAACCAAGGTGGTGAATAGAAGTTTGGGAAATCTTCTAATATGTTTGACGACCGACAGACCCAAGCAATGGGAGAACATGTTGGCGCAAGCAGAGTTTGCATATAACAATTCTCTGAATCGGTCGACGGGGTTGAGCCCATTCCAGATTGTTCAAGGAAGAAGCCCACATGCAGTGGTGGATTTGGTCGAGTTCCCAACAGCAATAAAAAAAAGCGCAGATGCAGAGTCATTTGTAGAGCATATGAAAGAAGTGCATGGAGATGTGCGAAAGCGCATAGAAAAGAGTAACGCGGCATATAAGTTGAGAGTCGAAAGGAAGAAGATACTACAATCGTTCAACGAATGAGACTTGGTCTATTCACATTTGTGGAAGGAAATATTTCCGACAGGGACATATAACAAGCTAAAGCTGAAGAAGATTGGACCATGTAAGATTCTGAAGAAAATTTCAGACAACGCTTATGTGTTGGAACTGCCAACTGACTTGAGCATTTCACCAACATTCAATGTCTCAGATATGTACAAGTTTGAAGAAGGTTCAAGCAGCGGAAGCGTGGAAATGTCGGATATTGACTGGACAGTACATATTCCAAGTTGACAGAAGGAAGAAATCACAGAAGTAATAGAGGAACGAGAAGTCGAGTGTATGCATAGTTCGCGAAGGAAAGAATACATAGTGCGATGGAAAAATGATGAGTTGCAGGAGGCAACATGGATTTCCTAAGAAGAATTCAGGAGACTAACGGAGCGTTCGAGTTCTTTTTCACCTGGGGATTCTGATGCAGGAGCATAGAAGCCTAGGCAGATCAGTTGAAGTTAGTCGACATGAGGAAAGCCGACCAGAGGGAGTACTGACGACCATTGGTGTGGAAGAGCAGATTGGATTTTCTGAGTCAATAAGTCGAGCAGGAGAATTTGGGGATGTGACCGACAGATGAAGCAAAGGTTGAGAGTCAACATGTCAATGTCGACAAACGACAAAGTAGTAGCGGAGACGTCGAGGGTCGACATGTGTCGAACCACGACTCCGACAAGTTTGGGCATGAGCCAAGCGAGGAGGAAGGGGTAGACTAGCGAAGCCTAGAAGTGCAAAAAGAAGATGACAGACAGTATGGCCAACATGATGGATTATTGTAGCTTGTCAAAGGGATGCGTAGAAGTCAAGGGGGGTACTTGGAAACTGTTCGAGGTTGCTAAGGAAGTTAATGGATGTTATTGAAGGTGGTTGGGATCATGGCAGATGTCAACACAAGCAAGGATTGTGCAGCACGGTTGGGGCGCTGACAATTGCAGGTCTGCAGGATCTGAGGAGATTGACAGACAGAGGATGTGTGTGTCGGGAGTCAAGGTGATCTCGAGAATAGCAGCGACGGATTAGAAGACTTGTGTGTACGCATAGAGGAGAGGGGGAATTCAGTGGGAGGATTCTGCAGAGCAGAGTTCGGGGAGAAGATAGATAGATTGGAGAGAACAGTCACACGTCTTCCCAACGCAGATAAGATCGAGCCATAGATCAGAGTTCCACAGTGAACCAGGAGAGGGTGATGGTCAACACACTGAGATAGCACATAGTTACTTCAGTATTGTAATAGCTGAGGCCAACAGTTAGTTAGTTATTTCATTCCTTGCAGTTAGCATTGTAACCAATTCAGTAGAAGTAATATAAGCCAACTTCTGGCATGTTGTTTGCATCTTGTCTATGTGAACATGTGTGTGGTGTGTAATTGTTAAGCAATAACCTTAGTCTATTAGGCGTCTTGCGTCAAAAATCACCCGATGACTTCATTGTTTCACCCTTATGTCATTGGAAGTGTGCTAGGTTGTAATAAATTTGTGGATATATTGTTTTATTCCTTCCAAGAAGGTGTGCTTAATTATTTCATAGGTTTAATGAAATCGTGAGTGGCCATTATGTTGCTTATGTAAATACATTCGCCAATATTTCCTTGTGTATACAAATTAGCTTTAACATACTCCTCTAATTAACTCATTCATTGATCTATCCTTATTCTTCATTCTTTATATATGGCACCCTTAATCTAACTTATTGTTATTTCACTATATTATAATGGCATTCTCACCCTTTTGGTGTGATTGTTCTCAGCTATAATATTCACACCACATAATAAATTGTTTTACTAAAAATAAGACTCTCAACTTGTCAATTTGTGAAAATTTGCGCACTTAAATAAATTTGATATCGTGTTTCTTGATATATCAACCTTAGGCTCGAGGAAGACTTGAGCTTGTGAACCCTTGCATGCAAAGAGGATGTGTTAGGTAGGACTTGGAAAGTATGCATGACCAATCGATATTTGGTAGCCTTGGTGGAAAACTCATGTGTGCTAGACACGAGCTGGTTAGGACGATGTACTAGTGCGTAGGCTAGGAAGACCAAGGATGGCTTGTTGAGTGAGGGTAGGAAACTAACAAGGTCTTGGGGCTTAGGAATTGATGGAGAATAATGCGATTAGTAATGCGATGGATGGTATGTCATCCATGCCAATCCAAGTGTGTAGAGGTGTGGACCAAGGGTATGCAAACACCATGTGCTAGGAGTGACATGGCCATTCGGGCATTGTCAAGTATTGGACTAGGTGGGTAGCAGTATCATTGTACATTGGTTGGTCAGTTGTTCAACAATGCTAGCTTGGGGGAAAGCATAACAAGGTTGCATGTGGTTGGGTGGCAACGATGTAGCATCACCTATGGTGAAGCGAGCACTTCCATATTCAATAAGTATAATGTACTCCTAGCTTGGGTTTGGTAAGAGCATGTAGATGAGGCATAGTCCATGTGATAAAAGTGGTTGTTGGTCATGCCCAACTAGCTGCAAAGTCACAGTAGTGCCGAGTGGCGACTAAATTTCTTGAGTGGTATGGGATGCTCAAAGTGAACGATAAATCTATCCTTATTACAGCACATCCCTACATCTATATTTTCATTGATTTGAGTACAAAGCTACTTGATAAAACTATGTTCACTACTACATTTAGGGTCAAAATACGATGCTTATTTTGATAAATGTTTCAACACAGAATTTATGTTGTTTTGGACATCAAAATTAAATACACTTCTATTTTCTTCTCTATTTTTTAGAAATGTAACTTTATTGACATTAATCAAACATAGTATTATTGTGCTACAAATTTATCTTTTGAAATTACCAAACATTTTCACTTTTTTTTTCCTTGTCTTACTTAACATGTATACACATTGAAATGTTGAAATTTCCATTAACACTGAGATCTTTTTTAGATATTTCCAAGAATAGAACGTATACCTAAAATGGAACTCTTTTGCTAAAGTTATAAACCTTGAAAGTGGAACCATTCAAATTTGTATAATGATAAATACTTAAAGTATGTTTTATTTTTAATAAAATGATTTAATACATTTATATGACATAATATTAAAATAAATACAAACAAAATAAAAACTTTAAATCCAAACAAAATGAAAACTTTAAATCCATTTTTTATATCTTTCAACATATTTCCTTTTTTTTTAATTTTGAAAATACAAATACTTTATTTCTCAGTAAAAATCCTCTCCTTATCCTAGACCCTTTCATTTTTTCAAATTTTAAATTACCTTTTTCCCTTAGTCTCTACTCCAATCCATAGTTTCTAACGAATTTTTTAATTTAGTTTTTATTATTTCAAAGATCTTCACTTTTTTAGAGTGGAAAATACATATTTTCACCTCATTTTTAGGAATCCTTAAAATATTTCTTCTTCCCATGGGGGGCTGCAGGCGAGACTAACTGTATGGACTAAGCTATTCTCTTTGGGCGCTCCAATTGCTTAACTTAAGAGATTGGGCGGGTCGGGCCATCTAACACCTGCAAAAGAAAAGTTCCGCCTGCTATGATAGAGTATTGGAAACAAGCTTATTACAACAATGGTAAATATATTTTCTTCCTTGATATGTATAGATAAGAATTTTAAGTTTTAAATGAATATTTATTTTATATTTAAGATGCTCTTCATTCATTGAATTTGTTTTTGTTTTCACATTTTTTCCATGTATTATCATATATGTTTGTTAATTTTGTACAAAGAAAATTACAACTTTTTAAAAGGGTTTTAAGTAGGGTTATGAAAGCCACATAGGTGCACTTAATCATTATGTAATTAATATTTTGAACCATTTAATAATTAATAATGTAAGTGATTTTGGATATCATTTTTTTATGATGATGGGCATTTCTATCTTAACTCTGTGGCCGTTTAATCCTTAGGATTAAGAATTAATGGCTCTCCTTTCTTCTCACCTTTCGTCTAACAACTATCTAGAAGATTACTGACATAATTGCCAAGCGTTTTCTAATGATTGATCAACAATTTGATTAACACATTAATGTTCAACATCTTCACCATTCGTTTGAGAAATTCAATAACAGGTGCATATTAATGAAATGGTTTCTCTTTCCACTTGTGGAAATTCAGTAACAGGTGCATACTATTGAAGCGGTTTCTCTTGCCACGGGTGGGAAATTCTGTAATGGGTGGAAAATTAATGAAGTGGTTTCTCTTGCCACGATGCCCCATGCAAGAGAAACTGATCGGACAACAACCTCTAAGAACAGCCTCAGACATAATTAAAAAATTCGTAGCTTCCCTCTATTCATGTTTTCTCTCCTTTTGTAGGTGTAGCAGTTTTGATGAACAGAGGTTGGCTCTAATATGAAATTGCTTAATTAATATGCACCTATTACTAATTTCTCAAACGTGGCGAATGGTGAGGATGTTGAACATTAATGTGTTAATCAAACGGTTAATCAATCATTAGAAAACGCTCGATAGTTATCTCAGTAATCCTCCACCATAGATAGTTGCTAGACGAAGGGTGAGAAGAAAGGAGAGCCATTGATCCCTGATGAGAGGATTAAATGGACAAGGAGTTGAGATAGAGACGCCCGTCGGCGCAATTAATAAAACTATGAACAGTTAATTAATTAATAATATGGCTTATATACTGACTTATTATTAACTATGAAAATCAAATGACAATAGTTTACTATGAACGACCATTGTCAACCATGAAAATCCAATGTCAACTGTGGTCAAGCAAGCATAGACAACCATGGTTAACCATCATCAACCATGAACATCGAAAGTCAAGCATGATCAACCATAGTCAACCATGGTCAACCAAACTCAACCATAGTCAACCATGGTTAACCAAACTCAACCATGGTCAACCATAGTCAAGCATCATCAACCATTATTTCCTATGGTAAAACATGGTCAACAAAAGTGAGCAATGGTCAACCAAATTTAGCCATGGTCAACTATAGTCAACATGGTTGACCATGGTCAACCATGGTTAACCATTAATAACCATAAACACCTAAAGTCGACCATGGTCAACCAAATCCAACCATATTCAAGCATGGTCAACAAAAGTTAACGATGCTCAACCAAAATCAACCATGGTCAACCAAAGTCAACCATGGTTAACCATAGTCAACCATGGTCAACCATCATCAACCATGAACATCAAAAGTCAACCTTGGTCAACCATAGTCAACTATGGTCAAGGATGGTTAAACATAGTCAAATATGGTCAACTAAAGTCAACCATTATAAGAAACGTTTACCATGGTCAACCAAATTCAACCATGGTTAATCATAGTCAAGAATGGTCAACCATATTCAACCATGGTCAATCATCATCACCATGAACATCCAAAGTCAACATTTATCAAATATAGTCAACCATTGTCAACCATAGTCAAGCATGGTCAACCATAGTCTACCATGGTCAATCAACCTTAATCAACCAACCATAATCAACCATGGTTAACCATAATCAACTATGGTCAACTATGGTCAACCATAGTCAACCATAATCGACCATGGTGAACCATAATCAACCATAGTTAAGCATGGTCAATCAATTAGGGTCAACCATGCTTAACTATAGTTTACCATGAGTATCCATCATCAACCATGAACATCCAAAGTGAACTATGGTCAACCATAGTCAAGCATGGTAAACCATGGTCAATCATAGTCAACCATGGCCAACCATGGTCAACCATAGCCAACCAAGTTCAACCAAAATCAACCATGGTCAACCATAGTGAAGCATGGTTAATCATGATTGACTATAGTCAAACATGGTTAACCAAAGTCAAACATGGTCAACCAATTTCAACTATGGTCAACTATAGTAAAACATGGTGAACCATGATTAACTATGGCCAACCATAGTCAACTATGAACATCCAAAGTCAACCATGTTCAACTATAGTCAACCATGGCCAACTAAAGTCAACCATATTTAACCATGGCAAACCAAGGTCAACGATAGTAAACCATGGTTAACCATTATATTTATTATTATTATTATTATTATTAACTATTGTATTTATTATTATTTAATTATATTTAATATTTTGTTTATTTACATTTTCTTTTATAAATAATTATTATCATTTTTTATAATGATAATAATAATAATAATTGGCCAATTCTTTCCCACAAGTCTGTTGTAAACTAGAAAGCCATATTAATTAATAATATGGCTCATATACGCCAATCAAAGTATATCAACCATGGCCACACATTTAAAAGTGGTTGATATATGACGATCGATGTATATAAGCCATATTATTAATTAATATGGATTGTTAGTCATAAATATTACAAAAACTTAGTTTAATAAATACTAAATGATTTCATTTTAGATTATGCATATACATTTTATAAACTTAAAATTGATGTATGGTATGAAAATAAAAATATATGATTATCAACTTAAAATTGACGTATGGTATGATAATAAGAATATATGATTATTAATTATTTATGTTTGCAATACTTTGGCAAACACCAAATTTAAAGCGTCTAATAAATCATTTTTTAAAATAGTGAAAGATCAAATATTAAAATTTTGCATTTCTCTAACATTATAATGTTGGATTTAGTTTTTTTGCCCAACAATTGAATCTCTACACAAATACTTGCAGAGATCCAAACATGGAGATTTCCTTCATAAGTTTAACCAAGATCATCATCACTCTTGAAAATGGTGCGTGAGAATAAATCTTAGATTTCTTTCACATTACTCTTGGATGGATTATAATATCTTCTTGGGAAAAAGATGAAGAGCCCTCGATTTAAATGAATTCAAAGCATAAGTTTTATCAATGTTTGTTTCTCACAACTGCCACATGGTGTTTCTCATAGAAGCTAAATCATGTAACCATGCATGCAACCACCTATGTACAAAATGCATATTCATTCGTCCTAAACCCCCATCTATGCACTGTGATAAATTTGAAAGCATAACAAAGTTGTGTGGTGGTTTAAAATGTCAGCTAGTTCAGCAGGGAGTTATAGTCACTCACTTACACATAGAAAGGCTAGTGCTTACATAGTAGTAATGATTGACTTGGTGCACCTTACAAACCACCAAGTCTATAGCAATCACTCGTTGAACTCGGACAATAACTCTACTCACCTAGCTGGAAATTCTGGTTGTTGGAAAAATTAATTTGGTTAGCCTAATATTCAAACATGGAAGTGGCACCCAGAGCCTAACTAGAGTAATTGGATTAGAAGGGTTATTGGCGAAGGTGGCTATAGCGTGTGACCACACATGGGCATCGAAGAGCACTTGTTCGATTTCTATGAGGGGTTGGGTCTGATTTAGTTTGAAACCAATCAGAACTCTTTTGGAATTCATCTAGAATATGGGAGAGATGAACCCCCTTTCAACCATGTTCAACGAGGGCACCGACTCCCTCCTTTTCCCTGTGAAACCCAGTGAAGGAAGCATGGAGGCATGGAGGCTTCTAAAGCAAAGCTTGCAAACATAAAAGGGTAATTTTTTAACATTATGCACCATCAAGCCTTACAAACTTTATTTTTTTTATGAATACATTCACAATCTCTAGTAATGGTTACTTTAGCTATAATAACGCAGAATGCTTAATTTAGCTATTAATATTTTATAAATTAAAATAATAATTGGCCTAAAATTTTTACTAATTTGATGGCTGAATTAATAATGTGGCATTCATAGTAGAATATATCTTGTTCATGAAAAAATAGATGCTAGACCTTGATTAGTGCATAGATGGAATCTTCCCCCGATGACAATATTTTGGCTTAGGCATCCCATTATTCACAGTCCACTTGGCTATTCTGCATTGCCGGAAGGAGGGGAAAAATGTAAACCAGAGTGATGCGCAAAGACAGAAGAATGATAATAGTAGTTCCAATTTTAATTCCATTTTTCCATTCATAGCCTCTTGAGTCAATATCTTGGGTTTGTCAAGAATGAAGTAGTTCATATAAGATGTGAATCAAACAAGAATTTAAATGACGGATAGTTAATTAAGTTATGAAGACATGCTTCTAACCTGTATATGTTATTGTTTTTTACCTTCTTGTATCTGCTTGCATTTGCATTGGAGATTTTGTTTTGTTAACTAAATTGTTACAAATTCGAACTTACATTATCTGGGTATGACATGTATTGTGTGTTTTCAGATCCAATCAATTACAAAGATTACTACAAATATTTTGATGATGGGGGGGAATTGAAGGCCCAGATAATTAAGGTGTACTACTCGATTCTTCAAGCTCTCTTCTCCCTTGTGAGATGAAGACCGACCGAATTGTTTTTTACAGAAATGAACAATGTGTACCAATTATTTCCATTTAAAATCATGACAATTAAGAATGTGTTTTTATTGGTAAAACGACATTTCCATCTCTCATAGTATAATTTCTAGAAGATTCCATGAAGATGGGTAACTCTTTTTGGCCAAATATGGCGATGAAAAATGGAAAATTTACCCATGTATTAAATTGAAGCCCTCGAAACTCATATTTGCCATATGGATTTCGACATGCGGTTAAAAACCGAAATGTAGAGAAATATGTTGGATTTCCAATGATAATTTTTTAAAAATATACCAATGTCATTTATTGTGTCAAATTTTCATTTAATGAAATGTGTGTCCTTAAAAATTTGAAGAGTAATTAACAAGTGGCTTGTGTGTGTGCAAAATAATTTAATGTTAAATTAATAATTTAAAAAAATGAAATATGTGAACATGATCTAGATAGAATGCACTAGTGCATACATATTTTTCTTTTAATTTTCTCGAAAAATTATATTTATTATTATTTTTCGAAACTGACCAGTGAATATTTCAGTCGCATTTTGCACACATGTGTGTGTGTGCGTCAAATCTTTTGATTGTTTACATAATTTTCAAAACTAAAAATACCCTTTTGAAGAGGACGCACTGATGTAGCACTCGTATATTTTTTCAATTTGTTTGGATGTGTATTTTGAATGTTGTTGATTTATCTTTGAGCTCATTCGAAGTTGTCAACAAGGTCTTTCAGGGTAAGCTTTAGCATAAATTTAAAAGGAATGACATACGAAGATAAACATTGATAAATTATATGTACAAGGATAGAGGATTCATTGACGAATCCAACGGTATTAAGTACACCCATTAATGTGCATTTAATGAAATAGTTTAGGCCCCTGAAAGGAAAACAAGATTATGTTTCTACAGAGAAAAGGGCTTGGGCCTGTTTTTAAGGCCCTCGATCAAGGTTTTTAAAATACCTTGATCAAGGGATACATGAGACCTCGATTGAAGGTTTTTCATAGACCTTGATCAATGTCTTTCAAGCCCTCGATCAAGGTTATTTGCTCGATCAAGGTTTTGTAAAAAAAGCCTGATCGAGGGTTTCGCTGTGTAAACAAAAAAATAAAAAAGAGCTTGGGAAAGGAGTTGGACAATTAATGTTGTCCAACCACCATTCCCACGTAAAAAAAAAACCAACCTCTATATAACCACTAAACAATTGCCCAACAACACTTGTTTAAATAATTGTTAGTTTAATTTCAATTAGAGCTATGTGAATTTGATATTGTTCAATTAGAGTTCATTACACATGTAAGAAGTTCTTTGTAGACCTACTTCAAATTCCATATTAACATATTTTTGTTTGTTATACAATCGGAAGAAATTTTTGTTTGTTTTCATTGAATCTTGATGGGGAGTAAAAGAAAATGATAAAGGAAGCATGCTCGTCAACAAAACGACAATGAAAAGCATGAGAAGAATAAAGAAAGAATGAGACACCATAGAGAAATATTGAGAGAAGAAGAATATGCACCTTTGGTGCAACAAATTCCAATGGAGGACAACCAAGGTAAATTTTTTAATTACATACTACCTAATTTAAATTTCATATTTGATATTTATCTAATAATTAATTATATACTAAATATTTTTTTCAACTTAGCCTTACTATATTTTTTTTGTAATAAGATTCTTAACAATTTGTTATTTAGATTACAAAATTAGTAACAATTTTTAAAAAAATGAACTATTTCCTAATCTAATTTTTTTACTATTTGTTTGTAATGAAATTCTTATTTATTTCGTAACTTTGTTATTTATATTTGAAAATTTGTAACAATTTTCAAGTTAAATGAATAATTTTCAAGTGACTAACTATTTTCAATGTTATTGGAAGAATTTTCAAATTAAATCTACACTTGAATCCAATTTTCAAGTTAAAATGTACATATTTAGCTATTTTCAATTTTCTAAGTTACTAACAATTTCAAGTTAAATGTAATTCCAATTCTTGTTTTGTTATTTGTTAAAAAAATATTTGAATAGCCTCACGTGAGCTCCAAGTCTCAACACTTGTTGATTGAAATAACTATTAATGTCTAATTTTAATACCCTCATTTTATTTAAAATGAGCATTGTGATAGTTATGTATTAGTTGGAAAATTCAATTTGAAAACAAATGAAATGAACATTTTGATATGTAATAGTTGTAAAATTCAATGACAACAAATAAAATGAACATTGTGATAATTATGTAGTAGTTGGAAAATTCAATTATGTTGTTTTTAATGTATTTTCAATTCATGTACCAATCTTTTCTATGCATGAATGTAAGGATAAATTAAATTTTTTTTTCCTTATAGTAAGTATATATGTTATTTATATTTCAAAATTTGTAACAATTTTTAAGTTAAATGGATAGTTATGTATTAGTTGGAAAATTCAATTTGAAAAAAAAAAATGAACATTTTGATAGTTATGTAGTAGTTGTAAAATCCAATAACAGCAAATAAAATGAACATTGTGATAGTTGTGTAGTAGTTGGAAAATACAATGAAAACAATAAAAATGAACGTTGTGATAGTTATGTAATAGTTTGAAGATTCAATGACAATGAAAGGGTTGTAGATTTTGTCCAATCTCAAATTATTCCTATCATTTATCTAATTAGATTTGGTATGTTCTATGTGCTATGTGTATATCATAATATCTTAAACATGCACTATAAAATCAAATCTTGTTCTTATAAATTTATACATAACAATGTGTAATAATTTGTAACAATTTTCAAGTTAAATGGATAAATTTCAAGTCACACGCAATTTTTATTTTGTTAATTTCCACAACAAATTTCAAGTTACTAACAATTTTAAAGTTCAATGTACAACTATCAAGTTAAATACATACTTGATTTTCAAACTTTACTAACAATTCTCAAGCTAAATGTACAATTTCAAGTTACATACATATTTAGTTATTTTGAATTCAAGTTACATACAATTTTCGTGTTTTTAATGTATTTTCAATACTTGTACCAACTTTTTCTATGCATGAATGTAGGGATAAGTTATATTTTTTTTCCTTATAGTACCCTAATAAGGAATTACAAAAAATTGTTTGCATAGCCTCATGTGAGCTCCAAGTCTCAAATCACTAGCAATTTTCAATTTGTTAATTTCCATGTAACAAATTTCGAATTACTAGCAATTTTAAAATTAAATGTACAAGTTCTATCAAGTTATTAACAATTATCAAGTTAAATACATATACTTGATTTTCAAGTTTTATTAACAATTCTCAAGCTAAATGTACATATTTAGTTACTTTGAATTCAAGTTACAAACAATTTTCTTATTTTAAAAGTATTTTCAATTCTTGTACCAACTTTTTCTATGCATGAATGTAGGGATAAGTTATTTTTTTTCCTTATAGTACCATAATAAGGAATTACAAAAAAATATTTGCATAGCTTCATGTGAGTTCCAAGCACGGGGGGTTCACTCAATAAACCGCTATCATAGCACGTTCGTTCGTGGCATATGAAACAATACCCTTAATTTCACTAAATATTGGAAAATGCTTTCCAAAATCGTTTTTTTAACCCCCTCCTAATATGCCTTCCCAATTTTAAAAAACCCCTATTTTCACTAGATATTGTATGTATCAATTTTTTCATTAATATTTTTTATACCCTTTAATATTTCTACCTAGTATATTGATATGATACCCCTCTTATGACCCCACATGCATTCTACAATGCACCTTGCTTCTTTCGGTATATATTGTGGATGCACAGTACTTCACCCACAATACAATTACTCAACCACATATCATTATGATTTGCAACATCTAATCGTCTAATGAAAAGATAGGATATCACTTTTTGTATGACACTAGAGCCAATGCACGTAGTATAACATTTAGATTGCATGTTGTAGTTCCCAAATCGCTGACTAAGCCTGTTGTGGGCTAGGTATCCAATCCCCTAGGGCCTATAACAAGCTCTAGGAGGCTAACTAAACCTCCCAAGGCCTGTAATAGGAACGAGTGGTTGGGTATCCAATCCCCTAAGGCCCATTGAGGACCTATAACAAGCCCTAGAGACTTCGAGCTTCCCAAGGCTATTGGTAACAACTGGCTGAGTGTTATTGGTAACAATTGGTTGTCAATGACCAATAAATCTCGACTATGATCGACTGGAAACCCACTTCACCATGAAGCCCCTGGCCTAAAGCATGCCTCAAGACGCGATTTCCCTGCGTACTGGTAAGCCTGAGCCTTTCCTCAACCCAATTTCTCATCTGACCGTGATCTCTCTATCTCCATTTTGAGGATATTTGTCATCCCGCCCATATAAAAAAGACCCCAAAGTATTTTTGTATTATTACATTAAATAAAAAAACACTTTGCCCCTTAATATATAAGCAATATAATTTTTAGGTTTTCATGAATATTTAATACCGCAATATGAATGAACGTGATATTATATTACCTTCTAGTGAATCCTCCGTGGCTCCAAGTTTCAAGTCACTAGCAATTTTCAATTTGTTAATTTCCATGTAACAAATATCAAGTTACTAGCCATTTTAAAGTTAATTGTGCAAGTTCTATCAAGTTATTAACAATTATCAAGTTAAATACATATACTTGATTTTCTGTGAAGCACCTGCAACAATTAATTAATAAGAATATGCAAAATAGCAGAAATGATAGAACTCATAATCACTTTTATATTGATCATAGGCCACTTCGAGGGGGCAACCTCCTATGAGCAAGCTCAATACAAATAACTTCACAATGCCTTCATAGATCTCAACACACACTTATATACTAAGTCTAGGCACCAATACTATGGGTCAAAACCATGGGCCACTACAAACTATGGATCAACAATATTACGGGCGACTTACAAAGCATATGTGCCAACAACAATAACACAAACTATTGATCAACAAATACTACGGGACAACTTACAAAGCATATGCGTCCAACAACAATATACTAACAAAGTAAAGACATGGGTTCCTAACATCCCCTCCCCCTTAAAAAAAGCTTTTTCCTCAAAGCTTTAGATGTGGAAATTGTTGTTGGGTCTGAAGGAGTGGTTCCCATGTAGCATCCTCTAGTTGCATGCCGTGCCACTGAATTAAGACCTCTGTGATAGAGCGAGAGCGAAGCTAATGAGTGTGTTGATTGAGGATGGCCTCCGGCTCCAAAAGGATGGATCCTTCATTATCCAGTTCGGGTAAAATCGTTTGTCCACTGATGTTGGTGCCAAGAACTTTCTTCAGACAAGAGACATGAAAGACTGGATGAATGCGGGAAGAAGGAGGAAGTTCCAATTTATAAGCAACGGATCCAATCTTATGAAGAATCCGATATGGCCCATAGAACTTTGGAGCGAGCTTATGACGCCCTTTGAGTTTCAGGGAGGATTGCTTGTACGGCTGGAGACGAAGAAAAACTATATCGCCTACTTGAAAAGTGCGCTCAGAACGGTGCTGATTAGCTTGTTGCTTCATGCGATTTCTTGCCATGTGAAGATTGTCCCGCAAAATGCGAAGAATCTGATTGTGGTTTCGAAGGACCGTGTCAACTTCCTGAACTGGTGAACTGTTGGGGGTGTATGGAAGAAGAACTAGAGGTGCCTGACCATAGACTGCTTCATATGGGGTCATTTTAGAGGCAGTGTGGTAAGAGGTATTGTACCACCATTCAGCGAGAGGGAGCCACTTTTCCCACTGATGTTGTTGTTCATAGGTGAAGCAACGAAGATAAGTTTCCAAGCATTTATTTATAATTTCAGTCTGACCATCTGTTTGTGGGTGATACCCTGAACTCATCGTCAGTTTGGTGCTAGTGTGGCGAAATAGTTTTGTCCAAAAATGACTGGTGAAAGTTGCATCACAATCCGAGACAATGGAAGAAGGGATGCCATGAAGACGAAAGATCTAATCCAGGAAAATTTGAACGACTGAGGAGGCTGTATAGGGATGGCTAAGAGCACAAAAATGACTATATTTGGAGAGGAGATCAACCACAACGAGAGTCACTGTCTTCCCGCCAGATTTAGGGAGCCCTTCAATGAAATCCATAGAAATATCTGTCCAAATCCGTGTAGGTATGGGCAAGGGTTCGAGCAATCCTGGAAGGAGTGTTGTTTCACCCTTATTGCGCTGGCAGGTATCACATTCGGCCACCATCTGTTGAATTGTCCTTTTCATGCCCTGCCAAAAGAAGTTACGCCGTGACCGTTCATACTTTTTGAGGAACCCAGAGTGCCCTGCCGATGGAGAAGCATGGAGTTCATAGAAGACAGCCTGTTGAAGATCTGTGCTCTGGGGAAGCACCAGACGACCCTTGTATCTCAGAGAAGCACCATCCCAAGAGTAATGTGGTACAGTAGAAGGGTTGTTGGTCAAGCGTTGGATGATTTGAGATAAGGAAGAGTCATTGACATAACCCTGTTGAACAGATTGCAACTAATTTGGAACAGGCATAGAAATAGCTGAAAGAGAACCTTGGGCATCAAATGTGCGAGAAAGAGAATCTGCCACAATATTGTCTTTACCCTTCTTGTAAGTGATCTCATAGTCATAACCCATGAGTTTGCTAACCCATTTCTATTGTGTTGGGGAGGAGACATGCTGTTCCAAGAAATATTTCAGACTCTGGTGATCAGTCTTGATGCAGAAATGATTCCCTAATAGGTATGGTCACCACTTCTGTACTGCATGCAAAATAACCATCATTTCCTTCTCATAGGTAGAGGCAGCTAAATTCTTACCTGAAAGGGCTTTGCTGGTGAATTCAATGGGGTGTTCATATTGAAGGAGAACAACACCAAGTCCATTGCCGCAAGCATCACTCTCAATAGTGAAAGGCTTGGAAAAATATGGCATAGCTAGAACAGGTGTAGTACACATAGCTTGTTTTAGTTTGTCAAATGCACACTGAGCAACATGTGTCCATGTAAAAACATCCTTTTTCAATAGAGCAATTAATGGAGCTGCAATCTTCCCATAATCCTTGACAAACTTGCGGTAGTAGCCAGTCAACCCCAAAAAACCACGAAGGCTCTTAAGTGTCTGAGGATGCGGCCAATTGTTCATAACATCAATTTTGGCAGGATCCACGTGAACCCCTTGTGCTGAGATAATGTGCCCGAGATGCTCAACTTCCTTTTGTCCAAAAACACATTTAGACTGCTTGTCGTGGAGATAATGGTCAGAGAAAAGTTGCATGACAAGATCCAGATGCTGGAGATGTTCATCCCATGTTTTACTGTAGATGAGGATATCATCAAAGAATACCAGAATGAATTTCTGCAAGCTGAGTCAAAATATTTTATTCATTAAGTCCTAGAATGTGGAAGGAGCATTAGTGAGGCCAAAGGGAATGACCAAAAACTCATAATGGCCATCCTGTGTGCGGAAAGTTGTTTTAGGGATATCATCCTTATGAACCCGAATTTGATGATACTCAAAACGAAGATCCAACTTGGAGAAAAAGTGAGCCCCATGAAGCTCATCAAGAAGCTCATCAACAACAGGAATTGGAAACTTATCCTTGATGGTGAGGTGATTAAGTGCTCGAAATTAAATGCAGAGGCGCCATGACCCATCTTTTTTGCGGACAAGAAGAACTGGAGAAGAAAAGGAACTAGTGCTTGGGCGAATAATACCTTGTTTCAATAAGTCCCGAATGCGCATTTCAATCTCCGTTTTTTAGTGAAATGGGTAGCGATAGGGCCTGATGTTGGGAGGAACGCTGCCAGGAAGGAGCTGAATATGATGATCTTCTTGCCTGGAAGGTGGCAATCCCACTGGTTTAGAAAAGACACCTGTATATCACTCCAGAATTTATTGTAGATCCAAAGGAGTAGTGGAGACCGCTGATGGTTGCATCTGAATGGAATGGATCTGAGCGATGACACCATGTGAATTATTCTTGAGGAGTTTTTCCATGCGATGTGAACTGATGATGCTGAGAGAAAACTGCATCCAAAGTTCAGCAAAATCCCATAAGATAGGGCCAAGTGTGCATAGCCATTGAGCGCCCAAAACCACATCACATCCGCCTAAGGTCAATGCAAACATGTCAGAGTGCAAGGTATAATCTCCCATAGAGATACGCACATTTCGACACTTCCCTTTGCAAGGTAAGGTGCCCCCATTGGCACCCATGACTTCAAAGTTAGAGCAATGATGGATAAAACAATCAGCTTGTTTGGCGATCCGAGGGTCAATGAAATTATGAGTGCTACCAGAATCAATGAGTATTGTAAGAGGAAGCTTCTTGAAGTAACCCCTGACCCGCATTGTTTGGGGGGTGGTGATTCCTGCTAAAGCATGGAGAGATATCTCTGGTTGGTCATCCTGAGACGAAGGGTCAATAGGCGGTTCCTGAATGTCGACCGGAGCATCCATTGTTTATGGATCTTCGTCACCAATTTCAGAGGCAGGTGGAGAATCCACATCCAAGAGATAGAATTTTTGTTGAACACATCTGTGTCCCCGAGTGAATTTCTCATCACAATTATAGCAAAGCTCCTTTTCTCTGCGTGCTTGCATCTCCGTTTCAGACAAACGCTTGATAGGAGTTGGTCGAGGAGCCTGCGATATAGGTGGTCATTGAGAACCCATATTTCGAAAGGGAACAAAAGTGGGCTTGGAGCGTTGTTGGGCTGCAATCTTGTCTTCTTCCAACTTAGCCAACCCTAGGGCTTCCATCATTGTGTTGGGACAGAACATTTTGACCTCACAGCAGATGGAATCCTTTAGACCACTGATAAAACAACTCCGGTAAAAGTCATCAGACAATCCTTTAGTGTGGTTGGCTAGTTTCTCAAATTCGGTTTGATACTCTCTCACAGTACCAATTTGGAGAAGTTTAGTGAAGGCTCCTATGAAGTTATCAAAAGCACTAGGACCAAATCGTTGCAAAATGAGCTCGCAAAAGTTTGGCCATTTTGGCTCTTCATGAGCCTTGATGTACCAACGGTACCATTGAAGAGCTTCCTGTTCCAAATGAAAGGATGCAAGTGGAACTTTGTTGACATCAAAAGTATTATGCAGACTGAAATACTGTTCTGCACTATAGATCCATCCAGTTGGATCAGTACCATTGAAGTGAGGAAAATCAAGCTTCGGACCACGGAAATTGCTGGAAGAAGAGAACCCATTGTCTGATGAAGACTCGGACTGTCGTTTGTTGTTCATAGCTGAATGTTCAAGATGGAGGCCGAGAAATTTTTCATCAAGATCCTGGAGTTTGGCTTGGATGGCTGCAAGTGCGTCTTCCATGGTTTTTGCTCCTGCACGGGTGACAACCATAACCAGGAGTTTTTTTTTTTTTGGTTGACTGGGTAGGAAAATAAAAACAGAAACTGCTTTAGTAAAGGAAAATCTGGACTTGGGAAAAAATCTGAAGGGTAATTGGGGTTTGACTAGGTTTTGGACACTGTTGAATAGACAGGGAAGCAAAAATGAGGATTTCAGAAGCGGGGTGAAAGAATGGGAAAATTTGGCAGAGGGGGACAAACAAGCAGAATTCAGAAAGGAACTTTGTGGTAAAATTTGAAGGTGATTGGGTGAAATCTAAGGAAGTTATGACAAACCCTAAAAATAGACAAATGTGGGATTTCGGGCTTTGGGAAGGGGAATTGGGGATAGGGTCCTCAGGAATGAAATATGCAGAATGGGATGACAGGGGTTCCCCGAATTTTTTTTATTTTATTTATTTATTTTTTAGACTGGAGTGGCTACGGCTCGGAAGGGATCTGGAACAGATAAATTTGCAACTGCCTAGAAGTGAGCGGAAATAGAGGGATCTGAAATGGCACTGAATGGATTGAAAATGGCTGGATCTGGAATGGCTTTCAGAATGGATTTGAACGGCTGGATCTGAAACGGCACAGCAGTGATCGACAACAGTTCAGCTAAAAATAGATATGGACCCCAGGTATGTGTGGCTTCCTAACAGTTCAGAGGTTTCACTCGGCCACCAATGTTGTCTAACGGCTTGCGTATTGGGGTAGTAACCCTCACTCCACGGCTCAGGTAAAACTGATAACCGCTTTGCCACAAACGAAAGCTCTTGGTTTACCTCACGGGTGGGAACTAGTCAATCAGGTAGGGGTCGTTGCCCTTTTTGCTAGTAGGTTCTCTCAATGGGTCAGCTACTTCGTGGTTCCTGTGGTACTCCTCACAATGAGTTTTAGGGCTTATGCCCAAGTACTTCCCACAGTTAAGAGGATAGGGATTATTCCCAAATCCGAACCTGCAACAGATGCGAAAAAAAATTTGGCAGAAATTTCACCCAGCGAGCCCAAGAAAGTGCTCTAATACCATATGTGAAGCACCTGCAACAATTAATTAATAAGAATATGCAAAATAGCAGAAATGTCAAAACTCAGAATCATTTTTATATTGATCACAGGCCACTTCGAGGGGGCAACCTCCTAAGAGCAAGCTCAATACAAATAACTTTACGGTGCCTTCATAGGTCTCAATACACACTTATATACTAAGTCTAGGCACCAATACTATGGGTCAAAACCATGGGCCACTACAAACTATGGATCAACAATACTACGGGCGACTTACAAAGCATATGCACCAACACCAATAACACAAACTATTGATCAACAAATACTATGGGACGACTTACAAAGCATATGCGTCCAACAACAATATACTAACAAAGTAAAGACATGGGTTCCTAACATTTTCAAACTTTACTTAGAACAATTATCAAGCTAAATGTGATAAGTTATATTTTTTCCTTATAGTACCATAATAAGGAATTACAAAAAATTATTTACATAGTTTCATGTGAGCTCCAAGTCTCAAGTCACTAGCAATTTTCAATTTGTTAATTTCCATGTAACAAATTTCAAGTTACTAGCGATTTTAATGGTAATTGTACAAGTTCTATCAAGTTATTAACAATTATCAAGTTAAATATATATACTTGATATTCAAACTTTACATAGAACATTTATCAAGCTAAATGTACAATTTCATGTTAAATACATATTTAGCTATTTTGAATTCAAGTTAGAAACAATTTTCTTGTTTTTCATGTATTTTCAATTCTTGTACCAATGCATTTCAAAACAATTCAATTTGGTGCTTTAAAATTAACCTACTTGCATAGTGCATTTCTAATTGAAATTCCCTTCACATGAATTTTGATTATGTAGGGATAGATTATGGTCAGCCATCACATCATTATGATCAAGAATCACATGACCCTGTGCTCCCTCATGATCCTGATCAACCATCACAAGACACTTTTCCCTCTCACATTTCAAGTATAATTGGGAGCTGCAGTGGGGTTGGAAGGGGTGGAAATTGTCTAGAGGATTATGTTGTTTCACGAGAAGAGCTCGGGAACCCAATCCCTATTCGGATGGTCAGAGAGCACGTCAGTAACATAATCAAGTCATATTTTGAACAACATTCAGCGATGCCACAAGCTCAAATCCTACATGGATTGATAAAACACAAAAAAATGAAACGTGCCACAAAGTTGTTGGGTTTTCAAGATGCTAAAACAAAAAAGACATGCGAGAATGCAATATAAAATGAAAGAGCTACATTATATTCATTTGGAAAATCAATAAATGATGATATCCGAGCTGCTCGTAGGGAAATTACAACAGCTATTGTGGAACAAAGCAGCTCAAGAAATCGAATGGTAGAAACAATGGCATTATTGCTCAAAGTTTCAAAAAGAACATAGGTCTGTGTAAATGAAAATGATGAAGCTGCTTGTTGGGTTCTTATTTGTAGGGAACCCTATTGAGGCAGGATGGAAAAGGACATTAGAGAGAAGGCAATAGAGTTTTGGGATAGCCATTCTCATGCTATTCCATATTGAAAGCATGTCCTGCGACAACATTTATATAGAGGCATTTATCAGGAGCACTGTAAGCATGTGATGGAGATGACGGGAGTTGCACTTTACAAGGAATTCCAAGAAACCAATCCTGCTGTTCAGATATCATTTGGCATGTTCAACAAATTGAAACCATGGTGTATTTAGCTGAATACGATTCGTGACACTTGTTGTTGCCGATACCATGTTGAATTCCAACTATACTATGACACATTTTTGGATTTTTTCAAAAGGAATTGGAATGGTGAACAAGCTCCTCACATAGTGCGAGCTTTTATTTGTATGATACTATGCAACTCGAATATTGAACAAATGTTTTTCAATAAGAGTTGTGTAGATTGGAGAAGATTCCCTGCATGCGGTGATTTGACATTGTTCCATAGGAAATTTCCTATCAATCCAACACACCCTGCATTGTCAGATATCACAGTTCTATGGAAGAAGTACGAGTATATCTCCATGAATCCATCATCTTCTTCATCCATGCCATCTAAGAGGATCGACTTGCTCGAGGATAAGATTCTTGTTTCAGATTTCATGGAGAAGTTTCAAAGTTAGATTTATAAATACTTAAAGCACTCCCACAGGTTTAGGTGGAAAGCTTATGAATTCAAACATTCATCGTGAGGTATTTGAGCTGGGAATAATCTTATTAGTGGTATACTTTGCTGAGAACTACACATTTTCTCCTTAGAGAGAGATACAGAGTGAGTACTATCACTCTAACCAAGTGTCTATCTTTGTACATGTATTGTATAGACATACTCAGGCAAGCATTGATGGTAGGGATAGCACTCCTCAGTCACACGAAATGATCAAGGAGTACCATTTTTATGTCAGTGATGATCATGAGAATGACACATTGTTCGTTCAACACTGCTTTGGGTTGATTTATGATTCATTCAGACAGAGAGGCGTATAATTTACTGAACAATGTATTTCTTCATATGGGTGTGTAGGGCAGTTCAAATTGGCACGCTCTTTTTATTGGTTGAGTCGCCTTCACAAAGAGATAGGAGTCCGACACACCTAAATATTTTTTGAGATAGGGCATGGAAAGGGTGAACATAATGGCGTAGGTGCATGTGTGAAACAAGCACTTTGGAGGTACCAGATGAGTCATGGTGAAACCCGACTCAAATTATCCGCAGAAGTAGTTGATTGGTGCACACAGCATTTGGGACTTCAAGGTCGCGAACAAGCAAGGCCAGTGTGCAGGTAATAAACTCCAAACTCAATTAATAATCTAATAACATTCAATATCATCATTTCCAAAAGAAACCATACTTGATAGGAATTTATATATGACAAATTGAATTCCATGCAGGTTCTTTTGGGATGTTTCCCTTGGTGATGTGAATAGATCCATGTCGTGGTATTGTGAGACCATACCTAGTACGGGGGAATTACATTCTGTTCGAAGTAAAGACATGGGTGACATATTTTCCATTGAAACGAGGAAGTATGCTTGTTTTTGCAATTTTTGCATTGATGAAAATGGATGCAGGCTTCATCACTGTGAAAATGATGTATATGTGAAACCATGGCAATATGTCCCTCTTAATCCAAAGGGCCCACATCCAATTCTAACATGGCAAGAGATGCACACTGATGAAGAAATGGTCCTCATTAGATCATGATCGATTTTCTGATATGGTTAGGGAAAGTACAAGAGACTTCATTAAGTTAATTAGTTCACTATATATTACACATATACAAATGTTGTAGAAATGCACGTAGGACATTTGAATAATATTTGTAATTTATCTTGCAGGTGATGTGTTCGTTGTCATTGCACCCCCCCACAACCAAGAAAACGTGACATGTTATTTGATGCGATGCACACAAATAAAAAGCAGGTTGTTGCGACTCTATCAAGATGGAGACTTCACATACCAAATTGGAGACTTGGTTTTAATGGGACACTTTTTTGAAAGAGTGAAAAAATAGGGTGCTCATATTATTTACAAATATTTTATGCCTGAATATATATTATGCCAATACAGTCATTTGGTGGTGGCAGCTCAGATACATCTAACAGAAATCAAGGTGAATAGAGGTGAACCAAAGAGATGGTAGATGACAAAAGCTGACCATGATTGTATTATGAAGACTTGCATTCCTATAACCCATTGGCCAGATGAATGAGTTACATGTATGGCACTTTCATCATTGACATAGTTGTCATGTTGTCTTGTTGAATATTTTTTTGGAAATTTTTGTGGAGGTTGTTTTATAAATGTATTTTTGTAGATGCTTTAATGCCAAGATTAAAAATACTAAATGGGAGGATTTTGTGAAAATTGGGTCATGGTGCTCCAATGTGACAAGTTCAAAGACCTCACCTTTGACACCTTGGTGGAGAAGATTGTAGTTAGAGAGAAATCCTTTGGAAAGAAGACAAGTGATAATCCTGGAGAATCTCTTTACTTTGCTAAGAAATCAAAGAACCAATCCAAAGACCCTTACAAGGGAGAAAGAAGCAAGAGAGGAAGAGGAAAAAGAAATTTCAGAGGTGGAGGGGGAAAAAACAACTTAAGCAAAATATCAGAACATAAGTGAAAGCGTTGTGGGAAGATTGGACACGAGGAATATCAGTGTTGGGCTCCTTGGGACTCCATCAAAGGAAGACATAACCAGAACAAATAAGAAAAAATAAGATCCAAGAGGCTGGTAAAGTCCCCGATTCTACTCATTGTATATTTGCACATTGTATTCTTGGAATTAATGAAATAGTTTCTCTTTCATCTTACAAATATTGTTGGCTACTTGATACTGGTGCAACATCTCACGTGACTCTTAGGAAATATTGTTTTGAATAACTGAATGACATTATAGATGGCATAGTGTACTTTGTAGACAAAGATAGCCTCAAACCAAAGGGAATTGGATTAATCAGGCTCAAGTTGCTTGGATTCCATGATTTTTTGTTAAAGAGTGTTCTCTATCTTCCAGATTTGTAGAGAAGCTTGTTGTCCTTAGTGCAGATTCAACAACAAAACCATTCCATCCACATGTTCGATGGAATTTTAGAGATAAGGAAGTCCTCTGAAAAGAAGGTCATCAAGATCAATTATGAAGATGGAAAGTTGTTGAAGTTGAGGGGCTCTTTTGCAATAGTTCAAAACTTTGCCTACCACTCTCAGCATGAAGACAATAATATGTCATCTAGCTTTTATGGCATGCTAGATTTGGTCATTTGAATTATAAAAGTCTTTGTTTGTTAAGAAAGAATGGTGTATTTGGTTTTCCCACCATTCCTAAGAAAAATAACAAATGTGATGCATGTATACTAGGAAAACATAGTAAGCAACCATTTCAAGAGTCTAAATCTAAAGCATGTAGAAAGTTAGAGCTAGTGAACACTCTGACTTCTATGGCCCTAGGCCAATTCCTTCTGCAAATGGTAATAAGTACCTCATGACCTTAGTTGATGACTATACTAGAATGTGTTGAGTATACTTGTTGAAGACAAAATATTAAGCATTTCAAACATTCAAGAACTTTCATGCATGGATAGAAAATCAAGCACAAGCTCATATTGGTACATTTTGGTCTGATAATGGTAAAGAATACACATCTAAAGATTTTGAAAACTATTTTTGTAAACATGGTATTACACATCAAACTTCAGTTCCCTACAATCCTCAACAAAAGGGTGTAGCAAAAAGGATGAATAGAACCTGAATGAATATGGCACGCATGTTTTTCAAGAATGTGAAACTGATGTTTTGGGGTGATGCAGTAGTATGTGCAGCATATTTGAGAAATAGAATTCCATCTCATGCTCTTGAAGACAAGACTCCATCTCAGTTTCACATCTAGAATTTTCTCACCAATGCCGAAACCTTTCTGTAACTAACCGATCGATCTGCATGTCCTCTACACAAAACATCGAACATAAATTTATGAAAGCAAAAAAATTGTTGTAAACATTGCATATGCGAGCTAGCTTAAGGTAAGTCCTGTATGCATGCTCTAACAGTGTATAGGGTGCATGTGACTGTCAAAATTGGGAAAAGCTGCAGAAGAATCGCTCAAACTGTCGCAAAATCCGTCTAGACAGAAACCTGCAATAACTTGAAACAAAAACAACCAAACATCTAGCAAAAGATAGATCCTTGATGCTAGATTAGTATATAATAGATTTCAATTCAAAACTACAAAATAAATCAAGAAACACTTGAAAGTTTCTGAAAAATAATGGTGAAAGTTAGGGTTTGATTTTTTTTTTCAAAAATGTAGCCCAAATCTGAAAATCTACCTGTTAGTATCAAAATCCACCCTGTCAAAATACCAAGTTTCTCATAATCTTAAACCTTGAACTTGGTAAGACCTTGTTAATTGTCCTTGCTTCTTTTGATCGAGGCCATAATCTATTAAATCTACATGTCACTATCTCATACTTTAGTGTTTAAAAAACTCATTTACCTTTTAATCTTTGACCTCCAAAGCTACCACCTCGTCTAATTTCTCAACAATATATGCATTTGGTAAAAATAACAATTGCATTCATGAATGAGATGTATTAGATTGAACTATATCTTTATAAAAAGATGTATTAGATGAACTACATCAAATTATAAGAAACTGGAATAAAGTAAGCATGTAATCCATACCCTCATTATCCATACCAAATATATGGTAGAGTTGGAGTCCATAAAAATACAATTTACATTAAAAGGACAACAATAACAAAGACCATGAATCTACAATTTACATTAAAAAAATTATATAATCAAAGAGATAAAACTGTTATTTTAAAATTAAAAAAACAGTTTTAAGATGAGTAACAAGCCGCTACCATTTACCATATTGAACTAAATACTTCATTAAAAAGAATTCAAATATTATTAATAATTAACGTTCCCAATGGCGATTTGGTGCTAAAATGTAATGACACTTTTGAGTTATTTATTATTAGATTTTAAATTATATATTTTCTTCTCAGCAAGCCTCAGTACGCAGTACGGTCATTTTGTTGTGCTGCGGTAGAGAGAATGATATTAAAAATATATATTTTTTATTTATTTATTATTAAATTAAGGGTAGGGGAGGGATGCCAGTTGTTGGACATCCCACGTGGCTCCCTCCCCCATGCCACGCTGGAGAGTCGACACGACCGCAGCCCGAGCCCAGATGGCACCGCCACCTGTCGTGGTGGGTGCTATAATTAAAGCGGCCTTTATGGCACGCTTTTTCTCGCTTTTTCGGCGCTTTTCCCGCTTTTTCGGCGCTTTTCCCGCACACTCTCCATCCTCCCGTGTATTGTTGCTCGGGCCCTGTCTGTGAACGCTCCGCCACCCCAGTTCCTGTTCACGCCCGGTCTGGTTCTGCACCACCCCCGGTCTGGTTCTGCACCACCCCCGCTCTGGTTCTGCACCATGGGTGCTCTCGTTCTGCCGGTGTCGTCACGTACTACTGTTATATGGCGGGCGCTTGTTGCCTTACCCCCCGACGAATGGCGTTCGCCGCTGCTGTGTGTTCTGTCCGCTAGCTCGCCCGACGTTGACCCTCGCTCCATGGCCATAGCGCACCACAGGCCCTCGAAGTTGTCTGCGGCGGACCCTGTTGGAGGTTTTCATCGGTTCGGTGGTAGTGTTGTTGGGTTGCCGCTCGGCTGGTTTCGCTGGTGGCGATGGTGGCTTCCATCAGGCTGTTCCTGCTCACGGCTGTGGCGTTGGCTGTTCTTGCTCACGGCGGCGGCGTTGGCTGTTCCTGCTCACGGCGGTGGCGTTGGCTGTTCCTGCTCGCGGCGGTGGCTCGTCCCTTCACGCTTCTTCGGTTTCGGTGGTAGGTTTCCTACCAGCCATTCCCTGCAGTGTTTGTCAACACTCTCAACCTTCTGGGGATTTCGTGGACCATTTCTGCTGCTTTTAAAGGTTAAATTCTGGTTTTCTGGGTTGTGAATTTGTGCATTTCTGTTGGTGAATTGGTTTGGTGCCCTCCTGCTCGCACTTTGAATTGTGTATGGTGGGTTTACGTTGCATTTGTGGCAATGGTGAAATGCATTTCGTTTATGCTGCAGCAGGGTTTTGTAATTAAGGTTCTGTGGTTAATGTTGAAGCTGCGTTTAAATTTTTTTAGGGTGTATGAATTAGGGTTTTGTAATTAAGGTTCTGTGGTTAATGTTGAAGCTGCGTTTAATTTTTTTTAGGCTGTATGAATTAGGGTTCTGTAATTAAGGTTCAGTGGTTAATGTTGAAGCTGCGTTTAAATTTTTTTAGGGTGTATGAATTAGGGTTTTGTAATTAAGGTTCAGTGGTTAATGTTGAAGCTGCATTTAAATTTTTACAGGGTGTATGAATTAGGGTTTTGTAATTAAGGTTCTGTGGTTAATGTTGAAGCTGCGTTTCAATTTTTACAGGGTGTATGAATTAGGGTTTTGTAATTAAGGTTCAGTGGTTAATGTTGAAGCTGTGTTTCAATTTTTACAGGGTGTATGAATTAGGGTTTTGTAATTAAGGTTCAGTGGTTAATGTTGAAGCTGCGTTTCAATTTTTACAGGGTGTATGAATTAGGGTTTTGTAATTAAGGTTCAGTGGTTAATGTTGAAGCTGCGTTTCAATTTTTATAGGGTGTATGAATTAGGGTTTTGTAATTAAGGTTCAGTGGTTAATGTTGAAGCTGCGTTTCAATTTTTATAGGGTGTATGAATTAGGGTTTTGTAATTAAGGTTCTGTGGTTAATGCTGAAGCTGCGTTTCAATTTTTATAGGGTGTATGAATTAGGGTTTTGTAATTAAGGTTCAGTGGTTAATGTTGAAGCTGTGTTTCAATTTTTATAGGGTGTATGAATTAGGGTTTTGTAATTAAGGTTCAGTGGTTAATGTTGAAGCTGCGTTTCAATTTTTATAGGGTGTATGAATTAGGGTTTTGTAATTAAGGTTCAGTGGTTAATGTTGAAGCTGCGTTTCAATTTTTATAGGGTGTATGAATTAGGGTTTTGTAATTAAGGTCCTGTGGTTAATGTTGAAGCTGCGTTTCAATTTTTATAGGGTGTATGAATTAGGGTTTTGTAATTAAGGTCCTGTGGTCAATGTTGAAGCTGCGTTTCAATTTTTATAGGGTGTATGAATTAGGGTTTTGTAATTAAGGTTCTGTGGTTAATGTTGAAGCTGCGTTTCAATTTTTTTTAGGGTGTATGAATTAGGGTTTTGTAATTAAGGTTCTGTGGTTAATGTTGAAGCTGCGTTTAAATTTTTATAGGGGTATGAATTAGGGTTTTGTAATTAAGGTTCTGTGGTTAATGTTGCAATCATAGTTTGGGCAGAATTATTGCAGGTTCTATGGTTTGTGTTGCAGCAGGTTCTATGGTCTGTGTTGCAGCAGGGTTTGCAAATTTTTTAGGGTTTATGTATTTGTTTCGGCTGAATTATTGAAGGCTCTATGGTTAATGTTGCAGCAGTGTTTATAATTTTATTTGGGTTTTTGAATTTCGTTTGTTGCTGGTTTATGTTGCCTTATGTTGTAATAGGGTTTGTAATTTTTTTGGGGTTTATGATTTTAGTTTGTTGCTGGTTTATGTTGCAATCATAGTTTGGCCTGAATTTTCTATCTTCTATAGTTTATGTTGCAGCCGGGTTTGTAATTGTTTTAGGGTTTATGAATTTAGTTTGTTGTGATGTTAATGTTGCAATCATAGTTTCTGCCGAATTAATGAAGGCTCTATGATTAATGTTGCAGCAGTGTTTATAATTTTATTGGGGTTTCTGGATTTCGTTTGTTGCTGGTTTATGTTGCAATCATAGTTTGGGCTGAAATATTGAAGGTTCTATGGTCTATGCTGCCTTATGTTGTAGCAGGGTTTGTAATTTTTTTGGGGTTTATGATTTTAGTTTGTTGTTGGTTTATGTTGCAATCATAGTTTGGCCTGAATTATCTATCTTCTATGGTTTATGTTGCAGTCGGGTTTGTAATTTGAACTAGTGTTTATGAATTTAGTTTGTTGTCTGTTAATGTTGCATCATAGTTTGGGCTGAATTATTGAAGGCTCTATGGTTTATGATTTTGGTTTGTTGCTGGTTTATGTTGCAGCAGTGTCCCTAAATTTTATCTGGTTTATGAATTTAGTTTGTTGTTGGTTTTTGTCGCAGTGGAATGGTAATAGTTAAAAGGCAAAACTGCATCATACAGGGGATGGATGGCAGTTGACAACAATGACTTCTCCATTGTCTCATCTAATTGGAAGAATACCCATAATTCAGTTTTTGATATCAGCAAGTTTGCCAAATTGGCTATTGTTGATGCATTTTACAAGCGATCTGCTCCACCTTATCATCTGCTGTTGTTATTGCAGTTTACAAGTTGCATGCTATTGTTAAATTATAAGTGTATGATGCAGTTTTTATTTTTACCTATTAACATGAAGTGATCTGCTGCATCTTATCTGCTGTTGTATGATCTAATTTAGGCCAGTTATGTTGATTAGTATGATACTGTATTAAGTTGTAATAAGTCATGCATGACAGCCCTCCATGGAACATTCCTTATAGAAGCATTTTAATAATAGGAGAGAGATAGGCACCATGTTGCAGTACAGTTAGCATCGAATGGGTGGGTATCACACCCATGCAATGGTTCAACCCCATTCCTAGCTGCTAGTTTAAGGAAAATATAGGGGTCAAGGACCCTGCCACATTAACCACAGAACTTTAATTACAAAACCCTAATTCATACACCCTATAAAAAATTAAACACTACCCTTTGTAATTAAGGTTCTGTGGTTAGGGTTTTATAAACGCTGTTGCAACATTAACCATAGAGCCTTCCAAAATTTGACCGAAACTATGATTGCAACATTAACAAACAACAAACTAAATTCATAAACCCTAAAAAAATTACAAACCCGGCTGCAACATACACCATAGAAGATAGATAATTCAGGCCAAACTATGATTGCAACATAAACCAGCAACAAACTATGATTGCAATGGTTGGGCATATGGTTGTAATCCCATACTACTGCAACATAAGCCATGGACCCTGCTGCAGCATAAACCCTAGAACCTTCAATAATTTAGCCGGATACCGGCAGAACGAGAGCGCCCATGGTGCAGAACCTGAGCGGGGGTGGTGCAGAACCAGAGCGGGCGTGAACAGGAAGTGGGGTGGCGGAGTGTTCACAGACAGGGCCCGAGCAACAATACACGGGAGGAAGGAGAGTTTGCCGAAAAAGCGCCAGAAAAGCGGGAAAAAGTGTGCCATAGAGGCCGCTTTAATTATACCACCCACCACGACAAGTGGCGGTGCCATCTGGGCCCGGGCTGCGTTCGTGTCGACTCTCTAGCGTGGCATGGGGGAGGGAGCCACGTGGGGTGTCCAACAACTGGCATCCCTCCCTTATATAGAAATACAACAATGTTTGTTTGGTTGTAGAAGATATTTTGATTCCATCAATAATGATGATTAATCATTTTGGTGTGTATGTGTTGGTCTTTCATAATGGTAGTGATGACAATAAGTTTTTTGGGTTGTAGGTGCATAAACCCTAGAACCTTCAATAATTCAGCCCAAACATAAATTGCAACATAAACCAACAACAAACTAAATTCATAATCCCTAAAAAATGTTAATGAAATGTTTAATCAGAGTACATTACAGCTTGCTCTTGAAATGATGAAATTGTATATTAAACCTTATGATAAACCCCTGATTACAATGCCGCAAACATCAGGGAACGATATGACCTAGGATTATACCCAAAAATGTATAGGATTGTATACAAAATGGCCATGTTGCAGTAGTTAGACCCAGTGATTACAAAATCCACAATGCAATGTGGTCACAACAAAAAATTTGGCATCCCTACATGACACTCCTATGCTTGATGTCGTCCAAGATCTTCACTTCCCAAGCATGTTGAGTTTTCTGCTTGAGCCAGGTTGGTTGGCATACCTAGCAATGGCTGATTAGGTTGTGGCTGGTTGCCTCCATATGTTATCCAATTTGCTTCTTGCAGCCATGGAGGAATTGAGTAGCCACAGTGGACACTAGTGCTACTAACCCCTGCATTGGTTTGAGCCCCCCGATATTCATACATCTGTCTGACACCTGCACTGGTAGGAGGAAATAAAGTGGGAATGCGCACTTGTTGATAGCGGGGGACTTGGATGTTTAGGAGGTCTTGGAAACATGGAGTATTATCTGCAAGATGTTCCAATGTGTTTGGCATCATCCTACTCCCCTCCACTATGTTTGCATCAATGGCAGAACTTTTTGCCACCCCTTGTTCTTTTTGAAGCAATTGTTGAGCCTTTCTCAATTCCTTTTCATGCCTTGCCATTTGTTTTTGATGAGCCTTTTCTTGTCTTTCTTTCTCTCTGTCAAGCCTCTCCTGTGCTTGAATTTCTGCTGCAGCAATCCTTGCAGCCTTCTTTTCTTTAGCTAAGTCCCTCTTTTTCTGCTTTAAATCCTGGAGTTCAAGTTTCCTATGCTCAGACTCAACCAATAGTTTTATATAGTCCTCTGATGTGAGTAACTGTGAACTTCGGCATAGACGAAGATTGTCTGCTGTAAATTGCCTTCTTTTTGCTGACACTCTCTCTACCGGTAGCTTTAGAAACCGACCAAGCAACTGGCTCTTCTTTGACACTTGTTGCTCCTTGCTTGACTCTTGCCTCTCAATATTTGGGTCAATGTTCTCCTGCTCTATCTGAACCATATTGTCCTCTTCAGCTGGAACCTCGTTGTGGACACTATCTTCTACCAGGTTTCCATTGTCCACAAAATAATGAACAATTTCTTCTTCCAATTCTCTGGGCTGTGAAGGCATGTTCATGCTTTCTTCATTTGTCCTTGACACAATATTTTTGTCCAAATTCATCATGGCTTCTACCAGCCATGATTGTGGGGTAACCTGGCTTGGCAAAGTCAATTCTCCATTGCTGCTTCCTGGTGCATGGTCAACGTTTTCATTGACATGAACAGAAGCAGAAGTTGCAACTGTTTCTTGCATAGAGACATTAAGAAGATTAGAAGCAGAATTTGCAGCTGTCTCAGTTGGTGTATGTACCTCCATGTTACTGTCAATTGGTTCATTGTTATACTGTGTTTCACTTACCTGTTCTTCTTCATCACCACAGTATGGTTCTCCTTGAGAGAGGGATATCATATGATCAGCAGCAGCAATGTCTTCCTCTACCTCCACATCTTCTTGGCCAGCAACATGTGCTTGGACATCCCCTTCTTCCTGACCATTCAGATCAAATCCCAGGCTACAACTAGTATCATGCATGAGAGCCTCAGAATTCAATGGCCATATTCCAGTCCTCCTAAACCCAGCCTTGATATTCGAAGGTGTGAGAGCCCTTTTAAAGGCTTTACTTGCAAGCTCGGCTAGCTCAAACCTTTTTACCTCCACCCCTGGATTCTGTGCCATCCATGAAGCTCGCTCACCCCTGAAATAGTTCTTGAAAGGCCCGAACACACTGACATCTAGGGGTTGCAATCTGTGAGTGGTATGAGCAGGCAGTGTCAACAGGTCGATGCCCAAATTGTTAGCCTCCTCGATTGTTTGCACAGCAATGTGGCTTCCATGACCATCTAAAACCAGCAGGTGTCTATTTACAGGTGAGACACCGCCTGGTATAGATGCAGCAAAGTGAGTAAGCCAGTTCAAAAAGAGTTCTTTGGTCATCCAAGCATGGGGATGTGCAGCCATGCATGCACCTGGTTCACAATTCTGTATATAGTTTTTGAGTTGAGTTTTACCTTTAAATAGATAAAATCCTGGGATTGAAGCACCAATTGCATTGACACAACATAGAATAGTGATCCACTCCCTGCTCCTAGGCAAAATCTTTGGCACATTACGACTCCCTCTCTTGGCAATTACACGCATGCCACAGTTCCTTCCTGCCTGTAAACCTGTTTCATCACAGTTCCATATATGGTCTGGAGCATACCCATGGTTCTCATATGCACTAGAAAGGGTGGCATAGAACTTAGTCAGAATTGCAGGGCGTAGATTGAGAGCCCTGTCTCTATCTAGGCCCTCAGCTGTACGCAACACAAGGTCTGGATGCCTTTTTTTAAACCCAAACCACCATGACTTACCAGGAAACCCATCTTTGAAGGGGTTTGGCCTCCCTTGACAGATTTGAGCTACTGTGGATTTTAGCTGTATCAGCTCTAGCCCATGTCCCATTTCAGCCATCTCCTTACACCACTGAACCACCTCGGCCTCCTCCTCTTCACTCATAACTGTAACAGGCCCTCTGCGCTTTGTATGTGTGAGTCCATTTATCCAATAATGTACTGAAGAGGTAGCAACTCCATGTTTTTTAGCAGCAGCACGAATGGAATATCCATTGAACTCTATATCATCAATAGCAGCTAGCATGTCTTCTTTTGTCCAACCTCTTATTGCACTGATTTTGGTGACTGAACTTGTTCCTTGAACTGTGGTTGGAAGTGACTGTGTGGTTGGTGGTGGGACAACAATGTCCTCTTCCACCACATTGTCATTCTCAACAACATTGCTAGGAGCATTGTTGGCATTTGTATCATTGGGCCTCTCCTCATCCGATGAGGTGCAGCGTAGCTGGGCACCCCTACTCAGTCGACGACTTGTTCTCCTTGCATTGCTGACTCTTGCCATGCCTACAACAACCTGCACATTTAGAAGGGAGGCTGGTTATGTAGAAGAAACTGGAAGTTGATTATAACAGAAATGTAAATAACAGAAACATAAACATAAATAACATAAATAACATAAGTGGAAACATAAATAACATAACTAATATGAATAACAGAAACATAATTGACATGAATAACATAACTGGAAATAACATAAACAGAAACTTAAATCACAGTAACAGTAACCTGAATCTACATAAATAATATGAATAACAGAAACATAAATAACATAATTAACATGAATAACATAACTGGAAATAACATAAACAGAAACTTAAATCACAGTAACAGTAACCTACCTCCACTGTGCACACACTTCTGCTGGTATGCCTCCACTGTGCACACACTCTGTTGTTCAAATTTCTGAAATGCAACTGTGCACACACTCTGCAGGTCGAATTTATGAAATGCATCTTCATAAGGGTTGTGGTTCATTTATAGTTGTTTGCTATTGAATTGGGTTGGTAAGAAGGTTGCACATGGATTGCAATCTCTCAAATTTCAATGTGTGTTGTGGATTGATTTGAAAGTGATCCAATGGTTGGGAGCTTGTCATTGTGGATCCCTGTGCCTTCATCTGTTTCATGATCTGTGTGCTTCCATCTGTTTAATGGGTGCATTTAATGGGTAGGTGTCATTTATTGAATACAGAGGGTTGGAATGTTGAACAATCTTGCAGTTATGGCTGACACTATATTTTCTGATTCTTGAACAGGTATCAATGAATGTTTGAACAGGTTTCAATGAATGTTGGGATATTTAGGCTCCATTAGATATTCGTGGGTCCTCCTTTGATAGGTATCTTGCAGTAGGTGGCAAAAACGAGTTGGGTTATTTAGCTGTTTATGTACTTCTGGATATTTGAGCAGATTTGTACTTTGTTGGGACAAGATGTTTTGTACAGTTTGTCATATAAAGACTATTTATTGACAGCTATTGGCCCAGTCAGTTAATGGGCAATTTTTGGACATAATTTAAATATTTTCTGCACTTAATATGGAATGTGTGTGTTTAATTTATGGGTTTATTTGTGTCAAGATATGGTGGTTATGTGGGACCAGTACTATGTCAACTACTGGTCCCTGTCCAACAATAGACAACTCTCCTCTAGTTTAAAAATTCTAAATTTCAATTTTAAAAAGAGATTTTTTATTTTATTTTTAAGATTTTGAAAAAATTAAAATTTAAAAAAAAATTGGTTATAACTTTTAAATTTTGAAAATTTGGAATTTGAATGTTTTAAGGTTTTTGATGGTATTGAATTAGTTTCTAACATCAAGATAATCATTAACAGAGTTAAATTTAGAATTTATAAAATAAACCCTTAAATTTTAAACAACATTAAATTATATAAAGCTACCACCGTAATAATATTTGTATACAAAATGCAAAATAAAAATAGTTGACAAGAAAATCCATCTGAGAGAGCGAATCTAAGTCTATATGAACATCTTTGAAAATATTAAATGTAAAATAAATTTACAAAAATTACAATAGAATGAAAAACTTTGAAAAAATTCGAGGGAAAGTTGCAACTTAATGCTTTATTGTCAAACTTACAAATCATGGGTATTTAAGTTTTTGAGTCGTACCTGGGTACTTTTATTTACATTGTAAAAAGAAATTTAAACAGAGCAAGTGGGCTTTATTGCCAAACTTACAAATCATGAGTATCTAAATCTTTGAATCAATTTTCAAAGACCTGGACACTTCTATTTGCATTGTAAAAAAAAAACCTTAAACTAGAGCAAATGGGCTATCCAACTCCCACACCCCATCCCCTACCCAAACTTACACATCATGGGTATCTAAGCTTTTCTATCATTCAAATTTCAATTCAGTTCGTAGTATATAACACTGAAGTTTTACTAAATTCATTAGATAACACGTCTATCATTCAATTCGTAGCATTTAACACTGACGTTTTCTAAATTCATTACATAACAGGTGCATATATGAAGGAATAGGCATGTATTTCTTCACTGCTGTACATATTTTAACGTGGTGCAACCCCAGGAATATTTCCACTGAGAAGGTCACTCCCAGCATCAGAAGAGATATAAGGATTGTCTGCGAATACGTGGATCTCCGTTTTTTCAATGTCCATTGGAATCATACGAGATTTTATGGAGGGTGTATTCAATGTCCCTGCTGGCATTAACTGGAAGATCTTCTCAAGCACCTGCACAACCTCAGCAATGGCTGGGCGTGCATCTGGTTCGTCTTTGCAACAACGCAGTGCCAAACTGTAAAATGGCTCCAAGCATTCTGAGGTATATGAACCCATCCGCTTATCGATCATAGATAACATCATTCCAGATTGATATGCCGTATTCACCTGTAAAGCAAGTCGATTAGCTGCAAGTGGCAAGAAAAACAGTAAAAACTGTACCTTCCTCCCTTGTTTCATTTCAAGAAAAACAGTAAAAACTGTAGCTTCCTCCCTCATTTAATTTCAGCACAGACTTGATAACACTATCACTGAAGTGTTTGTACACTTGAAAAGGTGTTAGAAAACAAAATGCAGTGTAAAAACTATGTGAGAAAATCCAATATTCTCAGCAACATATGAATGTCCACATAAATGAAAAAAAAAGAAAGGAGATGCAATAAGCATAAAATGGATGAAGATCATATTGATCAGAACATGTACCTCCCTGACAATGTTCTTTCCATTTGTAATGGGTTCCATGCCTGTCAAAAGCTCAAGAAGAACCACGCCAAAACTATATATATCGCTCTTATCAGTCAGCTGTTGAGTCAAGAAATACTCTGGATCTACATAGCCCTGGCAAAACAATATACTGTTATTCATTTCTAGCGAATACTATAAAAGATATACAAACCATATGCATATACAATATCAAGATTTGCATCTTACCGGGGTGCCTTTCACTACAGTTGATATATAACTTGGAGATGAACCTTCCATATCTGGTAATGAAGCAAGCTTTGACAGTCCAAAATCTGCAACCCTTGCATTGAATTTATCATCTAGTAGGATGTTGCTTGCCTTTATGTCACGGTGGAAGATGGGAGGATTAGCCTCGTTATGGAGATACAAAATGCCTCTCGCTGATCCCAGAGCAATGCGAAGACGTAGGGCAAAGTCTAGAGGCTTTAATTGGAAGTTTCCTGTCAATGATAAGATATTTCTGTCATCCTTGACCTACATGTTCATGGAAAAATGTATAATATTTGAATATAGAAATGGTAGAAAAATTAACTTTACCAGATAGATGATCCCGGACTGTTCCGTTTCCCATGTATTCATAAACCAGCATCTACATAAGAAAAGTATTAAAACGTACAAGCCAATAAGAATGTTTTTCATGAATTGAAATGTTTTGTTAGTAATGTTTTAGTTGTAAGACAACCAACATATGAAATCTTCAAATTGCACATGCTTTTTAACATTAGTATAGGGTTTATTTTAATTATTAATTAATTAAGTATGGAACAGTTTATTTTTTATACAGTTTTTATTTTATGTTTTTGATTTTACTTTAGGTTTTGTTAGGAATTTGGTAATTATTTTTTTTGATAAAATCCAAATTTTTACTTGTTTAAATTGTGTTTTTAAATCTATAAATAGATTCAGCATCATTGTAGGTTTTGGTTGGAATCAAGTAATTTGTTTTTTGGGTAAAATCCAAATTTGTACTTGTTTAAATTGTGTTTTTAAATCTATAAATAGATTCAGCGCCCTTGAATACCTCATGGCACCCAAATTATGCAATTTTCATAGCTAATATTTGTCATTCTAATATTTTTTAAAGATTTCCAACATAAATACATAGAAACGATTGAAAACCTAAAATATTTAGACCAAGCCATTAAATATTAAAAAGAAATAAAAAAAATAAAAAAGAAATCAAATATTAAATTATATATATATATATATTTTGGTTTTATATTATTAATATTAAATATATTTTTGTTTGAATTTATAAACATAGTTGTTACACATCTCATTTATAAGGATTATAGAATGTACTTTGCTTTTGCTTTTATTAATGATCATAATAAAATCCAAGTTTCAATAATTTTATATCAATTTATAAATGTTATCTTGCAAGAACATGAAAGATAGATAGTCTTTTCTGTTATAATGTCCAAACAAATAAGTAATAATAAAGAACACTTTGTAACATATTCTCAACACTTCAATTACTTTTTAAGTTTCTAAGGTTAATTGTGCAAGTATACTTTATTGGCGAGAATCAATAAGAGTACTTAACTTCTTTTATTTAACACAGTTAAAATGCTATAATTTAATTATAAATATATGTTAATTTGCATAGTCTCCATATTCTCCAACTACCAGAATATCCTCCAGAATACAACCACAACAATCAGGGTCCACTGAGAGGACATAGCAGTCCCACGATACATTCTGGCCATCACCGGCCCAAAAAAACAAAGAATCTATCTATCCAAAGTGCGCTCGTTAAGATCGTCCATATAGGCATCATACATATATACTTGTGCATCTAAGTGCACATGTACTTCTCGTAATCGACCATTGTTAATTATGGTATATTTATATTTATATTTTCTATATGTATCATTGTTATTTATATTGTATTTGTATTTGTATTTATAAAAGTGATATTCTCTTTATTTTTTATTTTATATCTTTTTATTTAAATTTTTAATATTACCATTAATTGTTTCATGATGTTTGAGAGTGGTTCCAACCTCATTGGATTTCATATGCAAAAAGTAGAACTTTAGATCCCATTCAAAATTCAAGAGACTTAACAGTTTTCAGGATTTCAGATTACAAAGTTTTTACTGAATTTTATTATGTATGAGGGTATGGGATTGGCATTTAATCAAGCACATCAACCCCTCTATGTACATTGATGTTGGTCGTGTTGATTGTTGGAATCCTTTGTCATGACCTTAATAAAAATGTACTCTTCACTCAAGCAAAATCACTTATTAAGCATGAGAAGTTTTTTCTACCTTATTTTAACGATTGGATTAGAAAGTTTCATAAAAATTGTAAGGTGTTGAGTCATTGACTAATGTTATTGGAGGATCAACTTTGAGATTTGAGGTAGAGGCAAGGACTAGAGCCTTGAGGAGGGAGGCATAGGGTGTTATTGATGAATATGATTTGTTGCTAGCTATTTTGTACAATAGCTGAATTTCTTGTGAGCCAACATGTTCAGTGTTCAGAAGTCATTTTTAGGGCAATTTTGCCCCATTTCTAATAATTGCATGTTCATACCCCCCATGGGGAAAATGTAAAAAGTTGGTCTAAATGGGGACCTTTTATAAAAGACTCGGCTATACTTAGGTTTAATCGTCAGGGATATACTCTAGAGTGTTTTTTTCCATAGGAATTATGCATTGCGCTTCAGTCGTGTATAATTCCTGAGTTTTTCACTTATACCTCCAAACCTGGAGTATTTACCATGGTGGTCGAACCTAAAGGTGGTTATTAGAGTCTTGTGTCTAGGATTTTTTCCATGTTAGCCATATCGATTGAGTCGTATGAACATGAACTAGGTCCCCTAGGAGTTTCGTTTGATTCCGAGAAAAATAATTTTTCCATAATTTAGACCATTTTTTAATGGTTTAAATGGATTTTTTCAAAGTGTGATAAAAACCTCATATGGAGCAGGAATTTGGCGCGGGAAGGCTCGTTTTAACGCTCAAAGCGTCCTCTTTACTCTAGCAACCTTATTCTTCAGTTTCCGAACGATTGTGTCACCTATGAAGACAGGTTTCGCTAAAAATGCATCATTTTGACATTTAATTACTAAAAAATGACATAATGCACCATTAAAAAAAAAAAAAAAAGTGACTAAAGAAACTATGGAAAAGCATGGAATTGATTTTTATGATGGTGTACGACCCATTTTAAGAACAAAGCATTTTCTAGAAAAGTCAAAATTAAAAAATTGGATTAAATTAGTAGCGTGGGTCTCTCCTTCATGTGAATGAGTGGTGGGAGGATTAGCTCACGGGTGATAGAGGTATTAAAGCACATGTTGTTATATTAAAACTTTGATATATGAATCCATGAAAGAGATGCCGTGAGCTAAGTATCAAAAGCGTGGGCCTTTCCCCCACGTGGATTTGGCTCACGAATTTAATGGTGGGCGAGTATTACAAAGGTGGGCGTGGGTTCCAATGGGAGAGGTTCCACCTCATCCCCACCAACTACTAATCACGCCTTTCTCTCCGAGTCTCCTTCAATCAAACACCAAACTCCCAGATGGTTGGTAAATGCGCCCTCATGGCCGTAGCTTCTCATGGAATTCGAATTGGTTCATTAGCTCTCTATTTTTTGTATAAAGAGGGGTACTTGCTTCACCATTATGGTGGAATAAATTTGCAAAGAACCTCTGTCGGATTGTTGTAAAGTAGTTTGTCTTTGTGCAACATTGGAATAAAGATTGAGACTTTGGAGGTCCACTTGGTGCATGTATGGTTTATTGTTTCTAAATGAGGTAATATTGTTCATTGTTTATGCATGCTCATCTATTTGAGTATTGGATCTAGTTTAGAGGGCTTATACAAGCACATCGGGTAAGTAATTGTTGTCTTCAATTTACTTGTTGTTGTTTGGTATTTGAAAGATATTGAAGTAGCATGCTTTAGTCAGTTATAATACATGCTCTTTGATTTATTTTTATACTAACATCCTAGATCTAAGCTCTCTTGTTTAAGTGTGTTTAAGTTTCAGGATCTTCATCTTCTAGTAGGGGATGAGCTAAGTTGCATCTCCCCCTTCTTCAAGATCAAGGGTTCATACATTGAAGTAAAGGATGAGTTAGTTTGCATCTCCCCTTTCTCCAAAACTTCAAGAAATTTGTGGCTTTGAATGTGCATTGGATTTTACAGGACACTAAACAAGATTCAAGATCTAAAGAGACTTGCAAAGACTTCTTCCACCACCTAAATTAAAAATCAACTTCTTGGTTACTTGGTCACTAAGTGCTTTCTTCTTCTACTAGCACTCTTGTTTGCTCTTTGATCCTCTCCTTGTATTGATTTCTCTTCTCAAACTTCTCATCTTACTTCTTCAAGCTCTCTTCTTTCTCCATTGAATCTCTCTTTTTTTATCTCAACTTCTCTTCTTCTCCAAGCTCTTTTCATCTCTTCTTGTGCTCATATCCTCTCTTTCTTTTATGCTTTTTTCTACTCTTTTTAACTCTGTTTTGAGCCATTCTTTTAGCTCATTTAGAGGTCTGTTTTTTCTTGTTTTTTGGGTCATTTTCAGCCTTTTAAAGGTCTGATTTTTTCAATGTTCCCCCAAGGTTCCGAGACGGCGGGACGCGAGTGCAAGGAGACGCACATTCGGGACGTGTGGAGACCACCCCCAAATTTTAGAGAAATTCGGGAGGACGACGGGACGCAAGAGTCATAAAAATTTTAAAAATATGTAAAATATGTAAAATATAAATCCCAACAATAACAAACCATCCCATGCAAATTAGTGAATTACTAAACACACATTCATCATTGTGCAATCATGCAATGTAAATGCAAAGTTCAAACACATTACACGATTCATCATGATTATATTAATATATGAATCTATGATTAACATGAACATCATATTTCATGTTTGTCACTTTTGAGTCTTTGTCATTTGATATTTCAGTTTTGAGTCTCGCCGGAGTTTTGGAGTTTCGGGCGGGACGCCCACAAGTCTCTCCAGAGTTTCGGAGTTTTGGGCGGGACGCCCACAAGTCTTGCCGCCCACCGAAACGTTTTGCTGTGCATTTCTCCAAGTTTAGCCCAAAGCGAGACGTCCTGAAACGTTTCGCATCAAGTTTCGGAGTCCCCGGGATGCAAGAAACACCGAAACGCGTCCCCGACCCTTCAGGACGCGTCCCCGTGGAACACTGGATTTTTTGGTCAATTTTAGCCTTTAAAAGGTGTAAAATTTGTGTGCATTTTCCGCCTTTGTTAAGGTCTGATTTTTTGCACTTTTTTTTGCATTTCCAGCCTTTGATAAGGTCTCGTTTTTTGCACTTTTTTTTGTCTTTTAATCTCTGATTTTTGTTTTTTTTCCATCTTTTTAAAGGTCTGATTTTTTCCCATTTTTGGTCTATTTCCAGCTTGTTCTTTCTCCTCTATTTGGCCTCTCTTCTTTGCCTTTAATCTTCTCTTGTTTCTTGGTTTCCTACCTTTGTTTCCTACTTTCTCTTCTACCCTATTCTCTTCTTTCATTTTTTTGTTCTTTCTCCTTTGCTTGTTTGTTCTCTTCTTATTGCTTGGTTAGTGTTAGTCTTAGATTAGGGCTTTCTAGAGTTAAGTTTTCTTTTATGTTTAGATTTCTAGAGTTAGTTTACATTCATTAATTGGATCTTAACTTAGCATTTTCATTTTCTTAGTTTGTTAAGCTTAGATCTTAGTTTATTTTTATTTTGTTACATTTTGTTGGTTAGATTTTAATCTTAGTTTCAATTTCATCATTCAAACTAGATCTTAGCTTAGATTTCAATCTTTAGTCTTAGATTCATTTGATTTGGTTTCTAGCTTTAACATTTAATAAGTTGTTTGAGTTTTGGTGTGTGAAGAGCATTCAAAGATCCATACAAGAATATTTTAGCCCAAACGCTAGATCCAAGATCAGCAACAAGTGCATAAACCAAGGACATCAAGCAAACATTCTTCTTCTTCTTCTTCAAAAGATAGAGAAAACAAAAAAGATTGTAATTCATAATAAAAGAGCAAGTGAGATTTAAGGCTCCCACACCCCACTTGCCTATTTGGGGAAGTTTGTAGTGTCTTGTGTCTTTACTTGTTCCATTCTCATTTTGCAAAGTAGATTAGCTTTTCCATTTTACAAGTAGACTACTAATTGCTAGATTAGATCTTCTTGCATTCTAGAATAATAATTGTTAGATTAATCTTATCTCATTTTATTTGATTTAATTGTTGTGTATCCTTGATATTAATTGTTTAACATAAAAGGAACACAAAGTCTCTTGAACTTGTCATAAGATAAGTCAAGAGCACTCTCTATCGAAGAGCATTGTTGCATCTTGCATTCTCATAATTGATTAGCTAAGTCTCTTGAATCTCACCATAAGGTGGATCAAGAGCACTCTTATCCAAAAACATTTAAAACCAAGAGCCTTAGACAACTCTTTGTTAGGGACTACCCCCCTTGGCTTTGTTAGCAGTTAGCCTAAATGGAGGAGCTAGGATCAGGTGACAGCATCTGGCTCTTCGCTTGCCCCCAAAGCCACACCTTTCCCACTTTTAGTGAGGAAACAACTTTCGAAAGATTTCTGTTGTTGGTGTGCATCTCGATGGACAACATCTTTGGCGCTGTTGCTGGGGACAAATCTTTTTGTTCCTGGACGACCTTAACTTAGTTTTTTCTTAGTTTTTTACCTTATCTTTCTTTTTGATAGATTTTTAGTCTAATCAACTCTCTGAAATTAGAATTGAATCCATCTGGCGAATCCACTGTCAATTAACTTACCAAGGTATTCAATAAGAAGAAACTCTGTAGGCCTCTTGATTTCATCCCTGAGCCTGAAAAGGTTTATAGGAGGAGATTAAATAGGTCAGCTTCTCGTCGGATCCTTGAGAATATTGGATCTGAGTCTATTTCGGACATCCATAGTCTTTTTGTAAAAAGTAATAAATGTTGATCTGACACAATGGGTGAATATTTCAGTCCCCTTGACACTTCTCAGATAGTAGGTCAACCACACGATCTATCAGGCAAGGCTATAGACAAACTGCCCATATTCACTGGCACTGATGCCATCACTGCAACTCATCATCTTAAAAGCTTCTCCATATGTATTGGCGCCTTTGTCAGTAATACTGCATATCAACACGATGATGTTTGCATGAAACTTCTTGCACTATCTTTGGACGGAGATGCTAGCGATTGGTTCATCAACCTACCTGATAACTCCTTTGCAAATTTTGCAACATTCAAAACTGATTTCACCAACAAGTTTGGAGAAAAGATCGAGCCACGTCATCAGCTAACTGCCTTAAACAATATCAAGAGAAGCGAAAATGAAACTATAGATAAGTTTAACAAGAAGTTAACAGACTTAATAAATAGTATGCATATAGACTTCAAGCCTACAACACAGTCCATTTCGGTTTATTACATTGAGGCACTAAGTGGTGAAATGCAGTATCAGCTTAGAGACAAAGAGCCTACCACTCTTTTGATAGCCCAGGAAATGGCTGTTAAAATTGAGAGAAACATGCAGGCATCTGGCAAGACCAACATCCCTGGCCATTCAAGGGCCTCAACTCCCATAAAGCAAACTGAACCTAAGGAAAAGGCTTCATTTTCCCTATAGGATATTCATGATAGAAAGATGTTAAATATGATAGAAAACATGGAAATGAAATATCTTTCTCAATTAAAGGAAATGCAGAATCGGGTCATAGCCATGGAAAGAGCTCGAACCCATCCCACTTAGAGAACATATCCTCAAACGACAAATTAGCAAAGGAATAGACCCAACCATGAACAAAGGCCTCCCAATCAATTAGAGGCTGCTAACATGGTTGAAAATTATACACCATTTTGTAGGGCATGTAGAGACTTTCATGAGGAATCTACTTGTTATTATGCATGCTATGTTCAAGAGCATGGTTTTCCAGAAGGTAGTAGCAGTGAGCAGATATCAAGCAAGCCTAAATATGTCAATATGGTAGGTGATATTCATGACATTCCCAAAGAGAGTTGCAACCAGATTTGGGCAGCCTATTACAGAAAGTATGACTTCTTCCTATCAGATCCCTGATAATCCCATTGAAGAAATTTATCAAAGTCCGAATTTTATTGAAGGCCCTCCTCATGCCACCATAACAAAAGACATTGATGATTGGGAGTTTTTTCAAGGCTATTTCAGTGATGATGAGCACATGTGTACTCATGATCCGCCTCTAGAAGAAACCATTACAAAATCCCATATTGAAATACATAATGAAGTTTGTAATGTGTACAATAATGATGGTTTGGAAGGTTTTCTTCCTTGTGGCCTTTTTTCTGAAGGGGAGGATTGTGAGCATGAAGAGGACAGACATAGCCTTGAGCATGATACAAATAACAAAGAATCCCTCGTGACTGACATAGATATTGATTATGATAAATTGACATTTATAGAGAGCCCCATCTATGCCATGACTAAAGAGTCACTTGATGACTTTATTGAAAAACCCATCTATGAGGTGTTCAGAGAAGGAGGCATGGAATTTGAGATCTTGGAACATTTGGACACGGAAGAAAAACATGATATTTGGTTATGTGATCGATCAGAGTTGTATGCTAGCATCAATAATAAAAACTTGAAGGAGAAGTATGACAAAGAGCCATATGAGGAACAAATGATGGAAGTTATGCCTCAACCATTTCCTTCATGCATTAATGTTCCTTCTAATTTAAGGCAGTTGGAGGATTTATCCTATGCAAGAGGTTATCATCAGAAAAGCCCATCGGGTCAATAGGGTGAAGCAGTTTACATACTTCATCATTCAAAAATTATTAAACCTATCCAGTCATGGATAGAAAAACCCTGCAGGAGGACTCACCAGTTGGGGAATCAACTCAAGAATATTTTTATGATCTCCCATCCAGCCCTCCCATCCAGAATATCCCAGCAAGTTTGCACTTTCTGATAAGCATGCCCTTGCTCTGGCTGGTAACCAGAGACAAGGTAAAAAATTATTATATATTGATAACATTGGATTTCTGATTATACTTAACATTTTCCTTTATGTTATGCTTAGAGTATGAAAAATAAAGCTCCTCAAACTGAGCATTTACTTTCTGCATTTTAATTCTTGTGCACTTAGCATTTATTTTCAAAATAAAATATAGTTTATGTTTCATTTGGCTCTTTCATAACACTTGTGCTACTGAAGGTTTTCTGGTGTTCTCATATCCTCTCCTTGCATGAATGCCAGATTGAGCACACGTCCCGCAGTTGGAGCCAAAGGTTACCAGCTATTTTGTACAATAGCTGAAATTCTTGTGGGCTGCCAGTTTCATGAACATGCTCAGTGTTCATCGTCAGTGTTCAGAAGTTCAGAAGTCATTTTCAGGGCAATTTTGCCCCATTTGTAATAACTGCATGTTCATACCCCCATGGGGAAAATGTAAAAAGTTGGTCTAAACAGGGTCCTTTTATAAAAGACTCGGCTATACTTAGGTGTAACCGTTAGGGAGATACTCTAGAATGTTTTTTCCTTAGGAATTATGCATTGTGCTTCAGTCGTATATAATTCCTGAGTTTTTCACTCATACCTCCAAAGCTGGAGTATTTACCATGGTGGTCAAACCTAAAAGTGGTTATTAGAGTCTTGTGTCTAGGATTTTTTCCGTGTTAGCCATATCGATTGAGTCATATGAACATGCACTAGGTCCCTGTTATCACATATATAGTAGTCGGGCTACCATACATTATTTTTCTGATTCCAATACACTATTCAGCCAGTTCCCTTACATTTGAGATGCTGAGATGAGCATCTATATTGGATCACTATCAGATTGTGGACAGCAGTGTATATTCCCCATGCCATGACTGAGTCTCAGGACACTCAGAGAGATGACCGATGTAGCCATTATACCATTGGTACAGAGAAGTCAGTAGTGCCCAGAGTTACAGCAGCAGTTTTAGACGACAGATGATGGTACAGGTTGATGAGCATTCAGGTATATGACTCAGCAGGTATATCATTGTGTTATGGTTATATTGCTTTTATACTTATTCTTATAGCATGTCTTAGCACTTAGTGTCATGATCTGGCGATCATATAGATATGTGGACCTGGTTGATCTTATTATATATATTACATTGTCCCTACTCAGACTTAGAAGTTCACTATTCATACTCATTGGTCTTACCCTCCTTAGGGAGAATAGAGGTGATCATTCCACCATACCTTGGCTTGCTAGTGTCAGCTCCATTATTCATTTTCTTCATCCCTCCATTGCCTACCTTTTAGTTGATCACCCTGACTTACTACTTGACTAGTGACATGGAGGATCTTTTCCCCACTATAGCCTCTGTATTGGATGAGCTTCCCTGTTTATTGTGTCTCGGCTCTGAGTTGGTGACAAAACTTGCCTATGGTGAGTTGGAGTTCCTTGTGAATTCCCCCTCGTCACTAAAGTTGTGTTGGCTAAACCTGAAACTTTTAGTGCTGCCATGAATACAAAGTCTAGAAAAATGAAATGCTATATCTTGTATGAAAAGCCCATTCATGCAATGTGTTTCTAAACACACATGAATGAAAGGCATGCCAAATGAAAATGGCCATGAAAATAAAATGTTATATCTTTTGGAAATGTAAATACCTAGGTAAACAAGCTGTCCATGACACACCTAGAAGTGCTCAGGTAAACAAGTGCCTTAAAAACACACCTGCAGCAGAAAGCCTAAACTAAATATAAATCTATGCAATGTGTTTATAAACACACATAGACCAAGGCTATGGAAACTTCAGGCCCAAAAAGCAATGGAACTTAAATGTTATATCAAAACAATTGCTGGCCTTATTTGTCTTATGGATTGTGCGCATCTGTTAAAGGTGAATAAACCCTCTTTGAACAACTCATCCATTTGTGAGACACCGCCATTCCCTGTGTTGTTGCTCATTCAGTATATACTATGGTGTGTTTTCCCTTTCCCTTGCCAAAGTGTCACAAAGTTAAGTCAGTCAAGTCATCCCTTAGCCTAGCCAATTATTTTAGCCTTCACCCTTCACTAGCAAATTGATCACAGCTATGAAGTGAGTATGATCTTGAAAGTTTGGTCTGAGTAATATTAATAATTAATGACATTATATATTTGGATTTAGATCGCCAGTAATGATTACTTTGTGTTATAATTGTTATTTGAATAAGTTGTAGAGCATGCATTAACCTTGGACACTTTGCAGCAGCTTCTGATTATGGTCTGAGTTATATTGGGTCATGTTGACTTGGTTAGGCCTAGTCTAACCATGGTCAACCATAGGACATGAAATGGTTGGACCTTATGATGATATGGATAGATGATATATGGTCTATGTACACATACATGATGATTCTATGCAGCAGCTACATGGTTATGATGATGATTCATGGTTTACAGCAGTACTTGATCATTTACAGATTATTATTATTTGCCCTGTTCCGGTATATTGGATATGTATATTGATCAGGCAGAGACTCATATGGTGTATGAGTACACATCTTGGATGGATTTGGACCTTCTGAGTCCAATGAAACAGTTTGTTTTCAGTTCCGGGCACTTACAGTGATGATTGAGCCTCAGTAGGCTATCCCAGTGCAGTTTTGGTCTGTCGGAGGCCCTGTCAAAGCGGATGTGATTTTTATCTGGTTGACCTAGGGCGTTGTGCTTGGAGGGGGTGGTACAGCCACTTGATTTTACCATATTACCCCCCTCCCGGACACACTAGTGCCCTCACCTTGATAGCGCAGGCACTCCAGGAGGCAGTTTGGGGCTGTTTCACGCTTCCCGAGGCATTTCAGGATTAGTAGAAATGGCTATTGAGGAAATCGATTTGGGCTACTGAGGCAATGTTATGGCATGGGATGATCAGTGATGATAGATCGGGGTCTTCCACACCTCCTCCAGCAGTTTCAGCTCCATCGGGGCCCGCATCCATCACTTATGGCACTTTCTGAGGATTTCTGAGGTCTTTTGAGGCCTACGATTTGACCATGGAGGCACGATTTGGTACATTGATGATTATTTTATGATTATTGTGCTATGGGGATTGACCAAGGAGGGATAAAATTACCCCTTGGACCCACCATAAGCCCCCTATTATATTTTGTCATCATGATTTGGTGGGATTCCCCTCTTCTAGGGCGATTTTGTCCACTCATATAATATTTTATTAGTGATCCATGTATTTTATTGTTGAGCTCATCTCAACCATTGATTAGACATTTGTATCTTTTAATCTTACCCACTCATTCAAAAAGTGGTTAGGATTTTGATGCCTCTCCTTCCTATTTAAAGGAGAGAGCTTCTCATTGTAAAGGGGACTTATGGCTCTGGATTATTGGAATAGAAAATTATTATTGCATCTATCTCCAGTGTTGTGGTGAATGTCTTTGGTGTTCGTTCGTTGGTTCTTCCTTTGCACTGATTTATTGGAGATCTTGTTTTGCCATATCTTTTGTACCACATTTTTGCATCTACAGGTGGAGGCCGATTTGCTTTGAGGAGGAAGTATTGGTAGGGGAAGACTCTCCGTACTTCTTCTTTGGATCTCTTCGTTGGTAACAGGGAGTATTATTGTCCCAGGACCTTCTATTCTATGTTATCATTGCATTTTACTTGTATTTCCTCCATACTTGACCTCTCTGATTGAAATCGATTTCCTTGGATTGACAGGTAGAGGAGGGCGCACTTGTGGGCTAGGGCATCAATTTGGCAAGCAAAATCAACAATCTCGTATTTGATCTCTGTGGGAATCTTCTTCAACATCAAGGCATCTCATTCACATAACTCAGGTATGATCTCAAGGTAATTTCTTTCCATGATCTATCCACTTGTCTAAAACATTTAAAACCCTAATTAATCAAAACCTCCATTTTTACATTTTTTCAGATCTACTAAGATCTAGTGGCTTCTTTGGTAAGATATTTAAAACCCACCTCTATAGTATCCACGACATCCCGGATCTATAGTTTGGTGAGGATTGGCCTCCATTTGACCCTCTTCCCAAGGCATTTAGCCTTCTCCAAGCAAGGGCGCACTTCCTAGTTTGGGTGGGTTGACCTAGATCTAGTACGTGGGTAGTTGAGATTCCACTTGATTCGTGATCTACACATCCAATAACCTACCCCCATATTGTAACTTTTCTGATTTCTACCTTGTGGGCCCTATTCCACATTTTAAGGGATTTAATCCCCATTTTGGACCACTTGGTAGCTTCAAACTCAGATCTAATAAGATCTAGCCGTCGGATTGCCGTGAAATTATAGATCCATACTCCTACTTGACTAACCTACCCGGATCTAAAGTTTGGATGTCATCGGACTTGTCTTGACCCCACTTACCCCACTTTTAGGCCTCCTTGGGTAAAGTCGCACCACCTTGGAGAAGTGAGTTGACTCACTTCTAGGACGTGGGTACTTGAGATTTTTAGGGATTTGGAACGGGAATAATTCAAAACCTAGGTCTAGTAGGTCACCTTGTCAAATCTTTCCTTGGGGATAGCATTCCTTGTTTTAAGGAATTGTGGTCCACTTAGGTCAAACCTAGATCTAGACCTATTCATCCATCAAGAATTTAATTGCCCACATGTCCCATGAAATAGGAGTCCTTGACCACAATTCAACCCTACTTTGACTCCATTATCCCAATTCCCAAGGCACTGGTTTCTCTCCAAGTCAATTCGATTTTCCTAGATTGTTGGATTAACTTGTGGTTTGACCTTTGTGTGGTGAACTAAACCCTTGATGCCATCATGTATCATGATCAAGCTTGTCACTTGTACTAGTTAGCCCCAATTCAACCCCTAAACTACCCTGCATTGGACACGGTTCCCAAGGCAATGGATTTTCTCACATTGAACTAGTACTTTAATCCTGGATCTCATTTCAAATATTATAAGTCACTCTCACATCAACAATGAACCAAAGCTATACTCTTTGAACCCCTCACTTGCCTTGTGACTTCATCCTAAGGTCTAGGATAAACCATACACCTTACTTCACTTAGAATTGACTTGATTTGGTGTCTTGGTTTTGATCTCTCCTGTCGGGAGTAGATCGGGTCTCCTCCTTTGTTGTCTGGGCTAGACAACATAAAGTGAAGGTTGCCTCGACTGGCGTGACAACCAATCTATTGGAGGTCGAGGTGATCGTGGTTGCACCTTTTGAGTTGCCCTTCCTTATTGCCATCCATGAGTGGATACATCCATAGGGGTAACTACAGCTTAGGTGATAACAGTCCCCTAGGAGTTTCGCTTGATTCTAAGAAGAAAAAAAATCCGTAATTTAGACCATTTTTTAATGGTTTAAATGGATTTTTTCAAAGTGTGATAAAAACCTCATATGGAGGCAGAATTTGGCGTGGGAAGACTCGTTTTAACGCTCAGAGCATCCTCTTTACCCTAACACCCTTATTCTTCAATTTCCAGGAGATTGCGTCACCTATGGGGGCAGTTTTCGCTAAAGATGAATCATTTTGGCATTTAATTGACAGAAAATGAAAAAATGCACCATGGATAAAAATTCAAAAATAAAAAAAGCGACTAAATAAACTATGGAAACGCATGGAATTGATTTTTATGATGGTGTATCACCCATTTTAAGAACAAAGCATTTGTTAGAAAAGTCAAAATTAAAAAATTGGATTAAATTAATAGCGTGGGTCTCTCCTCCTTCACATGAATGAGTGGTGGGCGGATTAGCTCACGGGTGATAGAGGTATTAAAGCACATGTTGTTATATTAAAACTTTGATATACGAATCCGTGAAAGAGATGACGTGAGCTAAGTATCAAAAGCGTGGGCCTTTCCCTCATGTCGATTTGGCTCACGAGTTTAATGGTGGGCGAGTATTACAAAGGTGGGCGTGGGTTCCAATGGGGAGAGGCTCCACCTCATCCCCACCAACTACCAATCATGCCTTTCTCTCCTTCAATCAAACACCAAACTCCTAGATGGTTGGTAAATGCGCCCTCATGGCCGTAGCTTCTCATGGAGTTCGAATTGGTTCATTAGCTCTCTATTTTTTGTATAAAGAGGGGAACTTGCTTCACCATTATGGTGGGATAAATTTGCAAAGAACCTCTGCTGGATTGTTGTAAAGTAGTTTTCCTTTGTGAAACATTGGAATAAAGATTGAGACTTTGGAGGTTCACTTGGTGCATGCATGGTTCATTGTTTTTAAATGAGGTAATATTGTTCATTTTTTATGCATGCTTATCTATTTGAGTATTGGATCTAGCTTAGAGGGCTTATTCAAGCACATAGGGCAAGTAATTGTTGTCTTCAGTTTACTTGTTGTTGTTTGGTATTTGAATGATATTGAAATAACATGTTTTAGTCAATTATCATACATGCTCTTTGATTTATTTTTATACTAACATCCTAGATCTAAGCTCTCTTGTTTAACTATGTGTTTAAGTTTCAGGATCTTCATCTTCTAGTAAGGGATCAGCTAAGTTGCATCTCCCCCTTCTTCAAGATCAAGGGTTCATACATTGGAGTAAGGGGTGAGCTAGTTTGCATCTCCCCCTTCTCCAAAACTTCAAGAAATTTGTGGCTTTGAATGCGCATTGGATTTTACAGGGCACTCAACAAGATTCAAGATCTAAAGAGACTTGCAAAAACTTCTTCCACCACCTAAAATCAAAATCAACTTCTTGGTTAGTTGTTCACTAAGTGCTTTCTTCTTCTAGCACTCTTGTTTGCTCTTTGATCCTCTCCTTGTATTGATTTCTCTTCTCAAACTTTTCATATTACTTCTTCAAGCTCTCTTCTTTCTCCATTGAATCTCTCTTTTTTGATCTCAACTTCTCTTCTTCTCCAAGCTCTTTTCATCTCTTCTTGTGCTCATATCCTCTCTTTCTTTTATGCTTGTTTCTCCTCTTTTTAACTCTGTTTTGGGCCATTCTTTTAGCTCATTTAGAGGTCTATTTTTTCTTTTTTTTGGGTCATTTTCAGCCTTTTAAAGGCCTGATTTTTTGGTAATTTTCAGCCTTTGTTAAGGTGTAAAATTTGTGTGCATTTTCAGCCTTTGTTAAGGTCTGATTTTTTGCACTTTTTTGTGCATTTCCAACCTTTGACAAGGTCTGATTTTTTGCACTTCTTTGAGTTTTTTAATCTCTGATTTTTGTTTTTTTTTTCCATCTTTTTAAAGGTTTGATTTTTCCCCATTTTTGGTCTATTTCCAGCTTGTTCTTTCTCCTCTATTTGGCCTCTCTTCTTTGCTTTTAATCTTCTCTTGTTTCTTGGTTTCCTACCTTTGTTTCCTACTTTCTCTTCTACCCTATTCTCTTCTTCCATTTTGTTGTTCTTTCTCCTTTGTTTGTTTGTTCTCTTCTTATTGCTTGTCTAGTGTTAGTCCTAGATTAGAGCCTTCTAGAGTTAAATTTTCTTTTATGTTTAGATTTCTAGAGTTAGTTTACATTCATTAATTAGATCTTAACTTAGCATTTTCATTTTCTTAGTTTGTTAAGCTTAGATCTTAGTTTATTTTTATTTTGTTACATTTTGCTGGTTAGATTTTAATCTCAGTTTCAATTTCATCATTCAAACTAGATCTTAGCTTAGATTTCAATCTTTAGTCTTAGATTCATTTGATTTGGTTTCTAGCCTTAACATTTAATAATTTGTTTGAGTTTTGGTGTGTGAAGAGCATTCAAAGATCCATACAAGAATATTTTATCCCAAAGGCTAGATCCAAGATCAGCAACAAGTGCATAAACCAATGACATCAAGCAAACATTCTTCTTCTTCTTCAAAAGATAGAGAAAACCAAAAAGATTGTAATTCATAATACAAGAGCAAGTGGGATTTAAGGCTCCCACACCCCACTTCCCTATTTGGGGAAGTTTGTAGTGTCTTGTGTCTTGTGTCTTTACTTATTCCATTATCATTTTGCAAAGTAGATTAGCTTTTCCATTTTACAAGTAGACTACTAATTGCTAGATTAGATCTTCTTGCATTCTAGAACAATAATTGCTCGATTAATCTTATCTCATTTTATTTGATTTAATTGTTGTGTATCCTTGATATTAATTGTTTAACATAAAAGGAACACAAAGTCTCTTGAACTTGTCATAAGATAAGTCAAGAGCACTCTCTATCGGACAGCATTGTTGCATCTTGCATTCTCATATTCGATTAGCTAAGTCTCTTGAATCTCACCATAAGGTGGATCAAGAGCACTCTCTGTCGGAGAGCTTTGTTTTTGTGCTCTAACAAAATATTCACAACTCACCATCTTCCCTAAAATTGGAATTTACTATTTTCCATACCGCGTATGCTCTACCCTTCCCTGGGAAGTTGGGATACACAGAAACGGTATTGGCTATTTAATTGTTCACATTTAATCCAATTTTAACCATAATAAAACTCACCACCCCATAACCAACGAACCGGTGTTGATCGTAAAATACTCGAAAGTGGGCAAATTCTTAGTGGGGGCATTGGGTAGCTATACCTTGTTTTCAGTGGCTGGTTAGTTATTGAACGCCTCGCTGGAAACTTGGGTAGTCGGACATGTGCTTGTAAGGAACCACTTAGAATATTCCTGGATAGATTTCCAGTATCTTTGTGTATTGCTTGGAAATTCCCCTCACCTTTAATAATCAAGATCATTCTAAAATACACAATAAAATTTACCAAGAGCATTGCAAAACGATCTCAGAAACATATCTTTGAGACTCGTATTTCAACATCCCCAACATACATTTGATTCCATTTTGGCACTGGTCTTGAAATTCATTTTGCATCACCTAATTTGGACCATTTGTCCTTTGTTTATCTGAGTGATTTATATCTTGTGGAAGCTTTAAATTCAGTCATCTTATATATTGTGTATCTTATCTTGTGTTTTGCAATAGAAACTTGGATTGCTTAAATTGCTATTGTGTTTATCTCATAAAAACTCCTAAACAACACTCATTCACACCATACATCCAAAAACATTTAAAACCAAGAGCCTTAGACAACTCTTTGTTAGGGACTACCCCCCTTGGCTTCGTTAGGAGTTAGCCTAAACGGAGCTAGGATCAGGTGACAACACCTGGCTCTTTGATTGCCCCCAAGGCCACACCTTTCCCACTTTTAGTGAGGAAACAACTTTCGAAAGATTTCTGCTGCTGGTGTGCATCTCGGCGGACAACAGGATTCCATATAGGCAATGATTCATTGACACATATGATTTATGATTTATGATTTATGTTTCACATTCATCTTTTTAAATGTCCTTGCTAATTTATTAATTTAAAATATAAATATACATACATAGCGATTTAAAATATACATAGAGTCCATGATGACCCCCACAACCACTAGGGCCTTCTAGCTCTAGAGCCAAAGTCATTACCAAAGTGGTTACCTTTTCCCGTAAAAGAGATAGAGGGAATCAATAGTTTATTTACTTGATTTCATTGTATATGAGATACATTGATTGTATTTTTTGGTGATTCATGATTCGAGGACTCAGGATTCAGGACACGATTCTTTTTTAATGTGTGATGTATCACTAGACGTCTTATACATCTTATATATCAGTTTTCTTTCCATATTCATGTGGCAAAGTGTTTATTTGATGTTCTTGTTGCTTTAGTGATTATAAAATTGAAAAAAAATGAATATTTTTGTATTTTTTAAGTTTGTCGATATATTGCCGATGTTTGCCGACATTTTCGCCGATAAATCTGATAAATTTTTTTTGGACCCTCGACGATATATTTGCCGGCACGATATTTGTAACACCAATAAATAAATAAATAAATATATATATATATATATATATTCCCTACTACGCAAGTAAATGAAAAGGACGTTATTAACTTTTCCATACACATGTTTGTCTAACTATTATCCTTAACCATACTATAATTATGACTACGTCATGGCAACGTTACATCTACGAACAGTATTAAGCAGAAAGGACATAGTGCTTTAATAGAGAATGTTGAACGAATTGTCATGGTACGACAAAACATATTTTGGGTTTAGTAATGCCATGGTAATATTTAAGAGGATTATTATGTATCTAGACCACAAAGATGGGTTAAATTGAGGGTTTCAATAAGATGGAATTAGATAAATATAGATGTTACACATATCATAATTATACATTTATAGGGGTTATAGAAAGTACTTTGCTTTTCTTAATGTAATCAAGTTTAAATAATTTTGTATCAATTGATAAATGTTTTCTTGGAAAAACATGAAAGATAGATGGCCTTCTTTGCTATAAAGTCTAAACAAATAAATAATATAAAGAGCATGTTGAACGAGTTGTCATGGTACAACAAAACAAATTTTTGGTTTGGTAATACCATGGCAATATTTAAGAGGATTATTATGTATCTATTACAAAGATGGGTCAAATTGAAGGTTTCGATAAGATAGAATTAGATATGGCGGAGTATTTAGTGGACCCCTATGAGGTTCACCATATCTAGACATCTCTAATGATTAGAAGTGGTGTTTGTGCTTCCTCTCTAGGAGACAATGTAGAGAAGCCCTTGGGGTCCCAGCATTTGTAGAAAATACTTTAGGAAAAGGTGGAAACTTTGGGTAACAAGGGGGTCTTGTCATTGTCTGTAGGTTTAGAAAATGACTTTATTGATCCCCTTTACTCCAGATCCCAATGGGCGATCCTTCATTCATTGAAAAGACAGGGGAACAAGTGGCAGAACAAAGAGGTGCCTTCAGTTTTAATCCCCACACTTCATATTTAGATTGTTGGCTCATATATTAATTCATCGAGCAATGGACTTCAGAGAGAGAGAGAGGTTCTAGAGGTTTTGGTAATACAAAGGGGTAAAAGTTTCTTTCTAGTTGTGTTGGTTTCAATGAGAAAAATCTATATCTCAAATTACTAAGTGGAGGAGCTCTTGCTAAGGAAAAGGAAAAGACCTCAGGCCCTATCCTAGAAAAGATAAGCAAGCTCATAGAGTGATTAGGTAGAGGAAACCACAAGTAAATATGGCCATGGGGGAGGAAATTCATTTGGATTAGTTGCAAGAGTTTTTTAGAAATTTTCTTTTGGGGAGATTTCACATTAGATATATTTGAAGCTCTGAGTTCTTCACCATTTGGACAAACACTAGGGATGTGTCTCATATGGGTAATTGTATAGTGTTGTAATCCCCCACCTAGCCATTAGCAATCATACTCCCCCATTTACCTTCACCTTTTAGCTCCTCTTGGACTTGGTCTTCTAGGACAAGTCAACATTATTTTCTTGGACTCTTCAGTCTTGTACTTCTTTTGCTTCCAGAGAGCTTGGCCTTTGATTTTTCTTTTAGAGGCCTTCTTCATTAGCAAACTTTATGCTTAATTCTATATTTGCTTTTGATATTCTTCGTCTAACTTGGTCTTTAGCTTTGACTTTGACTTTTTTCAAGTACAAGGAGTCTTCGACCAGGAGCTTTTTTACATGCCCTCATTTATTTTTTGGGAATAGGGGAGGAAGGACTTGTTGTTACACGATGTGCAAATGTCTATGTTGGCAAAGAATAACAACCGCCAGATCGGTGGAACCTTAAGACTCTACCCCAATGTTTCATGCTAGGCAAGGTCTCCTCTCTTTAGGTTTCCCAGGTTCACTGAAAGCCTACCTAGACTAACCATGGGATGTGTCTATTGATTTTTTCTATTTTCCAAATCTAATAATTATTTCCATCCTTATGATTTCAAACAATAATTTTCATCCCACAATTATCATAGAATAATTATACTTTGAAAATTTCAACTTTAAATTGCAGCAGAAACACAAGATCATAGAAGGAAAACCATGCACAACAAAGACAAATATTTTTACCTTGGGAAACCAAAACTTGAGAGAAAACCCAACAACTTTTCTTAAGAAGATATTTTCCAATAATAAGAGTACAACAACATGAACAACCCTAATCACAAGGGTATGTCAACATCACCAGTTACAGAGAGAGTGCGAACTTGATGGAGGAAAGATAGCGAACCTAAGAGAGAGATAAGAACACTTGAAAATGCTCCTTAAACCTTTGCTTTGACCTTCTAGTTGTTGTGCACCAGAGAAGAAGAAGAGCCAGATGACTTGGCTGAAATTAGCTAACATCAAATGAGTTGTTGGAGCACTTTATTTATACACTTCTATTCACTTCATTTTCACTTATGGGGCCGACTTGTACTCTTGTTGGGGCCGACTTGCTATGTTGACCACTTCAATGTTGATTCACATGTTGACCACTTATTTTTGCATTGTGATCTAATGTTGAATAGGCCCACTAAGAAGTTCCAAAATATTCTTAGAACTTCAATTCAACATTAGACTAGACTTATATATTCCACAAGGGGATGAAATCCCCTATCAAATAAACAAGTTAAATCTCTAATATAGAATAGATCATTCCCTCACAGAGTATGCAATGTGAGCTCGAGCCTTATTCACACTGAGGCAAATCACACATGACTAAGCAAGCCTGTGCAAGAACCTCAAGCATTATTAACGCCTAGTCAAATCACATGGCTAAGCAAGGCTATGCCAGGGCCATTCACCACTAACCAAATCACATGGCCATTTCTCATGAGTGAATGTATCAGTCTCCTTGGTCAAATCACATGACCAATCTGGTAGAATGTCTATCCGATGCTGCACCCTGGAGAAATATCAACACTCCCTCTCAGCGAAGGAGACATTCTGCATCATGCCAAGCTTGCTTGGCGAGAATGTCCATAATCTATTAAGTCTCTCACTCCTAGCCAAATCGGCATGGCTATCTGGATAAAGATTGCACCTAGGCCATTCACCACTAGCCATATGAATCGGGCTTCGAGGGTGAATGTCTACTCGATGCTACTCATCTGTAGATACATCAACACTCCCTCTCATTGAGGGAGGGGTTCTCCATCACATCAAGCTTGTCTCTGAAGTATACAAACTTATCCTTAGGAAAAGGCTTGGTGAGAATGTCTACTATCTGCTCATCTGTGGACATGTACTAGAGCTTCATTGCTCCCTTCTGCACCATACCTTGAATGAAGTGATATTTGATCTCAATATGCTTCGACCTGTCATGAAATATTGGATTTTCTGAAATCTTAACACAACTTTGATTATCACAATGTGTTAAGGTCGTCTCTTGCTCCTAATCGAATAGTCCTACAAGAAGCTTCCAAAGTGACACTGCTTCACGAATTGCAACACTGGATGCATAATACTCTGCTTCTACTGTGCTGAGTGCGATAGAAGTCTGCTTCCTACTAAACCAAGATATCATGGTTGATCCCAAGCTGAAGCAACACCCTAGGGTGCTATTTTTGTCCACTGCACTCCCCACCCAGTCAGGATCTGCATAACCCTACAACCTCACTTCACCGCCTGAGACATATCTTAGACCATATCCAACTGTACCCCGCAAGTACCTCAACATATGCTTTGTTGCAACCTAATGTCAACATGTCTCGGTTCAACCATGAACTAGCTCAAGGTGTTCACTTCAAAGCAAATATCTGGCTTGGTGTTAACCAGGTACATCAAGGACCTAATTCGCTACATGTACATCGTGGGATCCACCAAATATGAATCTGAAGCAAAATCACTCAGCTTCTTTAGATTTTCCTCCATAGGTGTAGCCATGGATTTGTAGTCTATCATATCGAATCTCTTCAGGATATCAACCGTGTACTTCCCTTGACTGAGGAATATCTCATCCGGTCTCTGCCACACCTTTAATCCCAATAAGTAATGCATCAGGTCAAGATCCTTCATCTTGAACTCAGAGGCCAACTCCCTCTTGCACTCATCTATGAGCCTCTCTTCCCTCATAAGGAACATATCATCAACATACAACAACAAGATCAAAGGATCACCATCAACAACCTTGTAGTAAAGGTTGGGATCTGCATCACTCTTGGTGAAGCCCAAGCTCATCAAGTATCTATCAATTCAGGCATACCAAGCCCTGGGTGCATGGTTGAGTCCATACAAAGTATTTTTCAATTTGCAAACATGGGACTCCTTCCCATGTATCACAAAGCCCTGAGGTTTCTCTATGTACACCTCTTCCTCAATAACACCATTGAGGAATGCTGTCTTTACATCTATCTAAAATAGCCTCCAATCTCCATCCCATTATGGAAGCAAGATAAATAATAGTTTTAATGGAAGTGTACTTGGTGACAAGAGCAAAAGTCTCCTAATAGTCCACTCCCTCCTTCTGGGAGAATCCTCTCGCCACAAACCTTGCTTTGTGCTTCTCGATGCTACCATCTGCTATGCAATGTCCCCATTTTGGTAGCACTATGGTTCACCACTATGCCCATTAGATTCCAATGGGCTGAGTGGGAATTAAATTAGCCTATAGTTATTGTGTTAAATTAAATTAAATATTAGAAAGGTGATGTAGGTCCATAAATTTTAATATTTAAGTGTTAATTATTTGTTTCAAGAGTTGGAAATATCTAGGTGGCCCAAGAAGGCGCATAAGACGTTAGGTGGACCCCTATGAGTTGTCTTCCACAAATGAATCTAGAAGAAAAGCAGTGAAAAGCAAGAAAGCAACTGGAAAGCATGAAAGTAGTAAAAAAGCAGGAAAGCATTGAAAATCAGGAAAGCACTGAAAAGTAGGACAGTAACAGAAAGTCAAGGAAAAGTAGAAGTTTCCATATTTTTGCTAAAAGTAGGAAAGACGACCTAAAGCAAAAAAGACAAGAAAGCAAGGAAAGAATTTCATAAAGTTGCAAGTCCTAATTTTAGCCAATGAGGGCGCAATGGATGAGGCAAGTGATCCATATGCAACGTAACTTATCAAAGAAGCCACCAAAAGCTTGTAAAAGGAGTATGAGAGCCTCCACGGAAAATCTTTGGACATTATATTGAAGAGCTCTGCGATTTTCTTAACTTGGGAGATGTGCCCCTTGTCACCAGTTGGGAAATGTGCCCCTTGTGTCCATTGTAGCTAGTTGAGAAATCAGCTAGTGAGTGAGGAGTTTGACACCCTGTCCATCTCATTGAGGATTATTTTGCAGGAATTCCATGCCATTCCCATTTCCTTTCCATTTCAGATAATATTGTTCATGTTCTATGTAACGCCCAGTTTCCAATTGCAGGTGTTTTCAACAGTATAATTTTTTAGTGATTGACGGATGTTGCATTTCTCTTTATGAGCCAAGGATTTTGTACTTGATGGTCTACAAATGTAATATGCATACCTGCAAAGAGGAATCAATAAAATATTATGCTCCTATCTCTGCAATTGTCTCTCTTCTTCTATGTCCGTCTTTCCTATGCATAGTTACAATGGCAATTGTGACTAGTCTTCACTGTTAATGCAATAATCTAACTTATGTTCAACCAAATAACAAGTTGTAAGTTGTTGCAGGTAGGTAAAGCTTAGGTGAACCCATCCCAAACATTGTTTCAGGAATTCCTGACCTTCCAGTGTCATTTGGAACCATTGGAAATAAACTAGTTGAACAGTGATGATTTCCAATCTTCCTCCAAATCTTCCCAAATTGTAGAATAACCTCCAAAACTCTGAACCCAATGACTCCTACAGCGGGTTGGGACTTAGTTGCATACCAGCTATATCTAGAGTGCACCAGAAGCCATTGGGTTTCCACATAAATCATGGGGCTATTGCCTTGAAACCTTTGGTTTAGCCAAAGGAGTCTTCCCATGTGTGATTGACCCATAAAATGTGCCTCTGTTGAAGTAGGTGCATGTTTAGATTTCAAGGGAATCTCTCGGGGTGTGTTAGGACCTGTTATCACATATATAGTAGCCGAGCTACCATACATTATTTTTCTGATTCCAATACACTATTCAACCATTTCCCTTGCATTGAGATGCTGAGATGAGCATTTACTATGAATCACTATCAGATTATGGACAATTGTTTTATTCCCCATGCCATGATTGAGTTTCAGAACACTCAGAGAGATAACCGATGTAGCCATTTAGCCATTTCTACAGCGCAGTCAGTAGTGCCCAGAGTTACAACAGCAGCTTCAAAGGACAGATGATGGTTCAGATAATGAACATTCAGGTATATGACTCAGCAAGTATATTATGGTGTTGTGGTTATATTGCTTTTATTTCCATTCTCTTAGCATGTCTTAGCATTTGGTATCATGATCTGGCGATCATATAGATATGTGGACCTAGTTGTACTATATATATATCATATTTGTCCCTACTCAGACTTAGAAGTTCTTGGCCTATACTCATTGGTTTTACCCTCCCTAGGGAGAATAGAGGTGATCATTCCCACCATACTTCGGCTTACTAGTGTTGGTCTCATTATTCACTTTCTTCATTCATCCATGACTTACCCAGTTTGTTCATTACCTTGACTTACTACTTGACTAGTGGCATGGAGGACCTTTCCACACTATAGCCTCTGTATTGGATGAGCTTCCTTGTTTATTATGTCTCGGCTCTGAGTTGGTGACAAAATTTACCTTTGGTGAGTTAGATTTCCTTGTGAAGTCCCCCTAGTCACTAAAGATGTTGATGGCTAAACCTGAAACTTTTAGTGCTGCCATGAATACAAAGTATGAAAATAAAATGTTGTATCTTGTATGAAAAGCCCATTCATGCAATGTGTTTCTCAACACACATGAATGAAAGGCAAGCCAAATGAAAATGACTATGAAATATCAAATGTTATATCTATTGTGAAATGTAAATACCTAGAAGTGCTCAGGTAAAAAAGTGCCTTAAAAACACACATGTAGCAAGAAGCCTTATGAAATGTAAATCTACGCAATGTGTTTATTAACACACATAGATCAAAGGCTATGGAAACTTTAGGCCCAAAAATCAATGGAACTTAAACTCTATATCAAAAAGATTGCTGGCCTCATTTGTATTATGGATTGTGCGCATCTGTCAAGGTGAGTAAACACTCTTTGAACAACTTACCCATTTGTGAGACATTGCCATTCCTTGTGCTGTTGCTCATTCAGTATATGTTATGGTGTGTATCCCCTTTCCATTTCCAAAGTGTCACAGTGTTAAGTCAGTAAGTCATTCCCTCTAGCTTAGCCTTTGCAGTACAAAGCCTTCAACCTTCACTAGCAAATTGATCACAACTATGAAGTAAGTATGGTCTTGAAAGTCGGGTCTGAGTAATAATAATAATTAATGACCTATTATATTTGGATTTAGATCGCCAATAATGATTACTTCTTGTTATAATTGCTATTTGAATGGATTGTAAAGCATGTTTTAACTTTTGACACCTTGCAGCAGCTTGATGATAGTTTGAGTTATATTTTGGTCCTATTGACTTGGTCAAACCCAGTTTGACCAAAAGTCAACCACAGGACATGAGGTGGTTGACCTCAGGTGTTACAGATAGATGATATATGGTCTGGTACAGGTCACCGTGGTGGGCTTATGCAATGGTTTCAGGCTTATGATGATGATTTGTGCTTTTCAACACTTTTACAGATTATTATTATTTGGTCTGCCGGATATGATGAGCATTTATTTTGGACCATGCAGAGGACTATATGGTGTATGAGTACACACCTTAGATATATTTGGACCTTCTGGGTCCAATGAGAGAGTCTGTTTTTAGTTCCGGGAAGTTACAGTGATTTTTAGCCTCAATTGGCTATCTTAGTGCAGTTTTGGCCTGTCAGAGGCCCTGTCAGAGTAGAGCAGAGATTTGATTGGTTCACCTAGAGCGCTGTTGATGGAGGGGGTGGTCCAGCCACTTATTATTACCATATTACCCCCCTCCCAAACAGCCTGGTGGTCTTACGTTTTGGAGCCAGACACTCCAGGGGGCAGTTTGGGCAGTTTCACACTTCCCAAGGCAGTCCAAAAATGGTGAAAATGGCTACTGAGGAATTCGATTTGGGCTACTGAGGAAAGGTTATGGCATGGGATGATTTGTGATGATGAGTAGGATGTCCTCCACACCTTCTCCAGCAGTTTCCTAGAGGCACGATTATTTTTGGATATTGTGCCATGGAGATTGACCAAGGGTGTTAGAAATTACCCCTTGGACCCACCATGAGCTAGATCTTATATTTTATCATTTTGATTTGGTGGGATCCCCTCCTAGGGCGAGTTTGTCCACATATTGTTATATTTTATTATTGATCCATATATTGTATTGTTGAGCTCATCTCAACCATTGATTAGATCTTTTGATCTTTTAATCTTAGCCACTCATTCAAAAAGTGGTTAGGATTGTGGCCTCTCTCCATCCTATTTAAAAGAGAGAGCTTCTCATTGTAAATGGGACTTTTGGCTCTGGATTATTGGAATAGAAATTATTATTGCATCTATCTGTTGTGTTGTGGTGAATGTTTTAGCTGAATTTCTCGTGAGCCGCCAGTCTCATGAACATGATTCATGTTCATCATCAGTGTTCAGAAGTTCAGAAATCATTTTCAGGGCAGTTTTTGCCCTGTTTGTAATAACTACACGTTCATACCCTCACGGGAAAAATGTAAAAAGTTGGTCTAAACGGGATCCTTTTATAAAAGACTCGGCTATCCGTAGGTTTAGCCATTTGGGGGATACTCTAGAGTGTTATTTTTCCTTAGGAATTATGCGCTACTCATCAGTGGCGTATAATCCCTGAGTTTTTCACTCAAACCTCCAAAGCTGGAGTGTTCTCCATGATGGTCAAAACCTAAGGTGGTTATTAGAGTCTTGTGTTTAGGATTTTCTATGTGTTGGCCATCTCGATTGAGTCGTATAAACATGCACTAGTTCCCCTAGAAGTTTCGTTCCATTCCGAAAAAATAATTTTTTCCATAAATTAGACCATTTTTTAATGATTTAATTAAAATTTTTCAAATAGTGATAAAAACCTCATCTGGAGGCGGAATTGGGCGTGGGGAGGCTCGTTTTGACGCTCAGAGCGTCCTCTTTACCATAGCGCCCTCATTCTTCAGTTTCTGGGCAGTTGTGTCACTCCTGGAGTAGTTTTGGCTAATAATGCATCATTTTGGCACCTAATTGCTAAAAATGGTGAAAGTGCATTAAGTGACAAAAATAAAAAAAGACAAAAATATGATTTTTTAACTTGGGAAAAGGTTGAATGTGGTCTCCATAGGATGTACGTCTATGTTAAAAAAGGAAGCACATGCTAAAATATCTAAACTTTGGATATATGAATTGATTTCATGATGACGTGAGCATGCTTAACGTGGGTCCTCTTCACATGGATTGGCTCACATATTCGCATGAGGTATATAATGTGGTGGCTCCCTTTTAATATTTAAGCACATGCCAATTCATAACTTTGGATAAGCAAATCGAATCACTAGAGAAGGGATGACGTGAGCATGGGTTTGGCCGTACGGCTAAGCTCTCACGATTGGGTGATGTGTCATTTGATGAATGGATTGGTGTGGTTGCAATTAATGCCTATGGTAGCACCTTCCTTGATTTGTGCAATCACAAAGCATTGGCTCCTTCTAAAATCGAGTTAGCATGAGTTACAAGCTCTCACGCCCTCCTCATGAGCTCACGTCAACCTTATGTGGAGTTTAGCTATTTGATGGGTGGAGTTTCCAAGAAAGGGATGGGGACGCCTTGCCAAGGTGGAGGCCACCTCCCCATCCACATCATCTTCAAAGTCGAGTTGTGTGATTGTGTCCAACTCCAAGCCACTTTTTGGTGGGATTTGCTTGGAATTTCGATTTTTGTCAAGTGTTTTTGGCTCTCTTCAAGCCAAATTCGAATTAAGGTTTTAAGCTTCTAGTTTTGTATAAAGAGGATGCCTTTTGGCACTCTTAGCATGGATTTTTGGTGCAACATTACTCTGCCCATTTTGTAACACCACAAGAAACCATAAAAAGATTCAGCTCCACAAAAAATCACTTGATCCCTGCAACAAATTAAGTAAAGAAAGACCTTGTTCTACATAGTAAAAACATGTTACAACAATCTATAAAAGATCTGAAAAATTCTTAGTTTGCAAGCTCACACAATCAAAGCAAAGCATAGCATGCTACATCAATTACAAGAAAAAATGCTCTGTTCTCAAACTGAGCTCTTCAATTCTTTTTTTTCTTATTCCAAAACCAGAATTACACACATGTATATATAGGTACACAAAAAACGATTTGCATCTTGGCTTTACTCTTCAGAGATCATAAGAGACAAATTTTAATTAAATTTTCAATGCCGGTGATCCACGTCTTGGAAATTTCAATGATCATAACTGAGGCGGTATCGACCCTTTAGAAATCCAACAAATGAACGCAATGGACAGTGGTGATTCTTCAAATTTGATGGAGTCAAATTCTGATGGTGGTGCTCCTTTGCTTATGCAAAACTTAGGCAGTGGTTCCTCTTCATAAATCCAATGGATTAATGCAAACAGTGGCGGCTCTTCAATATTCTGGCGGTTGATCTATTGGTAGTGAAATAATTACTAATTTCCAACATGCCTATGGAGTGAAGAATGTAGATGTAAAAGAAGTTTAAATAAAGAGGAATGATACATAATAGGCATTTCTCACAATAACACAAAGATAATTTGAAGGGAAACAATCCACATCCAATTACTTGTAAAAAAAGGACAACATCACTTGGATATTAGCACTTCATAACAAGTTTGATACAAGCAATTTCCAACATTAATCTTCAACAAATTACATCCCAAAACATTATACATCACAAGAGAAATCCTTATCTTCCATTGCCTTCAAGATGTCCAATTAAGCTCCAAAAGGGAAACTCCCCAAATCCAACCATCCTCGAAATTGGAGAGAGAATATCCTTATAAAGATTTGAGCTCAATCTCCATTACAACAAAATAATGATTAGTGGAATCTAGATCCACTATATTCTCCAAGAAAAATACTAGAATAAAACATTAATGAGGCTCTCCAAGGAAAAATGTCCTCTTCGACTATAAAACAATGCAACAATGATGAGGGGAATGCCACAAATCAACATCATAAGCAAGCATAGTCCTACTGCAACTTGCGTGGGAAAGGTCTTAAATATGAAATAATCCTCATGGTATATGAGGGGTAATAGTTCCTAACCTAGAGAGGTTTATCCTTGCGAACTGGATTTCCATTTAATGAACATTGCTTATGGTGGTCTCCCCTAGATACCCACAATGGGAAGTTGTTGTTCAAGTCTACTTGGTTTTTGGCCATGCATCTCTTCAAAAAGGTAATTCAAACAAACAAAGACTTAGTTGACAACAAAACAAGGGACTAGATCTCATTGTTGGAGTTCAAATTCAAGTTCACACTATCCAATCGGTATAAGATTATCCTAGAATGTGTACAAATCCTAATCCCAAATAATCTTTTACCTAAATTGGACCTTTGAGCACATCAAGCTTGGTGGGGAGACTAGAAATGGATAGACGCTACAATGTTTACGTCAAATATAAGCATGCTTTAGGCTACAAGTGCTTTGTTTCGAGCCAAGAATAGAAAAACATTTCACATGTTAAGTCCAAGCAAATAATTTGACTATTCCACAAAGACTCTAGAATCCAACCTTGAGATCAAAAAGGGATTTCTTTGCGTGGTTTCTAATTTTGGGGTTTTTGCCTATGGAAAAAATATTTTCATGCTTGGGGGCACAAAACTTGCATTGCTCCCAATTTAGGCAAGCCAAGACCTTGAAACACCTATTCTAGTTTTTTCTCCTCACCAACTTTGTGTAGGCCTAGGCAGAGTCTTTATGTCAACGATATTTCCCTACGTCCATTTCAAGAAACATTGCCTTGTTAGACAACCATCTCCCTCGCTTTATGGGGTTTTATTCTTCCTAGATACTTGTTCATGTTGAAATTCTTTACTTTTTGTGGAATGTTAGGATATTTAGACATTAGGAGTTATTTATGGTCAACTTGGTCTAATGTAATATTAGATTAAAGTGTGTTTCATTAGTGTGATTTTGTAATTCACTAACTCAATGATCACGATCATGTGCTACACATGAGTGATTTGACGGCTCCAACACCTCCTCAGTATTAATGACACTTGACTTGTGGCTTAACACCTGATTGGTCCATGATCTCTATTTAAAGAGCATGAAGGATCATTTGTCAATGATCGATTGTGAGAGATGTTTGAATGTATTTTATTCTTTATTGGATTAATATATTGCCTCAAGTGGCCATGTTGGTTGGGGCTATGGATTGTGTCCCTCTTTGAGGGTTTTAACCACGTATACATTGGTGTATTGGCCTTTGATATGTGTGAGTGTTATTTTTAAGGTGTTCAACTTGTGTGAACTTACCCTGGTTTTCTAACATGGAAGACACATAATAAATTATTGTTTAATGTTAATGAACCTTGAAGAACAATCTGGTGGTATGACACATTAACATGTGTGAGCTTGCCCTTGTTGATCACATAACAAGTACAGAACATTCGAGTGGAGATAAGTCATTTATGGTAACTTTTGGACTCTTGGGGTGGGCCCAACAACAATATGAGCAAGAATACACCTAGCCCTTCTCAACCCAACCGGTGTAGTCTCATTGAGCTCACAACATCCCTTGTTATTAGGAAGGATGGCAAATTCAAAAGAGATGGGAGCATCATCAAAGTTGGTCCATGCCCCAAGAACACTAGATTGGAAAATTTTCGACATTGTTATTAACCATTTTAAATCAGCCTAAGCCTCTCAAGCTTGCAAATGATGGTTGGGAGAATCCTTTCAATTAGGATACCTTGATGATTGGTTAAGGATTGACCTTCGATGATTATGATGAGCCCTCACCAACTATTGGATTTCTTATTTCATAGCTAGTTTTTGTCACTTGCTTAGATCTTTAGCTATTTATTTTTATTTTTGTAGATTACTGTTAGGCGCTGTTTTTGCACTCCCACAATGTACTTGCAATGGATTGTACATTTGGGTCCGCCTTACCTATGATTGTTGTCATTTATTGTACATTAATAAATTATGTTATGATATAGTGTGCATACTCTAGCATTATTCCTTATGTTCCCTTGAACTTTTCTTTATATTATTTTAGCATTACAATTTTGCAGCTCTATGTACTGGGGTGTTTTGGAATAATCCAACTCACATTTTTGAGCTTTGATAGTGTTTGTGGAGGTTGCATGGACAACTCTTTTTTTGTATTAAAACATTGTATATATTGTTATATTAATAGTAAAAAAAATCATTAATGTCAAAATATATATATCATAAAGATGGAAACAACCCTTGATGTATTCAATGTGCTTGGATAACGACACACAATGCCTTATTATAATTTTTTATGTGGCTCCTATTGTGCCCCACTTTGTGGGTTACCCCTACAAACCTATTTATGCAAAATTTCCAAAGGTCTGTAGTCCATCTTTGTTGCTCCTAGGCTCCCCATATGATATGAATGTGGTTGTACATGATGGATGATCAAAGGAGGATATGTTGATTTTCTATATGCCATGCCATGATGATAATGATGATGTGTATTTTATAAAATTTGAGCAAGTATACCTTGTGATTGTCTGATGGGTATAGCTAGTAGTATCAACCCTTAGGTTGACGAGGGTAAAAGATGTATGGTTTGTTCATTAGCCAAGTCACCAATATAACTCTTGGTATTTTGAAGAGCTTTTACCTCCTCCTTCAGGTTCACCTTTGTCTTCACCCATCATCCATATTGCTCCATAATTGATCTAACTCCTCTAGTCAAAGTTGATAGAAGGATTCTAGACCTGTTATCACATTTATAGTAGCCGGGCTACCATACATTTTTTTTCTGATGCCAGTACACTATTCAGCCAGTTCCCCTACATTTGAGATGCTGAGATGAGCATCTATATTGGATCACTATCATATTGTGGACAGCAGTTATATTCCCCATGCCATTACTGAGTCTCAGGACACTCAGAGAGATGACCGATATAGTCATTATGCCATTAGTACAGAGCAGTCAGTAGTGGTCAGAGTTGCAGCAGCAGTTTCAGAGGACAGAGGATGGTACAGATGGATGAGCATTCAGGTATATGACTCAGCAGGTATATTATGGTGTTATGGTTAGATTGCTTTTATACTTATTCTTATAGCATGTCTTAGCACTTAGTGTCATGATCTGGCGATCATATAGATATATGGACCTGGTTGATCTATTATATATATTATACTGTCCCTACTCAGACGTAGAAGTTCACTATTCATACTCATTGGTACATACCCTCCTTAGGGAGAATAGAGGTGATCATTACACCATACTTTGGCTTGCTAGTGTTGGCTCCATCATTTCATTGTCTTCATCCATCCATGGCCTACCTTTTAGATTATCACCCTGACTTACTACTTGACTAGTGGCATGGAGGACTTTTCCCCACTGTAGCCTCTGTATTGGATGAGCCTCCCTGTTTATTGTGTCTCGGCTCTGAGTTGGTGACAAAACTTACCTATGGTGAGTTGGAGTTCCTAGTGAATTCCCCCTAGTCACTAAAGTTGTGTTGGCTAAACCTGAAACTTTTAGTGCTGCCATCAATACAAAATCTGGAAAATGAAATGCTATATCTTGTATGAAAAGCCCATTCATGCAATGTGTTTCTAAACACACATGAATGAGAGGCATGCCAAATGAAAATGGCTATGAAAATAAAATGTTATATCTTGTGGAAAATAAATACCTAGGTAAACAAGCTGTCCATGACACACCTAGAAGTGCTCAGGTAAACAAATGCCTTAAAAACACACCTGCAGCAGGAAGCCTAAAAGAAAAAATGTAAATCTATGCAATGTGTTTGTAAACACACATAGATCAAGGCTATGGAAACTTCAGGCCCAAAAATCAATGGAACTTAAATGCTATATCTAAACAATTGCTGGCCTTATTTGTATTATGGATTGTGCGCATCTGTGAAGGTGAATAAACCCTCTTTAAACAACTCATCCATTTGTGAGACACCGCCATTCCCTGTGTTATTGCTCATTCAGTATATACTATGGTGTATTCCCTTTCCCTTGCCAAAGTGTCACAAAGTCAAGACAGTTAAGTCATCCCTTAACCTAGCCAAGTTAATTTAGCCTTCACCCTTCACTAGCAAATTGATCACAACTATGAAGTGAGTATGATCCTGAAAGTCTAGTCTGAGTAATAATAATAATTAACGACACTATATATTTGGATTTAGATCGCCAGTCATGATTACTCTGTGTTATAATTGCTATTTGAATAAATTGTAAAGCATGTATTAACCTTGATACTTTTCAGCAGCCTTGGATGATGGACTGAGTTATATTTGGTCTTGGTTGGACCTAGTTTGACCATGGAGGACCATGGGACATGAGATGTTAGACCTTATGATGATATGGATAGATGATATATGGTCTATGTACACATACAGGATGATTCTATGCAGTAGCTACAGGGTTATGATGATGATTCTGGAGTTACAGCAGTGTTTGTATATGTACAGCGCATTATTATTGGCCCTGTTCCGGTATATTGGATATTTATTTTGATCATGCAGAGACTCATATGGTGTATGAGTACACATCTTGGATAGATTTGGACCTTCTAGGTCCAATGGGACAGTTTGTTTTCAGTTCCGGGCACTTACAGTGATGATTGAGCCTCAGTAGGCTGTCCTAGTGCAGTTTTGGTCTGTTGGAGGCCCTGTCGGAGCAGAGATGACTTTTATCCAGTTGACCTAGGGCGCTGATGATGGAGGGGGTGGTCCAGCCACTTGTTTTTACCATATTACCCCCCTTCCGGACACATTGGTGCCCTCACCTTGACAGCGCCAGCACTCCAGGAGACTGTTTGGGGCAGTTCCACGCTTCCCGAGGCATTTCAGGATTGGTAGAAATGGCTATTGAGGAAATCGATTTGGGCTACTGAGGCAAAGTTATGGCATGGGATGATCAGTGATGATAGATCGGGACCTTCCACACCTTCTCCAGCAGTTTCAGCTTCATCGGGGCCCGCATCCATCATTTATGGCACTTTCTGTGGATTTTTGAGGTCTTTTGAGGACCACGACTTCACTATGGAGGCACGATTTGGTACATTCATGATTATTTATTGGTTATTGTGCTATGGGGATTGACCAAGGAGGGATAAAATTACCCCTTGGACCCACCATAAGCCTCTTATGATATTTCATCATCATGATTTGGTGGGATTCCCCTCTTCTAGGGCGATTTTGTCCACTTATATTATATTTTATGTATGATCCATGTATTATATTGTTGAGATCATCTCAACCATTGATTAGACATTTGTATCTTCTAATCTTAGCCACTCATTCAAAAAGTGGTTAGGGTTTTGGTGCCTCTCCTTCCTATTTAAAGGAGAGAGCCTCTCATTGTAAGGGGTCTTTGGCTCTTGGATTATTGGTATAGAAAAATATTCTTGTGGAAATTCTTGTGGTCTCCTTTGCATCTGGTGTTCTTAGATGGTGATTGGAAAGTCTATTGCAACCTAGCATTTGGAAATTGTGGCAAGATCTATCTTTTGGAAATCATTGTTTGTCTACAGGAGGGCGACTTCAACAAGGGCGATTTTGCAAGGCTTCTTCAAATCGACTTTCTTGGCATTCGCTTGTATCAGGGGGTTATCATTAGCATCATTGTGATCTATGCTATCTTTCTGTTACTTCTTTTGTGGCATTAGTCTTATCTCTTGATGCATCAAATCTGATATTGTTGACGTTTGTTGTGCAGGAGAGAGGGCGCATTGGCTTCTTGGACTAAATCGACTTGCATAGAAACTACCTCAAAGCTTCTCAAATTGATCGGGTTTGCATAGATCATCATCATCAAGGCATCTACAAGGTTACCCAGGTAAGATCCACAGGTTTGTTTCTCTTTCCTTTATCCAATCCATTGACATAGCTCATAAATTGTTGAAAACCTAAATATCTTAAAACCTCCATTTTACTTTTTCTCAGATCTACTTAGATCTAGTGGGTTGTTGGGCATAATACTGAAAACCCACCTCTATAGCATCCAAGGCATCCCGAATCTATAGTTTGGTGAGGATTGGCTTCCATTTGATCCCCTTCCCAGGCCAACTTAGCCTCTCCCAAGCAAGGCGCACTTCACTAGTTGAGCAAGTTGACCTAGATCTAGGTGGTGGGTGTTTGAGATTCCACTTGATTTGATATCTACACATCAAATAACATACACCCAGGTTGTCACTTTTCTGAAATTCACCTTGTGGGCCCTATTCCACATTTCAAGGGATTTAAACCCCACTTTGGACCACTTGGAACACTTAAACTCAGATCTAGTAAGATCTAGCCATCAGATTACCGTGAAACTATAGATCCATACCCCTACTTGACTGATCTACCCGGATCTAAAATTTGGGTGCCATCCGACTTGTCTTGACCCACCTAAACCCCACTTTCAGCCTCCTTGGGTAAAGTCGCACCACCTTGGAGAAGTGAGTTCACTCACTTCTAGGAACTGGGTACTTGAGATTATTGCAGATCTGAAACCGGAATAATTCAAAACCTAGGTCTAGACTATCACTTTGTCAAATCTTGCCTTGGGGCTAGCATTCCTTGTTTTAAGGGATTGTGGTCCACTTGGGTCAAACCTAGATCTAGACAGATTCAACCATCAAGACCTCTATTGCCCACTTGTCTCATGTTGTAGGAGTCCTAAACCATAAGTCAACCCCACTTTGACTCCACTTCCCAATTCCCAAGGCACTGGTTTCTCTCCAAGATAATTCAACTTTCCTAGATTGTTGGATTGACTTGTGGTTTGACCTATGCATGGTAAACTATACCTTTGAAGACATCATGAACCATGGTCAATCTTGTCTCATGTACTAGTTAGCCCCAATTTGACCCCTAATCAACCCTGCATTGGACACAGTTCCCAAGGCAGTGGGTTTTCCAACATTGAACTAGTACACTCATCCTAGATCTCACTACAAACATTATAAGTCACTCTCACATCAACTATGAACCAAAGCTATACCTATTGAACCCCCCACTTGGCTTGTGACTTCATCTTTAGGTCTAGGAAAAACCATACACCTAACTTCACTTGGAAATACCCTGATTTGGTGTCTTGGTTTTGATCTCTCCTGTCGGGAGTAGATCGGGTCTCCCCCTTTGTTGTCTGGTCTAGATAACATAAAGTGAAGGTTGCCTCGACTGGCGTGACAACCATATATTGGAGGTCGAGGTGATCGTGGTTGCACCTTTTGAGTTGCCCTTCCCTATTGCCATCCATGACTGGATCCATCCATAGGGGTAACTACAGTTTAGGTGATAACATTTTGGCGCCGTTGCCGGGGACGCAATAGGCTTACCTTGGAAAAGCTAGTAGTCCTTCCTGCAAATACGACACATATCTTGGTAGAAGAGTTTAAATCTACCTGGCGACTCCCAATCGTGACTCCGCTGAGGAGCGAGCTCATTTACATCCCTATAACACTAGAATCTAGACAGATCTTATCGTTATCTAGAACCTATGGGGTGCATCATTTTGTTTTCAGGTTCTTGAATCTAAAAATAAATATAAAAATATAAAAAATATAAAATATAAAATATAAAAAATTATTATCCATGGCTGCTGCTGAGCGACCTAGGACTTTCGGTCGATTGAAAGTTTTTGACTTTTCCAAAATTGTTGGGTATCCTCATCATATTCCTCATCAAGCATATGCAAGGTTGCCTATTTTCGATGGAAGTTATGAAATCTCTGCTAGAAGGCACCTTGAACTTTTTAGGGAAATGATTAAAGAGTTATCCATAACCCATGAGGATGTGTGTATGAGACTATTGGCTTCATCTTTCAAAGAAAGAGCTGGTCTTTGGTTTTCGAATTTGAAACCCAATAGCTTTTCTGGTTATGACATGTTTGAAAATAAATTCCTAGAAGAATGGGGAAGTGAATTCGATGATGTGTATCTTTCAAATCAAATCCAAGATCAAAACCTTCCCCTTTCCGATCTTATTGTGGAATCATCTAACAATCAAATATCAAGTGATTTGTCAACATCCGGAGATGACCTTTCTTGCCCAATTTCTTCTGATGATAAGTCTTCTACTTTTGAGTCAATCGAAAGTCAAATCTTTAATCATTGTACAAACCATAAATTTTCAAATTGCTTTTTAGGTAGCCCTAGTCCTGATCCTAAGGGAATTTCTGAGGATGAGCTTTTAGTTAACAGGTCTACTGAAGTTCCTCCCTCAGAGAAACTCATTAGTCATTCTGTCTTTAATGATCATTCAATTCCTTATCAACTTACTGAAGAAGAAGAAAGTAGGGACATAGATCAAGATCCTCTAGTGATGATTTCAGGTGATCATTGTGCAAATAATCAGGATATGTTAAATGAAATTATTAATTTCACCCCTGATCAATTAAACGAAAATGATCACTTATCCTCTTATAATTTTAATGATGAATTAATAAAAGATCAATATCAAGATGAGGAAGAATTAGTAAATCCTACTAGGTGTTCTAATCTTTGTTCCACTTCTTACAATGAATCTTTAAATTTTCCTTTTTTCATCTTTAATCAGGATAACTTAGAGTTAGATAGTTATGGTCAATCTTGTCCTCAGATTGTAAATATTGAATTTGATCAAAAGTTTGAAATTATTCCTAGAATAAAGAATATTTTCTATTATCAAAATCCAAGGTCAAACTTGTCTATCCATTTGGGAGAAATTTCATATTTGCAATCCACCCTCTTTTCCCAATTCTTTCAATCATCTTTGGATTGGGGCTCTAGTCAATCTTTTGCCTTGAAAATTTTTAATAGGAAGTATAAGCATGATTACATGTTTGGAGAAAAAGCACTTCATGTCCCTTTTCAGTCACTTTGGAACCATAATGTATGTTGTCAAGTTATCAATCATTCTTGGTGGCTAGAAAAGGTGTTTAAAGATCAATTCCATATTTTCTCCATTTTTGAGCATCAAGTGGGTCTGACTTTGATTTTCCGTCTTTTAAGCTTTAATTTATCCCCACGTGAATTTTTGATCATCAAACCCAAGGAGAATCAAATTGAGTATGTGAGAGAAGTAAATGAAAAAGTTAATTTGTGTGGAAATGAATCGAATCACATGTCTTATGTCCTTCCTCTATCCATCTCTGAGTTTAACTTGCATAAATTTTATGATCCTATCAGTTCTTTGATAGAGGATGTTTGCATCAGTCATTCTTCTCCTTGGCATAATTTCATATTGCATCATTCAAACCATTCGTCAATTTATAAACAAATCAAGAAGACTGTGCCCTTAAATTTGTTGATCTTTAGCCCAATCTTGACTTGTTCTATTATCAAAAATCAAATAAGAATCATTAACCTATTTGATGAATGGTTGCACTGGAATTATGATTTTACCTAACATTTGTGATGACTGATTAGATTAGAGTAGGTAGAAACCGAATAAGCCAACTTAGGCAGTAGTTAGTCTTTTTAGCCATTGAGTCTGGCACCTTCTTAGTCTCTAAGCTCCTTTGTAAGCTCTTAGTTTAATTGAGTACCTGTCACTTTTCTTTTCCTGCACAATAAATTTCAAATTTTGCAAATTATGTTAGTAGTTTGATATATTTTCCGCACTTATATATTTCATGCATTTATATTTCTGACATAGAGTAGATTTTATTTCAGTTGGTTTTATATTTTTCCCACACATGCGGCATGAGGTATTTTTGATGTTTGTGAATGCAGAAAATAGGTTGCAAGAATAAAGCTGGAAATAAAATGGTAGAGTGCTGGATCGTGGATTCAAGTAGCAGAGTTCGAGGACCAGAGATTCTGAGGTTCTCAAGCGCTCATTTCAGTAGAGCACTTGTCCCAGCCGGAGCCAGATGTTATCACATTTATAGTAGCCGGGCTACCATACATTTTTTTTCTGATGCCAGTACACTATTCAGCCAGTTCCCCTACATTTGAGATGCTGAGATGAGCATCTATATTGGATCACTATCAGATTGTGGACAGCAGTTATATTCCCCATGCCATTACTGAGTCTCAGGACACTCAGAGAGATGACCGATATAGTCATTATGCCATTAGTACAGAGCAGTCAGTAGTGGTCAGAGTTGCAGCAGCAGTTTCAGAGGACAGAGGATGGTACAAATGGATGAGCATTCAGGTATATGACTCAGCAGGTATATTATGGTGTTATGGTTAGATTGCTTTTATACTTATTCTTATAGCATGTCTTAGCACTTAGTGTCATGATCTGGCGATCATATAGATATATGGACCTGGTTGATCTATTATATATATTATACTGTCCCTACTCAGACTTAGAAGTTCACTATTCATACTCATTGGTACATACCCTCCTTAGGGAGAATAGAGGTGATCATTACACCATACTTTGGCTTGCTAGTGTTGGCTCCATCATTTCATTGTCTTCATCCATCCATGGCCTACCTTTTAGATTATCACCCTGACTTACTACTTGACTAGTGGCATGGAGGACTTTTCCCCACTGTAGCCTCTGTATTGGATGAGCCTCCCTGTTTATTGTGTCTCGGCTCTGAGTTGGTGACAAAACTTACCTATGGTGAGTTGGAGTTCCTAGTGAATTCCTCCTAGTCACTAAAGTTGTGTTGGCTAAACCTGAAACTTTTAGTGCTGCCATCAATACAAAATCTGGAAAATGAAATGCTATATCTTGTATGAAAAGCCCATTCATGCAATGTGTTTCTAAACACACATGAATGAGAGGCATGCCAAATGAAAATGGCTATGAAAATAAAATGTTATATCTTGTGGAAAATAAATACCTAGGTAAACAAGCTGTCCATGACACACCTAGAAGTGCTCAGGTAAACAAATGCCTTAAAAACACACCTGCAGCAGGAAGCCTAAAAGAAAAAATGTAAATCTATGCAATGTGTTTGTAAACACACATAGATCAAGGCTATGGAAACTTCAGGCCCAAAAAGCAATGGAACTTAAATGCTATATCTAAACAATTGCTGGCCTTATTTGTATTATGGATTGTGCGCATCTGTGAAGGTGAATAAACCCTCTTTAAACAACTCATCCATTTGTGAGACACCGCCATTCCCTGTGTTATTGCTCATTCAGTATATACTATGGTGTATTCCCTTTCCCTTGCCAAAGTGTCACAAAGTCAAGACAGTTAAGTCATCCCTTAACCTAGCCAAGTTAATTTAGCCTTCACCCTTCACTAGCAAATTGATCACAACTATGAAGTGAGTATGATCCTGAAAGTCTAGTCTGAGTAATAATAATAATTAACGACACTATATATTTGGATTTAGATCGCCAGTCATGATTACTCTGTGTTATAATTGCTATTTGAATAAATTGTAAAGCATGTATTAACCTTGATACTTTTCAGCAGCCTTGGATGATGGACTGAGTTATATTTGGTCTTGGTTGGACCTAGTTTGACCATGGAGGACCATGGGACATGAGATGTTAGACCTTATGATGATATGGATAGATGATATATGGTCTATGTACACATACAGGATGATTCTATGCAGCAGCTACAGGGTTATGATGATGATTCTGGGGTTACAGCAGTGTTTGTATATGTACAGCGCATTATTATTGGCCCTGTTCCGGTATATTGGATATTTATTTTGATCATGCAGAGACTCATATGGTGTATGAGTACACATCTTGGATAGATTTGGACCTTCTGAGTCCAATGGGACAGTTTGTTTTCAGTTCCGGGCACTTACAGTGATGATTGAGCCTCAGTAGGCTGTCCCAGTGCAGTTTTGGTCTGTTGGAGGCCCTGTCGGAGCAGAGATGACTTTTATCCAGTTGACCTAGGGCGCTGATGATGGAGGGGGTGGTCCAGCCACTTGTTTTTACCATATTACCCCCCTTCCGGACACATTGGTGCCCTCACCTTGACAGCGCCAGCACTCCAGGAGGCTGTTTGGGGCAGTTCCACGCTTCCCGAGGCATTTCAGGATTGGTAGAAATGGCTATTGAGGAAATCGATTTGGGCTACTGAGGCAAAGTTATGGCATGGGATGATCAGTGATGATAGATCGGGACCTTCCACACCTTCTCCAGCAGTTTCAGTTTCATCGGGGCCCGCATCCATCATTTATGGCACTTTCTGTGGATTTTTGAGGTCTTTTGAGGACCACGACTTCACTATGGAGGCACGATTTGGTACATTCATGATTATTTATTGGTTATTGTGCTATGGGGATTGACCAAGGAGGGATAAAATTACCCCTTGGACCCACCATAAGCCTCTTATGATATTTCATCATCATGATTTGGTGGGATTCCCCTCTTCTAGGGCGATTTTGTCCACTTATATTATATTTTATGTATGATCCATGTATTATATTGTTGAGATCATCTCAACCATTGATTAGAAATTTGTATCTTCTAATCTTAGCCACTCATTCAAAAAGTGGTTAGGGTTTTGGTGCCTCTCCTTCCTATTTAAAGGAGAGAGCCTCTCATTGTAAGGGGTCTTTGGCTCTTGGATTATTGGTATAGAAAAATATTCTTGTGGAAATTCTTGTGGTCTCCTTTGCATCTGGTGTTCTTAGATGGTGATTGGAAAGCCTATTGCAACCTAGCATTTGGAAATTGTGGCAAGATCTATCTTTTGGAAATCATTGTTTGTCTACAGGAGGGCGACTTCAACAAGGGTGATTTTGCAAGGCTTCTTCAAATCGACTTTCTTGGCATTCGCTTGTATCAGGGGGTTATCATTAGCATCATTGTGATCTATGCTATCTTTCTGTTACTTCTTTTGTGGCATTAGTCTTATCTCTTGATGCATCAAATCTGATATTGTTGACGTTTGTTGTGCAGGAGAGAGGGCGCATTGGCTTCTTGGACTAAATCGACTTGCATAGAAACTACCTCAAAGCTTCTCAAATTGATCGGGTTTGCATAGATCATCATCATCAAGGCATCTACAAGGTTACCCAGGTAAGATCCACAGGTTTGTTTCTCTTTCCTTTATCCAATCCATTGACATAGCTCATAAATTGTTGAAACCCTAAATATCTTAAAACCCCCATTTTACTTTTTCTCAGATCTACTTAGATCTAGTGGGTTGTTGGGCATAATACTGAAAACCCACCTCTATAGCATCCAAGGCATCCCGGATCTATAGTTTGGTGAGGATTGGCTTCCATTTGATCCCCTTCCCAGGCCAACTTAGCCTCTCCCAAGCAAGGCGCACTTCACTAGTTGAGCAAGTTGACCTAGATCTAGGTGGTGGGTGTTTGAGATCCCACTTGATTTGACATCTACACATCAAATAACATACACCCAGGTTGTCACTTTTCTGAAATTCACCTTGTGGGCCCTATTCCACATTTCAAGGGATTTAAACCCCACTTTGGACCACTTGGAACACTTAAACTCAGATCTAGTAAGATCTAGCCATCGGATTACCGTGAAACTATAGATCCATACCCCTACTTGACTGATCTACCCGGATCTAAAATTTGGGTGCCATCCGACTTGTCTTGACCCACCTAAACCCCACTTTCAGCCTCCTTGGGTAAAGTCGCACCACCTTGGAGAAGTGAGTTCACTCACTTCTAGGAACTGGGTACTTGAGATTATTGCAGATCTGAAACCGGAATAATTCAAAACCTAGGTCTAGACTATCACTTTGTCAAATCTTGCCTTGGGGATAGCATTCCTTGTTTTAAGGGATTGTGGTCCACTTGGGTCAAACCTAGATCTAGACAGATTCAACCATCAAGACCTCTATTGCCCACTTGTCTCATGTTGTAGGAGTCCTAAACCATAAGTCAACCCCACTTTGACTCCACTTCCCAATTCCCAAGGCACTGGTTTCTCTCCAAGATAATTCAACTTTCCTAGATTGTTGGATTGACTTGTGGTTTGACCTATGCATGGTAAACTATACCTTTGAAGACATCATGAACCATGGTCAATCTTGTCTCATGTACTAGTTAGCCCCAATTTGACCCCTAAACAACCCTGCATTGGACACAGTTCCCAAGGCAGTGGGTTTTCCAACATTGAACTAGTACACTCATCCTAGATCTCACTACAAACATTATAAGTCACTCTCACATCAACTATGAACCAAAGCTATACCTATTGAACCCCCCACTTGGCTTGTGACTTCATCTTTAGGTCTAGGAAAAACCATACACCTAACTTCACTTGGAAATACCCTGATTTGGTGTCTTGGTTTTGATCTCTCCTGTCGGGAGTAGATCGGGTCTCCCCCTTTGTTGTCTGGGCTAGATAACATAAAGTGAAGGTTGCCTCGACTGGCGTGACAACCATATATTGGAGGTCGAGGTGATCGTGGTTGCACCTTTTGAGTTGCCCTTCCCTATTGCCATCCATGACTGGATCCATCCATAGGGGTAACTACAGTTTAGGTGATAACAAGACCTCTTCACCAGGAAGACCTCCTTGTTATCCTTTATGTCTTGGGAAGTAAATTGTATTGTGGTTGTCTTGTGACTATTCAAGAAGCTTCCTTGTAGATCCTTGGGGTGCACTACTTATCAAGCAAAGAGAGTTTTCATGGAGCAATGATCCCCCTATATTTTTGGCATGAAAATCCTTCCTCCCCTATGCCTGAAGAATAAATGAGGGCATATGAAAAGCTCCTAGTCAAAGACTCCTTATACCTGCAAAAATACAAAGTCGAAGTTGAAGACCAATGAAGACAGAAAGCTAATCCAAAGAAAATCAAGGTAGGAAAAACTTGCCAATGCAAAAGACCTAAAAAATAAAAGAAAATGAAAAGGCCAATGCCTCGAATACAAAAGAAGTACAAGAAAGAAGTCCTACAAATCAAATGAAGACTTGTCAAAGAAGACCAAGTCCAAATGGAGCTAGAAAAGTCAAAGTAATGGGGAAGTTTTATTGCTAATGGTTAGGTGGGGTGTTACCTCACTATACAATATCCCATCTATGAGACACATCCCTAGTGTATTTCCTAATGGTGAAGAACTTAAAGTTTCCATTTTCTCTCTTGTTCAAGAATCCATTAGTCTCCTTGCACTAGAACTTTCATTTGACCAACCTTGTTGACCATAATTATCTCCATTCCGAAGGAGAAATAACTCTTATTAATGCCTTGGTGTTGCCTTATTACTGATTAATGGATAACCCATGCATCCAGGGAACCTATTTGAAGACATCTATATGGTTGGTATATTGTCATGCATTGCATGACTAGTTGTATGATGAGTCAATTATTGATGACTAATTGCATTTTTGTATCTATCCACATGGACACTCTTTGTTGCTGGTCCATCAGGGATGTATGACACAGATATACATCATCCAGTCAGTGAATCAGATTTTATCAGCCATATTACATTTATTCAGTGTTTTAGGGTGGCCAAATGAGGGGTATGGTATAACTTGAGTTGTACTTGGTATAATTTTATTTCGAGGACATTTTTGGCTACCCATTTGGCCCTTTATCTAGACATATGCCATGAGATTGATCACTACTGCCACATATCAGTTAGTTTGAAAAAGGTGGTGGGGTTTTTGTAATTAGTGACTATAGTGCAAATTTTAAACTTTCTGGACCAAAACTCATTATTTTTTCGATCCGAGAGATGTTATGGATTCCTAATGGCTAGTACTTTCATCCTATCCACTTGCATGTAAAAATTCCCTCGCAAATTGGGCAAGATCAAAACCTGAAGTTGCACTCCGTTAGTAGACAACCTGCAAAATTTCATGAACGTGCATGGGAAGCTTTCAGTTGGTATTTTGACAACGTTTTGGCATCATTGGGATAATTTTGGATCATATTACACATATCCAAGCTAAATGGAGTGTTAGTCTCCTAGATAGTTTTCCAAGCATGGAGGATTAAAATAGACTTATTTAAGCTCATTTTGGATTAATTATAGCTAAGACTATGGTTTTACTTAAAAAAATCGTCTAGCCTAATTAAGTTATAAAAATTGAAAAATGCACAAGACTCCAAATTTCACTTTGAGATTGCACTTTTTAATTACTTAGAAAATTAATTAATTTTTCGTAAGTAATTTTAATTAAAAATAAGCATGGCACATATGTGGAGGAAAAAATACATTATTCTATCTTGAAGCCTCAAGAAGAAATGTAATCAAGGGCCAAGATCTAAAAGTCAATGAGCAAATAAATCACATCCATTGATTTAGATCTTAGCACCTAGATCAAGCCTCTCTCAAGCCACACATGTGGGCCTCCAAGTAAATCATTTGGTTCCAAAAGGGGAAAAGCTTTACAACCCATGGTATTTTTACAAGGTAGTTAGCTTTTGGACCATTGTATTTGGTCCTCCCCCTTGTATTTGGCACTTTTAATGATTTTCCTCCTAAAAGAATGAATGTACCCTCCTTGGGAAGACTTGTTCAACAAATATTTTAATTTTTTGTAATTGGAGAATAGATCTATGCCTTTGATAGCTAGATCTTCTTGGGATCATCCATCTTGGGATTTTTTTTTATGTAACTACTTTTGATTTGCTTATGGTGAATTTTTTGGGTTAATGGACTGGTTCAACCTATTGATGAAGGTGAAGTAAGTCTCCATTGAGGTAATTATATATTTTATTAATCTTATGCTAGTTTGAATTGAATTGAATGTTTTCTTTCTTCTTTTCAATTAGCATTTTGTTTGATTATTTTAGATAATTAATATTGCTAACCTTGTTTCTCTTAGTCTCTTGTGGATTGTGTTCATCTAGGGTTTATAGGGTATTAGCAAGGTTAAGGGCTTTAAGATACTTTGGTGGAGGCCATGCATTTGGATTGGGGTTTCTTCCTCTTGATGGATCTTCAAACACTTTACTAAACCCCATCATATTCCTTGACTACATTGCCAAAATTTTCTACTCTGGCACTAGTCTACAAGAGGTGATGTAATTTTATTTTCCCAAAAATTCTTCCACTATTTTTTTAAATATTTAAAAAACAATTCACTTATATATACTTGGATCTATCTCAAGAAAAGATCTTTGAGAGTAAATATTTTTCTAGAATAAAATCTTGAGTTGAATAAAATTTAAAAACCCTAGATCTATTTTTATTTCCTCATAAGCTAGCCAAGATCTTTGTTTCTAAATTCTCCAAGCATGTAATTTATTTAATACTATTTTATTGAAGATCACATGCCTCTTTGCAAGTGCTAGTTTTATCAAGATTTGCTTTAAGCAATTGCAGTTGTTCTTGCACAATAGAGATCTCTTGTATGCTCACCATGTGCAACTCATTTCATATAGAAAATTGAAAACAAATTTTTAATAAAATATAATAACCCTAGCGGCCTCTTCATTTATTGCTATTTACAAGTTGTTATCTTATCAAGAACATAAAGGTCAATTTCAAACCTCAACGTCGTCTTGAGTTTGGTTACAAAACTCTTGTTGAGGGACCCTTAAGCCAAATCATCCCTCTTTGAAGGAAATTCAATTTGGCACTGAAAAAAAAAGTTCATTGTGATCTTGTGGACGTTTGAGTGTGCATAAATAAATAAGAAAATTTCTTCGATCCCCAACGACTCCAACTAGATCTATCTTCAAGTCCAACAAATTGCACCATCACTACACAATGGCTCCTAAAATGTGAAATTGGCTCCCCTTTTTTTGCCTCTTGCCATAATTTTGTATTTTAACGCCTGGTCACTTCAACTTCACAACAAATTTGAATCATTGGAACCCCAACGATTTAGCCAAGATCCCATTTTAAGCTTCGCTATTTGTGCTCGCTGCTACATGATATTTTCTCAAGTGGGGAATCGACTGCCTTTGAAATCTGTTTGTGCTGCTATGTAAGTTATTGTTTTAATAATTTGAGGGATTTCCTTGATAAAGCCCGTTGCAAACGATTCATGTTCTTTCTAACTCCTAAGAACCTCATCATATCAATTCACATTTCAATTGAAGTTTGTGTTTTACAAGGGCGAGGCATTTTATGAGCAGATTTATATCCATGTTGATGCTTTTCTTGTTAGCCCACCAAAGATATAACCATTAAGCCTAAACAATTCTCAACGCTATTCCACAGGATTGTAAAATTATAATATTTCATGATTTTTGGATGTGTGATTAATGCTTTAAGGGGCTAGCGCTCTTCGTGATCAGATTTCAAAGTTGGAGGAGTTGCAATATACATCGAAATACATTAAGAATACTTCAAAATATTCCATCACTAAAAAAGGGTATATCGAAATCGGTGGGACTGAGAAATTTTGAAGGAGTTGCAATATACATTGAAATACATTAGGGTGTTCTCATGAAGATGGGTGACATTTTTTGGCAAGCAAAGGGCATGGGTACGTTGAAATTAGATTTTCCCCCATTTCCACAAACTTTATTTTACTGACATTTTTGGCAGGCCTAAACCCTACCCTGGGATGCACCTTATGTGGTGGACTTCATACCAATGGATTTGTTAATGAATCATTTATCCATTCGCATATAATTTACAAGTTGTTGAGTTCATATGATAATTCTTTTTGTTTTCTTTTCAAACTTACACTTAAAAACCATGTCCACAACTTTGAATCAATGCAAAGAAAAATCAACAACATAAAAATTACACAACCAAAAAATTTCAAAAAATATAAACTCCCACATCAACGCGTCCTCTTCAAAAGTGTAATTTTTTTTCAATATTTGTAACTAGTAAAAAAAAAATGCTTACGTGTACAAAATGCGATTAAAATCTGATATGGTTAGTTTTGAAAATTAATAAAAAATATAACTTCCAAAATAAAATTAAAAAAAATGCACCCCAGTGCATTTTGTGTAGATTATGTTCATATATATTTTTTTCAGAAATTATGCATTTTTCACTAAATTATTTTACGTCCACAAGCCACTTGTTAACTTTTTCTGAAATTTACAAGAACAAACATATCATTAAATCCAATTTTGACAAATTAAATAATATTATCATTTAAAAAAAATATAGGTAGAAAGACAATGTAATTCCCTACAATATTTGTTTTTGTTACATGTCGGAATTCATAAAGAATCTATGAGTTTCGAGAGCTTCAATTTAATAAATGAGTAAAAAATCAATTTTTCACCGTCACTTTTGGTCAAAAAGTGTTACCCATCTTCATGGACTCTCCCATTAAAAATACTTCAAAATATTCCATCACTAAAAAAGGGATATATCAAAATCAACGGGAGTGACAAATTTTGGGAGTAGATCCATTTCCATGTTTAAGCATATTAACATTTTTATGGTGAAAAATGCCTCCTTCAATGACAATCATGCTCTTCTTGATATCATTTTGACAAATCGTTGGCTAACCTTGCATTGGTTTGAAGGAAGCAAATTTCCTTGTGAATGTCATTTATCATCATTGGCAACAAGATTTTGGCCTCTTCCATTGGATGGAAAGCTTCAAACATTTGTTAAGACTTGGTGTATCTTCATACACAATATCTTTACATTAAGGTGGTCATTTGTTTAGATTTTGAAGACTTGTAATTTCTCATTGTTGAGACTTGTGTATCTTCATACACAATATCTTTGCATTAAGGTGGTCATCTATTTAAAATTTGATGTTTGGTTAAGTGTTAATTTGGTAGTTTGTCTGTTTATCGCAATTAATGTCATTTCAAATGGTTTATGGTGAATGTGCTTTTTATTGAGTAATTTAATAATATCATTACTCAACTTAAACTAAGGTGTGTCTAACTATCATACTTCCCAATCCTTTAGAAACCCCCTTTAAAATCTAGTGCTAGGTGTATACTTGGGGTTGTTCTCATACAACTCTAAGCAAAATCTTGGCCAAAGACTCCCCCTTGGATAGTCTAGGTTCATTTACTACAGGAGCTAGGAAGGAAAAAGTGATGAACTCCCTTTCGTTGGGTTGGGAGTTCATAGTTGTGTCAAGTTAGCAGCTGATCAGCTTGTCCATCTTCTTGGGCTGCTAGTTTGTGCATCAACAACTCCTCCAACCATTGTCGTAATCATCTATTTTCCTACAAGGATCTTGTGCCTTGAACTCGAATGCTAAAATGACATACTATTTATTTTGGAAGAATACAAATGTCACAAACCACAAGGGGCGACCCTTTTAATCCCTGTACTTGCCCCAAAGAAAACTTCCCAACATCACTTATAATAAATTGAATCTTGCATGTGAGGGGAAAAGAAACCAAGTAATAAATATGTCCTTCTGCATGTAAAACAGAGAAAGAAATTCAAAGGAGATACAGAGACCCTGCATTGTAGCAAATGAAAGACACCTAAGGAAAATATGCTTTTGCTTAGCATCCATTTTGCAGCAAAAATGATAACCATGTCAAATCGGTTTATATATATATATATAAGTGCTTACCCATGTTAAGTAATTGACTGTACATAATGTATATAAATTCTTGAATTGATTCTCAAGCCCTTTGCCCCTAGTGACCCTTCTGAATATAGTAAATCTGAATACAGTAAATGATGTAAATCGTTTGGTCAATTTTTGGGACATCCACAATATAGTGCTCAATCTAGCTCCACAAAATAGAACATTTAATTGACACATTAAAATACTAATGCCTACTGTATGTAAGACACCAAAACCGGTATAGAAATACTAAGACAAAAACAAGGAAGGAGGTTTAGCTCTTACGAACTTCAAACCTGTAATAGGCTTGCTAAAATCTCAATAACAATTTTTTTTAAGCTCCACAGCTAAAGAAGGATTCAAGGATGGCATGAAATGGTCATAAAATCCTGATTTCATAAACCTCTTAAATCCCCTATCAGCAGACCTACCATTCTATTGACTAACAAAAATATTGGGCTTCAACCAACCTCTTAAGTGCAACGAGTCCAAATCTACCGATCTCTAGATCTCATTAGAAGCATTTAGAAGGCCTTGAAAAATATCTTCTCTAGGGTTTTGTTTATGGTTTCTAGAGAACATAAGGTATGCTGAAATTGTCTTTTGTATTACAAAACTGACTAGAACACCTGTCCTACAACAAATAGTTTATGCACTTGTATATGAGGCTAAAATGGTCTCTAATATGTCTGTCTCTTGTATTACAAAACTGACTAGAACACCTGTCCTACAACAAATAGTTTATGCACTTGTATATGGGCTAAAATGGTCTCTAATCTGTCTATGAAATGATGATGATGATAATGATTTTATTTGCCAAACCAGCTTTTCTCCTGTGCCGACTTCTATATATCATCTATATAATGAGTATGCAAGGTCCATGGAAAATTGATACCTTGTGATTCATGGATGGAACATCCACAAAGAGTATGCATTAGACTTCTTACATCACAATATTCTGGGTTTTGTTCATTATAAGAAAAATGATCTTCAATTTCTCACCTCCAAAAGTAACATGGAAAACATTATTTAAGTTGCACTGAATGACTGAAATCCTCTTACCCTACAATCCATTCAAAACTATAACAAAGTAAAATATTGTTTGTAAAACAAACTTAAATTCTCTAGATTGCATTTTATTCATTTTCCGGAAAAGGAAACAAACCTAACGGACTAAGAACTACAATTTGTGTACCTGCTCCCCTTGATCATCGCAGTAGCCCACAAGTGAAACAAGGTTCCGATGATGCAATCGAGATAACAACTCAATTTCAGTGGAGAATTCATTTTCGCCTTGCAAAGATCCCTCCCGGGCACGCTTTATAGCTACTACTGTACCATCATTCAAAAGGCCCTTGTAAACCCTACCATAGCCACCTCGTCCAATTTGCATGGAGACACTGAAATTATTTGTAGCTAATGCCATCTCCTTAAAATCAAAATCTTTGACACCTGCTACTTTGACTCGCTTTTTTGCTGTTATAAGAATAAACAACCATACTTAAGATTGGCATCAAATCCAGAAGATAATTTGCCTACATTCAAATTTCTCATGTCTCTGTTAGAAAAAGATTCATTCTAGAATCTAGATAGCAGTTTCTAAATTTAGGAATATAAAAAATGGATGGGAAGGAAACATCAATCTAATTTTATGAGAAAATATGTGGCTATAACTAATAGTTATGAGAAAATATGTGGCTATAACTAATAGAAAAAATGTGAGAGATAAATCAAATTAATTTTAGTGTTTAAGGAAAAACAATTAGAAAGACATTTTAGCTATTTTACTGATTGCTTCAATGTTTTTTTTTTTAAATACTCAGGGGATTTGAACTTGTGACCTTCCCTTTACAACTTCTCATCTTAATTACTTATTACCAATTACTTTACGGTTTACCCCGTGAATCATGCTGATAACTTCAATGTTACCCAGGGTAGAACTTAGACATATGTAAAAGAGAGAAGATTACAAATAGATTACAACTGCAGGCTTGATTGACAACACGTGCTAGATACATACACATCTTTATCCATGTGCTTACACATACACATGAGAAAGAGAGCTATTGTGGGGCAGCTAACCTACCAAGAAATTTCCTTCTGAAAGCAACTTCACTGTATTTTGCCCGCCGCTTCAGAATTATCGTCACAATAATTGACGTAACAACAACTGTGCCAAAGATGGTCCCTATTAAAATTCCTGCAAGAGCACCCTTGCTCAAACCAGATTCACCAGAACCAAGATCTGTACCAGCCAACATCAGAATCAGATTTGCGACGTCATGCACATAAATGAATCCCTACTAATCCTATATTTTACCTTTGATGTATGAGAAACAAAAAGATGCTTCCATTTGACCACGGAAACAAGCGAGCATCATGAAAAATAGCAAACTACAACCGTCAACAGGGAAAAGGAATAAATGGATTTTGAACTTTGGAGCTTGCAATACCTATAATAAGAAAAACAAAACAGAAGTGCCCCATCCTTTTGAACACCTCGAATTGACACTAACAAAGACTGGATAGATATTATGGTGTTTATGTAAGTGATACGTAATAACCGACATTTATATTAATGTATTAATGTGATGACTATTTAATTTGGGAAACTTTATTTATAATACATATCTATATCATTTTCTTTCATTACATAATTTAACATGGTATTGTCACGATGATAGGGGAATCTCAAAACCGGTAAGGCAAAGTTTGGCACACCTGGATACAGAGACAATTGCAGAAGAAACTTGAGATTGAATTAGTTTTGTACAACGAATTTCTGTACTACGAATTGTACGGTCGACCAGGGAAAATTCTGTACGGCGCACGAACTACTGTACATCGAATCTTTGTACCGAGAATTAATTATTGTGCAGGCGAATTTATACACAGTACACGAATAAATTATTTGTACGGATGACGATTCTGTAGGATTGATTGACTGAACTACCCGACTGCGAATAATTAATGTATAGGCGGGCGAATTAAATTTCAACTGGGACGACCCAATTATAAATCGATGGCTGAAAATTAATTAAATTTACTGTACGGACAACCCACGGCGGCTGAAAACAATTCAGTGTACAATTGCAAAATTATGGCTATGACGGTAGAATTGTACATTGTATCGCATCAAACATAGCACAGGAGGTGATGACAAATTAATTTCGATAGCAGAGATACAATTATTGCATAATTTAAATTATTGGGTTGTATACAAATCTGCATTTTTAAAGGAGTTATAAGTTTTTTTCTTAATTTAAAGTTATAAGGGTTTTTGACATTTTGTTGTGGAGTTATATACATTAATTTTTTGGAGTTAAAAAAAAAAGGCAAATATTAATAATTTTATGATTAAATGGCAAAAATGATCCCTCCAAGAAAAAGAAGATGGAACATGATTTTTATGATTTACATTTGCTTGAGAAGATATTATCCCGGTCTTAGTAATGCTATTGATGTTTGGACAAACTTAAACAATTTATATGAAACTTTCAATGAATTTTAAATTCTATTGTTGTGAAATAAATTAACTGATTGGAATATGGAAGCATAAAATTCAGTTATAGATCATATCCTAAAATTGAAAAAACTAAAGAATGAATTATCACCAATTGACACAAATATTAAAGATAAAGAGTTCATCACCATTCTACTTAACAGCCTACAATTATCAAAATTTTGTAATGTCATTTTGTATGTCTTCTCAAAATGAAGTTCCTACATTTGAAGAAGTTGTAGGGCTACTACTCCAATAAGAGTAGCAATTCAAGAAAAATGAGCTTGTAGAATGAGCTAGAGCTTTTATAGGAAGACATAGAAGAAGAGGCCATGCCAAAGGTCATCGAGGAGGATGGTACAGTTAGCATCTTAATTAAAGGGAAAATTCTTCAAATCGAACAAGTACTTTCCAAAGTCCTAAGCATTGCAATTATTGTAGTAAGAATAATCATAATAAAAAAATTGTTATCTTAAACAAATACATGAGGTTGACCATAATGGAGGTAGAGGATATAATAGAGAAAGTAGAGAGGGACGACATCAAAGCCATTTTGTAGAGTATTATAGTGATTTCACAAAATGAACTTGCCACCGATTATTTATTTATGGTTTCTCATATCGACATCTCTGTCTTTCAATGTGTTTGGAATATTGATTTGGGGGCCACCAAACATATCGCTAGTAAGCAAGAAGTTTTCTCCAAACTTGCTCCCTGTGACAATGAGATCATTATTCTTGGTGATGATAGTGTTCATGGGGTGCAAAGAAAAGGTGAAGCACCAATGAGAGTTTCAAGAGATTGCATAAAAAATATTTAGTATGTCTTGTATGTTCCAGGTTTAAAAACCAACTCGCTTTCTAGTAGTAAATTTTTTGACAAAAATTATACAATTGTTTTTCATAAGAAACAATGTTTGATTAAATATCATAACAACAACATTGTAACCAACCAAACTAGCATGTGTGAAGTAAAGTCCCGAAGACAAAAATCTACCCGAGGGGAACCAAGAGGAATATGCCAATGTCACCACACCCAATGCCATTTCACACTGTTGATGTAATTGTAACTTCGGAAGATATTATATTGTATTTTATATTGTTATTTATTATTGTATTTTATTTGTACCTCTGTCGGAGATGTTTTTCCTCCGCTTGGGGATGTCATTATGATGCTTAGTCATCCTCGGTCATTGAGGTAAAAGCCTCCCATATAAGTCGGGGCATTAGACCCCTTAAAGAGTCAAACCTAATTGTATTATTGAGTCTCCTAGAGGAGTCGACCCGGTTAGGGTTATTGGGGCCGACCTAGTAAGTGAAAACCAACTTGCTTTCTATTAGGAAAATTTTTGACAAAAATTATACAATTGTTTTTCATAAGAAACAATGTTTGATTAAATATCATAACAACAACATTGTAACCAACCAAACTAGCATGTGTGAAGTAAAGTCCCGAAGACAAAAATCTACCGGAGAGGAACCAAGAGGAATATGCCAATGTCACCACACCCAATTCCTTTTCACACTGTTGATGTAATTGTAACTTCTGAAGATATTATATTGTATTTTATATTGTTATTTATTATTGTATTTTATTTGTACCTCCGTCGGAGATGTTTTTCCTCCGCTCGGGGATGTCATTATGATGCTTAGTCATCCTAGGTCATTGAGGTAAAAGCCTCCCATGTAAGTCGGGGCATTAGACCACTTAAAGAGTCAAATGTAATTGTATTATTGAGTCTCCTAGAGGAGTTGACCCAGTTAGGATTATTGGGGCCGACCTAGTAAGTGAAAAGGTCAAGTGAAAGATAAAGTATAAATAGAGAGTGGAGCTCTCTCATTTGGACACAACACTCACTCACTCAATTCGAATTAGTGAGAGAGAGAAGACAAGTTCGCATAGGAGGAAAGAGAGAGAGCTGCAAAAGACCATCTTTGTTTTGGGGTTTTACTTTTGTGACATTGTATTGGTGACTATTCTATCTCTGAGGAAGTTGCAGGGCTTTCTCCTTTATGGTTTCCCCGAGGAAATTCTTTATGTCTATTGTGTTATGTTGTGCTTGTCATTCTTTCAGATAAGATCCTAGATAATATTGATTAAAAGTTGAAAATTTAAAACACAATTTTGGTTGACTCTTCTCCAACTCGAGGGTGGATTCCCAAAACTAGGATCACTATGTTAGAATTTTAAATGCAATAAAGTAAATGATAATTAAAAGATAGACAAGCACAACATAAACAATAGTACACAATAATTTATCCTGGGAAACCCTCGTGGGGTAGAAAACCTAGCAAAACTTCAATATAGATTTGTCAGCAAGTACAATGTCAATCTCGTACAATAACCCAAAAACAAGATGTCTTCAAAGCAACTAGTCTTCTCTCCCAACATATTCGACTTTCTCTCTCTACTCATGTGAACTTGAGTGAGTGAGTGACATACCAAATGACGAGGGAGACCCTCCTCTTTATATTAATCACAAAATTGACCTTTTTCCCTAATAAGGCCGACTTGATCTCTGAAACAGGGCTGACTTGTCTAGGATACAATAAAATATTATTTTCATGCTTTTTATGGATTCTTCTAAGCCGACACAACTAATAGGATTTACATTAATTCTTTCAATGACTCTTACATGAATAAATACAACATAAATGATTCCCGAAGGAAGTACAATACAAATAATACAAATAAGAATATCTTCTGAAGTTACATTCTTCAACACTCCCTCTTAACAAGGAAGGTATTCTTCTGGCACTGTCATCATCATCATCATCCCGCTGCTGCAACTCTGTACTCTGACCATTGACTTCTGACATCTCTCGAATCTATACATCATTAGAAGTTTTAAACGAACAAGCCATTTGGTGGGTCCACCCTAGGAGCGTACACTACGTCGCAACAACGACCACCTACATTACCTCACCATGTGTCCAAATCATCTCGTGAGTGTAGCCTAGGAGACTCAATTACGTCACACACAGTGACTACCCAATAACACGTCATATCACATGGAGAATAGCCTAGGTCCGAAACCAGCATCTTCGCACATCAAGGAAACACAACTATGTGAGTGTAGCCTAGGAGACTCAATTACGTCACACACAATAACTGCCTACTACCACGTCACCTCATGTGGAGAATAACCCAGGTAAGTGTTATCACATCCATAGTAGTTGGGCTACCATGATTGCAGAGCATTTTCCTGTATATTTTTTAGCCAGGCCTTTACACATTTTTGATGAGATCAACCTATGATGCGTAGTATTCTTTTGATGATCACTCATGTATTAGAACATCCCCAGAGTAGACACAACGAGCCTTATGCCATGAATAAGCCCCATGACCTCAGATTTGATGACTGAAGTGACCATTTTTCTTCCATACAGAGCAGTGTGATAGTGCCCAAAGTTGTACAGTACCAGTGTTATAGTGACGATTGATGATCGAGATGATAGATACAGGTATATGGCCCAACAGGTATACAGTTGTGCATTGGATATATTTACCTTTCCCTTTTGCTTATCTTAGTAGCTTGACTAGGTATTTAGTGGTCATGATCTGGCGATATATATATATATATATATGGATATGGTTATTAGTTGACTGTCTGAAATCAAAGTGATCTAATTACTCGAAATAAGAATTTCTTGTTTATACCCGTTGGTTTTACCCTCTTAAGTAGTATAGACTTGGTCATTTCCACCATTTATGGCTTGCTAGTTATGGCATCACCTATCACTTTCCCCATCCATTCGTTCTCTTCCATATTTGGTTTTACCTTGACTTACACCTCAACCTGTGATATGGAGGACCTCCACACTTTGCCTCTATGCTGGATAGATTCCTTGTTGTTTTGTGTCTCGGATTTGAGTTGTGTGACAGAACTTACCGAAGCCTTGATCCTTCTAGGCCAGGGGAACCTGCTGGTGTTGGTTACTGAGCTTATGTGAGTTGGATTTGAAGCCTTGACCTCTCTGGTCGATTTCCCCCGATGTTTCGTCCTGATTGTGGATGATCCCCCTAGTTTCCTGAATTGTGTCAGCTAGACTTGAAGCAAAATGTACTACCATCATTACATGCACATGTGACTTTTTATTATATCTTATGTGCAAGCGCATGGTTATAAATTAAAATTGTGCTTTTCAGCACAATGAAAGAGGGCTATGAAATGAAATGTAAATCACCTTGGTTGAAGGCTACAATTAGTTGTGCTTCTAGGCACATGCAAAATCCAAAGGGGTTATACGGCCTAAAAAGTAGTGGTTAAATGAATGCTAAATTTAAACACTGCTAAGCATAATTGAAATGTAATGATTATCTCCTCACAGAGCCTACAGGTTGGGATGTGAGATGGAGTAAGGGACATCTAATTCTAAGTGTCCCATAGAACCTCAAGATACGGTTAGTTGTGCACCTAGTCACGGTGGTTCTAGAAAAAATCCCCACGGAGCTGGTCCAATCTTGGATGTGAGCTGTAGACATTTGCTAAAAGTTGAATTGACACCTCTCAAATCAACTCATTCCATTTGCGAGACACCCCCATTCCTCGTGTGTTTTCTATCCAACTTATGCTTAAGTGAATCACCCTTTCCCCTTATCCAAAGTGTCACAGTGTTGAAGATTGTAGAAGTCTTTCCCTTGTCCTAGCTTTGCATTTTCACCTTCACCCATTCCTAGCAAAATGGTCACGTCCATGAAATGAGTATATACTTGAGGGTCTTTTATGAGTAATTGATTGTTTTGATTCTGGACTTTTATTTGATGTACTAATTGCTTAATCGCCAATGAAATGCTACTTTATACTTTAGTCTTGCTATTGAAATAATTAAAGGAGCATATCTTATCCATTTTCACTTGTAGCATCAATCAGTTTGAGCTTGGGTCATTATTTTGATCAGTTTTGACCAAGTCAACCCAGTTTGACCAAGTCAATCGCAGGATCCGGGATGAGTTGGACCAATGATGTCCAAGATTGATTATTTATGGTCCTATGTTTCCCACTTGATGGTTCCAGGCATCAAACACAGGTTTCATATGATGGTTTGATGGATTTTTATTTTTATTATTATTTACAGAACATTATGTTTATTTGTCTGAGCATGGTTGAGCTTACATATGATTATGTAGGTGGTCACATGGTGTATGAGTACTCATCTCTACTACCTTTGGGCCTTCTGAGTCCATTGCCACACTCAGATATCAGTTTTAGGCACTTTTGGATGAGATTACAGTAAGATTATCACTTTATTTCATAATTTCCATTATAAAATGGGCTAACAGAACAATTTGAGATTTATTTTGGTTCTCCTAAGGCGCTATAGAGGGAGTATGGGGTACAACCACTTGTTATTACCATATTACCATACTCCCAGACATTTTGATGTAGTTAGATTTGTGCCCGGGGCACCAAGCAGAGAGGTACAGGATTTTTATTATTTTACAAGTGATTTTTTTAGGATAAAAAATAGAAGAAATGGTCACTGAGGAAATCGATTCAGGCAATTGAGGCAAGGAATTGGCATGAGGTTTGTTCAGAGGATTTTTGTGATGCATCCCACACCTTCTGGCATGGCTTGCATCATTCAGTGAGGTCCACACAAACTCCAGGCTATTATTTGGATATTTATTTATGCTTCTAAGGGGGCCACGATTTGGTCACTTTATGATGTTATATGGTCTCATTATGTATTATTGTGCCATGGGGCCATGCTAGTGAAGGATATAATTACCTCCTAGCCCCACCATGTGCTTTATTCATGTGTCTTAGTCATTTATCATATGGTGCGTCCCCCTTGGGCGACTTAGTGAGTGCACCCCCCTCTATTTATGAGTTGATCCATGTATTGTATTTCCGGCTCATCTTAGCCATTGATTATTATTGTTATACCTTTTGATCTCCACCACTCATTCAAAAAGTGGTTAGGGTTTTGGTCTTTCTCATTCCTATTTAAGGAAGAGACACCCCTCATTGTAAAGGCACCTTTGGGATCTGGAATTCTTGGAATAAAATATTATTTTGCAAATCTACTTCTCGTGCTTTGATGAATGTTCTTGTACATGATTGGAATGCCTCTTTTTTAGACATCTCAGTGATTTTCATACGATTTCATCATATTTTATGTGGAGGCCGAATTGATCTCTTGTAGGGTGTGACTTGCTTGGAGGGGCGATTGTGGGGTCTCCCCATCTCTTCTTGGGAAAGACGTTTTCATCTCTCAGGGAGTTTTTCAATTGTGATTTTGTCCATTGATCTATTCTTTTTGATATGTCATGCATAGTTCTTCTTTCATTTGTGGATCAAATCTAACTTGGGTTGTTTGAATTTTGCAAGTGAAGAAGATACACTTCCTCCTTGGACCCACACGTTTTAGCTTGAAATCGATTGGATCTCACTCGGAATTGTAACTAGTTGAAAGGATCATCAATGTACTTGGCGGACACAAGCATTTGAGGTAATATCTACAAGGTACGTATTGGTTTTCATCCATTCTACCCAATTGTCATTCAAAACCGTCATTGTTAAAACCCTCGTTTTATAGATCTGATAGATTTGATGATAATTTGGGCTTAATAACTAAAACCCACTTCTAAAATAATTAATAAACCTTAGATACCAAGTTTGGTGGAAATCTGACCCCATTTGCCCTAATATCCAAGCACTTGTGGGTTTTTAGTCATCTTTCGAGATCTGTCACCTGGGTGTTGCTAATTTGTACTTTAAACTCCAGATCTATCATGTGGCAGCCTTTCTAGTGCCTTTCCTATCCTAATTTCACTAAGTGGGCCCCACCTCACTCCAATTTGACTAAATCATAGGTGGATCTCATTTGGGTCTTTTAGATTGGCATAGATCTATCTAGATCTACTTACTTAACTCCATTAGAGGCACAATTATTCTTTGGTTGAGCACTTACCTCTTGCAAAAGCCTCCTCAACTAAGCCCTAACTCCATATGCCACTCATACTCCTTAGATCTAGATCTACTTACTCTCTCTCTCTCTCTCTCTCTCCATATCATCCTAGAGTTTCTAGAGTAGATTCACTAGCTAGGGTCTCCCCCTTGATCTTGCATTAGCTTGATCTAAAGTGAAGAGTGCCTCGATTGGCATGGCAACTGATCTTCCTTGGGAATCGAGGCCCTCTTGGGTCACCTCTTTAGTTTCCTAACACCTCTGCCATCTTGGATAGGATTACCTTAGGGGAAACTACAAGTTGTGTGATAACATTTTTGGTGCTGTTGCCGGGGAAGTAGAGGATTACCTTAGGTGTCTGCAAGTATTCGTGCGATCATTCCACATCTTATCGCATTCAATTTTATTTATGAATGGTTACCATTTACATATTTAAATCATATGTAGCCATCACATTTCACTCATCTCTCCCTGCTTTCATAATGACATATCTTCGGTAAACAAGATTAATAGTTTACCTGGCGACTCCAAAACGTGACTCTGCTGAGGAACGACCCTGTACCCATCTTTCAATTTTGAAATTTATAAATCATAATGGATTCATATGTTTTCCTCCAAATGTCAAGATGCATGAATGAAATATATGAGAATATCTCTCAGTATAAGAGGCACTTGGAGGAAAGAGATGAAAGCCAATCGACATATCAATATGGGGGTAATTATGAAAATGATTCTGGGTGTGAGCCTAAGAATCATAATTCTTATGATTCCCACCATTTTTCTCATTCTGTGAGTGAAAATGTTGTCCCAATTAAGCGTCAATTTCAGCCAAGGCCTTGCAACCAAAGCATTCAGTTGAATGATTCTTTTACCCCTGTTAGACATCCAAATCAAATCCCTAGTAGAAAAGCCAGAGTAGTTAGAACGCAGGCTAAGCCATCTCCTTTTGACTTTTCTGAAATTTATGGGGCACCTCATCCTATGCCGAATAATTACCTTGAAAGGTTGCCCCGTTTCTATGGAAATTATATTGAATCAATAGAAATTCATTTGCAAATGCTTTGGGATCATATGGAAGTTAGGGGTGCCGACGATGAAGATGTTTATATGCGGGCCCTGGGCAGTTCCTTAGGTGGAAATGTCAGGTTATGGTTTGATCATTTAGCACCGGGATCAATCATTGGGTATGACATGTTTACTGGGTTATTAAAGAATAAATGGGGTAATAACATTGAATAAATCATAACAGAGCCATCAAGCAATGATTGTACTGTTCAGGATCGGTTTGATGAGGGAACCATAATAGTGATGATGAAATGATAGATGAATGTCCTTATCAAGTTGATTTCTCCTCTCCTGAGCCAACAATAAATGTTCCTTTGAATGATCCTTCAATTCGCGAAGAGCTTATAGATTACTTGAAGAGTATCCATGATGATGTGCACGGCCCGAGTCCTCAAGAATTTGATATTGAAGAGGAACTTGATAAAATCATATTGCCATCATCACTTGAAAAGGGAACAAATATAGCATTAGATGTGATTCATGAAAAGAAGCTCATTGATCACCATATAGATGAATTTGAGGATGAATCTTCCACTTGCGAGTCTATCAAAAATCTTTTTAAAGAACAAATGCCTAATCATTGCATGAATGATGAAACTTCAAATCATTTTTTAAGCAGCCCTAGTCTTGATCCTAAAGAAATTTCCGAGGTTGAGCTTTTAATTAGTGAGTCTATTAGGGATCCTCTTGAAGAGAAACTCAATAATTATGTCATTAGCGATCGTTCAATTTCATATCATCTTATTGAAGAAGAAGAAAATGGGGACATGAACCAAGGCCCTTTTGAGATGATTTCACTTGATCATTGTGCAAATAATCAGGAAGTTCTAAATAAACTTGTTAATATTCTCCCTGATCAATTCAATGAAAATGGTCATTTATCCTCATATGAATTTAATGATAAATCAATGGAAGAACAATCTCAGGGTGAGGATGAGTTAGTAAATCAAATTAGATGCTCGAATCATTGTTCAACTTCTTATGGTGAATCCGTAAGTGTTCATTTACCATGCTCATCTGATTCCATCCTTAATCAGGATAAATTGGTTCAATATTTGGGGTTGGATAATTGCAGTAAGTTTTGTCCTTGTATAATAACTTTTGACCTTATTTCAAACTTGGAAATTCTTCTTGGAATGAAGAGTGTTATTAACTTGAATGCCTATCCCTTATTTAAAATTTCAAGTTCAATTATCATCGATCATGTGGGAGGCAACATATGTTTTCAGTCCACCCTCCCATCCCAACTTTCCAAATCCTTTTGCTTGGGTTTATGTTTGAATAAATTTTCTGGGTTTTTGAGTCATGATTCTGAAGGTTGCCAAGTGGTCAACTGTGGAACATTTTATGATGTTGTCCAGTCATCTTTGATTTATCCCATTGATTGCTCAATTGAGAAACTTTATAAAGATCAATTTCATTTTTTCTCGGTTATAAAGCAACAATTGGGGTTAATCTTATTTGTCAGGTTATTAATTCATGAATTATTCCCAATTTGTTTTGTCGATGGTTCAAGCAAAATTGAATGTACAAGAGAAGTGAATGAGGAAAGTAGTTTGAGTCGAGGGAAGTTGAATCATTTATCACATATTTTCCCTCCATCCATCTCGAAAATTAACTTACATATTTGTTATGATCCTGTCGATTCTTTGATGGAGGATGTTTGCATCAATCAATCTTCTCCTTGGCATGATTTTATTTTGCGCCATTCAAACCCTTTTTCAATTTTTGAATAAGTCATGAAAATCATAACACTAAATTCGTCAATCTCTAATCCAATCCTAACTTGTTTTGTCAAAGAGCATCAAGGAAGAATCATTAATATGTTTGATGAATGGTTGCACTGCATTTATGATTTTACTTAGGACTTGTCTCGCTGGTTAGAGTAGGGTAGATAGGACTAAATAAGCTCACTTGAGCAGTAGTTAGTTGTTTGCACCATTCAGTGTGGCACCTTTCTTTCTTCTCTTCGGCATTGAGTCTGGCCCTTGTCTTTCTATTTTTCCAAACTCTCTTTGTTTCCTGCATTAAAAATAAAATTTGTTAAATGTTAAATCAACATTTTACTTTCATGCCCCGGATGCGGGTGGCGATAATGGCAGTGCCACGAGGGCTTGGCCTAGCACAACACATGGGCACGAGCATCAGCCAACTGGAAATGCTAAGGTCAGGCCTACTATGGAAGCGATGTCAAGTCGCTGGCCTCATTAATCCTCCTTCTAGCGACGTCCCCTCTACCAGTTTGGACTGGAACGTCGTGCACCATCCCCATGGCTCTCGGGCGTGCGGTGTTTAGTTCGCCAGCTGACTGGCACTTCTGTCTCTTCAATAGCATTTTGCCTTGGATTTCAGCCATGTTCGTTCGCATTCTCGTCATTCTGTATTGGGCTCCCCCTGCTCCTACGCTCCAAGAGCTCCTGTTCGGTAGCATCTGTGCTATCCTCTGGACTGACCACATGGGCCGGTCGAAAGGCCCCAAAGGGAAAAAGAAGAATGATGCCCAGGAAACAGGGCACACCAAGAAAGGATATGGTGCAAAGGTCTCAATTCTGGTTCGTTTACTCATCAACAATTGAGAAACAAGGTTAATTGCAGACAATCTCTCCAAGGGGAGTCAAGAATAGCCCTGGGATCCTTACTGGCTAGCGAAAAATATGCTGGGTGAACTCATGGAAGACATGCTTTCCAATTGGGCCACTGCAAGAAATGCTACTCAGACCTTGAGAGCTACACTGCCAAACATGGCAGCCACACTCAGCAATCTAGAGAACACCCTCAGCTGGGACTCTTACGCCCCTACCTGTCACCTCCGTCGCAACTTGCGTCCAGGAAGCAGTGCTCATGGAGCCACACCCTAGGTTGTTAAAACCAACACAACACTTGGAAACCTGGTCACTCCACATGGCAAGGGTTTGGAAATTTAAAAAGGCAAGGATTTGGTCCCTCCATGGGGCAGGGTGTTGGACTCTCTGAAAGGCAAGGAGAAGGTTCATCTCTCCTTCCCCATCCCCTCCACCTTGGGCCCGATTATCACCAAAAGAACCCGCAACGAGCAGGATGGTAGCGCTCCCGTCAGGAATTATTTTGCAGATAGCAGGTATTATTTTGGTAGTTGTTGCAGAGCTAGAGTGCTGGATGGATGATACGAGTAGTAGAGTGATGAGGACCAAAGATTCTGAGGTTCTCAAGCGCTCTATTCAGTAGATCACTTGTCCCAGCTGGAGCCAGATGTTATCACATATATAGTAGTTGGGCTACCATATCTTTATTGTAGGATTCCAGTACATTTTTCAGCCAGTCCTTTACACTGAGATGCTCGAGATGAGCATCTATTATTGGATCACTATTATGATTATGGACAACAGTATATTCTTATGCCGTCACTGGGTCTCAGGAAACTCAGGTTTGATGACCGATGTAGCCATTTAGCCATTTACAGAGCAGTATGTATTGCCCAGAGATGCACCAAGAGGTTCTCAGTGGATAGATGGTAGTTCAGATGGTTTATTACAGGTATATGACCCAACAGGTATTATCAAGTGGTTATGGTTATTATTGCTTTTATACTCATTCTTGTGGCATGTTTTAGCACTTAGTTTCATGATCTGGCGACCATATAGATATGTGGACCCTGGTTGTTACTATTTATATATATATGTATGTCCCTGCTCAGACTTAGAAGTTCTTGGTTATACTCATTGGTTTTACCCTCCTTAGGAGAATGGAGGTGATCTTTCCCACCATCCTATGGCTTGCTAGTGTTGGTCTAATTATTCACTGTCTCCATCCATCCATTACCTTCCCATTATAGCATTATCCTTGACTTACTACTTGACCTATGATATGGAGGACTCCCCCACTTTGGCCTCTTTGTTAGATGAGCTTCCCTGTTTATCTTGTGTCTCGGCTTTGATTTGATGATAGAACTTGCCTTCGGGTGAGTTGGATTCCATTCTTAGTGTTGGAACTTCCGCATTAGTCATTTGGATTGTTGTTGGCTAAAACCTGAAACAGATAGTACTATCATCATTACAATGTGTCTGGAAATGAAATGAATATCTCTGTGAAAGCCCATTCATGGAAGCATGTTTCTGAACACACATGAATGAAAGGAAAGCCTAATGAAATTGGCTATATTGAAGTGAATGTAAAATCCAAGAATGTGTTTCTTAACACACACGGATCAAAAGCTTAATAAATGAAAATCCAAGAATGTGTTTCTTAAGACACACAGATCAAGGCTATGAAATTGAAAGGCCCAAAAAGCAATGGTTAAACAAATGCTATATCTAATTATTGCTGGCCTCACTTCTAATGATTTATTCCTCACTAGCCTGCGGGTTATCATGTGAGATGGAGCAAGGGGCAGCTAATGCTAAGTGTCCCCTAGAGTCTCAAGTTACGGTTTGCTGGACACCTAGTCATGGCGGCTCTAGAAAAGATCCTGTCATAGGTCAAATATGCACTTCTCCATCCCGTGATCACTTTGCCTTGTAGATCACACAAAAAGACACAAAGGATTGAAGAGCTAAATTTCCTTGGATGATTTGCTGCTAGAAGTACACTTCTCACCTGAAAAGATTGCAGTTCTCTTGATTTTGCCACATGTACACCCCTCTTTGCATAGAAGACCAGCGTACACCTTGAGAAAATACCCTACTTTGCTCAAGGACAACCAGCGTACATCTCCCAAAAAGTTGTAAACGCTTGTTGTAAAGCCCAAAAGTTGCTTCCTGTACGCTACTCTTGTTGTATGAAACCCGCGTACATCTTAAGATGAAATCAAAAATATATTAATTTGACGAATTGGGATTAGTTGAAGTTGGTTCTGCAACTTCCCCAACCTCCCAATTCAACCACCTCTCGATCTAAACTGCCTACCTTGTCCCATAAATACAAGGAGGATCCATGAGAGGGGTGACTCATAATACTCAGAAGACTCATAATGTTCATAAAATCTTGAGAGAATACTTGGAGGACTGTTACACTGGAGGAATTCCCAAGTTAGAGTGAAGAGCAGGAGCCCAGGATCCGGTTGCAGAAACATGTCTACATGTTAATTATATTGTACTGATTTCATGTTTCTTTGACAATAAAAAGGTCGAAACACCCTTCTTGTCCCAAATCAGATATCTATTGGATTGTATGTCTATTTGGCTTAATTCTTGATTAGAATTGATGTTAAATTGCTTTATAATTTCATCATATGTTATATGGTCAAGATACGCTGAGGAAGGTATCTTTTGTGTTGCAGGTTCGTCAAGTAGAAGAGCAAGTAGGAGATCAAACGAGAGACCAAGCAAAAGCTAGGACCAGCCGTCGAAAAGAGGTATTTCTCTCAATCCCGATCTCTTTCTTTTGCAGTAACTAGATGCAACATAATCAATGTGTTTACCTATCAAACCCCACCCAGTTGGTAGTGTCGATTTCCTCACTATAAGGTAGAAATCCTGAATAACAGACTGGCGACTCCACTGGGGAGTAACCGTTTAGTCTTTTCTGCTCTAGGAGACTTAGTTTTGGTTTTCTTCCAGCCCATTTTTCAGTCTTTTTGATTGTCTGAGAAGCCTTGTAGGTCTGTGTCACCTATCCTTTGTGCTTGATTCATTTCAGTTGACTGTTTGCAAAGCCTGTTTGTACCCTTTTGAGGCATGTACGCTGGTCCTCCCTACTTACAACAGCGTTTTTTACCTGATAAACGCCCCTCCTTGCACTGCACAGTAGCGTACCTCTCTTGATGTATGCTAGTTGCTACACTACACAGTAGTGTATTTTCCTGTAGTGTCTAGTTTGCTGTTAGGGTTTGATTTCCAAGCTTTGGTTTCTTTTCCAGCCTGTTGCTTTGCTGTCTGCACTGACCCCTGAGATCTCCTATGTCTCTGTTGAGTCTTGTTGGCCTCTCCAATCTCTTTTAGCTTGTTTTTGCTTGCTTGAGTCTTTGATTAAGTGTCTTTTCCGCTTACTAGCCCTTTTTGGAGTCCGTGCACTATTCTCTTTCCGACATAGCTGCAAAGGAAACCAACCTATCTTCAAATCATTCTCAAGTATTCAAAAGTTCCCTAAGGAGTTGTCAAAGCTGTTTTGTGCCTATCTTCTTCTTTGATAACAACCTGGTTATATCCCGAAAATCTATCAAGCATGGACATTATTTTAGAACCTGTGACCCTTTGGAAGAGGGTCTCCATGTTGGGAAGCGGATAATTGTCTTTCTGGCAGGTTATGTTAAGGTTTCTGAAGTCTATGCATATCCTGATGCTCCCATTTTTCTTTCTGACCACAACTTAGTTGGAGCACCACGAGGTATGTCGAGTGGGTGCTATAATATCCGCTGCCAGCATTTTTTCTAATTCCTGCTTGACAATAGGGGCCAACCTAGGATTTATTTGCCTAAGTTTTTGCCGGAAGGGTTTGCCATTTTGCATTTCAGGCTTGAGAGGGATAGTGTGCTGAAAAACATCTTCCCTATAAGCCTTTAACTCGTCATAAGTAAATGCGAATATATCCTTATATTCTTTTACCAAGCTTATTAGTGCATTCCTTTCCTTTTCTGATGTTCCTTTTCCAATTTTTATAATTTTCGGATTTGTTTCCGTTCCAATATTTACTTCAATGTAATCTCCTAGTTTCATTTGGTCAATGTTATTTTTCTTCCAATCTTGTCTATCAAAGATGTTCTCTAGTTTGGTGAAGCCACGTGATATCGGATTGACAGGCTGGTTATGCTCTTGATACTGCTTGCCTTCCTCCTGTATGTTCACATTAAAATTCGTGAATTCATCTAGATTATGCATGAATCTTAGGATCTGTTCATCATCTTTGAAAAGCTGCCAATGGTTCAAGTTGTCTGAGACAGATGGTCTATAATTTATTTCTAAGGTACAGTCCCCTTGAAAACCTGCCAATGGTTCAAGCTTTAATTTACTTTCTGCATTTATATTTCATGCATTTATATTTCTGTCATAGAATAGATTTTATTTCAGTTGGATTTTATATTTTTCCCATACATGTTGCATGAGGTATTTTGATGTTTGTGAATGCAGAAATAGGTGCAAAATAAAATAAAAAACTGAAAGCAAAATGGTAGAGTGCTGGATCAAGGATTCGAGTAGCAGAGTTCGAGGACAAGAGATTCTGAGGTTCTCAATCGCTCATTTCAGCAGAGCACTTGTCCCAGCGGGAGCTAGATGTTATCACATATATAGTAGCTGGGCTACCATACATTATTTTTTTGATTCCAGTACACTATTCAGCCAGTTCCCTTACATTGAGATGCTGAGATGAGCATCTATCATGGATTACTATAAGATTTTGGACAGTATATATTCCCCATGCCATGACTGAGTCTCATGACACTTAGAGAGATGACCGATGTAGCCATTATACCATTTGTGCAGAGCAATCAGTAGTGCTTGGAGTTATAGCAGCAGTTTTAGAGGACAGATGATGGCTAAGAGGATGAGCATTCAGGTATATGACTCAGCAGGTATATCATGGTGTTGTGGTTAGATTGCTTTTATATTCATTCTTATGGCATGTCTTGACACTTAGTATCATGATCTGATGATCATATAGATATGTAGACCTGGTTGATCTTATTATATATATTATATTGTCCCTACTCAGACATAGAAGTTCACTATTCATACTCATTGGTTTTACCCTCCTTAGGGAGAATAGAGGTGATCATTCCCCCATACCTTGGCTTGCTAGTGTTGGCCCCATTATTCACTATCTTCATCCATCCATTACCTACCTTTTAGTTTATCACCCTGACTTACTACTTGACTAGTGGCATGGAGAACTTTTCCCCACTGTAGCCTCTTTATTGGATGAGCTTCCCTGTTTATTGTGTCTCGGCTCTGAGTTGGTGACAAAACTTACCTATGGTGAGTTGGATTTCCTTGAGAAATGCCCCTAGTCACTAAAGTTGTGTTGGCTAAACCTGAAACTTTTAGTGCTGCCATGAATACAAAGTATGGAAATGAAATGTTATATCTTGTATGAAAAGCCCGTTCATGCAATGTGTTTCTAAACACACATGAATGAAAGGCAAGCCAAATGAAAATGGCTATGAAATAAAATGTTATATCTATTGTGAAATGTAAATACCTAGGTAAACAAGCTATCTGTGACACACCTAGAAGTGCTCAGGTAAACAAGTGCCTTAAAAACACACCTGCAGCAAAAAGCCTAAAATAAATGTAAATCTATGCAATGTGTTTATAAACACACATAGATCAAAGGCTATGGAAACTTCAGGCCCAAAAGCAATGGAACTTAAATGCTATATCAAAATAATTGCTAGCCTCATTTGTATTATGGATTGTGCGCATCTGTTAAAGGTGAATAAACCCTCTTTGAACAACTTATCCATTTGTGAGACACTGCCATTCCCTGTGTTGTTGCTCATTCAGTATATGCTATGGTGTGTTTTCCCTTTCCCATATCCAAAGTGTCACAATGTTGAGTCAGTAAGTCATCCCTTAGCCTAGCCAGTTTATTTTAAGCCTTCACCTTTCACTAGCAAATTGATCGCAACTATGAAGTGAGTATGGTCTTGAAAGTCTAGTCTGAGTCATAATAATAATTAATGACACTATATATTTGGATTTAGATCGCCAATAATGATTACTTTTTGTTATAATTGCTATTTGAATGAGTTGTAGAGCATGCATTAACCTTTGACACTTTGCAGCAGCTTCCGATGAGAGTCTGAGTTATATTTGGTGATGTTGATTTGGTAAAACCTAGTTTGACCAAGGTCAACCACAGGACATGAGAGGGTTGGACCTTGTGATGATACAGATAGATGATATATGGTCTATGTACATGTACATGATGGTTCTATGCATCAAATACAGGTTTATGATGATGATTTATGGTTCACAGCATTATTTGATCATTTACAGATTATTATTTCACCTGTTCGGGCATATTGGATATATTATATGATCATGCAGAGATCCATATGGTGTATGAGTACACATCTTGGATAGTTTTGGACCTTTTGAGTCCAATGAGACAGTCTGTTTTCAGTTCCGAGCAATTACAGTGATGATTGAGCCTCAATAGGCTATCCTGGTGCAGTTTTGGTCTGTCGGAGACCCTGTCAGAGCAGAGATGGATTTTATTTGGTTCACCTAGGGCGCTGTGCATGGAGGGGGTGGTCCAGCCACTTGATTTTACCATATTACCCCCCTCCCAGACACACTGGTGCCCTCACCTGGACAGCGCAGGCACTCCAGGAGGCAGTTTGGGCAGTTTCACGCTTCCCGAGGCAGTTCATAATCGGTAGAAATGGCTACAAAGGAATTCGATTTGGGCTACTGAGGCAAATTTTTGGCATGGGATGATCAGTGATGATGAGTGGGATGTCTTCCACACCTTCTCCAGTAGTTTCAGCTTCATCGGGACCCACATCCATCACTTATGGCATTTTCTGATGATTTTTGGGGCCTCCTAAGGCCCACGATTTGTCCATAGAGGCATGCTTTGGTACTTTGATGACTATTTTATTATTATTGTGCTATGGGGATTGACCAAGGGTGTCTAAAATTACCCCTTGGACCCACCATGAGCTAGTTGTTATATTTTGTCATCATGATTTGGTGGGATCCCCTCTCCTAGGACGATTTTGTCCACTTATTGTTATATTTTATTAGTGATCCATGTATTTTATTGTCGAGCTCATCTCAACCATTGATTAGATCTTTTGATCTTTTAATTTTAGCCACTCATTCAAAAAGTGGTTAGATTATGGACTCTCTCCCTCCTATTTAAAGGAGAGAGCCTCTCATTGTAAAGGGGACATGTGGCTCTGGATTATTGGAATAGAAAATTATTATTGCATCTATCTCCAGTGTTGTGGTGAATGTCTTTGGTGTTCGTTCGTTGATTCTTCCTTTGCACTGAGTTATTGGAGATATTGTCTTGCCATATTTTTGTACCATTTTTACATCTACAGGTGGAGGCCGAATTCATTCAAGGAGGACGTATTGGTAGGGGAGGACCCTCCCTACTTCTTCTTTGGGTTTCTTCATTGGTAACAGGGAGTATTACTGTACCAGGACCTTCTATTTCATGTTACATTTGCACTTCGCTTGTATTTCCTCCATACTTGATCTCTCTGATTGAAATCGCTTTTCCTTCGATTGACAAGTAGAGGAGGTCGCACTTGTGGGCTAGGGCATCATTTCGGCAAGCAAATTCAACAATCTCTCATTTGATCTCTGCGGGAGTCTTCCTCAACAACAAGGAATCTCTCTTCATCACTCAGGTATGATCTCAAGGTAATTTCTCTTTCCATGATCTATCCACTTGTCTAAAATACTTCAAACCCTAATTAATCAAAACCCCCATTTTTACATATTTTTAGATCTACTAAGATCTAGTGGCTTTTTGGGTAATACATTTAAAACCCACCTCTATAGTATCCACGGCATCCCGGATCTATAGTTTGGTGAGGATTGACCTCCATTTGACCCTCTTCCCAAGGCAATTTAGCCTCTCCAAGTGAGGTCCCACTCCTTGGTTTGGGTGAGTTAACCTAGATCTAGTACGTGGGTAGTTGAGATTTCACTTGATCTGTAATCTACATATCCAATAACCTACCCCTAGACTGTCACTTTAGTGATTTCTACCTGGTGGGCCCTATTCCACATTTTGAGGGACTAAAACTCCATTTTGGACCACTTGGTATCTTAAATCTCAGATCTAGTAAGATCTAGCCACTAGATTGCCTTGATTTTCTAGATCCACATTAACACTTGCCTAAACTACTTGGATCTAAGTTTTGGTGGCCATTGGAGTTGTCTTGATCCCATTTTTTCCACTTTTAACCCTCCTTGGGCAAAGTCGCACTTCTTGGGGAGATTGAGTTTGTCCACTTATAGGACGTGGGTATTTGCGATTTTGGTGGATTTGGAATAAGCATACCTTGAAACCTATGTCTAGTAGGTCATTTTGTGAAATCTTGCCTTGGGGATAGCATTCCTTGTTTTAAGGGATTGTGGTCCACTTAGGTCACATCATGAACTGTTAGATCTAGATAGATCCATCCATCAAACCTTTACTAGCCCACGTGTCTTATGTTATAGGGGTCATTATTTACAAGTTAACTTCTTTTTGACTCCATTTATCCCAATTCCCAAGGCATTGATCTTTCTCCAAGCTCATTTGACTTTCCTAGATTGTTGGGTTAACTTGTAGTTATATCCTTGTTTTGGTTGCTTGAATCCCTTGACATTGTCATATCTTATAATCAAGCTTGTCTTTGGTACTGGTTATCCCCAATTCAACCCTTAAATTACATTGCTTTGGACACGGTTCCCAAGGCAGTGGATTTTCTCACAATTGACTAGTACTTTAATCCTGGATCTCATTCCAAATACTATAAGTCACTCTCACATCAACAATGAACCAAAGCTATACTCATTAAACCCCTCATTCATCTTGTGACTTTATCCGTAGATCTAGGGTACACCATACACCTTACAATACTTCACGTATACTTAACTTGATTTGGTGTTTTGGTTTGGTCTCTCCTGTCGGGAGTAGATCTGGGTCTCCCCCTTTGTTGTCTGGGCTAGATAGCATAAAGTGAAGGTTGCCTCGATTGGCGTGACAACCATCTATTGGAAGTCGAGGTGATCATGGTTGCACCTTTAGAGTTGCCCTATCCTACTGCCATCCATTAATGGATACACCCATAGGAGCAACTACAAGTTAGGTGATAACAGGTCCCACTGAAAGCTGAAACTGCTGGAGGTGTGGAAGACATCCCACTCATCATCACAAGTCATCCCATGCCAATCCCTTGCCTCAGTAGCCCAAATCGAATCCTTCAGTAGCCATTTTTACCATTTTTTAACTGCCTCAGGAAATGTGAACATGCCCAAACTGCCTCCTGGAGTTCCTACGCTGTCAAGGTAAGGCCATTAGGCTCTCTGGCAGAGGGGTAATATGGTAATAACAAGTGGCTGGACCACCCCCTCCATCCACAGCGACCTAGGTGAACTCATCAACTCTCTGCTCTTATCTGACAAGGCCTCTGATAGGCCAAAACTGCACTAGGATAGCCAACTGAGGCTAATAATCACCGTAACTGCCCGGAACTGAAAACAGACTGTCTCATTGGACTCAGAAGGTCCAAATCCATCTAAGATATCTACTCATACACTACATAGATCTCTGCATGGTAAAAAAAAATGCCCATCATATCCGACAGACCCAATAATAATAATTTGTAAAAGTGCTGAAAAGCACAAATCATCATCATAAGCCTGAAACCACTACATAGAACCACCATAGTGACCTGTACCAGAGATATATATCATATATCTGTATGATCTGAGGTCTGCCACCTCATGTCCTGTGGTTGACTTTTGGTCAAACTGGGTTTGACCAAGTCAATACTGATCCAAAATATAACTCAAGCTATCATCACAATGTTGCAAGGTGTCAAAGGTTAAAGCATGCTTTACAATCCATTCAAATAGCAATTATAACAAAAAGTAATCATTACTAGCGATCTAAATCCAAACATATAAAGTCATTAAATATTATTATTACTCAGACCAAATTTTCAAGACCATACTCACTTCATAGTTGTGATCAATTTGCTAGTGAAGGGTGAGGCTAAAATAAAAATGGCTAGGCCAAGGGATGACTTACTAACTTAACACTGTGACACTTTGGATATGCAAAAGGGAATACACACCATAACATATAGTGGACAAGCAATAACACAGGGAATGGCGGTGTCTCACAAATGGGTAAGTTGTTCAAAGAGTGTTTATTCATGGCAGATGCTCACAATCCATAATACAAATGAGGCCAGCAATCTTTTTGATATAGAGTTTAAGTTCCATTGCTTTTTGGGCCTATAGTTTCCATAGCCTTTGATCTATGTGTGTTTATAAACACATTGCATAGATTTACATTTTACATAAGGCTTCTTGCTGCAGGTGTGTTTTTAAGGCACTTGTTTACCTGAGCACTTCCAGGTGTGTTTTTTAGACATCTTGTTTACCTGGGTATTTACATTTCACAATAGATATAACATTTGATATTTCTTTGCCACTTTCATTTGGCTTTTTCACAATAGATATAACATTGTCTTTTTCATAATTTGTATTCATGGCAATGTTATCACCTATTTTGTACCATGGTTGGATTATCTGAAGAGCCGCCATTTGACAAACATGATAAGTGTTTGACTCCAGTGTATCAGATGATCCAACATTTGTGACTAGCCAGTTTTGTTTTTTGAGTCGACATGACCATGGCCTTATGGGTGTTTGTAATAAAGTGTGCTAGTAGGATCTGAGTGTCTCGGTTCCCCATGACTTGATTAAGCAGTTAAAGTATTCCAGGGAGTTTTTTCCCTTGTCAATTATACTTTGCTTATAGCCGAGCTATAATCGATGAGGTTTTATCCCGCTCCTCCAAAGCTGGAATGCCCGATTTTGAAAATTTTAGCCATGGGGGGTTATTAGAGTCCAACTAATGTATATAAGCCTACTAGACACTATTAGAATAGGTTCTGGTCATGTCCCCAGTCTCTAGGACCCTCAGAAAAAATTTCGAAATTTTTTTACCGGGTCTGTCGAGTTTGGGTTTTTTAATTATTTTTTAAATTTTAATAAATTTCTCTATAGTTTAAATAGAGAAATAATAATTTGTAATATGTCAGTCGTCTGGGGTCCGAATTCAGTGGTTGATGGCTCGTTTCATAAGCCAGAAATCACACATGACCTATGGACCAGCTAAACCCAAGTTTCGGATGTCATTTAGGCCTCATAATTAATATTTTCTCTAAAAACCCAATTACAAAGAAAATATTAATTAAATTAATAAATTTTATTATTTTGGAGAAAATCCAAAACTCTCCAAAATAATCCAAATGGAATAAAGTAAATGGCTAAATGACATGGCAACAGACACTCATGATGATTCCAATCAACTCCAAGTTCATCCAAGTGAAGATACAATCAGCACAAGCTTACTCACCAAAGAGAATTCGCCCTCCTTCACTAAAGCTCACGAATTGGTTATGTGTCAAAGGTTGAGTGGGTTGGTTGATAGCTATTACTTCAATGGTGGGCGCATCCCTAAATTTGTGCAACCACATATGCATTGGCTCTCTTCACAACTAAAATCAACACCTACCACGAGGCTCACACATCCCTCTTGAGACTCACGCATTATGGGCTTGGAGAGCGAGTTTACCACATGGCAACTCATTATTTGTTTGGTGGAGTTTACAATGAAGAGTGGGGGGCGCCTTGCCTAGGTGGAGGCCACCTCCCCACTCACACCAACCTCAAGACTCAAGTTGTAAGCCAAGCTCGCCATGTGTCGAAGTTTTGGCTCACCTTTGATTGGAATTTGTTGGGATTTGGCTCTCTTCTATTGCCATTCGACCTAGGGTTTTAGCTTTCTAGTTTTGTTATATAAGAAGGGTCTTTTAGGCTTGTTCTTCATGGAGAATTATTGTAAACTTACTCTGCAGAGATTGTAATAGCTATTGGCTATCATTGGAAATAAAGTTGGCTTTGGAGGCAACTTGTGTACACTTCTATTGGTTCATGAGCTATTAATTTATTTGAGGTAATATCTGTAATGTGTTCTTGATTTATGCAATTTCAAAGTTTGATTTAAATACATGCTTAGATCTCTTTCTTAAGAGCGTAGGGCAAACATTTGATGGTCCTAATTTGTTTGCTAGGCTTAGGCTTGAATAGTATAAAGAGTGCAAATTGTAATCGGTTTTACTACCTTGTCTCTTCATGCGTTTTTGTCTAACTCTCTATATTTGATCAAGCTTTGTTTGTGTAAGTTTTTTGTGCATTTGCGGATCTTCAAAATGGTCGAGATGAGATGAACTCGGTCGTATCTCTCTCTTCTCCACCAACAAAAAGATTTTACTAATAGTGTGTTTGCAGGATACTTCCAAGGAGCAAGATCTTAAATTTGGCATCAAAGCAGAGAGGGTTTCCTCTTCCATCAACACAATTTCTCTCTTCTTGGTTACTTGTTACTTGGACCCACCTTCTTGTGGAAAACCCCTTCTAGATCTGAATCCAAAGTTGAAGTTCTTTACTTTTAAAGCCTAGATTAGTTTGCCATAAGGTTGAAGTTCCTTCAACCTTGGGAAATAACTTGGAATTTGTTCCCTCGTGCTCTCTTCAACACTATCGCATGCGTATCATCCAGCTAGCTGGAAGGATTTCTTGGATAGTGTTTCACCTATCAAGTGTTTCACTTGATTTTTCCCTCTCCATCACCCATTCGTTTTACTATCTTTTTTCCATCCTTTTCCCCTCATCCATTCGTTTTTTCCATTTGGCCTCTTTTTCTCTTTGTTTTTTCCCTTTTCTTTCCATCTTCCTTCCATCCATCCTACAAAAGAAGCAAAGCAAACAAAAGAGGTTTGAAGTAGTTAGTGGTTTTATTTTTTGAAAAGTTAAGTTTAGGCATCTTAAAATATCATTTAGGGCTTGCATTTTAATCTTTTGTCTTAAGTTTTGTAGTCTGATTTAAAGATATGAAAGTTTGCATACAAGCTAGTTCAAAAAACTTGTGGTTCCAACCTCATTCTCATCATTTTTTGGAGCACTTTAGCTTGCTGGTCTGTTTTATTTAAATTGCAATTTTAATTCAAAATCTCATGCACATTGCATTTAGGGCCTCATTTTTCAATTCTAGGTTCAAGTAGCTTCAAGTCTTAATTTTTTCAACTAATGCTAAAGGGTACTTGTAGCTTGAATCTTTGTTGTGTGTAGGTGTGAAAAAAAGTTAAATCCAAAAGAGAGCTTGAAGTGGAAGAAGAGCAAAATCAAGTAAAAAGAAGGAAAATTGCAAAACCAAGAAGGAGCTTGAAAACAAACCTTGAAACCATGAGTGTCTTTTGAAACAAGCTATTATCCTTTGTACAAACTCATAAGAGTTTTCTCATTTCTTTCCAAAGTTTACTTTTCTTAAAAGACCTTTCAAGGGCTTGAATCCCAAAGGCATTTGTAATCTCATAATAAAATTTAAAGTGGAGGAGGCCTCCACTTTTTTGGTTTCTTCCCTATTTGGGGAAGAGTGTGGTGTTTGGTTAAGTTAGATCTTTCAGTTTTTGCTTTAGAGTAGTCTTTGTTTCATCTTGTTTCTTCTCTTCCAAATTTTGACCAGAGTAAGCTAACTTTGGGATTGTGTCTCAAAGACCACATAGTTTCGTGGTAGCTTCTTGTTTCCCGTTAGCATCTTGTGGACATCCAGCTAGCTGGAAGGTTTCCAGGACTGGCGGTTTTAGTGATTAGCCTTGTTCGGAGGTTGATCCCACTTTAGAATAAATCTGCTTGGTAGAACACTAGATTTTGTTTTCTGTTATCTTCAAAGCATCTTTCTTTGTGGTTATCCTTATATTTTCAGTTTCATTTACTACTTTAAGTTTCACAATCGCTTCACTTTTTGCAATAAAACGAACAAACCCTCTTGAACTTGGCCAAATCCAAGTCAAGAGCATTCTCTGTCGGAGAGCATATAGATTTTCACTTTCCCCTTGCATTAGACATTTTAAAGTAGGAAGTCTCTTGAACTGTGGTCTTAAGACTAAGTCAAGAGCGCTCTCTGTCGGAGAGTTGAACAAGTGCTCCAAATAAATAAAACATTTTCAACCCACATTTCCCCCTTAATTTATTTATCTTGGTCATTTGTCCAACATCCGTATGCTCTGCCAACCGGAACTGGTTGGACTAGTACTCAGAAAGGTGAAGGACTTGATAATCTCATAAGTGATAATTAATAAAAAATTTCACCCCCATAACCAACCAATCCAGAGTTGAGCGATAAGATAAGTTCAGTGGGTAATCTCCTAGTTGGGGGCGCCGGGTTGCCATGTTCAGCCTCTAGTTTGTTGGTTAGCATTGCGCGACCTGACTAGAGCACTAGGTGGTCCGACATGTCCTTGAACGGAGGCACTTGATACTGTCTTTCCGGACACTCTCTTGATATCCTTGGTTTTAGCCATAATAATCAAGAACATCTAAAACATTTAAAATTTTCCAAGAACAATTTCAAAACGATCTCACAAACAGTTACTTTTGACTTACATTTTTCAGCATCACAAGCATTTCATTTGACTCCATTTGGCACTAGTCTTTAAAACTCTTATGTATCTTCCAAATCTAGACCATGTGTCCTTGTCATTTCTTTAATCTTTATCTTGTGGATGCTTTGTTTTAATTTTAAGTCAGAAGTATTTTGTTCATCTTCTAAATTGTATCTTGTGGAATTTGCAACGTGGATTGCGTGTTTAATTGTGTTCTCATCATTATACAAAAACTCCTAAACAACACTCATCCACATCAACCCACACAAAAAAACACTTAAAACACAGGAGCCTTAGACAACTCTTTTTTAGGGACTACCTCCCTTGGCTTCATTAGGAGTTAGCCTAAACGAAGGAGCTGGGATTCAGGTGACAGTACCTGGCTCATTGCTTGCCCCTAAGGCCACACCTCTCCCCACTTCCAGTGAGGGAGACAGCTTTCGAAACATTTTTGCTGCTGGTGTGCAGTTTGGCGAACAACAGGCAGCACTATCTATTTTAGGTTTAGCCAGCAATATCCTTAGTGACTAGGAGGACTTCGTGCCAATGCCAAACATCGGGACAACCGACCAGAATGATTTAGGCCTACAATCCAACTCACCAAAGGTAAGTTTTGTCACCAACTCTGAGTCGAGACACAATAAATAAGGAAGCTTATCCAATACAGAGGTTACAGCAGGGAAAGGTCCTCCATGCCACTAGTCAAGTAGTAAGTCAAGGTAAATAACAAACTGGGTAGGTAATGAATGAACGAAGACAATGAATAATGAGACCAACACTAGCAAGCCAAAGTATGGTGGGAATGATCACCTCTAATCTCCCTAAGGTGGGTAAAACCGATGAGTATAGGTCAAGAACTTCTAAGTCTGAGTAGGGACAATATGATATATATAAAAGTACAACTAGGTCCACATATCTATATGATCGCCAAATCATGATACTAAATGCTAAGGCATGCTACAAGAACGAATATAAAAGCAATATAACCATAACACCAAAATATACCTACTGAGTCATATACCTGAATGCCCATCATCTGAACCAACATTAGTCCTCTGAAACTGCTGCTGTAACTCCGGGAAATACTGACTGCTCTGTATAAATGGATAAATGGCTACATCGGTCATCTCTTTGAGTGTCCTAAAACTTAGTCATGGCATGGAGAAGAAAACTGTTGTCCATAATCTGATAGTGATCCATAATAGAGGCTCATCTCAACATCTCACTGCAAGGGAACTGGCTTAATAGTGTACTGGAATCAGAAAAATAATGTATGGTAGCCCGACTACTATATATGTGATCACAGGTCAAAATGAGTACTCCTAAGACTTCTTTCTGTTGTCATACAACAAAAAACCAGCAAACAGATCAGTAGTAAAAGTGCCCAAAATCACTTTAAAAGTGAGTTGGGCAAAATAAAAAATTACTAGAAAAAATTCTAAGTTAAAACTAGTTAACTAAGGTAAAGAACTAAGATGGATTGGCTAGAAAGCCAACCCTCTTAGGGTCCTGGATAGCCTTGAAAAGGAAGCCAATGAAGCACTTGATTGCTTGATATAAACCTTAAAAGTTTGAAGAGAAGAAATCTTTAAACAATCGTAAAATTTGACTTGAAAAAATTACTTAAAGACCCTTTTCCAAGCAAGACGCAACAAAGAAATGATAACTTTTGAACTACCTTGGATCTATGCATAAAAAATCAGATCTGATTTTTGTGATAAACATACTAAACAAATCAGATTTGAAAGTGTCACAAAACCAGTAACCAAGAAGAAAATAATTTTAATCAGAGAAAGAGTAAGTAGAAGAGAGCTTGTTGCCAGAAAGATTAAGAAAAGAAGGCTTCTTTGTGGAGTGCTGAGGGACAATGTTCTTGAAGGTTGTTGAAGATGGAGTAAACTCAAACTTGATCCAATCCTCCTCCAAACTTGGCAACCTGAAAACTAAATCACAAAAACTTGCATACCCAGGAGATCTGGTAAACACATATAAACAGAGACTAAAATAGCATGAAAATAAGCTTATTTAACATGCAATTTTTTTTATCTCTAAACATACATGAAAAGATAGAAATGAAAGTAAACTTGTTAGTTTTCACAATTTAATCAATATTAAACTAGGATCTTAGTGAGAGAATATCAAGCACAGCATAAACACAAGAGACACAAAGATTTTCCTCGGGGAAACCATAAAGGAGAAAACCCCGCAACTTCCTCAGAGATAGAATGATCACCAATACAATGTCACAAAAGTAAAACCCAAAAATAGAGATGGTATTCAGTAGCTTCTCACTTCTCCACTTGTGCGAACTTCTCCTCTCTCTCACTAATGCGAATTGAGTGAGTGTGAGTGAATGAATAAATAGAGAGCTTAGCTCTCTATTTATGCTTTACCTTTACCACTTGACAAGTCGGCCTCAACTAAAGTTGACTGGGCCAACAACTTTAGGGGACTTAAAAACCCCAATACAAATGGCTCTAGAGAACTAATGCCTCAACTTACATCGCAGGCTTTACCTCAATGACTTTACATGACCCAAATACAATAATGACTTCTTCGACCGAAGGAATAAACATCTCTGTCGGAGGTACAAATAAAATACAATAATAAATACAATATAAAATACAAGTGAATATCTTCCGCAGTTAGAATAACATTAACACTCCCTCTTAACTAGGAAGGTATTCTCTTGACACAGTCATCAACACACAAGTATTCGTTGTTGGATCAACAATGATGGAACATCATCATCAACACTGGATCGTCGTCGTCACTGCTCTTGCAATCCTCGTCATGTCGACCATCGATTGGTGATATCTTTGGATTCTAATCGTCATAGGAAGTTCTACAGAGCCAACCCTTTTTCATGCTGGATAAAGGCCTAGCCCTCATGTGGGTCTTCATCATCTTTGTGAGCAAGCCATCAAGTAGGTGCAGTCCAGGACCAGTCATTACATTGCCTATACAAATACCTGCGTCTCCTATTGTCGCCTCATCGTCTTCAGATCATCTCATCCTCACATGGAGCATGTTATCAACTGATTTGTACAATAGTTGAAACCTTATTGAGCCGCCAGTGTTGGAACACATCAGTGTTCACTTCCAGAGTATCTGGGTTTCATTGTATTTAGGTCTAGCCAGTTTTGTTTTTGAGTCGACATGACCGTGGCCCCATGGGGGTTTGTATCAGTGTGCTAGTAGGGTCTGAGTGGCTCGGTCTCCCATGACTGGATTAAACAACTAAGGTATTCCAGGGAGTTTTTTCACCGTCAGATTATACTTTGCTTCAGGCGAAATATAATCTCTTGGTTTTTCTCCCGCTTCCTCCAAAGCTGGAATGCCCGATTTTGGAAATTTGGCCATGGGGGGTTATTAGGGTCCAACTATAATGTATAAACCTACTAGACACTATTAGAATAGGTTTTGGTCATGTCCTAGGTCTCTAGGACCCCCAGAAAAAATTTCGAAAAATTTTTACCGGACGCGTCGAAATTGGGGTTTTAATTATTTAATTATTTTTAATTTTTTAAATTAAATTTCTCTATAGTTTAAATAGAGAAATTTGAGTCTGTAATATGTCAGTCATCCGGGGTCCGTTTTCAGTGTTTGATGGCTCGTTTCATAAGCCAAAAATCACACACGACCCGTGGAGCAGCTAAACCCAACTTTCGGATGTCAATTCCGCCCCATAATTAATATTTTCTCTGAAAAGTCATTTACAGAGAAATTATTAATTAAAATAATAAAATTGATTATTTTGGAGATAATCCAAATCTCTCCAAAATTAATCAATTTGATTAAAATAAAGGGCTAAATGACATGGCAATGAGCATTAAGGAAGATTCCAATCAACTCCAAGCCCATCCAGTCACTCACCCAGTCACCAGCAAAGAATCTCCTTGAGTAAAATCGCCCTCCCTCATGCATAACTCGATTTTGTGATGTGTCACTTAATGTATGGTTTGGTGGCTTGCATTTAAAACTTAAAGAAGGCGCCCTATTGACTCACCATCCAAACCATAGCTTGGCTCCTTCATGATTCGAGTTGTACCTACCTTTCCCCACGTGTTGTCTTCACAACTAGCTCGCATGAGCATATCCCTCACGTCAATCCTTTAGGGATCCACGCCATTCCTTGTTGTTGCTTGTTCATTGGTTAGTAGATATGTTGATTGGCTTGGCTTTGGATCAAAAACGAGTTAGTACCTACCTCTACAACGTGCCATCCAATGAACTAGCAACCAACTCGCATTTACCCTAAATCCTCACATCAATCCCCTAGTTCCTCACGTTAGTCTCCTTTGAACTCGTATTAGATCCTTGTTGGAGTTTAGGGATTGGTTAAATGCAATAACAAATGGGCTTGGCTCTCATCTAAACTCGAGTTAGTGCCTACCACTCCCTAGCTCGCCCTCCACATGAGCTCACGCCCTTGTCTTCCTAGCTCGCCTTTCCTTGTGTAGAATGCCCATTCGTTGTGTCTCCTTCACAAAAGTCGAGCCCTTTGCCACCTATTCAATCCTACCAACCTCAAACTCGACTTTGGGCCATTGTTTACCATGCCAAGCCCTTGATTGATTGGAATTCGACCTTCTCCATTGCCAAATTCGACCTAGGGTTTTGGCACTTAGTTTTAGTATAAAGAGAGGCTCATTAGGAGCTATTATCTCATGGATTTTTGTGCATCGAAGCTCTGATAAAATTGTAAACGCTTTTAATTGGAATAAAGTTGAGACTTTGGAGGTCAAAACCGTGGAGGCTTTTGATGTGCTTGCTTCACTTGATATTGAGGTGATATTGTTTTACATTTCATTTGAGGCTCTTAAGTTGTAGAACATGTTCATGATGGCTAACAATCTAGCACAAGTAGCATGTATCTAGATCTTTTCACTTGAATGTTTTGTTTCAATTATATTATTCATGCTTAAGGTTATTGCAGGTATTTCTTCACTCCATAAACGAGACCAAAGGAGCTTCAATTTTTATGATTTGAGAAACAAAGAGAGTTAGATCTTCTCCATCAAACTTTTAAAACACATTTTCGTTTATTTGTTACCATAGGCTTACATCTCTTCTAGCCTTCTACTTTGCTCCTTGAGTTTTTGTTTTGAATTGCTAAACCATTTCTAGCCCCTCTAAGCCTTGATCCAAGATTACCTTGTCTTCAAGCTATAGATTAGAACTCCATAAGGTTGAAGTTCCTTCAACCTTGGGGAATAACTTGGGATTTGTTCCCTTGTGCTCTCTTCAACACTCGTTGTCGGCGTATCACCGGTTAACCGGAGGATTTCCAAGGCGGTGTTTTTACCATTTCAAGTGTTCCACTTGAGGCCCTTGCCCTAGATCTACTTTTCCTTGGTTTTATCTTCATCTTCTCCCATTCGTCCTACCTCAAGTTTGGCTTTCTTTTCTCTTAGATTCGTCCTAGATCTCCTTCCCATTTTGCCCACCTTCCATAGATTTCGTCCACCCTATTCTTCCCCTTCTCTTTCCCTTTGTTTTTGGGCTTTTCTTCACTTCTTCACCCTTTCGTTTTTTGCCCTAGTTAGCTAGCCTCTCCTCTCTCTACCCTTCATCCTATTCGTTCTCCTAGTCTCCTCCTCCTCTCGTCCATCCAACTTCTTCTAGTTTTTTCCATCCCTTGCTTTCCTCCTTTCGTCCACCTACAAAACACAACAAAAGCACAAAAAATTGTTAGTTGGTTTGTTTAGAATCTAGTAATTAGTTGCACTATTTTAAAGCATTATTGTATACCTCATACCATGCTAGCGTAGATCTTATATGTTGTCGTTATCTAGTTCCATCTTGTTATTAGACTAATCACATTGTTTTTTTTTTTTATTTTGGTTGAGTTTATTGGCTGCCATCTCAACTAGGAGTTGACTGTCCTAAAAAATTGAAGTATTCATTGGCTGCCTTTCAAAGTAGTGTGTTGACTGTCACGTCTTTTAGATCCATTGGCTGCCTTTTATGCATAGAGAGGACTGTTATCACGCTGATTGGTTTAACTTATGATTGGCTGCTATATGAACTGTTAGAGGACTGTTTTAACACTTATGTTGGCTGCCCCTTCATTGAGCATATAGGGTAATAAGATATTGCATGTAGCTTACACTCACTTAGGTTTTCTTTCCTCATTCGAAATATAGAATTTTTGCTCCAATTTTTTTTTTTTTCTATATAGTTTAGATCTCATTGTTAGTGAGTTTTAGGACACTTTTTGTTCGCTGGTTCGTTTCCTCATATAAACATTTTCGAACAAAATTTCATGTTTTCACATGTTAGAGCTTAGTTTTCATTACTAGATTTGGTAGCATTCAAATTTTATTTGATTTCTAATCTCTAATGGGTGCTTGTTGAGTGCTTTTTTCTAAGCTTTTGTAGGTCCATTTTTTGAAAGAGAAGACGAAATTTGTGAAGCATATTCGAAGAAGAGCAAGCACATGCAAGGAGAAGATCCGAACCAAGCAAGAAACCAAAACACAATCTCCTTTTTGTATTAGCTTTCAAAGGCTTCCAAGTTTTATTTGCAATTATTTTGTTCATCATAAGTCTCTCAAAAAGACCTTTCAAGGATTTTCCCTTGAGGCACTTGTAATTATCTAATAAAACTTTCAAGTGGAGGAGGCCTCCACTTTTTGGGTCTTCTTCCCCATTTGGGGAAGGGTGTTGGGTCTTTTGGATGGTTTTAGCTTAGATTTACTTTTTCATGCTCTTAGTTTAAAGTTTGTTTCCATAAGTTATCTTGATTATATTTCATATCTACTTACCCCCATGCTTTCCCGAGTAGGGTCCTGAACCTGAAAGAGATTCTTGGGTAGCTTAGTTGATTGTTATATTTTATCTTGCTTCTCTTCCAATCCTTGACCAGAGAATAGCTAACTTTGGGATCGTATCCCAAAGGCCACATAGTCTTGTGGTAGCTTCTCGCTCCCCCATCAACTTCTTGTGGACATCCAGCTAGCTGGAAGGTTTCCAGGATTGGTGGCTTCTAGTGGTTGGTCTTGTTCGGAGATCAATCCCACCTAGTAGTTTAGAACTTGTGTGGTAGAACACTAGATTTCTTTATCTTACAAGCATTATTGTTAGTAGAAATTTTTATCTTGTCGATTAATACTATTGTTCAAATCTGCTTCAAGTTAAATATACTGCTATTACAGTTTTTGCTTCTTAAAATAAACCAAAGTCTCTTGAACTTGGCCAAATCCAAGTCAAGAGCACCCTCTGTCGGAGGGCATTTTAGTTCCTTGCATTTCCCTGCATTAGGCATTGTTAATCTAGCAAGTCTCTTGAACTGCGGTCATAAGATCGAGTCAAGAGCGCTCTCTGTCGGAGAGTTGAACAGGGCTTTCTAATAATAAAAACTTTCCACTCACACACCCCTAATTAATTTATCTTGGTTTGTCCTACACCCGTATGCTCTGCCAACCGGAAACGGTTGGGCTAGTACTCAGAAAGGTGGAAGACTTGATAATAACGATCGATAAATTTAACTAAAATTTTTACCCACAACCTCAACCAAGGCAAAATACTGTTCTTCCCGCGAGGGGTGGCGCCGGATTCCCACTGTCAGACTCAGGGGCGGTTCAAACATTGGACACCAATCCTTATCGAATCTGGGTGCTTCCGACATGTCATTCAGGGTTGCCAGTATTTTTCTTGGATAGGGTTCTACCATCTCTTTGAACATCCTTGGTTTTAACCCTAATAATCAAGAACACCTAAAACATTCAAAATTTACCAAGAACAATTGCAAAACGTCCTCACAAACATTTGCTTTCGACTTATTTTATTTTAGCATCACAAGTTTTATTTGACTCCATTTGGCACTGGTCTTTAATATTTATACATCTTTGAAATCTGGACCATATGTCCTTGTCATTTGCTTAATATCTATCTTGTGGATGTTTTACTTCAATTGCTAAGTCAAAAGTATATTGTCTTTTTTGTATCTTGTAATTTTTGCAACGTGGATTGCGTGTTTATTTCTGTTCTAATCATCATTCAAAAAACTCCTAAACAACACCCATCCGCATCACTACACCAAAAAACACACTTAAAACACACAAAGAGCCTTAGACAACTCTTTAATAGGGACTACCCCCCTTGGCTTCGTTAGGAGTTTTGCCTAAACGGAGGAGCTGGGATTCAGGTGACAGCACCTGGCTCATTGCTTGCCCCCAAGGCCACACCTCTCCCCACTTTCCAGTGAGGGAGACAGCTTTTAAAAGGTTTCTGCTGCCGGTGTGCATATTGGCGGATATTCTCTTGACACAGTCATCAACACACAAGTATTCGTCGTTGGATCAACAATGATGGAACATCATCATCAACACTGGATCGTCGTCGTCACTACTCTTGCAATCCTCGTCATGTCGACCATCGATTGGTGATATCTTTGGATTCTAATTGTCATAGGAAGTTCTACAGAGCCAACCCTTTTTCATGCTGGATAAAGGCCTAGCCCTCATGTGGGTCTTCATCATCTTTGTGAGCAAGCCATCAAGTAGGTACAGTCCAGGACCAGTCATTACATTGCCTATACAAATACCTGCGTCTCCTATTGTCGCCTCATCGTCTTCAGATCATCTCATCCTCACATGGAGCACAACCCAGATGCACATCACACAGCACTTACATCAACGACCATGGGAGGACCAACCTACCACCATGTCGGAATGGCACAACACTTACATCAACGACCATGGGAGGACCAACCTACCACCATGTCAGAATGGCACAACACTTACATCAACGAACATGGGAAGACAAACCTACTACCATGCCGGAATGGCTCGACACTTATATCAACGACCATGGGAAGACAAACCTACTAACATGTCGGAATGGCCCTGACACTTATATCAACGACCATGGGAAGACAAACCTACTACCATGTCAGAATGGCCCCGACACTTATATCAATGACCATGGGAAGACAAACCTACTACCATGTCGAAATGGCCCCATCCCTTACATCTGCACCATGGGAGGACACACCTACCACAATGTGGGAATGGCTCCAGCCCTTACATCTGCACCATGGGAGGACACACCTACCACCATGTGAGAATGGATCATGTGCATCTGCGTCTTCCAGACTCATCACTTCCCCTTGGAAGGAACCTTGATCTGAACTACACCAAGCTTCTCTCTGAAGTACTCAAACTTCACTCTGGCTAGCGGCTTGGTCAACACATCGGCTATTTGCTCGTCCGTCGCAACATACTGGAGCTTCACTGCTCCTCTCTGCACCATATCCCTGATATCGTGATACTTGATCTCAATATGCTTTGACTTGTCATGGAACACTGGGTTCTCAGACAACTTCACACAACTCTGGTTGTCACCAAAGATACAAGTCGCCTCTAACTGGAGATCAAACAAATCAGACAGTAACTTCCTAAGCCATACTGCCTCACAACTAGCCGAACAAGATGCAACATACTCTGCTTCGGCTGTACATTGTGCCATGTAGGACTGCTTCCTGCTAAACCAGGAGATCACGCCTGATCCCATACTGAAGCAGCACACCGAAGTGCTCTTCCTATCTGCGGCACTGCCTGCCTAATCCGAATCAACATAACCCTCCAGGTTAATCTTCTGATTTGCGTCATACTTGAGCCCATAATCAACTGTACTGTTCAGGTACCTCAGAATATGCTTTGCAGCAATCAAGTGAACATGTCTCGGATCCATCAGGAACTGGCTCAATGTGTTCACAGCAAAGCAAATATCTGGTCTCGTGTTCGTCAGGTACATCAAATATCCAATCATCTGACGATACATTGTGGCATCAACCGATTCTGATGAAGCATCACTCAATAGCTTCAGGTTCGATGCCATAGGTGTGGCCATGGCCTTGCAGTTCATCATCTCGAACCTCTTCTGGATCTCTACTGCATACTTCCATTGTCCAAGGAAGTTCCATCCGCACTCTACCACACCTCCATACCTAGAAAATAACACATCATGCCCAAGTCCTTCATCTCAAACTCTGCGGAAAGCTTCCTCTTCGTATCTGCAATAAGCCCATCCTCACCTGTCACAAATAGGTCATCTACATAAAGTAGGAGTATCACTGGGTTCCCTTCCTCAACCTTGTAGTAAAGGTTGGAATTCGCTTTACTCTTGATAAATCCCAAACTAGTTAGGAAGCTATCTATTCTGTTGTGCCAGGTCCTGGATGCCTGCTTCAAGCCGTACAAGGCCGCCTTCAATTTGCACACGAGTCTATCTGTCATGTCTCTCAAATCCAAGTGGTTGCTCCACATACACTTCCTCCTCAACTACACCATTCAAGAACGTTGTCTTGACATCCATCTGGTGTACCTTCCATTTCATCACTACAACCAGAGCAAGTACTGATCTGATGGAAGTGTATCTGGCTACAGGTGCAAATGTCTCCTCGTAATTTATCCCTTCCTTTTGGGAGAAGCCACGTGCCACAAATCTTGCCTTGTGTTTCTCTATGCTGCCATCTGCAGCATGCTTGATCTTGTAGATCCACTTGGAAGTCACAACAGACTTCCCTACTGGTCTCGGGACCACATGCCAGACATCATTCTTCATGATCGATTGGTACTCCTCGATCATGGCATCCTTCCATTCCTTCCTCTATGTCGCTTCTTCATAGTTGGCAGGTTCCTTGTCAATGATGTCGCACATCAAGGCTACATAACTGGAGTATGGCCTCGGTCTCTTGCTTTCTCTGTGCATTCCTTCTGGAGCGCCATATCTCTCTGCATCTTGAATTGCCTCTCGTACCCATGTTGGTTTCCTCTTGTATCTCTGATCCTGGGTGCTTCTGGTTCTTCAATGTCTTCAATAGGTAGCTTTCTGGATTTGTTGTAGGCCGAGTCTTCGTCAAATGTCACGTCCTTGCTGATGTCGATTTTCTTGAACCCTGGAAAATATATTCTGTAAGCCTTCGAGTTTTCACAATATCCCACGAATATGCCCTTTTTTCCTAAAGGATCTAGCTTCGTCCTCTTCTCTTTCGGAATATGTATGTACACCGAGGAGCCAAATATCCTGAGATGGCTGACTTTTGGTTTCTTGTCGGAGAAAGCTTCTTCTGGTGTCTTGTTGTCAAGTACTCTATGTGGAGTACGATTTTGTACATACACGACTGTCCTCGCAACTTCTACCCATAGATGCATTGGAAGATCCTGGTCATGAAGCATCGCTCTTGCTGCTTCCATGATTGTTCTATTCTTCCTTTCTGCAACTCCATTCTGTTGTGGATTGTATGGAGTGGTTAACTCCCTCTTAATCCTTGAATCTCATCATTTCTTGAAGTCTTCTGATGTGAACTCTCCACCATTGTCTGATCGAAAGGTCTTGATTTTCTTCTCTGTGTGGTTCTCGATCAAGGCTTTGAATTCCTTGAATTTGTTGAATACTTCATCTTTGTTCTTCAAGAAATATATCCATGTCTTCCTAGAAAAATCATCAATGAAAGAAACATAATACACATACCCTTCATGCTTTGCCTGGATTTCTAGAAGACCTTCAACTGCTTTGATTGCAAGTGGTAGTGCTCTAGAGTGCACATGCGCAAGCCTCCTATGCCATAGTTCACTTGGTTCCATGGAGGCATGGACCAGGGCTTGTTCAGGTTGGCCCTTCAGTTTGTATAGACCTCCCCCTTGCTCTCCAATCACTACTGCATCATATATGGTCTTTCCCTTGGGCCACATAAGAACTTGGCCATCGATAAATGCAATCCTCATACCTTTCGCATGCAATGCCGATATGGAGAGAAGGTTCTTCTTGAGTCCTAATACATACAGGACATCCTTCATCTTCAGAGACTTCCCAGATTCTAGCTTGTAGGAGGCTTCACCACTTCCCTTTATGGGGTACTGGTAATCATCCCCTAGTTTCACCTTGTGGGGTGACTCATGTTTAGACAGGTTCACAAAGGATTCTTTAAATCCTGTCATATGCTTGGAAGCCCCGCTATCTACAAGCCAATCATTGCTCCCATGTGTGACAGTGCCTGTGAGAGCTGAAATCATAACATACTCTTCATCACTTGAAGAATCTTCATTGTCATCTCTAGTTCTCTTCCTTGGAGGTTCATCATCCTCTGCAATGTGAGCATGGTGTATTTTCTTGTTGTTCTTCTTATGGAAGCTACTCTTGTTCTTGGGACAATCTTTGGAGTAGTGTCCCTGTTATCACACCATAGTAGCAGGGCTACTATTCTTGTACAGCAGATATCTGCACATTCCAGAGCTTCCATTATTCCAGAGCATGGCTATATATTTTGGATCACTCATGATCAGAGCAGTATATTATTCAGATTTATGTTAGACCTTGTGTCAAGGCTGAGCCTTGAGAGTTCAGATTTGATGACCGATGTGACCCTTTTATCCCATACAGTTTCAGTTCAGTGCTTAGAGATGTATTGCAGCAGTGTCTCAGATGGTTCATGATGATTATTATTATGTTGATGTTGTATGATCTATGGATATGTCATCACTGACTGTGGATTATTATCTTGTTGATTTAGTCATGTTCACAGCATCTGCTTGGTATAGTATTCCTGATGTGGCAAACTGTTTAAAATGAACTGTAATCATAAAATGGACAATTGCTTGCACATTTAGGTCATTTAACAAAACCCACTGGTTTTTCACCTTACATAGATATGGTCTTTCCTGACACCAGTTGTCTGCTAGAGTAGGATCCATATTCACTTGACTCCATCCATACATGACTTTCCTATTTGACTTTAAACCTTGACCTATCTCATTTGACTTTCTGATACTAAGGACTTCCCCATTTTTCTACCTCTGTGTTTGGAACGCATCCCTGTATATTCAGTGTCTCGGCTCTAAGTTGGTGACAAAACTTGCCTTTGGTGAGTTGGATTGTAGGCCTAAATCATTCTGGTCGGTTGTCCCGATGTTTGGCATTGGCTCGAACTCCCCCTAGTCACTTGAGATGTTGTTGGCTAAAACTGAAAGCTCATGTTCTACCTATGGAAACTTATAAATTCGCCCATGAAAAATAAAAAAAAAGGGCAAGAGCGATGAACCGCTAAAAATACTCCTCGAAGAGTATAAGAAAGGTCCAAAAAGCAATGGTTCTTAAAAGTTATATCTAAACAATTGCTGACCATATATATATTTGAAAACATGCCCTGGATGCAAGCTGCAACTAGTTGTGCTTCTCAACACATCTGAAATCCGAAGGGTTATGTAGGCCAAAAAGGCCATGGAATAAAATTGAATGATCCTAATGAACCTGGATCAACTTGATGTAGACATGATGCCTAAGTTGAATAAGCACTCTCTAAACAACTTATCCATTTGTGAGGCACAACCATCCCCCGTGTTCTTTTGTCCAGCACAGAGTTTGTAGCTTCCCCCTTCTCCCACTCCAAAGTATTTGTGAGTTAAGTTAGATAAGTCAACCCCTTGGCCCAACCTTGTTCCTAGCCTTCATCCTTCACTAGTAGTTTGACCATGTCCAATGGGTGAGTTTGTTATTTGAACTATTGTGCAAGTAATTTTATATAACAACAGAACATGCTAACTTAATTAATGCCACTGAATGGATCTTATACTTTGAGCTTGGTTGTGAGAATGATTAGAGAAGCATGTCTTAGTCTACTGATGTGATTTATCCTTGGTTGTATATTATTGGAATCTGTGATGATGTGGACCATGTATAGATGCCTATTGATGATGAGGGATGGTCCCACACACTTGATGATGATATCATATGATGGACATGTGATACAGATGATGATTGATGCAGTTCAGCAGAGTTATTTATTACTTCAGATCAGCAGATTATGCATTGTCCATATATGGTGGACCCTACAGCTGGGCCAATAGGGCAACCCATGGTGTATGAGTACACATTTCTAGTGGATTTGGGTCTTCTGGATCCAATGAGACACTTATCTTTCAGTTCCGGGCACTTCTGACAGTGATTGATGCAGTTTTACACTTGTTGACCAGATTTGGGGCTGATTTCCCAGCCTGAGTAGCAGGGGCCATGAGAGGCCAGTTCACCTACGGCGCTGATGATGGAGGGGGTGGTCCAGCCACTTTTTTTTACCATTTACCCCCCCTTCCGAAGAGCCTGGTGGGCTCAGATTGACAGCGCAGATGCCCTAGGAGGCAGTTTTGGCACTTTCACAGTTACCGAGGCAGTTAAAAAATGGGATAAAGTGGTCACTGAGGAAATCGATTTGGGCAATTGAGGTAAGGTTTTGGCATTTGGTCTTCACAGAGGTCTTCCAGGGTGATCTCACTATCTTCCAGTCAGTTTTCACCATGTGGGTATGCCCACATTGATCACAGGAGGTCATTTACTGCTTGACTGTCATGGATTTGGACAGTTTTGGTCATTTATATTATCTTGGACATATTTTATTATTTTATTGTGCCTTGGGGATGAGCTAGTAAGGATTGATGCCTCCTAGCCCCACCATGTGCTTATATTGTCATGTCCTAGTCACCATGAGGTGGATTTTGGTACTTATACTTCTCTAGTGGATGACGTCACCCTCTTGTTGTACCATTTAGTGGGGGCGCTATCATTATATTGGGTGATCCATGTGATGTATTGTTATGATTTATTGTTAGCCATTGATTAGATCTTGAGATCTTTTAATCTTAGCCACTCATGTAAAAAGTGGTTAGGATTGTACTCTCTCCCCATCCTATTTAAGGAGGGAGCCTCTCATTGTAAAATTCATCTAGAGATTTTTGGCTCTTGGCTCTTGGAATAAAATTTCTATCTCTTGGAGTACATGCTTGGATTGGAGTGGATGTTGGTTGTTTCGATTGTAAATGCTTTTGTCCATTGCACTGGAGGATCTATTGTAGCTATCTTGCATATTTGCCATATCTTATTTACAGGTTAAGAGGACGATTTTGGACAAGGGCGAATTGGTGGGGAGGCTTGCCCTTCAAACTTGGAAGAAGTCGTGTTGGTTTGACAGGGAGTAGTTTTTCCTTTGTGTCAACTATTCTATGTTTCTCTCTCTCTCTCTTGCTTGTATCTACCTTCAACATGTTAAACTGATTGATGCTTTGCTCCTTGGTTTTGACAGGTTAGAAGGAATCACATGTGGCTTGGGAAAATCGATTTGGCAAGAGGGCTTCAAGAATTCTCCATTTGATCTTTGGCAAAGTAATCCTCGTCTCAACTAGCATTCATCTCTTCATCCAGGTATGCTCCAAGAGGTATGATCTTATTCTTCCTTGAGTCATCCATAATTTCTAGATCACAAAAACCCTAATTAATTAAAACCCTTGTTTTTGGTTTTTCTTAGATCTACTTAGATCTAGCCTTGCTTTTGAAGAGATATTGAAAACCCACCTCTATAGCATCCACCCCTAGTTGGATCTATAGTTTGGTGGTGATTGGCTGAAAATTGACACACTTTTCAAGGCAAAAAGCCCTCTTGAACCCAAATCGCACTTCTTATTGAGAGGCTTGTTTGGTTAGATCTAGCACATGGGTAGGTGAGATCCCACTTGATTTGCAATCTAGACACTTGGTAACCTACCCCCAGATCCTTACTTTGGTGAATTCTACCTTGTGGACATCATTCCATGTTTTAAGGGGTTAAAACCCCCTTTTGAATTTCTTGGCTCCTCAAAAACTCAGATCTACTAAGATCTAACCCTTGGATTGACTTGATTTTTGGGATCTACATAGATCGAGGTACTAGCCACTTGGATCTATAGTTTGGTGGCCATTGGACTTGATTGGGTCCACTTAACCCTTGTTTTAGCCCTCCTTGAGCAAGTCACACTCCCTTGTGAAGGTGAGTTTGCCCACTTCTAGGAGGTGGGTGGTTGAGATTTTTAGAGATTTGGAAAGGCCATACCTTAAAACCTAGGTATAGAGTATCTTTTTGTGACGATCTGCCTTGGGGGTAGCATTCCTTGTTTTAAGGGATTGTGGTCCACTTAGGGTCATTTCTTGAAAACCTAGATCTAGCAAAGATCCAACCATTAGATCTCATTTAGCCCACTTGACTTGGCTTCTAGGTGTCCCGATCTACACTTTGACATACCTTTTGACCCCATTAGCCCATTTAACAAGGCACTAGTCCTCCTCAAAGCAAGTCGCAATCCTTGGGAATTGTGTCAAATCCTAGATCCGGTACATGGGTACTTCTAGAATCAACTTAGATCTATAGATCTAGTCATTACCTAACCTCTAGTACCAACTTCACACCTAGCTTCACCTTGTGGGCCTACTCAAAACCATTTCACACTTCCCAAGAAAATAAGACCCACTTGTGTAAACATATGGTACTACACCTTGTCATCATACCCAATCATGTGGCCTAAACCACACGTATGTTGAAACACTAACAATCTCTCACACCACCTTCAACCATACCCCAACATATAGGTCTACTTAGCCTTGCATTGGTTTCCGTAACTCTTCATTTACTTACCCTTAGAAACCTTTGTTTGGGTCTAATCAACTGTGATTGGCTATAGGGTCTCCCCCTAGGTCTTGTTACACCCTGACCTAAAGCGAAGAGCGCCTCGGTTGACGTGACTCCCACCTTGCATTGGGAACCGTGGCATCTCTTGGGTCACCTCTTTAGTTGCCTGTCTCCTCTACTGTCCCGGATGGGATACCACTAGGGGCAACTACAAGTTGTGTGATAACATTTTTGGCGCCATTGCCGGGGAAGGTAGAGGCCTACCCTGGTTCGACATATATTCCCGTTCTCTTTGCCAACATTTTTGGCGCCGCTGCCGGGGAGGTAGAGGCCTACCTTGGTTCATCATACTTGTTTTTTCTCACTCTCTCCATGCACTTTAAACGACATACATCTTGGTAGAAGAGTTTAAAAATCTACCTGGCGACTCCAATTCGTGACTCCGCTGAGGATCGGCCCCATTCCCATCTTTCAATTTTGTAATTTGTAAATCATAATGAATTCAGACGTTTTCTTCCAAATGACAAGGTGTATGAATGAAATATATGAGAATCTATCTCGCTATAGAGGGCAGTTGGAAGAAAGTAATGAAAGTCAACCAACATATCAATATGGGAGTGATTATGTACATAATTCTTATGACTCTCATCATTCTTTTCATTCTTCAAGTAAAAATATTAACCCAACTAATTCAAACAAAATTCAATCTCAACCAAGGCCTTACAACCAAAGCATTCGGTCAAATGACTCTAGCATTCCAGTTAGGCATCCAAAACTAATCCCTAGTAGAATGGCCAAAGTTATTAGAAATCCAGCTAAGCCATCTCCTTTTGACATCTCTGAAATCCATGGGGCGCCTCATCTTATGCCAAATAATTACTCTGAAAAGTTGCCTCGTTTCTATGGAAATTATTTTGAGTCAATTGAAAATCACTTACAAAGATTTTGGGATTATATGGAAGTTAGGGGTGCTGATGATGAAGATGTTTATATGCGGGCCCTGGGTGAGACATTAGGTGGAAATGTCGGATTATGGTTTGATAATTTAGTCCCAGGATCCATCACTGGATATGATATGTTTGCTGGGTTATTAAAGAATAAATAGGGTAGTAATGTTGAAGAATCCTTAACAGAGACATCAAGCAATAACTGTGCTGTTGAGGATCAGTTTAATAAGGACCATGATAATAATAATGACACTTCAAATCAGTCCTTGAGTAGCCCCTCTTCTGACCTTGAAGAAATTTCTGATTCTGTGGATCCTTCAGAAAAAGAACTCCTTAATCATTCTATCATTAACAATCCTTTAATTTCTCATCATCTTTTTGAAGAAGAAGAAAGTGGGGACATTGACCAAGATCCATTAGTGGTGGTTTCACATGATCATTGTGCAAATAATCAGGATGCTTTAAATGAACTTGTTGATTTTATCCCTGACAATTTAAATAAAAATGATCATTTATCCTCAAATGAATTTAATGATGAATCAAAAGAAGGTCAAGATGAGGATGAATTAGTGAATCACACTAGATGCTCTAATCTTTATTCCACTTCTTATAATGAGTCTTTAAAATTTTCCATCCTTAGTCAATACAACTTCATCCATTTATTAGAATTAAAACCTTGTCCTCGGTTTGTAAATATAAGACTTGATCAAAAGTTTATCATTCCCAGAATAAACAATATTGCTTTAAAAGGCCTTTCCTTTTGTCAAATTCCAAGGCCAAATTTTTCTATCCATCTGGGAGAAATTGCTTCCACCCTCCCTACCCATCCTTTTCAATCTTTTTGGGGTTGGTGGCCTAGTCAATCTTTTGCTTTTGAAATTTTCAACAGAAAGTATAAGCATGATTACATCTTTGGAGAAAAAGCACTTCATTTCCCTTTTCAGTCACTTTTGAACCATAATGCTTGTTGTCAAGTTTTTAATCATTCTTGGTGGCTAGAAAAGGTGTTTAAAGATCAATTCCATTTTTTTTCCATTTTTGAGCATCAAGTGGGTTTAACTTTGATCTTTGATCTTTTAAACTTTAATTTGTCCCCACTTGGTTTCTATTTGATCATCAATCCCAAGGAGAATCAAATTGAATATGTGAGAGATGAAGAAGTCAATTTGTGTGAAAGTGAACCGAATCACATGTCTTATGTCTTCCCTCCATCCATCTCTGAGTTTAACTTGCATAAATTTTATGATCCTATCAGTTCTTTGATGGAGGATGTTTGTATCAGTCAGTCTTTTCCTTGGCATAATTTCATATTGCATCATTCAAACCATTCTGCAATGTTTGAACAAGTCAGGAAGATTGTGCCCTCAAATTTGTTAATCTTTAGCCCAATGTTGACTTGTCCTATCATCAAAAATCAAATAAGAATCATTAACCTATTTGATGAATGGTTGCACTGGATTTATGATTTTACCTAACATTTGTGCTAATTGATTAGAGTAGGGTAGGTAGGTCTTCAATAAGCTCACTTGAGCAATAGGATTTGTGTGCTTTTTCTTTTTCTGTGTGATGAGTATTGCCCCTGTTTCTTTTCTGCTTGGAGTGTCTGCTTGTTTTTCTTCTTTATTGAGTTGAGCCTTGCTCCTTCCTAAGCTTGTCTCTTCTCCTGCATGCATTTAAGTATTTTAATTTCCTGTTATATTTCTGGCTGCCTGTGCAAGTTGAGATGGCCTGCTTGAGAAAGTTCTCCTTTCCTCCTGCACAGTAATAAAAATAATGAATGATGAATAAATGATGTATGCCATGTTAGTTTAAAATTCGCATTTCAGTTTCTGCTTTAGAATAGATTTCAGTTTAAGTTTTATTTTATATATTTTTCCCATACATGCTCCATGAGGTATTCTAGTGTTTGTGAGAGCAGGAACAAGTGCAAGATAAAAGCTGAAAGCAAGGATGGTGCAGTGCTGGATTGAAGATTGATGCAGAGCAGTTCGAGACCAGAGATTCTGAGGTTCTCAAGCGCTCTCTCCCTTAGAGCACTTGTCCCAGCTGGAGCTAGATGTTATCACACCATAGTAGCAGGGCTACTATTCTTGTACAACATATATCTGCACATTCCAGAGCTTCCATTATTCCAGAGCATGGCTATATATTTTGGATCACTCATGATCAGAGCAGTATATTATTCAGATTTATGTTAGACCTTGTGTCAAGGCTGAGCCTTGAGAGTTCAGATTTGATGACCGATGTGACCCTTTTATCCCATACAGTTTCAGTTCAGTGCTTAGAGATGTATTGCAGTAGTGTCTCAGATGGTTCATGATGATTATTATTATGTTGATGTTGTATGATCTATGGATATGTCATCACTGACTGTGGATTATTATCTTGTTGATTTAGTCATGTTCACAGCATCTGCTTGGTATAGTATTCCTGATGTGGCAAACTGTTTAAAATGAACTGTAATCATAAAATGGACAATTGCTTGCACATTTAGGTCATTTAACAAAACCCACTGGTTTTTCACCTTACATAGATATGGTCTTTCCTGACACCAGTTGTCTGCTAGTGTAGGCTCCATATTCACTTGACTCCATCCATACATGACTTTCCTATTTGACTTTAAACCTTGACCTATCTCATTTGACTTTCTGATACTGAGGACTTCCCCATTTTTCTACCTCTGTGTTTGGACCGCATCCCTGTATATTCAGTGTCTCGGCTCTAAGTTGGTGACAAAACTTGCCTTTGGTGAGTTGGATTGTAGGCCTAAATCATTCTGGTCGGTTTTCCCGATGTTTGGCATTGGCTCGGACTCCCCCTAGTCACTTGAGATGTTGTTGGCTAAAACTGAAAGTTCATGTTCTACCTATGGAAACTTATAAATTCGCCCATGGAAAATAAAAAAAAAGGGCAAGAGCGATGAACCGCTAAAAATACTCCTCGAAGAGTATAAGAAAGGTCCAAAAAGCAATGGTTCTTAAAAGTTATATCTAAACAATTGCTGACCATATATATATTTGAAAACATGCCCTGGATGCAAGCTGCAACTAGTTGTGCTTCTCAGCACATCTGAAATCCGAAGGGTTATGTAGACCAAAAAGGCCATGGAATAAAATTGAATGATCCTAATGAACCTGGATCAACTTGATGTAGACATGATGCCTAAGTTGAATAAGCACTCTCTAAACAACTTATCCATTTGTGAGGCACAGCCATCCCCCGTGTTCTTTTGTCCAGCACAGAGTTTGTAGCTTCCCCCTTCTCCCACTCCAAAGTATTTGTGAGTTAAGTTAGATAAGTCAACCCCTTGGCCCAACCTTGTTCCTAGCCTTCATCCTTCACTAGTAGTTTGACCATGTCCAATGGGTGAGTTTGTTATTTGAACTATTGTGCAAGTAATTTTATATAACAACAGAACATGCTAACTTAATTAATGCCACTGAATGGATCTTATACTTTGAGCTTGGTTGTGAGAATGATTAGAGAAGCATGTCTTAGTCTACTGATGTGATTTATCCTTGGTTGTATATTATTGGGATCTGTGATGATGTGGACCATGTATAGATGCCTATTGATGATGAGGGATGGTCCCACACACTTGATGATGATATCATATGATGGACATGTGATACAGATGATGATTGATGCAGTTCAGCAGAGTTATTTATTACTTCAGATCAGCAGATTATGCATTGTCCATATATGGTGGACCCTACAGCTGGCCCAATAGGGCAACCCATGGTGTATGAGTACACATTTCTAGTGGATTTGGGTCTTTTGGATCCAATGAGACACTTATCTTTCAGTTCCGGGCACTTCTGACAGTGATTGATGCAGTTTTACACTTGTTGACCAGATTTGGGGCTGATTTCCCAGCCTGAGCAGCAGGGGCCATGAGAGGCCAGTTCACCTACGGCGCTGATGATGGAGGGGGTGGTCCAGCCACTTGTTTTTACCATTTACCCCCCCTTCCGGAGAGCCTGGTGGGCTCCGATTGACAGCGCAGATGCCCTAGGAGGCAGTTTTGGCACTTTCACAGTTACCGAGGCAGTTAAAAAATGGGATAAAGTGGTCACTGAGGAAATCGATTTGGGCAATTGAGGTAAGGTTTTGGCATTTGGTCTTCACAGAGGTCTTCCAGGGTGATCTCACTATCTTCCAGTCAGTTTTCACCATGTGGGTATGCCCACATTGATCACAGGAGGTCATTTACTGCTTGACTGTCATGGATTTGGAGGACAGTTTTGGTCATTTATATTATCTTGGACATATTTTATTATTATATTGTGCCTTGGGGATGGGCTAGTAAGGATTGATGCCTCCTAGCCCCACCATGTGCTTATATTGTCATGTCCTAGTCACCATGAGGTGGATTTTGGTACTTATACTTTTCTAGTGGATGACGTCACCCTCTTGTTGTACCATTTAGTGGGGGCGCTATCATTATATTGGGTGATCCATGTGATGTATTGTTATGATTTATTGTTAGCCATTGATTAGATCTTGAGATCTTTTAATCTTAGCCACTCATGTAAAAAGTGGTTAGGATTGTACTCTCTCCCCATCCTATTTAAGGAGGGAGCCTCTCATTGTAAAATTCATCTAGAGATTTTTGGCTCTTGGCTCTTGGAATAAAATTTCTATCTCTTGGAGTACATGCTTGGATTGGAGTGGATGTTGGTTGTTTCGATTGTAAATGCTTTTGTCCATTGCACTGGAGGATCTATTGTAGCTATCTTGCATATTTGCCATATCTTATTTACAGGTTAAGAGGACAATTTTGGACAAGGGCGAATTGGTGGGGAGGCTTGCCCTTCAAACTTGGAAGAAGTCGTGTTGGTTTGACAGGGAGTAGTTTTTCCTTTCTGTCAACTATTCTATGTTTCTCTCTCTCTCTTGCTTGTATCTACCTTCAACATGTTAAACTGATTGATGCTTTGCTCCTTGGTTTTGACAGGTTAGAAGGAATCACATGTGGCTTGGGAAAATCGATTTGGCAAGAGGGCTTCAAGAATTCTCCATTTGATCTTTGGCAAAGTAATCCTCGTCTCAACTAGCATTCATCTCTTCATCCAGGTATGCTCCAAGAGGTATGATCTTCTTCTTCCTTGAGTCATCCATAATTTCTAGATCACAAAAACCCTAATTAATTAAAACCCTTGTTTTTGGTTTTTCTTAGATCTACTTAGATCTAGCCTTGCTTTTGAAGAGATATTGAAAACCCACCTCTATAGCATCCACCCCTAGTTGGATCTATAGTTTGGTGGTGATTGGCTGAAAATTGACACTTTTCAAGGCAAAAAGCCCTCTTGAACCCAAATCGCACTTCCTATTGAGAGGCTTGTTTGGTTAGATCTAGCACATGGGTAGGTGAGATCCCACTTGATTTGCAATCTAGACACTTGGTAACCTACCCCCAGATCCTTACTTTGGTGAATTCTACCTTGTGGACATCATTCCATGTTTTAAGGGGTTAAAACCCCCTTTTGAATTTCTTGGCTCCTCAAAAACTCAGATCTACTAAGATCTAACCCTTGGATTGACTTGATTTTTGGGATCTACATAGATCGAGGTACTAGCCACTTGGATCTATAGTTTGGTGGCCATTGGACTTGATTGGGTCCACTTAACCCTTGTTTTAGCCCTCCTTGAGCAAGTCGCACTCCCTTGTGAAGGTGAGTTTGCCCACTTCTAGGAGGTGGGTGGTTGAGATTTTTAGAGATTTGGAAAGGCCATACCTTAAAACCTAGGTCTAGAGTATCTTTTTGTGACGATTTGCCTTGGGGGTAGTGTTATCACCTAAACTGTAGTTACCCCTATGGATGTATCCAGTCATGGATGGCAATAGGGAAGGGCAACTCAAAAGGTGCAACCACGATCACCTCGACCTCCAATATATGGTTGTCACGCCAGACGAGGCAACCTTCGCTTTATGTTATCTAGCCCAGACAACAAAGGGGGAGACCCGATCTGCTCTCGACAGGAGAGATCAAAACCAAGACACCAAATCAGGGTATTTCTAAGTGAAGTTAGGTGTATGGTTTATCCTAGACCTAAGGATGAAGTCACAAGCCAAGTGAGGGGTTCAATAGGTATAGCTTTGGTTCGTAGTTGATGTAAGAGTGACTTATAATGTTTGAAGTGAGATCTAGGGCTAGTGTACTAGTTCAATGTCAGAAGATCCACTGCCTTGGGAACCGTGTCCAATGCAGGGTAGTTTAAGGGTTGTATTGGGGCTAACTAGTACAGATGACAAGCTTGACCATGATACATGATAGCTTCAAGGGTTTAGTTCACCATGCACAGGTCAATCCACAAGTCAATCCAACAATCTAGGAAAGTCGAATTAACTTGGAGAGAAACGAGTGCCTTGGGAATTGGGAAGTGGAGTCAAAGTAGGGTTGACTTGTGGTTTAGGACTCCTAGTACATGGGACAAGTAGGCAATAGAGGTCTTGATAAATGAATGTATCTAGATCTAGGTTTGACCCAAGTGGACCACAATCCCTTAAAACAAGGAATGCTATCCCCAAGGCAAGTTTTGACAAAGTGATAGTCTAGACCTAGGTTTTGAATTATTCCGGTTTCAAATCTCCAAAAATCTCAAGTACCCACGTCCTAGAAGTGAGTCAACTCACTTCTCCAAGGTGGTGCGACTTTGCCCAAGGAGGCTTAAAAGTGGGGTTAGATGGGTCAAGACAAGTCGGATGGCATCCAAACTTTAGATCCGGGTAGGTTAGTCAAGTAGGAGTATGGATCTATAATTTCGTGGCAATCCAACGGCTAGATCTTGGTAGATCTGAGTTTAAGTGTTCCAAGTGGTCCAAAATGGGGATTAAATCCCTTAAAATGTGGAATAGGGCCCACAAGGTGAATTTCAGAAAAGTAACAACCTGGGTGTATGTTATTGGATGTGTAGATGACAAATCAAGTGGAATCTCAAACACCCACCACCTAGATCTAGGTCAACTTGCTCAAACTAGGAAGTGCGCTTTGCTTGTGAGGAGCTAACTTGGCATGGGAGGGGGGTCAAACGGAAGCCAATCCTCACCAAACTATAGATCCGGGATGCCGTGGATGCTATAGAGGTGGGTTTTCAATATTATGCCCAACAACCCACTAGATCTAAGTAGATCTGAGAAAATGTAAAAAATGGGGTTTTGATTAATTAGGGTTTTAAATGTTTTTTGACAATTGGATAGATCATGGAGATAGAACTTACCTTGAGATCATACCTGCGTGATGTGAATGAGATGCCTTGATGTTGAGGAAGATTCCCGCAGAGATCAAATGAGAGATTGTTGATTTGCTTGCCGAATTGATGCCCTAGCCCACAAGTGCGACCTCCTCTACCTGTCAAACCAAGGAACAACGATTCAATCAATAAGATCAAGTATGGAGGAAATACAAGAGAAATGCAATAGTAACATGAAATAGAAGGTCCTGGGACAGTAATACTCCCTGTTACCAACGAAGAGCTCCAAAGAAGAAGTAGGGAGAGTCTTCCCCTACCAATACCTCCTCCTCCAAGCAAATCGGCCTCCACCTGTAGATGCAAAATCGTGGTACAAAGATATGGCAAACAAGATCTCCAATAACTCAGTGCAAAGGAAGAAGCAACGAACGAACACCAAAAACATTCACCACAACACTGGAGATAGATGCAATAATAATTTTCTATTCCAATAATCCAGAGCCAAAAGTCCCTTTACAATGAGAGGCTCTCTCCTTTAAATAGGAAGGAGAGGCACCAAAACCCTAACCACTTTTTGAATGAGTAGCTAAGATTAAAAGATACAAATGTCTAATCAATGGTTGAGATGAGCTCAACAATAAAATACATGGATCACAAATAAAATATAATGTAAGTGGACAAAATCGCCCTAGAAGAGGGGAATCCCACCAAATCATGATGACATAATATCATAGGAGGCTTATGGTGGGTCCAAGGGGTAATTTTATCCCTCCTTGTTCAATCCCCATAGCACAATAACCAATAAATAATCATGAAAGTACCAAATCGTGCCTCCATAGTCAAATCGTGGTCCTCAAAAGACCTCAGAAATCCACAGAAAGTGCCATAAGTGATAGATGCGGGCCCCGATGAAGCTGAAACTGCTGGAGAAGGTGTGGAAGACCCCGATCTATCATCACTGATCATCCCATGCCATAACTTTGCCTCAGTAGCCCAAATCGATTTCCTCAATAGCCATTTCTACCAATCCTGAAATGCCTCGGGAAGCGTGAAACTGCCCCAAACAGCCTCCTGGAGTGCCTGCGCTGTCAAGGTGAGGGCACCAGTGTGTCCGGGAGGGGGGTAATATGGTAAAAACAAGTGGCTGCACCACCCCCTCCATCATCAGCGCCCTAAGTCAACCGGATAAAAATCTCATCTGCTCTGACAGGGCCTCCGACAGACCAAAACTGCACTGGGACAGCCTACTGAGGCTCAATCATCACTGTAAGTGCCCGGAACTGAAAACAAACTGTCCCATTAGACTCAGAAGGTCCAAATCCATCCAAGATGTGTACTCATACACCATATGAGTCTCTGCATGATCAAAGTAAATATCCAATATACCGGAACAAGGCCAATAATAATGATCTGTAAGTGATCAAATAATGCTGTAACCCAAGAATCACCATCATAACCCTATAGTTGCTGCATAGAATCATCATGTATGTATACATAGACCATATATCATCTATCCATATCATCATAAGGTCCAACATCTCATGTCCCATGGTCCTCCATGGTCAAACTGGGTCTAACCAAGACCAAAATATAACTCAGACCATCATCCAAGGCTGCTGCAAAGTGTCAAGGTTAATACATGCTTTACAACTTATTCAAACAACAATTATAACACATAGTAATCATAACTGGCGATCTAAAACCAAATGTATAGTGTCGTTAATTATTATTATTACTCAGACTAGACTTTCAGGATCATACTCACTTCATAGTTGTGATCAATTTGCTAGTGAAGGGTGAAGGCTAAATTAACTGACTAGGCTAAGGGATGACTTGACTGACTTGACTTTGTGACACTTTGGCAAGGGAAAGGGAATACACCATAGTATATACTGAATGAGCAATAACACAGGGAATGGTGGTGTCTCACAAATGGATGAGTTGTTTAAAGAGGGTTTATTCACCTTCACATATGCGCACAATCCATAATACAAATAAGGCCAGCAATTGTTTAGATATAGCATTTAAGTTCTATTGCTTTTGGGCCTGAAGTTTCCATAGCCTTGATCTATGTGTGTTTATAAACACATTGCATAGATTTACATTTTTTCTTTAGGCTTTCTGCTGCAGGTGTGTTTTTAAGGCACTTGTTTACCTGAGCACTTTTAGGTGTGTCATGGACAACTTGTTTACCTAGGTATTTATTTTCCAAAAGATATAACATTTTATTTTCATTGCCATGTTCATTTGGCATGCCTCTCGTTCATGTGTGTTTAGAAACACATTGCATGATTGGGCTTTTCATACAAGATATAGCATTTCATTTTTCCAGATTTTGTATTCATGGCAGCACTAAAAGTTTCAGGTTTAGCCAACACAACTTTAGTGACTAGGGGGTGTTGTCCGCCAATATGCACACCAGCAGCGGAAATCTTTCGAAAGCTGTCTCTTCACTACAAGTGAGAGAGGTGTGGCCTTGGGGGCAAGCAATGAGCCAGGTACTGTCACCTGAATCCCAGCTCCTCCGTTTAGACAAACTCCTAACGAAGCCAAGGGGGGTAGTCCCTAAAAGAGAGTTTTACTAAGGCTCTTTGTGTATTTATGTGTTTTAGGTGTTGTGATGCGGATGGGTGTTTTTTTTTTTTAGGAGTTTTTGAATGAGAGACAATTATAAAAAAATAAGACAAGATAACGCAATCCACGTTGCAAACACAAGATGAAAGATACACTTGGACAATAAGCAGATCACTTCGCAAAAATATAAGCAGATACTCCAATGTTGATACTTAAGCAAGCAAAATACAATATGAAGGACCAGTGCCTTATGGAGTCAGAAAATAAAAGTGATTGTAAACTTGACACAAGTGCTTGAAATGGAAAGTTTGTGAGAACGTTGTGCGGCTTATCTTGGTAAATTGAAAATTTTAGTTGTCTTGATTATTAGGGCTAAGACCAAAGGTATCAAGAGATGGTAGAACCCTACCCAAGAAAGATACTGGCAACCCTGAATGACATGTCGGAAGCACCCAGATTCGATAAGGATTGGTGTCCAATGTTTGAACCGCCCCTGAGTCTGACAGTGGGAATCCGGCGCCACCCCTCGCGGGAAGAACAGTATTTTGCCTTGGTTGAGGTTGTGGGAAAAATTTTAATTAAATTTATCGATCGTTATTATCAAGTCTTTCACCTTTCTGAGTACTAGCCCAACCGTTTCCGGTTGGCAGAGCATACGGGTGTAGGACAAACCAAGATAAATTAATTAGGGGTGTGTGAGTGGAAAATTTTATTATTAAAAGAGCCTTGTTCAACTCTCCGACAGAGAGCGCTCTTGACTCGGTCTTATGACCACAGTTCAAGAGACTTGCTAAATTAACAATGCCTAATGCAGGGGATGATGCAAGACTAAGCATGCCCTCCGATAGAGGGTGCTCTTGACTTGGATTTGGCCAAGTTCAAGAGACTTTGGTTTATTTTAAGCAAACAAGAGCGGTTGTGTTGTGAAAAGCAGTAAAATAACTTGAGAAAGATGAAACCACTTGATAACTTGAAAGATATAATTAATGCTTTTAACAATAACTACTTTGCCAAATAAAATGAGATAAAATTAAAACTAGTGTTCTACCATACAAATTCTAATCTACTAGGTGGGATTGATCTCCGAACAAGATCAACCACTAGAAACCACCAATCCTGGAAACCTTCCAGCTAGCTGGATGTCCACAAGAAGTTGATGGGGGAGCGAGAAGCTACCACAAAACTATGTGGCCTTTGGGATACGATCCCAAAGTTAGCTGTTCTCTGGTCAAGGATTGGAAGAGAAACAATATAATGATAAAAATTAAACTAAGCTACTAAGCGAAATAGAAACTAATCTAAGAGCATGGAAACATAAACTAAGTTAATCCAAGACCCAACACTCTTCCTCAAATGGGGAAGAAGACAAAAAGTGGAACCCCCTCCACTTGAAACTTTTTATTAAGCAGTTACAAATGCCTTGGGTTTAAAACCTTGCAAGGTCTTTTGAGATGATAAGACTTGGAAAACAAAGCTAACTCCTATAAGCTATTACAAAGGATAATACGAGATAATGTTATGTTTTGGATCGTCCTTATGGTTTGCTTGAATTTTGCTCGTTTGGACCTCTTCACTTCAAGATTTTCTCAAGCCCCTTTTCTTCTTCAAAAGCACCTACAACAACATTCAACTCAAAACTCCCTTTGGCATTAGATAAATCAAACAAAATGAAACTAGATGCTCTTAGATCTAAGTATTAAATGAGATGCAATTTTTCAATGAGATCTAGATGCAACTATTCAAAGTAGACTAGATGCAACTAGAATGGGACTAGATGTAAGATCTAGAAAATGCCACTAACAACCTAGATACACACTAGCTCCTACCAAGACAAATGCAAAGTATGAATTCCAAAAATGCCTAAATATTTAACTTTTGAAAAGCATGAGACTATTCATAAAAATGCAAAAAATATGGATCTAACTACTAAAATGACTAACCACAAACAAGTTTAAGATTTGTTCTTTTTGTGTCTTTTGGAAGGTGGACGAAAGGGAGGATGGGAAAACAAGAGGAGAGGAGATGGAGGAGGCTGCCAATCAAGGATAGGAGAAGGCTGCCAACAGTTAGGAAGAAAGGGCAGCGGCAAAATGAAAAGAGAAAACAGAGAGAAGGAGAAGAGGGCAGCGAAAGAAAAAGGGAAGGAAAGAGGCTGCCAACAAAGAGTGGACAGCAACAAAAAAGGAGGATGGACAGCAGCAAGAAAGGAGCAGCAGCGAATGAAAGGGAGCAGCAGGGGTAAGGAGAAGAGAAAGGTAGGAAAAAAGGTGATGCAAAAAAGGGTAAGAGGACACTAAAACTCAGAAAATAGGGCAGCAAACAGAAGTGGAAGAAGGTGGGGAGAGGAGCTGCCAATGAGTGCAAAAAATCAGCCCTCAAGACAGTGAGTAAAGTCAAAGCAAAAATCAGAGTTTGAAAGGAGGAAGAAAACGAAAAGATGAAGAAGAGAAGAGAGGATGGAAGATCAAGAAAGCCAAACAAGGCAAGGGAAGAAGCCAATGGATGAACTTGGAAATTAGGGCCTCTTAAGAAGTAACCAGTAACAAAGTTTTAAGTTTTGAATAAGAGATGGATAATGTAGCAAGCTTCTCAAGCTCCGTTTGAAGCACGGATTAGACCTTTGGAGTATCCTGAAATGCACAAGTTTGTTAGAAAAATATTTGGTGAAGTGGAGAGAGAGACAACCGAGTTCAAACCCCACTCTACCCTTTGAAGATCTGCACAATATACAACTCATAAAAATATTTGATCAAATCATAGTATGCTAAACAAGATGTGATAAGAAGACGCATAAGTATTACCGACTACGTTTTGCACTTCTAAATCACATAATATCTCACATCAATGAACAAATTGTACCATCAAATGTTCATCCTACATTCTTAATAAAGACCTCTAAGCTAAGAAGCGATCAAGCATTTACGATATGAGAAAATATAAGGAACAAAATCACCTTAGATGTGAAGCATTTCTTATTGACAAGTAGGGCACACCATGTAGACCTCCAAAGTCTGCTTTATTCCAAAATAGCCAAAGCTATGAGCTCTTACAAAATGGGCAGAGTAATGTTGCACCAAAAAATCCATTCTATGAGAGCCAAAAAGCCTCTTATTTATAAAAAAGCTAAGTGCCAATACCCTAATCGAACTTGGCCAAGAGAGGAGCCGATTCCAATCAAAGAGAAGTCGAGTTTCAATCAATCCAAGGACTTGGAGTGTAGACTCGAGTTGTGGTAGGTATGACTGGTGATGTGGCCTTCCAACTAAGCAAAGGCGCCCATCTTCCTTTGACTTCAACGCCCTCAACTTGGAATACAACGCCCACTACACCTGTGAAATATACCAATCCGCGAGCTATGGAATGCAGCCCACGTGAAGCGAGGAGGGTGCATTAATTTTAAGAATCCAACTTTTGACCTTTGATTTAATAAGAAATGAGTGTTGGTATATGTATTCGCCCACCATATTAGAGTTGGAGCACTCGCCCATGCACGAGCTCTCATGCGTGAAGGCTGCCCACGTGGGGGATGCCACGCTTTTCCTTTAATTAAAATCCACCTTTGATTTTGTAACATGTGATTTATCACATAAATGTATTCGTATACCTTACTAAACCACATAGCCACCCTTTCCAATTCGAATCTTAAGCATGGCAAGGATTCCCACTCGTGAAGGAGGCCCACGTGAAACAAATTCGATTTTATCCAAAAATCAAATTTTGACTTTTGAAATTATGTGACACATCACTTAATGTGATCGTACAGTTTACAAAAATGTACTCCATGCTTTTCCATAGTTTATTTAGTCACTTTTTTCTTTTTTTTTAAATTTTTGTCCTTTGTGCTTTTGTCATTTTTTAAGCCAAAATGATGCATTTTTAGCCAAAACTGCTCCTGGGGTGATGAAACTGCCTGGAAACTGAAGAATGAAGGTGCCAAGGTGAAGAGGATGCTCTGAGCGTCAAAACGAGCCTCCCCACGCCCAATTCCGCCTCCAGATGAGGTTTTTATCACTTCTTGAAATTTTTTAATTAAACCATTAAAAAATGGTCTAATTTATGGAAAAAATTATTTTTCTCGGAATCCAATGAAATTCCTAGGGGACCTAGTGCATGTTCATACGACTCAATCGATGTGGCTAACCCGTAAAAAATCCTAGACACAAGACTCTAATAACCACCTTAGGTTTTGACCACCATGGGAAATACTCCAGCTTTGGAGGGTTGAGTGAAAAACTCGGGGATTATACGCCACTGATGAGTAGCGCATAATTCCTAAGGAAAAAACACTCTAGAGTATCCCCCAAATGGCTAAACCTACGGATAGCCGAGTCTTTTATAAAAGGACCCCGTTTAGACCAACTTTTACAAATTCCCCATGGGGGTATGAACATGCAGTTATTACAAAAGGGGCAAAATTGCCCTGAAATTGACCTCTGAACTTCTGAATGCTGATGATGAACATGAATCATGTTCTGATAAACTGGCGGCTCATCGGAAGTTCAACTATTTGTACAAAATAGGTGATAACAGGGGGAATTCACAAGGAACTCCAACTCACCATAGGTAAGTTTTGTCACCAACTCAGAGCCGAGACACAATAAACTGGGAAGCTCATCCAATACAGAGGCTACAGTGGGGAAAAGTCCTCCATGCCACTAGTCAAGTAGTAAGTCAGGGTGGTAATCTAAAAGGTAGGCCATGGATGGATGAAGACAATGAATAATGGAGCCAACACTAGCAAGCCAAGGTATGGTTGAATGATCACCTCTATTCTCCCTAAGGAGGGTAAAACCAATGAGTATGAATTGTGAACTTCTAAGTCTGAGTAGGGACAATGTAATATATATAATAGATCGACCAGGTCCAAATATCTATATGATCGCCAGATCATGACACTGAGTGCTAAGACATGCTATAAGAATAAGTATAAAAGCAATCTAACCATAACACCATGATATACCTGCTGAGTCATATACCTGAATGCTCATCAACCTGTACCATCATCTGTCCTCTGAAACTGCAGCTGCAACTCTGGGCACTACTGACTGCTCTGTACCAGTGGTATAATGGCTACATCGGTCATCTCTCTGAGTGTCCTGAGACTCAGTCATGGCATGGGGAATACAACTGCTGTCCACAATCTGATAGTGATCCAATATAGATGCTCATCTCAGCATCTCAAATGTAAGGGAACTGGCTGAATAGTGTACTGGAATGAGAAAAATAATGTATGGTAGCCCGGCTACTATATATGTGATAACAGGTAGCAATCCTTGTTTTAAGGGATTGTGGTCCACTTAGGGTCATTTCTTGAAAACCTAGATCTAGCAAAGATCCAACCATTAGATCTCATTTAGCCCACTTGACTTGGCTTCTAGGTGTCCCGATCTACACTTTGACATACCTTTTGACCCCATTAGCCCATTTAACAAGGCACTAGTCCTCCTCAAAGCAAGTCGCACTCCTTGGGAATTGTGTCAAATCCTAGATCCGGTACATGGGTACTTCTAGAATCAACTTAGATCTATAGATCTAGTCATTACCTAACCTCTAGTACCAACTTCACACCTAGCTTCACCTTGTGGGCCTACTCAAAACCATTTCACACTTCCCAAGAAAATAAGACCCACTTGTGTAAACATATGGTACTACACCTTGTCATCATACCCAATCATGTGGCCTAAACCACACGTAGGTTGAAACACTAACAATCTCTCACACCACCTTCAACCATACCCCAACTTATAGGTCTACTTAGCCTTGCATTGGTTTCCATAACTCTTCATTTACTTACCCTTAGAAACCTTTGTTTGGGTCTAATCAACTGTGATTGGCTATAGGGTCTCCCCCTAGGTCTTGTTACACCCTGATCTAAAGCGAAGAGCGCCTCGGTTGACGTGACTCCCACCTTGCATTGGGAACCGTGGCATCTCTTGGGTCACCTCTTTAGTTGCCTGTCTCCTCTACCGTCCCAGATGGGATACCACTAGGGGCAACTACAAGTTGTGTGATAACAGTCCCCTCTCATCACAAGTATAGCATCGAATGTGAGGATAGATCTCTGCTAGAATTTCTAAAGTTCCCTCTCTGATTCTGGTGGTGGTGTCTTTCTTTCTTGTGATGAGGATGCTCCCTTTTGTTGTTGTTCTTCCTGGTATGTGCTGTGAGAGTCGGTCTTCATTTCCCATCTTCTCTTCTCGAGCTATAAGTCAAGCTTCTTCTTGTGAGCATTCCTCCCACAAATTACTGAATGTGATTAACTTCCTTCTAGAACAAATCCCTTGAATGAAGGAGTCCCATGATCAAGGGAGACCATTCAAGGTGGTCATCACAATTTCTCCATTTTCTAAATTTCTCCCACAGCTTCAAGTTGTTCCTTGATTTGAGAGACTTGTTATCACACAACTTGTAGTTGCCCCTATTGGTATCCCATCCAGGATGGTAGAGGAGATGGGCAACTAAAGAGGTGACCCAAGAGATGCCACGATTCCCAATGCAAGGTGGGAGTCACGTCAACCGAGGCACTCTTCACTTTGGATCTAGATGAATCCAGACCTAGGGGGAGACCCTATTACCAATCAAAGATGATTGGACCCAAACAAAGGTTCCTAGGGATAAGTAGACAATGAGTTACAGAAACCAATGCAAGGTTAAGTGGACCTAGAAGTTAAAGTATGGTTGAAGGTGGTTTGAGAAATGATTAGTGTTTCAACCAACGTATGATTTAGGCCACATGATTAGTTATAATGACAAGGTATAGTACCATGTGTTACACAAATGGGACCCACTTTCTTGGGATATGTGAAAAGACCTAATGTGGACCCACAAGGTGAAATTAAGGGATGCAATTGGCACTAGAGGATATGTAATGAGTAGATCTATGGATCTAAGTTGAAATTAGAATTACCCACTTACTGGATCTAAGGTTTGACACAATTCCCAAGGAGTGCGACTTGCTTAAGGAGGACTAGTGCCTTGTTGGATGGGTTAATGGAGTCAAAAGATATGTTAAAGTGTAGATTAGGACACCTAGAGGTCAAGTCAAGCGAGCTAATTGAGATAGAACGGTTGGATCTTGCTAGATCTAGGATTTCATGAAATGACCCAAGTGGACCACAATCCCTTAAAACAAGGAATGCTACCCCCAAGGAAGATCGTCACAAAATGACACTCTAGATATAGGTTTCAAGGTATGCCCGTTCCAAATCCACTGCAATCTCAACTACCCATGTCCTAGAAGTGGGCAAACTCAGTCACCCAAGGAAGTGCGACCTTGCTCAAGGAGGGCTAAAAGGTGGATAAGGTGTGTCAAATCAAGTCCAATGGCCACCAAATTGTAGATCCAAGTAACTTAGGCACCGATCTATGTGGATCTAGAAAATCAAGTCAATCCAAGGGTTAGATCTTACTAGATCTGAGTTTTAAGGTGCCAAGTAATTCAAAAGGGGGTTTTAATCCCTTAAAATGTGGAATGATACCCACAAGGTAGAAATCACCCAAGTAAAAGTCTAGGGGTAGGTTATCAAGTGTGTAGATTGCAAATCAAACGGGATCTCACCTACCCACATGCTAGATCTAACCAAACAAGCCTCTCCAAGGAAGTACGATTTGGTTCAAGAGGGCTATATTGCCTTGAAAAGTGTGTTAATTTTAACCCAATCACCACCAAACTATAGATCCAACTAGGGGTGGATGCTATAGAGGTGGGTTCTTAAAATCTTTTCAAAAGCAAGGCTAGATCTAAGTAGATCTAAGAAAAACCAAAATTGGGGTTTTGATTAATTAGGGTTTGTGACCAATGAAGAGAGAATGGATGGAAAGAGGCACATACCTTGTAGATCTTACCTCAATTGCTTGTGGCCACCTTGCAAATTGATAGCATTCTCCTATGTGTATATTCAAGAGTGAGATCCAAGAGCTCCAACCAAAACGTCCTCCTCCAAGATAGCCAAATTGTCCTCCTCCTACAAGACAAGATCAAAGAAACAAGTCAAGTCAGATGATTATGAAAATGATAGAAAGATGTAATAGAAAGCATCAACTATGTCACGAAGATACAATAATGATACTCCCTGTCACAAGATCAACCCAAGAGAGAATATGTGGATCCCTCCAACAATAACCCTCAAGAAATCGCCCTCCTCTCCACCAATTCGACTTTCCTGCAAGAAAACTAGTAGAAGCACCAAAATCCACAATGATACATAAAAGAGATACTGTATACTCAATATGCAAGAGAATCCACAAGACAAGAGAGATATGCTCCACAAAGAAGTGTTCTATTCCAATATTCCAGAGATCCAAAGGTGAGCTATACAATAGGGGGGTCTCCTCCTTATATAGGATAATAAAGACCAAAACCCTATACCACTCTACAATACTACATCAAATGAGTGGTTGAGATTAAAACATCTCAATACATGATCAATGGCTAATAATGAATCATAACAATATATCACATGGATCACCCAATATAATGATGACCCCCTAACTAAATGGTACAAAGTGAGGATGACGTCATCCACTAGAGGGGTAAAAGTACAAAAATCCACCTCATAATGACTAGGACATGACATAATAAGCACATGGTGGGGCTAGGAGGCATCAATCCTTACTAGCTCATCCACAAGGCACAATAAAATAATAAAATATATCCAAGATAATATAAATGATCAAATCTGTCCTCAAAATCTGTGACAGACAAGCAGTAAAAGACCTCCTGTCATCGCTGTGGGCCTACCCACATGGTGAAAACTGGCTGGAAGATAGTGGGATCACCCTGGAAGACCTCTGTGAAAACCAAATGCCAAAACCTTGCCTGAATTGCCCAAATCGAATTCCTCAGTGACCACTTTATCCCATTTTTTAACTGCCTCAGTAACTGTGAAAGTGCCAAAACTGCCTCTCAGGGCATCTGCGCTGTCCATCTGAGCCCACTAGGCTCTCCGGAAGGGGGGGTAAATGGTAAAAACAAGTGGCTGGACCACCCCCTCCTCATACAGCGCCCTAGGTGAACTGGCCTCTCATGGCCCCTGCTGCTCAGGCTGGGAAATCAGCCCCAAATCTGGTCAACAAGTGTAAAACTGCATCAATCACTGTCAGAAGTGCCCGGAACTGAAAGATAAGTGTCTCATTGGATCTAGAAGACCCAAATCCACTAGGAATGTGTACTCATACACCATGGGTTGCCCTAATGGGCCAGCTGTAGGGTCCACCATATATGGACAATGAATAATCTAATGATCTGAAGTAATAATAAAACCTGCTGAACTGCATCAATCATCATCTGAACCATATGTCCATCATATGACATCATCATCAAGTATGTGGGACCATCAATCATCATCAATAGGTATAGATATATGGTCCACATCATCACGGATCCCAATAATATACAACCAAGGATAAATCACATCAGTAGACTAAGACATGCTTCTCTAATCATTCTCATAGGCAGGCTCAAAGTATAACATCCATTCAGTGGCATTAATCAAGTTAGTATATTCCTTTGTTATATAAAATTACTTGCACAATAGTTCAAATGACAAACTCACCCATTGGACATGGTCAAACTGCTAGTGAAGGATGAAGGCTAGGAACAAGGTTGGGCCAAGGGGTTGACTTGTCTAACTTAACTCAAAAATACTTTGGACTGGGAGAAGGGGGAAGGCTACAAACTCTGTGCTGGACAAAATAACACGGGGGATGGCTGTGCCTCACAAATGGATAAGTTGTTCAGAGAGTGCTTATTCAACTTAGGCATCATGTCTACATCAAGTTGATCCAGGTTCATTAGGATCATTCAATTTCATTTCATGTCCTTTTCGGCCTACATAACCCTTCGGATCTCAGGTGTGTTGATAAGCACAACTAGTTGCAGCTTGCATCCAGGGCATGTTTTCATATACATATAAGGTCAGCAATTGTTTAGATATAACTTTTAAGAACCATTGCTTTTTGGACCTTTCTTATACTCTTCGAGGAGTATTTTTAGCTATTCATCGCTCTTGCCCTTTTTAGTTTCCATGGGCGAATTTATAAGTTTCCATAAGTAGAACATGAGCTTTCAGTTTTAGCCAACAACATCTCAAGTGACTAGGGGGAGTTCGAGCCAATGCCAAACATCAGGACAACCGACCAGAATAATTTAGGCCTACAATCCAACTCACCAAAGGCAAGTTTTGTCACCAACTTAGAGCCGAGACACTGAACATACAGGGATGCGGTCCAAACACAGAGGTAGAAAAATGGGGAAGTCCTCAGTATCAGAAAGTCAAATGAGACAGGTCAAGGTTTAAAATCAAATAGAAAAGTCATGTATGGATGGAGTCAAGTGAATATGGAGCCTACACTAGCAGACAACTGGTGTCAGGAAAGACCATATCTATGTAAGGTGGAAAACCAATGGGTTTTGTTAAATGACCTAAATGTGCAAGCAATTGTCCATTTTATGATTTATAGTTCATTTTAAATAGTTTGCCACATCATGAATAATATACCAAGCAGATGCTGTGAACATGACTAAATCAACAAGATAATAATCCACAGTCAATGATAAAATATCCATAGATCATACAACATCATCATAGTAATAAACATCATATACCATCTGAAACACTGCTGGAAGTACATCTCTAAGCATTGAACTGAAACTGTATGGGATAAAGGGTCACATCGGTCATCAAATCTAAAGGTCTAACATAAGTCTGAATAATACACTGCTCTGATCATGAGTGATCACAAAATATACAATCATCATAGCCATGCTCTGAATAATGGAAGCTCTGGAATGTGCAGATATCTGCTAAACAAGAATAGTAGCCCTGCTACTATGGTGTGATAACAAGACTCTTGTAAAGTAGGACTGCATGATCTCTGCATTTTGTATCTTCACATTCTTCAATTGGTTTCACAAGGTCAACTTCCGATTTATATTCTTTTTTTCAAATAGCTTGGTCAAGGTATCAAACATCTCTTTAGGTGTCTTTAAGGAAGACACATGTGGGATGAGGTGATCCTTAATAGAATCAACAATAACCCTCTTGGCCTTAACCAAGTTCTTCATGGTTTAAGGCTTTAGCCTCATCTCCCTCTGGAACTGGAACTTCTTCATTTACATATGTGTCCAATTCATTCTCTTCAAAGATTAGTGTAATCCTATACTTCCATGCTCGGAAATTATCAACCCCTTCAAGCTTATCCTCAAGCTTGGTGTGGTGAGACATCTTTAATGAGAACTTCAAATGGAAATAGAAAAGCTTTTAGGTCTTACCACTTTGATTTGCTGAAACTGGTTCTGGAGCTGGCTGGTCATAGGGTTTTGTTATCACATATATAGTAGCCGAGCTACCATACATTATTTTTCTGATTCCAGTACACTATTCATCCAATTCCCTTGCATTGAGATTCTGAGACGAGTCTCTACTATGGATCATTATCATATTTTGGACAACAGTTTTATTCCCCATGCCATCACTGAGTTTCTAGACACTCAGAGAAATGACCGATGTAGCTATTTAGCCATTTATACAGAGCAGTAAGTAGTGCCCAGAGTTACAATAGTAATTTCAAAGGAGAGATGATGGTTCAGATGATGAGGTTTCAGGTATATGACTCAGCAGGTATATTATGGTGTTGTGGTTATATTGCTTTTATTTCCATTTTCTTAGCATGTCTAAGCATTTAGTATCATGATCTGGTGATCATATAGATATGTGGACCTAGTTGTACTCTATATATATCATATTTGTCCCTACTTAGACTTAGAAGTTCTTGGCCTATACTCATTGGTTTTACCCTCCCTAGGGAGAATAGAGGTGATCATTCCCGCCATACTTTGGCTTGCTAGTGTTGGTTTCATTATTCACTGTCTTCATCCATCCATGACTTACCCAGTTTGTTCATTACCTTGACTTACTACTTCACTAGTGGCATGGAGGACCTTCCCCCACTGTAGCCACTGTATTGGATAAGCTTCCCTGTTTATTGTGTCTCGGCTCTGAGTTGGTGACAAAACTTACTTTTGGTGAGTTGGATTCCCTTGAGAAATCCCCCTAGTCACTAAAGATGTTGGCTAAACCTGAAACTTTTGGTGCTGCCATGAATACAAAGTATGGAAATAAAATGCTGTATCTTGTATGAAAAGCCCATTCATGCAATGTGTTTCTAAACACACATGAATGAAAGGCAAGCCAAATGAAAATGGCTATGAAATATCAAATGTTATATCTTTTGTGAAATGTAAATACCTAGGTAAACAAGCTGTCTATGACACACCTAGAAGTGCTCAGGTAAACAAGTGCCTTAAAAACACACCTGCAGCAAGAAGCCTAAAAAATGTAAATCTATGCAATGTGTTTGTAAACACACATTGATCAAAGGCTATAGAAACTCTAGGCCCAAAAAGAAATGGAACTTAAACTCTATATCAAAAAGATTGCTGGCCTCATTTGTATTATGGATTGTGCGCATCTGTAAAAGGTTAATAAACACTCTTTGAACAACTTATCCATTTGTGAGACACCGCCATTCCCTGTGTTATTGCTTGTCCACTATATGCTATGGTGTCTATTCCCTTTTCCATTTCCAAAGTGTCACAGTGTTAAGTCAGTAAGTCATCCTTTGACCTAACCACTTCTTTCTTAGCCTGCACCCTTCACTAGCAAATTGATCACAACTATGAAGTGAGTATGACCTTGAAAGTCTTGTTTGAGTAATAAATAATAATTATGACTTATTATATTTGGATTTAGATTGCCAGTAATGATTACTTCTTGTTATAATTGCTAATTGAATGGATTGTAAAGCATGTTTTAACCTTGGACACCTTGCAGCAGCTTGATGACAGTTTGAGTTATATTTTGGTCATGTTGACTTGGTCAAACCCAATTTGACCAAAAGTCAAGCACAGGACATGAGGTGGCAGACCTCAAATGTTACAGATAGATGATATATGGTCTGGTATAGGTCACCATGGTGGGATTATGCAGTGGTTTTAGGCTTCTAATGATGATTTGTGCTTTTTAGCACTTTTACAGATTATTATTATTTGGTCTGTCAGATATGATGAGCATTTATTTTTGACCATGCAGAGGTCTATATGGTGTATGAGTACACACTTTAGATGGATTTAGACCTTCTGAGTCCAATGAGACAGTCTGTTTTCAGTTCCGAGCAGTTACAGTGATGTTTGAGACTCAGTTGGCTATCCTAGTGCAGTTTTGGCCTGTCAAAGGCCCTGTCAGAGCAATGATGAGATTTATTTGGTTCACCTAGGGAGTTGTACATGGAGGGGGTGGTCCAACCACTTGTTATTACCATATTACCCCCCTCCCAGACTCATTGGTGAGATCACCTTGACAGCGCAGGCACTCCAGAAGGCATTTTGGGCAGTTTCACACTTCCCGAGGCAGTCCAGAAATGGTAAAAATGGCTACAGAAGAATTCGATTTGGGCTACTGAGGCAAAGTTATGGCATGGGATGATCAGTGATGATGAGTGGGATGTTTTCCACACCTTCTCCAGCAGTTTTAGCTTCATTGGGACCCACATCCATCACTTATGGCACTTTTTGATGATTTCTGGAGCCTCCTAAGGCTCACGCCTTTCCCAGAGAGGCACGATTTGGTGTCTTGATCTTTCATTCTTGGATATTGTGCCATGGGGATTGACCAAGGGTGTTAGAAATTACCCATTGGACCCACCATGAGCTATTTCTTATGTTTTATCATTATGATTTGGTGGGATCCCCTCTCCCAGGGTGAGTTTGTCCACTTATTGTTATATTTTATTATTCATCCATGTATTGTATTGTTGAGCTCATCTCAACCATTGATTAGATATTTTGATCTTTTAATCTTAGCCACTCATTCAAAAAGTGGTTAGGATTGTGGCCTCTCTTCATTCTATTTAAAGGAGAGAGCTTCTCATTGTAAAAGGGGGACTCTTGGCTCTGGATTATTGGAATAGAGAATTATTATTGCATCTATCTATTGTGTTGTGGTGAATGCTTTTGGAGTTCGTTCGTTGATTCTTCCTTTGCATTGGGTTCTTGGAGATTTTGTCTTGCTATATTTTTGTACCACGTTTTTGCATCTACAGGTGGAGGCCGAATTCATTTGAGGAGGACGTATTGGTAGGGGAGGACCCTCCCTATTTCTTCCTTGGGTTTGTTAATTGGTAACAGGGAGTATTACTGTCCCAGGACCTTCTATTTCATGTTATCATTGCATTTCGATTGTATTTCCTCCATACTTGATCTGACTGATTGAATCGATTTTCCTTGGTTTGACAGGTAGAGGAGGTCGCACTTGTGGGCTAGGGCATCATTTCGGCAAGCAAATTCAACAATTTCTCATTTGATCTCTGCGGGAGTCTTCCTCAACAACAAGGCATGTCATTCCAACACTTAGGTTTGATCTCAAGGTAATTTCTCTTTCCATGATCTATCCATTTGTCTAAATGCTTCAAACCCTCATAATTTCAAAACCCTCATTTTACATTTTCTCAGATCTAGAAAGATCCACTTGGCTTTTAGGTAAAAAATTTAAAACCCACCTCTATAGCATCCACAGCGATTCGGATCTATAGTTTGGTGTGGATTGGCCATCATTTGACCCATTTCCCAACGCAAAGAAGCTTCTCCAAGGGAGGTCGCACTTCCTGGGAGAGGTGAGTTTGCTAGGATCTAGCACCTGGGTAGGTGAGATCCCACTTGATCCTTCATCTACACATTTAATAACCTACCCCTAGTGTGTCACTTCGGTGATTTTGACCTTGTGGGCCCCATTCCTCATTTTGAGGGTTGAGCCCCACTTGGGTCACTTTGTGATACACTTCAATCTCAGATCTACTGAGATCTAGCCATTGGATGAGCTTAATTTTCAAGATCCACCTACCTCAACACCTCAACATTCCTGATCTACAATTTGTTGGACATCCGACTCCATTTGGCCCACTTCCCAAGGCACTGATCTTTCTCCAAGCTAATTCGACTTTCTTGGACTGTTGAGTTTGCTTGTGGTTTTATCCTTGTTTTGGTTGCTTGAACCCCTTGACATTGTCATATCAATCAATCAAGTCCACTTTTGGTACTGATTAGCCCCAATTCAGTCCTTAACTACCCTGCATTGGACACAGTTCCCAAGGCAATGGATTTTCTCACAGTTGACTAGTACCCTGATTCTGGATCTTATTCTAAACCTCATAAGTCACTTGCATAAACATGTTGGACCAAATCTACATTGTCTAAACCCCTTGATCCAACCTATTACTCACGTTGTGACTTCATTCATAGATCTAGAGTTTACCATACACCTTACGTACTTCATCATCATTTGATTTGATCTGGTGTCTTGGTTTGATCTCTCATGTCGGGATAGATCTAGGTCTCCCCCTTTGTTGTCTTGGGCTAGATAACATAAAGTGAAGGTTGCCTCGATTAGCGTGACAAGCATCCATTGGGAGTCAAGGCTATCGTGATTGCACCTCTTTGGTTGCCCATCCCTTCTGCCATCCATCTTGGATCCATCTCTAGGGGCACCTATAAGTTTGGTGATAATAGGTTTGTTAGAGAAACCCTAAATTTTCAAACTTGGAAGTTGAAACTTTTGACTAGATGGAAAGATGCGCTTGACTGAGGTGAGTATGCTAGCACACTTGGTTTCGGAAAATTCCAAAAATTCACCTCTGAAAATTGATTTGCGAAATTTTGATTTGCAGTTTCTAGTCCTTCTTGGTTTTCTGGTCCAGATTCAAATTAGGGTTTGACTTTCTGGGAGTTTTACCCACTCAAAAAGTTCGATCTTGGTCTCTAAATTTCGATTTTGAGGAGGCACACTTCCCTATGCTGATGGAAATCCAAAATTCCACTTCTGTGAAAAGCCCTAATTTTCGGTAGTAGTGACGGGCCAAAAAATGAAAATGCTCAGATTCAACTTATGCTTCGACATAAAGATGCGCCTTCCTAAGGCGAGTTAGCCTAGCCTCTTTTTGTTGATGATTTGTGGAGAGAAGTCCAAAAATTAATAAGCCCTCGCTTCCGCAGCTGCACAGTGTCTTCTTCATAGGTTAGCTCTAATACCATGTTAGTTTTTCACAATTTAATCAATATTAATCTAGGATCTTACTGAGAGAATAACAAGCACAGCATAAACACAAGAGACACAAATATTTTCCTTGGGGAAACCATAAAGGAGAAAACCTTGCAACTTCCTCAGAGATAGAATGATCACCAATACAATGTCACAAAAGTAAAACCCAAAAATAGAGATGGTCTTCAACAGCTTCTCTCTTCTCCACTTGTGTGAACTTCTCCTCTCTCTCACTAATGCGAATTGAGTGAGTGTGAGTGAATGAATAAATAGAGAGCCTAGCTCTCTATTTATACTTTACCTTTACCACTTGACAAATTGGCCTCAACTAAAGTTGATTGGGATGACTCCTTTAGGGGACTTAAAAACCCCAATACAAATGACTCTAGGGGAACTAATGCCGTGACTTACATGGGAGGGTTTACCTCAATGACTTTACATGACCCAAATGCAATAATGACTTCTCCGACCGGAGGAATAAACATTTCTGTCGGAGGTAAAAATTAAATACAATATAAAATACAAGTGAATATCTTCTGCAATTACAATAACATTAACAAAAATTTCTTACAATTCCTAGTCCTATTGATTCAAAGCAATCCTTAAGGAAAGATCTATGTCAAAAGTAAACAAGACAATTGCAAAAAAGGAACAAGTTACCTCATGAATAGAATCACAATGTTGATCCACACACCAAGGTACTACACATTTCATCCTCCAAAGCTTCTTTATTCTCAATGCAAAAAAATATAGCAGATTACAATAGCAAGCCTTCTCTCATTCCAACTCTAACTAGTTTAGAATGAGAGAGGTGCTTTCAATTTATAGAAAAGAGAAGAGAGGGGAGCGTGCATGGGTGAGAGAGTTAAGCCTTGATTTGGGGCTTGATTAGGGCTGCCTCTACCTTTTGGGCTGCCCAAAAAATCAGCCCAAATAGGGCCTAAAAGTCATGGGGAATAGATTCCTTATTTGTAGTTGCCCCAAATGTGTCATAAATCATCTCTTACATCCCCCCCTAACATAGCTGATCCAAAAACTCTTACAAATCCACATAAATTAGGAATTTGATTTTTGACATTTTTCACTTTTTCGGCATTTTTTCTCTTTTTTGACTTTTTTGGCTTTTTGGGAAATAAATGAAAAATAAAGTGTTCAAACACTTGGGAAAGTGGGTTTCAGGGTAAAGTGGGTGCTCTGGGTTAGAAAATGAGCACCCCCATGGCCAGAAAGACCCCTAGACCACACTTTTATCACATTTTCAATATTTTTTATCAAACAATTAAAAAATGGCTTGTTTTTACAGAAAAAAAAAAAACATTTTTTTCTCGGAACTTAAAAAAAAACTAGGGGGACCTAACACATGTCTATATGAGTCAAAATTAATTCCTAGCATGGTTAAATACATTGACACTTGGCTCTAATAACCTCTTAAGGCCTAAACATCATGCCGACCACCCCAACTTTGGAGGATTGAGTGAAAAACTCGAAAATTATTAGTCGTTTGTTCAACAACAAATAATTTCCAAGAAAAAAAACACTCCGGGCTAATCGGATTAATACTCAAGTCCTAGGAAGCCGACACTTTTACATAAAGATACCATGCTAGCACATTTTATTACAATTTCCCCGAGGGGGTATCAACATGTGGTACAGAAAATAAAAAGGGCCTAGAAGGCCTAATGGACTTATGAACTCTGATGATGAAAAATTAGATTGTTCAAGTCTTCGACGGTTCACTCGGAATCCACCAAGTGCAATTTTAGTGGATAACAGGGTGTTCCTTTAGGAAACAAATTTTATTCGTTTCATATCTCTTATAGGTTGTTGACGACAAATGTTATCTATTGTAAACATTATATGATAGTTGAAGTTTGAACTATTGATTGAATTTTACAAATCTGTGGTCATGATGCCCTACATCATTTCATGGTTGGTGTTATCTCTTATAGGTTGCTGATGACAAATGTTACCTATTGAAACTTGAAACTTAAAGGTTGATTGTATGGTTGATCATTTGATGACAATGCTAAAAGTTATAACTGCTTATTTTTATGTTATTTGTGTACTAAATGAATGATGCTTTAATGGTTATCATAAATCTACAACAAAGATCTATGTTTTAAAATTTTCTGCACCTATATCACCATTTTGCATGCTTTTCTTGAATATATATATATATATATATATGAAAAACGCTCCTGAAACACATCGCTTTTGGAATCTTTTGGAAATTAATGCTTCCTGCTTCCACTTACAACTTTGTGCTCTCACTCCCAACAGCTATGGGTTCATGGCCATTCATGATCAAGATGATTTATTTGGTTTCTTTATGGAACTTGATCTTGATTTGCTAGTGTACACAACTGTTTGTTTCATTTTTCTAGTTTACAAGCTTTTGAGTTGTAGGGTTTTTCTCAGTGTTCCACGGGGATGTGTCCCGCAGGGTCAGGGACGCATTTCTGCGTTTCCCCGCGTCCCAGGGACGGCGAAACTCCATGCGAAACGTTTCGAAACATTTCTCTTTGAGCGAAACTTGGAAAAACTCCATGCGAAACATTTCTGTCTGTGGCGAAACTCGTTTCTCCATGATGAAACTATGGGGGGATTTCCTGGCGTCCCACACGAAAATCCGAAACTCCGGCGAATCTTTTGGGCGTCCCGCACAAAACTCCGAACCTCCAACGAACCTTCTAGGTGTCCAGATAATCATATATGATCATGATGAATCATGTAATGTGTTTGCATTATTAATTTATCAGATTCTACATTACATTGCATGATTGCACAATGATGAATGTAGTATTTAGTAATTTACTAATTGCATGGGATGAATTGTTATTGTTGGGATTTATATTTTTAGAATTTTTATGATCCGGCGTCCCCCCTTTCCCCCCGAATTTTCCTAAAATTTGGGGGTGGTCTCCATGTGTCCCGAATGTGCGTCTCCCCGCTCCCGCGTCCCACCGTCCCGGAACCTTGGGGGAACATTGGTTTTTCTTTGTATTTAAATCCTAAACTTATCAACTTCTGGGATCTGGTTACAGTTTCTCTCTTGGTTTTGTGTCCACAAACACAAGTTAAATGTAATTTCACCATTTCTACTTGAAATAAAGAAATTACGACTTCACCCTTGTTTGTCATTTTTAAGAACAATGAAATAATACAAGATCGCTCTTTCTCTCTCTTTTGTCTCTTTACATGTTCCCAATATTTCAGTTTAACAGGGGGAACGAGGGAATGGGTTTCAGAACAGCCAGAAGTAGTTCCATTGCTTCATTGATAAAGTTATCTAATTTTGGGAAATGTTGTGAAAGAGGCTACAAATAGCAGGCAATCGAAGGAAACCTACAAGTAAGTAAATCTCTATTAAAAATCCAACAAAGTAAATGTTTGTCAAATAACTCTTGTTAAATTCTGAAGATTTGGATAAGTGCAAAAGGATGGCAGTGATACAAAAAGGAATCTCACATTCTAGTTTTTATTTCCAGCTTTCCTATTAACTATCAACATAAGTGTTTACTTTGAGCTCACCTGTTATATTTATTATCATTCGTCATGATTTTCGTGGGAACAGTTAATCAACAAATCAAATTTGTATGAATCTTAATCTTTTGTAGGCCACTTCGGTTTTCAGGAAGTTAAAAAATTCAATTTGATTTCATCATAGGCAATTGCCCATAAATGATAAAAGATAGGCAACAAAAAGCAAAAGGAAAGGAAAAAGTCACTGTTGGTAAGAAACGAATAGACCCAGTAACAGATTCAATTATATTATTTAACTTATTACAAACTAGCAAGTAAAAATAATATCCATGAACAGAAAAGGGAGAAAATAGAAATGAAAAAGAATGCAAACAGGATTTAAGCTGAAAGGCATACCATTATATGGTGTAAAATTGATCCATTCATATGGCCCCAATATATCACTTTTGTTAAATTCCCATCCAACAAATACATTTCGTATTCGTTGAATCTCACTTTGGTTTAGTTCTCTGACTGACAGATCTTGAGGAGGGAAGATCTTCAGGTTCATATCCAGTCTAGGACCTGGCGACCAACTGTACGAGGCTATCGATAATTGATATAAATGCAGGTTCAACTCAGATGTGAGGTACTTTTCAAACATCTTAATATATGGAGGGAAAAAGGAGAAACCAGGACTCTTGAGACGGTATCCCACTTCAATGGGTTTTGCACAAAAACAGTCGGAGTTTGGAATGTACTCATAGTAGGGGGATGAACATGGATTGCATGCACTATTGTTGTTGTTAGAGCTTCCAATGGTGTCTTCACTACCATTCATAGTACTGCAAAGTTTAGATATATGATACACATCCGCTTGGCTGCAGACAGGGTTCCCATCCAGCCTGACATTTCATCAAGGAAACACACAGTTACACAATAGGAAGAAAGTAAAAACCAAACTTTTAGGTTGCACAATCAGCAGTAAGACCTTCAACAGTTAAGTAGAATGCAGAGCAGGATGTTGAAGTAGCTGGTAATGTGTATGGCATTAGCATAGGATCTAAAACTAAAGCTAACAACTGTTTTTCCTTGACATCAGCTTTCTCTCTTCCAAAGTAGAGGGTAAATATATTCCAATCTCCTCTAATCAATGGCAAGGGCACAAATAGAAAAACCAAAAAAAGGGAAATATAATTACGGAATTGCAGATGCACACTTAACTCTTCAATCTAAAGGAAAGAAGCAGCACAAAAAGATAGAGGTAAGACCAAAATGGAAAAATATGATCTTACCACAAAGTAATATTTGGATGTTGGTTTTCTAAAAAAGTCATGTCAGTTATATTGGAAAGGTTATTGTTACGGAAGTCCCTGCAATACGTACAGCTAGCATGCTTAGCGATTTATCTTTAAATGTTAAACTTACAAGCAAAGTAACAAGTAACATAAAAATGTGAATAATAAAATTTTCATCCATAGAAGCGAACTTCTACCTCAGTTTAAAAGAAGCCATGCAAGCTATGGTGGCAAGAAATGCTAAATATTCTGATCAGTAATCTTGTATTAATTGACAACTTACAGTGATAGTTTTTCCGAAGAATTGAATGACATGTTCAACCCAATAGATGGAACAGAACCACTCAGCTGATTGTTATCAAGTAATCTGTAGGAGAAAACAATTCTTCAAATTAGTCAATGTTTGGTGCTCCATATCCAGTAATTGTCTTTTGAAGGGGCATACTCTATATTATTTTGTCTACATGGATAATATTCATTTCTATTTTTCTTTATTAAGAAAACACCCAAAACACCCCCTACTTATTGACATTTTTCTTCTATTTGTCAAGTCACACCAATATTTGGTGTCGAAGTGAAAGTAAATGTCAAGCATGATTTAGTATAAGATCACTTCCTTTCTTTTCTTTGTATATCTCCTCTTTACGATTAATGAATGACAGTTTGTTAGAATCCACTTTTCTATGACAATATCCATGATGGCAAAATTAGAAGTTGTTCATTTGGAGTGTCAATGTAACATTAACTGAAAGCAACTTATTGCCAATAGAAGGAGTTCTTACAATTTTTGAAGGACAGGCAAATCTGCAAAGCTTGATGGTATTGGTCCTTCAAGTTTATTATGTGATAGATCACTGCAAGATAACATAAGAACATAATCAACTGAAATTCATAACAATGTAGAGGAGAATTGTAAATGTGTTGAAATATATCTAAGAACCATTTCTTATGTCCGGTCCGTGGCTGGACCTTAAGGTATTTTTCCAGAATAAAAGAAGTGTGAATTAGACTCTCAGAAATAGTACATGGTAGTAATGTTTGAATAAAGCTTGTGTGATGAAATGTTGCCTGTCAGCCCATTATAACTCAGATCTCTGCACAATCAAATTTAAACAAGTGCATTTAACATAAAACAATCCATTATCCCATTTAACTGTTTGAAATGCAATACACCAACAAATGTTGGATATCTTGGATTGTCTTATTGGAAACATCAATGAACTGAAAGGCACTTCATAAATATTAAAAGTGGAAGAATATATATAATGGAGATCAAGAATACATCTGCAAAGTCAGTTGAATTTCTCAACTTACAAATAGCCGAGAGCAGGTATGGTACTAAAGTCTGGTATCGATCCTTGTAAGCTACAATTTCTTAGGCTCCTGCATATAAAAATCACCACAGCTTAGCTAAGTGTACACACTCTTGACCATTAGTGATCTAATCGGTTACAAATTAATAGGTTTAGAAGGGAAATCCTTGAATCAATAAAGGGTAACTATGCAATCCTTTTAAGGAAAACAAATATATGCTTGAGTTGTGTGCAAGGTTGCCAGAGCGTGGGAGCGGGATCTCAAGGGCGCCATTTTCCAAAAAGTTAAGGAGCGAAGCTTCTTGGGAGCATATATATATATATATAAACATGTACAATGCCAAATTAGTTGCAGAATATGTGAAACATGTATATTTATGCTACTTCTAAATGAATATTCATAATTTCACGGTACATTACTACATACTACATACTACATAGTAACATACTACCATAGTACACTAATGATTAATCATTCAAGCATCAACCATCTAGCTATTAACAATTACAAAGTTACAAATACAAACCATCTAGCAATTACACACATACAAATTTTAAAACCATATAATAAGAAGTAGATCATTAACTTATGGAATGAAAATTGAAACAGATTATCCACCAACTGTCAACATGACCAAATAGTTATGTTTACAAAATAGGCCATCTGCATAAGCTCTAAAATGATAATTTAATTGAACTATGAAAACTGAAAGGTATGATGCATTCATAGCATAAAACATAAATGCATTACCAAGATCACTAGAAGTAAGACAAAGCACAAAACAACAACACATAGTTTACCCTGGGAAACCCAAATGGGAGAAAACCCAGCAACCTTCGCAGAGAGATGATAATTCTGAGATCAGAGTACAAATGAAGAAAAGAGAAAGAATGTGAAAGTGTCGTTCACAAGTAGATGTCCCAATAAACCCTTCTTCTTCAAGTGATGCGCACTTCACAAGTGTGAGAATGATCTAATGAGGTGCACAAGCCTCTTATTTATACATGTGTGAAACTGGAAATTCCCTTATGGGGCCGACTTCACCTGGGGGCAATAAATAATTTATTTTTAATTCTTTTATTTGTTTCTTTTGCACCCCAAGGCTTACATTGATTCTTTCATGTGTTTACATCATTGATTACATAAAGTCCTTCTCCCTTAGGAGGTATAAACAAGTACAATAAAATATAATGAATAATATCTTCCGAAGTTGTACAAAATCCAACATTGAAGACCAAAACACTAAAGTTTTTCCTTCCTCTTTACACCACCACAGTTGCCCCGTGAGCCTCTGCGTGGTGGTCGGGAGCTTGAAGTTGGATGTATCTATGTAGAATCTATAGGTGGAAATGGAACTGAACGTGAAGGCCCTATTGACCACCAAGCCGACTAGGTGGGCAACCATGTAACATGTACCATGAAGATAAATGAAGTGTACTGTTATCACCTAAACTGTAGTTACCCCTATGGATGTATCCATTAATGGATGGCAGTAGGAAAGGGCAACTCAAAAGGTGCAACCACGATCACCTCGACTTACAATAGATGGTTGTCATGCCAATCGAGGCAACCTTCACTTTATGTTATCTAGCCCAGACAACAAAGGGGGAGACCCGGATCTACTCCCGACAGGAGAGATCAAACCAAAACACCAAATAAAAGTTAAGTATGAGTGAAGTATTGTAAGGTGTATGGTGTATCCTAGATCTAAGGATAAAGTCACAAGATGAATAAAGGGTTTAATGAGTATAGCTTTGGTGCATTGTTGATGTGAGAGTGACTTATAGTATTTGAAATGAGATCCGGGATTAAAGTACTAGTCAATTGTGAGAAAACCCACTGCCTTGGGAACCGTGTCCAAAGCAGGGTAGTTTAAGGGTTGAATTGGGGCTAACCAGTACCAAAGACAAGCTTGATTATAAGATATGACAATGTCAAGGGATTCAAGCAACCAAAACAAGGATCTAACTACAAGTTAACTCAACAATCTAGGAAAGTTGAATGAGCTTCGATAAAGTTCAGTGCCTTGGGAATTGGGATAAATGGAGTCAAAGTGAAGTTAACTTGTAGATCATGACCCCTATAACATAAGACAAGTGGGCTACTAGAAGTTTGATGGATGGATCTATCTAGATCTAATAATTCATGATGTGACCTAAGTGGACCACAATCCCTTAAAACAAGGAATGCTATCCCCAAGGCAAGATTTCACAAAATGACCTACTAGACCTAGGTTTCAAGGTATGTGTGTTCCAAATCCATCAAAATTTCAACTACCCACGTCCTACAAGTGGACAAACTCAATCTCCCCAAGAAGTGCGACTTTGCCCAAGGAGGGTTAAAAGTGTGATAAATGGGATCAAGACAAGTCCAATGGCATCCAAAATTTAGATCCAAGTAGTTTAAGCAAGTGACAATGTGGATCTAGAATATCAAGGCAATCCAAGGGTCAGATCTTACTAGATCTTAGTTTTAAGATACCAAGTGATCCAAAATGGGGTTTAAATCCCTTAAGATGTGGAATAGGGCCCACCAGGTAGAAATCACAAAAGTGATAGTCTAGAGGTAGGTTATTGGATATGTAGATTGCAAATCGAGTGGGATCTCAACTACCCATGTACTAGATCTAGGTTAACTCACCCAAACCAAGGAGTGCGACCTCACTTAGAGAGGCTAAGTTGCCTTGGGAAGGGGGTCAAATGGAGGCCAATCCTCGCTGTTATCAACTGATTTGTACAATAGTTGAAACCTTATTGAGCCGCCAGTGTTGGAACACATCAGTGATCACTTCCAGAGTATCTGGGTTTCATTATATTTGGGTCTAGCCAGTTTTGGCTAGCCAGTTTTGTTTTTGAGTCGACATGACCATGGCCCCATGGGGGTTTGTATCAAAGTGTGCTAGTAGGGTCTGAGTGGTTCGGTTCCCCATGACTGGATTAAACAACTAAGGTATTCCAGGGAGTTTTTTTCACCGTCAGATTATACTTTGCTTCAAGCGAAATATAATCTCTTAGTTTTTCTCCCACTTCCTCCAAAGCTGGAATGCCCGATTTTGGAAATTTGCCCATGGGGGGTTATTAGGGTCCAACTATAATGTATAAACCTACTAGACACTATTAGAATAGGTTTTGTTCATGTCCTAAGTCTCTAGGACCCTCAGAAAAAATTTCGAAAATTTTTTACCGGACGCATCGAAATTGGAGTTTTTAATTTTTTAATTATTTAAATTTTAATTAAATTTCTCTATAGTTTAAATGGAGAAATTTGAGTCTGTAATATGTTAGTCGTCCGGGGTCCGAATTTAGTGATTGATGGCTCGTTTCATAAGCCAAAAATCACACATGACCCATGGAGCAGCTAAACCCAACTTTCGGATGTCAATTCAGCCTCATAATTAATATTTTCTCTGAAAAGTCATTTACAGAGAAATTATTAATTAAAATAATAAAATTGAATATTTCGGAGATAATCCAAATCTCTCCAAAATTAATCAATTTGATTAAAATAAAAGGCTAAATGACATGGCATTGGACATTTATGAGGATTCCAATCAACTCCCAGTCACTCCAATCAATTATCCAGTCACCAGAAGGTTATCCACTTGAACAAACTCGCCCTCCTCATGCAAAACTCGAGTTTGATGTGTTGTCAATTGATAATTGGGTGGTGGTTTGCATTAAAGCCTAAGGTAGGCGCCCTCATGACTCACCAATCAATCCAAAGCTTGGCTCCTTGTTGAGATTCGAATTACACCTACCATCTACACATGTGTCTCCACACAAGTAACTCGCATATCCTCTAAATCCTCACGTCAATCCCCTAAATCCTCACGTCAATCTCATATGAGCTCGAGTTTGAACCTTGTTGGAATATGGTAAGTGGTTGTGATGTTTCCCATGCTACACCCATGCGAGTTAGTACCTACCCAATGCCACATGCCATCCCCTTGTTGATTCGCCCCTCCACATATCTCTAACTCGCACCTACCATGCCTCACGTGGATCCTAGTTGGAGCGTGTTAATTGGATGTAGCTCCCATCTCATACCTTCCTCCAAGTCGAGCCATGCCACCTCTTCCATTCATACCTACCACAAACTCGACTTTGTCCATTGTCTATTGCTCCAAGCCCTCTCATGATTGGAATTCGATTTACTTGTTTATTGCCAATTCGACTTAGGGTTTTAGCTTAGGCTTTTAGTATAAAGAGAGGCCCATTAGGGGCTATTATCTCATGGATTTTTGGATGCAAGAAAACTCTGCCGAGAATTGTAATATTTTTATGCTCATATTGGAATAAAGATCAAGACTTTGGAGGTCCATGTGTTTTCAAATTTGTGTGGTGAATGTGTCCAATGCATTGAGGTGATATCTTCATATAACCTTCTTCTTATTTATGCAAGTGTTTCTTTCAATATTGCTAGCTCTAGAAGGCTATTTTTAGTCCATGAGAATAGTCATTTATTATATTCAAGTTGATTATGTGTGTGATGTTTTCCAAGGATTTAAATGAGCAAGAAGTATTCGGTTATACCAATGTTGATTTAGTCTTGGTTATCTAACATACTAGCATTTGATTTCACTTGTATGTTTGAGTGTGTTGGGGTTTGTACAGGTATTGTCAAAGGTGAAGACAAGTGTGAGCTAGGTTGCATCTAGCTTGACTTCACAAGCAAGGATTTTTTCCCACTAATATCTTTTGTTTTGCAGGATCCTCAAGCTCCTTCATCTTGTCTCCAAAACCAAGCTACAAAGAGCTCTCTTCCTCACCCATCAAAGTTTCAAAAAATCTACATTTTAAAACTTGGTTACCTTAGATTCGAGCTTCCTTCCTCTAGCTCTCCCCTCACCTTCACTTTGAAGTCTCCACCTTAGTCTCTTTCCATTCGTCCAACCCCTTTAGCCCCACCTTCTTGCTCTCGTCCCCTCTCCTCATTGGTTTCCTTCCCCATTCGTTTTTTGTCTTCTTTTTGCCTTCTCGTCCATCCTAGAGGAGCCACCTTCTTCTTCTCGTCTTAGCCATTTAGTGCCTCCCTCCTCTTCTTTTTAGTCTCTACCCTTCATCCCATTTTGTCCTACCTATCTCCATCTAGTTCTCGTCTCACTCCTAGTCCAACCCCTAGTCCCCATTCTTCACTCTCTTTTGCCCTACTCCTTAACCCTACAACCTTCCTCTCGTCTTCTCTCTTCTACCCACTCTTTTACTCTCGTCCTACCTCATTTAGGTCCCTTCTTCCTTGTCCTTATCTCTTTAGTCTAGCCCTTTTTCCTTCCCTCTCATCCACCTTACTTGTCCTTCACCTTTTCTCCTCGTCCACTCCCATTTAAGCCCTAAATCACATCAAAACAACAAAACAAAGGAGTTAGTAGTAGTTAATTTTAGGTCTCATACTTGGTTATTTGGTAGTTGGTTTTGCATAGTTAGATCTCATAAAAGTAAATATCTTGCATTGTCTTTTGAGGTACTTGGTCATTTTCATATCCATACTATCATCGCTTGCATGTAGCTCGTAGATTGTTTACAATTTTTTTTACATCTTCCAAAAGATAAAAAATTTTGCACAAAAATATTTCAAATTTTTATACTTTAGATCTCATTTCTAGGACATTTCGAGAGTTTGTTGTTCGCTGGTCCGTTTCGCCATAGTTAATATTTTATGATAAAATTTCATCATTCCACATTTTAGAGTCAAAATTTCAAATCTAGACTTAACTAGTTTCAAATTTTGGTTTTGTCTTTTGCTAATGGTTAATGGGTGCCTTGTTTAGATGTTTTGGACTTGTGCAAATCATTTGAGAAAGAGATATATTTGATAAAGATCTTGAAACGAAGAATCAACGCAAAACAAAGTGAAGGATCCATGAGAATGACTTAATCTTGAGATACTTATCCTTTTGTAATAGCAAGTAAAACTTGTTTCTTCTTCAAATTTTTTCAAGTATTACCGTTCTCAAAAGACCTTGCAAGGTTTTAAACCCAAGGCATTTATAACCGCTTAATAAAAGTCTCAAGTGGAGGGGGCCTCCACTTTTTGGGTCTTCTTCCCCATTTGGGGAAGAGTGTTGGGTCTTGTGGTTTGGTTTAACTTAGTTTGTGTTTTCATGCTCTTAGTTTAAATTTACTTCAAATAAGATCAGTTTTGCTTATCTTCCATATCTACTTACCCCCATGCTCTCCCGAGTAGGGTCTTTGACCTGAAAGAGATCCTTTGGTAGTTTAGTTTTATTTTTGCATTTATTGTTATCTTGCTTCTCTTCCAAAGCCTTCAGCCGGAAGTTGTATCCTTGAGATTTCATCTCAAGGGCAGGACCACATAATTTGTGGTTACTCTTCCATCCCCGTCGGTTTCCTTGGCAGAGCTTTCAGCTAGCTGGAAGTTCTCAAGTGCAGGCGGTTCTAGTGTTTGATCCTGTTTCGGGGATCAATCCCACCTAGTAGATTAAAGTTGTGTGGTAGAACACTAGATTTATTTATCTTGCAAGCATTGTTGTTAGTGGTAATTCATATCTTGTGATCAATACTATTGTTTAAAATCTGTTTTAAGTTAAGATATACTGCTACTACTTTCTTTCTGCTTCTTAAAATAAACCAAAGTCTCTTGAACTTGGCCAAATCCAAGTCAAGAGCACCCTCTATCGGAGGGCATTTTAGTTTTTTGCATTTCCCTGCATTAGGCATTGTTAATTTAGCAAGTCTCTTGAACTTTGGTCATAAGATTAAGTCAAGAGCGCTCTCTGTCGGAGAGTTGAACAAGGTTCTTTAATAATAAAATTTTCCACTCATACACCCCCTTAATTAATTTATCTTGGTTTCTGTCCTACACCCGTATGCTCTGCCAACCGGAAACGGTTGGGCTAGTACTCAGAAAGGTGGAAGACTTGTTAATTTACAAGAGAAAATCTAATTAAAACTTTCACCCCCATAACCAACGAACCGGCGTTGACATAAAGTATTTTAATCAGTTCTCAGGGGAGGCGCCGGACCGCCCAATCTGCGACACGGTGGCTGGTTAGCATTGCACGCCTCGCCGTGATTCCAGACAGGCCCCGACAGCTCTCTTAAAGGAACTGCTTGAAACTACTTTTCGGACACTCTTTGAACATCCTTGGTTTTAGCCCTAATAATCAAGACAATTAAAACTTTGAATTTACCAAGATAAGCTGCACAACGTTCTCACAAACTTTCAATTCAAGCACTTGTGTCAAGTTTTCACAATTCATATTTAATTTTTGACTCCATAAGGCACTGGTCCTTTATCTTATATTTTGTTTGCCTAAATATCAACATTGGAGTATCTGCTTATATTTCGTGAAAAGTGATTTACCTATTGCCCAAGTGTATCTTTCATCTTGTATTTGCAACGAGGATTGCGTTATCTTGTCTTTATTTAAATTTTATATTGTCTATCCTTTCAAAAAACTCCTAAATAACACCCATCCGCATCACTACATCAAAAAACACTTAAATACACAAAGAGCCTTAGTGAAACTCTCTTTTAGGGACTACCCCCCTTGGCTTCGTTAGGAGTTTGCCTAAACGGAGGAGCTGGGATTCAGGTGACAGTACCTGGCTCATTGCTTGCCCCCAAGGCCACACCTCTCTCACTTGTAGTGAAGAGACAGCGTTCGAAAGATTTCCGCTGCTGGTGTGCATATTGGCGGACAACATCTTTGGCGCCGTTGCCGGGGACAAATCTTTTTGTTCCTGGACGACCTTAGTTTTTTCTAGTTTGTTTTACCTTTTGATAGATTTTCGTATCTATCTGGTGACTCCACTTCACCTTTTTTTTTAGTTTTACTTTGGTAGATTTTTAGTTTAATCACTCTCTGAAATTAGACTTGGATTCACCTGGCGACTCCACTGTCAGTTAACACATCAAGGTATTCAACTAGAAGAAACTCTGAAGGTTTGCTTAGTTTTATCCCTGAGCCTGAAAAGGTTTATAGGAGGAGACTGAACAAGCTTGCTTCTCGTAGAATTCTTGAAAATCTTAGATCCGAATCTATTTTGGACATCCACTCTTTGTTTCAAGAAAATCTAGAAAATCAAACAAATTCTGAAAATAATAACTGTTTCCTTTCCACAATGGGTGAGTTCTTTACTCAACTCAACTTTGCTCAGATACAAGGTCAACCTCACGACATTCCCGAGAAGGCTATTGATAAAATCACAAATTTCAATGGCACTGATGCCTCCATATCTGCTGAACAACATATCCGAAACTTCACCAAGCTATGTGGTACTCATGTCAGGGGAGGTGATAAACATGAGGATGTTTACATGACTCTTTTTGCCCTATCCTTAGAAGGTAAGGCAGGGAACTGGTACGACAATCTACCAGACAACTCTTTCGCCACCATAGCAGCTTTCAAGACAGCTTTCCTCAGCAAGTTTGGTTGCAAAAAAGAACCTAGACATTTAGTTGCATCTCTAACTAGCATGAAGAAGACGGAAAATGAAACTATGGATGAATTTAACACTAAATTCATAGAGTTGGCTAATTCCATCCCTGAGACCTATGTGCCTCCTGCGGCTTTTTTATTGGATTACTACATAGAAGCGTTAAGTGGCAGGGTCCAATACCAGATAAGAGATAAGGAACCAGCTACCTTGCTTGAGGCTCAAAGTTTGGCCATTAAGATTGACAGAAACATGAAGTCTTCCGGAGAGTCAAATATCCAGGGATATTCCAGATCTCAGCTTCCTTCAAAACCCATTGAGCACAAAGACAAAGAGCCTATGAAAGACTCTTATGAAAAGAAAATGATGGACATGTATGAGAGGATGGAAAAAGTTGAACAGAAACATGTGATCCAAATAAAAGAGTTACAAAACAAGATCATAAACATGGAAAGAACACAGGTTCACCTAATTCAACATACACAACCGGCTCCTAGGAATTTCCCTCCTAAACCTACTTGGCAAAGGAAACCTCCTAACCATGAGAAGAGGCCTCCTCATCAACTAGAGGCTGCTAACATGGTTGAGTACACCAAGCCCTTTTGTAGGGCATGCAGAGATTTCCATGAGGAATCTGGTTGCTACCATGCATGCTATATTCAAGAACACGGTTTTCCTGAAGGTTGTGGTCCTAGTGCATCAACAAGCAAGTCTAAATTCATTAATAATGTGGGAGACATCTGTGGCATTCCTAGGGTTGAACCTTACACACCATTCTGTAGGACATGCCAGGAGTTCCATGAAGAAAACACTTGTCACCTTACACACTATATCCAGGAGCATGGGTTTCCTAAAGGGTTTGTTGGTCAGTCTTCATCAAGTGAGCCTGAGTGCATAAACTATGTTGGTGATACATATGATATTCCTGAAGAGGGTTGGAATCAGTCGGATCAGCCTATTACAGAAAATATAACATTTTCCCATCAGATTCCTGATGATCCTATCATAGAGATTTATCAAATACCGGATATTGTTGAAAACCCTCCTCATGCCACCAAAACAAAAGACACTTTGGAATGGGAAGTTTTTCAAGACTACTTTGTTGATGTATATGTAACTTCGGAATGTATTTCACATATATGTATATTGTATTCCTATAGAGATGGTATTATTCCTCTATAAGGAAGTGTCATCATTTATATTGTAAGTGTCGTAACTTATACTTGATGGGTTATTAGACCACCTTATTTGGGGTCGACCCTGTATAAGTCATGTGGGTTAAAGGGTTATTAGACCACCCTATTGGGGGTCGACCATGTGGGTCAAAGGGTTATTAGACCACCCTATTGGGGGTCGTCCCACTCAGCATTATGTTATGTGGTTAAGTTCGAGCCTACATGAGTTAGGTAAAAAGGCAAGTCAAGTCAAGTATAAATAGAGTGCGGGAGGCACTCTATTTACTCACTCACTTCTCACACATGCACTCAAGGAGGAGTGGCGCACTTATGGAGGAGGAGGATCTGCTGCTAGGTTATGGCTATCTCTCTTGGTTGGTTGTATCATTGCTCTATCTATCTCTGAGGAAGTTATTGGGGTTTTTCACCTTTATGGTTTTCCCCAAGTAAATCTTTGTGTCTCTTGTGTGCTTGCATTATTGTCTCCATGATTGATATGCTGTAGATATGCTGTACATGTTGTTCTTTCAGTTAAGATCCTAGATAAAATTGAAATAAATTCTGAAATTCTAACATGGTATCAGAGCTAGCCTGAAAGAAGGCATGATATGGCATGTATGACACTTGTTGCACTTACGATGCTAGGGCTTGATATAGCAAAAACCAGTCATCGTAGCACTTTCGCTATAAATCCGTTTTGGCGAAGTTTTCAGATCTGAAATTGTTACAGGCCGAAGCTAAGATCTCCAGGTACCTTGTGTCCAAAGGACAACCTCTAATTCGTTGTACTTTGTGATTTATGATCTGTACAATATAGGGTTTCTGCCTCTTCCAGATCTGAGTCAAAATCAGGTGACCTTGGGAAAAAGGTCATAACTTGGGCTAGGAAGCTCCAAATGAAATTTCGTGAAAAGTGACAGGTAGTACACAGACTGGACTATCTCAGAAAACGTTTTCAGAGGCCGAAGTTCAACCAGTGACACGTGGCACTCCGTACAAGTGCGCTCTCCTGTATTATCCCATAAACAGGTCATGTTGCGACATTTGGCATAACTCTCTCTCAGAAAGTCCAATTGAGGTCAGACATGTCAGGATGGAAAGGTAACAGGCCGAGCTATCTTAGGAAACGTTTTCAGAGGCCGAAGTTAAAACAGTGACACGTGGTACGCCGTACAAGTTCGCTCTCCTGTTTTATCCCAAAACAGGTCACGTTGCGACATTTGGCATATCTCTCTCTCAGAGAATCCAATTAAGGTCAGACCTATCAGGATGGAAAGATAACAGGTCAGGCTATCTCAAGAAACGTTTTCAGACCCTGTGGATCAAAAATTTCGGAGTTACACCAGAAACAATCAGGTACATATTTCTGTCAAAACAGAATTATTTTTTGGTACCTTCATTCATGGCTTCCGGAATTTAGGGCTTTGGAGAAAGTTGGAATTTTTGTAATCAGAGACCACGGCTGGATGCTACTCATCAAAATAGAAATTTAGAGACCAAGATCAGAATTTTTGGTTGGGCAGAAGGCCGGGCTTGATTAGACCCTAGTTCGGGACTTTGATCAGAAAAGTGGAAAATTAGGGCTTCTGTAAAAATGGGAATTTTTGAAATCTATGACCACGGCTGGAAGCTCCTCAGAAAAATAGAAGCTTAGAGCTTTGGATCAAACATTTTGATTGGGAAGAAGAGTGAGCTTCATCAAACCCCAGTTCAGGGTCATGTCTAGTGAATCCAGAAGTTTCAAAAGCAAAATTGAGGAGTGAAACTTTGCAGTTTTCAAATTCTGAATATACCAACTTGATCAGCTCATCAAGGCACATATTTCTATCCTGTCAGAAGTTTGAAATTCAAAGTTTGAATTTTTGGGGTTTCTCTGACAAACCCATATCCAGCTCAAGGTCCAGTTCTTGCAAATCAAGTGGATTGGTTAATCCTAGAAGAAGATGGATTGATCATCTGCATGAGTGAAGAAGTTCCTGTTTCAGAGGGAGATGAGGCTAAGGCCTTATATAAGAAGATTACAAGCGATCTCGACAGGTATGACTCATCGAGGTATGTTTTGATATTTGTCCATGATTAAGTTTATGGTATGTTTGTCTTCATGTTATTACGGTTATTACAATTTTGATTTTAGATTTGTCGTATAACCTTAACAAAATTATGAATGCATGATAGAAGATATTCACTGGTTAGGGTGTTGACACTTATGATTGTACTAATGCATTATGGTGTTGTATGAGGTTTATGTTGTCTACTAACATGAAAGGTACACCAAGAAAGACAAATCATGTTCTGGTCCAAGAACATATGATCATGATAACACGAGGACAAAGATTCATCCATTGCCATGGATCTCATACAAGATCCATTTACGAGGTATGTATAACTTGGTTTTGTAATAGTTAACCTATGGAATATACAGGTTACTAGCACAAGTCATTGAAGATAACCAGAAGACATTATGCGGGTATGTTAGAAATAAATAGCTAGCATGCTAATCCAGGTATGTTTTTCCTATATCAAGCTAGAATCCTACCTTGTGTTAGGATCTTATACTGTTGTTGATAATGATTATTCCTGAAGAGTCATAGGTTTGGTTGTGTGCATATTATGTTTCTTACCTTAATTGATGATATGAATAATCAGAAGAATCATGAAGGTATAGGTTTGAATAATCATAGGTTTTATGCATAATATATCTCTTATCTTGATTGATGATTCAACTAAAGAGTCATAGGTTTGAGTAATTACAGGTTTAGACATGTTATGTTTCTTATGATTTGACTAACCTTAAGAATTCTACATAAACCTTGAATGCTAATGCTTATTATTTTTTGTTTGAAATGATCATGACTATACATGCTTGAGATTATTGTGTTTTAATAGTATACTAATGAATGTATGATTTTATATGAGATCACAAGGATAACACAATCATGATACTAATAAGCATGCATAGGAACCAAGGATGAATGTAAGTTCAAGGACAGGTAATCCAGGAAGCAAAGATCAAGAGGGAGTACACTCCAGTGGTTTATTCAAGGATGCAGATATTCAGAGGGAGTTGACCATCTCTCTACATCCCACAACAGAAAGGTGTAGAAGAAGCTACTTCAGATTAGGACTCCAGCAGCTCCTGCAAGGAAGCGAAGACTCAGAGGGAGTCCACCCAACGAACAAACAAAGATAAGTATTTGAATTGTCATTTCTTAAATAATACTGTTCAATAATGTATATACTGATGTTCCTAGAATTAGGTTGTGTATTATGCATATTAGAATAATTGCATTGATGAACAGTATACTCCTAATATGCATGGGTAAGTAGCCTATGGCACTGTACAACATTCCATTGCTACTTATCTAGAATGAAACCTCTTTGCTGACATGTTGGGAGTTGTGCACACTCTTAACAATGTTCTGGTAGAGATTGGAAGGCATCTAGAAAGTTACGGGATATGGATAAATGTTGTATTGAAGCATTGGCTAAAGATAATTGCATGACTGTATGACATATTTATTTATGTGTAAGAATTTGTTCTGAAAACTATGAGATGTTTTCTAATCATGCAATTTAACTTGTTGTGTAGGAAAGATCGTATGCCATCTCCTACAAAAGAAGAACTACAACATTTGTTCAGCAACAAATTTATTTATTGAAGATATTGAAGTTCCCAGGATCTGGGATGAAGAAATGGAATGTCATGATCCATCGATCATGAAGAATGATGTGTGGGATGTAATCCCAAGACATGAAGGGAAGTTTGCTATGACTTCCAAATGGAACTCTCAGATCAAGCATGTTGCAGATGGCAACATTGAGAAATATAAAAGTGATGAAATAGAAGATACACCAGATGGATTCAAGACAGCTTCCTTGAATGGTGTAGTTGAAGAAAAACTGTATGTGGAGCAGCCACTTGGTTCTAAGACACATGATAGGAAATCATATATGTGCAGAACTTGGTATGGTGAAGATAGATTGATTGCTGACACGCAGCGGAAGCTTACTACCGAGTTCGAGATGAAGAACTTGGGGATGATGCACTATTTGTTTTTGGCATGGAGGTGTGGCAGAGTGATAAAATCTTCCTTGGACAAGGGAAGTATGCAGTAGAGATCCTGAAGAGGTTCAGGATGATGGATTGCAAGGCCATGGCCACACCTATGGCATCGAATCTGAAGCTTCTATGTGATGCTTCATCTGAGCTGGTTGATGTCTCTATGTATCGTCAGATGATTGGGTCATTGATGTACCTGACGAACACGAGACCAAACATTTGCTTTGCTGTGAACACATTGAGCCAGTTCCTGACGGATCCGAGGAGTGTTCACCTGGTTGCTGTAAAGCATATTCTGAGGTACCTTAAGGGTACAGTGGATTATGGGCTCAAGTATGAAGCGAATCAAAAGTTTAACCTGCAGGGTTATGTTGATTCAGATTGGGCTGGCAGTGCTGCAGATAGGAAGAGCACATCTGGGTGTTGCTTCAGTATGGGATTAGGTGTGATCTCTTGGTTTAGCAGGAAGCAGTCCTGCGTAGCACTGAGTACAGTTGAGGCAGAGTATGTTGCAGCCTGTTCAGCTAGTTGTGAGGCAGTATGGCTACGAAAGCTACTGTCTGAGTTATTTGATCTCCTGTTGGATGCTACTGGTATCTTCTGTGATAACTAGAGTTGTGTGAAGCTGTTCAAGAACCCAGTGTTTCATGACAGGTCGAAACACATAGAGATCAAATATCACTATATCAGGGATATGGTGCAGAGAGGAGCTGTGAAGCTTCTGTATGTTGTGACGGACGAGCAGATTGCAGATGTGCTGGCGAAGCCACTAGTCAGAGTGAAGTTCGAGTACTTCAGAGAGAGGCTTGGCGTTCTTCAGATCGAGGACACTTCGAGGAAGAAGTGATGGACACATTTGCTGAAGCCATTCCAAGCATGTTGGAAGGAGGATCCTTCACATGGCTGTGGATGTAAGCGCTGAATGATGAACATCAGGAGGATGTTCTGGTTTCTGCTTGGATATGATCAGTTGGATCATTATATGTATTTTGTGTATGCATCATGTTGGATGCTGCATATGATCAGTTGGATCATTATATGTATGTATATGCATCATGTTGGATGCTGGATATGATCGGTTGGATCATGTGTATGTATTTTGTATATGCATCATGTTGGATGATGGATATGATCGGATGGATCATGTGTATGTATTTTGTATGAACGCATCATGTTGGATACTGATGGATACATTGTGTGGATCATGTATCTTTGTATGATCAGGTAGATCATGTATGCTGATGGATACATTGTGTGGATCATGTATCTTTGTATGATCAGGTAGATCATGTATGCTGATGGATACATTGTGTGGATCATGTATCTTTGTATGATCAGGTGGATCATGTATGTTGATGGATACATTGTGTGGATCATGTATCTATGTATGTATCAGGTGGATACTTGGATGATCGTGGATGACGAGCTTCTCCAGATGACATGCAGCAGGATGTTGCAGTGATGATGATCAGGATGATCATGTGTACATCAGGATGATGTTTGATGAGTATCAGATGATACTTTGTGGCCGTGGATCAGGTTGTGCAGGAAAGCATGTAATTTGTGCCCTGGGAGATTTGCAGATGGTCTTTCGAGGTTTTGCCTATGGCATGTAATTCGGTGCCCTGGGACATCTAGCAAATGCTCTTGCGAGGTTTTGCTTGGGAGGACATGTAATTTGTGCCCTGGGAGATTTCAGGTCGGAGTTGTGTACCCGTAACATCCTGAGATGCTCTTGCGAGGTTTTGTCCTATGGCATGTAATTTGATCCTGGGAGATCTGGACAGGATGAAAAAGGCCTCAGATGCTTCAGCCAGGTTTTGCCATGAACACATGTAATTTGCTCCTGGGAGATCTGGACAGGATGAAAAAGGCCTCAGATGCTTCAGCCAGGTTTTGTGGTGAGATCACATGTAATGTGCTCCTGGGAGATCTGACAGGTAGAGCCGTGTGCTCGTAACAGCCTGGGATGCTTCAGCCAGGTTTTGTGATGGGTCACATGTAATGTGCTCCTGGGAGATCCTACAGGTAGAGCTATGTGCTCGTAATAGCCTGGGATGTTGCAGCCAGGTTTTGTGACGCACATAATAAGTCCTGAGGATTCCACAGTATGGCCAGTGATGATGAAGACCTGCAGGTGGTGGGCCTACATCCAGTATGAAAAAGGACTGGCTCTGTAGAACTTCCTATGACGAGTAGATTCAGAGATTGATTGAGATAGCAGCAGTAGTGACGATGATGATGACTCGATGACGATTATCTAGTGACGATGATCCAGAGAAGATGACTTGTGCTAGAAGAACTGTGCTGAGAAATACCTTCCTAGTTAAGAGGGAGTGTTGATGTATATGTAACTTCGGAATGTATTTCACATATATGTATATTGTATTCCTATAGAGATGGTATTATTCCTCTATAAGGAAGTGTCGTCATTTATATTGTAAGTGTCGTAACTTATACTTGATGGGTTATTAGACCACCTTATTTGGGGTCGACCCTGTATAAGTCATGTGGGTCAAAGGGTTATTAGACCACCCTATTGGGGGTCGACCATGTGGGTCAAAGGGTTATTAGACCACCCTATTGGGGGTCGGCCCACTCAGCATTATGTTATGTGGTTAAGTTCGAGCCTACATGAGTTAGGTAAAAAGGCAAGTCAAGTCAAGTATAAATAGAGTGCGGGAGGCACTCTATTTACTCACTCACTTCTCACACATGCACTCAAGGAGGAGTGGCGCACTTATGGAGGAGGAGGATCTGCTGCTAGGTTATGGCTATCTCTCTTGGTTGGTTGTATCATTGCTCTATCTATCTCTGAGGAAGTTATTGGGGTTTTTCACCTTTATGGTTTTCCCCAAGTAAATCTTTGTGTCTCTTGTGTGCTTGCATTATTGTCTCCATGATTGATATGCTGTAGATATGCTGTACATGTTGTTCTCTCAGTTAAAATCCTAGATAAAATTGAAATAAATTCTGAAATTCTAACATACTTCAGTGATGATGAACATTTATGTACTTCTGACCCATCTTTAGAAGAAACCATTATGGAGATCAACATTCATAAAGAAATCCATGAAGGTAATAGTATGTGTGATGACACCCCCATTTGTTCTCCACATGGCAGTGAATATTCAGAAATTTTGGTCACTTGTGAAATTTTTGAAACACATCTATTTGAGGAAGATTATTATGAAGTCGAGGAAGATAGGCATAGCTTAAAGGATGACATAAGTGATGATGAGTCTGTTATCACCTATTTTGTACAAATAGTTGAACTTCCGATGAGCCGCCAGTTTATCAGAACATGATTCATGTTCATCATCAGCATTCAGAAGTTCAGAGGTCAATTTCAGGGCAATTTTGCCCCTTTTGTAATAACTGCATGTTCATACCCCCATGGGGAATTTGTAAAAGTTGGTCTAAACGGGGTCCTTTTATAAAAGACTCGGCTATCCGTAGGTTTAGCCATTTGGGGGATACTCTAGAGTGTTTTTTCCTTAGGAATTATGCGCTACTCATCAGTGGCGTATAATCCCCGAGTTTTTCACTCAAACCTCCAAAGCTGGAGTATTTCCCATGGTGGTCAAAACCTAAGGTGGTTATTAGAGTCTTGTGTCTAGGATTTTTTACGGGTTAGCCACATCGATTGAGTCGTATGAACATGCACTAGGTCCCCTAGGAGTTTCGTTTGATTCCGGCAAAAAATAATTTTTTCATAAAATTAGACCAATTTTTAATGGTTTAATTAAAAAATTTCAAGAAATGATAAAAGCCTCATCCGGAGGCGGAATTGGGCGTGGGGAGGCTCGTTTTGACGCTTAGAGCATCCTCTTCACCTTGGCACCTTCATTCTTCAATTTCCGGGCAGTTCCGTCACCCCAGGAACAGTTTTGGCTAAAAATGCATCATTTTGGCATTTAATTGCCAGAAAATGACAAAATGCACTAAAATCCAAAAATCAAATAAGCCAAAATTTGATTAAAAAATTAGATGGAAAGGTTGAAAGTGGTTTGCATGAAGTATACGACCTCACTCAAGTGATAAAAGTGACATAGTATAAAGTCCAAGTGTGATTTTCGAATTTCATGAGGAGGGTGACGTGAGGTTGAGATGTGTTTTCCTCCATTCGCATGGGCATCAATATTGCATAGTTTTAAGTGAAGGTTCCAAGTCATATGAGTGGTGGGGTATCATTCAAGTGATAAAGCACATGCTAAATCAAACTTTGGTCTCGAATTGAATTGAGGAGAAATAACGCATGGCCCCTACCTCACGTAGAAATTCTTCACGCGTGGCTCACGGATGTGTGTTTAATGAATATGGTGGGCACATCCCTTGGCTTGTGTGGCAACATCAAGCTTGGCTCCTTTCAAGAACTCGAGTCAACACATGCGTTGAAACTCCAAGCTCACCCTCACGCATTCCTATAAACCCTCACGTCAATCTCATTTAGATCCACGCCATTCCATTGTTTAATTCGTGATTGGTTGGGCTCCCACTCAAGGACTCGAGTTCTGCCTACTTCTACCACGTGCCATTCACTAAACTAACTTCAACCTACCACATCCAAGCTCGCCCTCCCACATGGCTCACGCTTTGCTCACCTTAGCTCACGTCAATCTCCATGCTAGCTCGTTTTTCCTTGTTGTAACTTGGTTATTGGTTGATGCTCTCACCTCACACCTACCTCAAGTCGATTCTTGCCACATAATGCCATTCACACCTAACACCAACTTGACTTTGGCCATGTCTCTTGCTCCAAGCCTTGCATGATTGGAATTCGACTTCATTGCTCACCACCAATTCGAATTAGGGTTTAGGTGTTTAGTTTTAGTATAAAGAGAGGCCCATTTGGGTTGTTATCTCATGGATTTTTGATGTAAAGTTACTCTGCCATTTTGTGATTACAAGCTATTGGCTTAAGGAAATAAAGTTAGACTTTGGAGGTCCATGCGATTTGTGCAACATTGATGAATGTTTCTATTGTGAGGTGATATTTTTCCATGCTTTCAATTTAAATTCTTATGTGATTGATCAAATAACTAGCTTTAGAAGTCTATATTCTAGAACATAAGATCTATCATTTGTGGTTTGCAAATTGGTTTATTATGCAATGTTTATCAATGAGTTATATGAATAGGATGTATTCGGTTGTACTAGCATTTATATAACCTTGGTTCTCGTAGCATACTAGTCATATTTTTTATCTCACTTTGGCATTGAATTGTTTGTCTTTGGATAGGTTTCTCCAGGTGTAGGGGGGTGTGAGCTCGGTTGCATCTAGCTCATCTTAACCATCACAAGTAAACTCTTAATATTTGTTGTCTTTCCAGGATCTATATAAAGTTGAGTTTGTTTTTTGAGAAGAAGCACAAGGGGTTTTGCTCTAAGATCCATCCACTTTTTTCAAAAGATAAAATTGGTTACTTGTTACCCTAGGCTCCCTCTTCAAGCCTTCTCTCTTTTTCTCCTTGAGTTCTTTTTCCCCTTGAATTTGCTAGCCCTACTTCCTCTTTGGCCCTAGATCTATCCATCCCACTCATTTTTCCCTTCTCCATTCGTCCTTCTCCCTCTTGCATTCGTTTTTCTCCTTTGGCATTCCTCTCCCCATTTGCCCATCTTCCATAGCTATTCCTACTTCCCTCCTTTTCTTCTAGTTTTCATTTTTTTTGTTCTCCTTAGGCTTTCGTTTCTCCATCTAGTTCTAGTTTCACTCTTAGATCCCTTCACCTTCTCCTCTCGTCCATCCTTCCTTTTAAGTGCCCTAAAAAATCACACAAAAAGCAAAAACGAATTGGATAAGTTAGTGTTTGTTAAAGTAGTTCATTTGATTGGATAGATCTTAAATTATTGCATCTTGTAGATCATTGGGTACTTTGGAAAGTTAACTTTAGGAGCATTCTAGATTTCTTGTTTCACACTAGTATAGTTTGCACTTTTAAACTCTAGTTGCAAGTTGAAAGATAGAAAATTTTACATAAAAATATTTCAAATTTTTAAGTCTTAGATCTCATTTCTAACATATTTAGAGCAACTTTTGTTCGCTGGTCCGTTTTCCCATACAAACTTTTTCGAACAAATTTCTCATGTCTTTTATGTTTTAGGCTATATTTTTCAAGTTTGGACTTGGTAGATTAAATTTTCATTTTGATTTCTGACGTTTAATGGGTGCATGTTGAGCATATTTTTCAAGCTTGTGTAGGTGCTTTGAAAGAAAGAAATTTGAAAAGCTTTGAAGAAATAAGATCCAAGCAAAGGACCAAGGAGAAGAGACCATGAAAATGAACGAAATTTGACATACTTATCCTTTGTAAAAGCAAGCAAAAATTGCTTCTTTCTTAGATTCTCAAAGTATCTTCTTTCTCAAAGACCTTGCAAGGTTTTAAACCCAAGGCATCTGTAACAGTTTAATAAAAGGTTTCAAGTGGAGGGGTCCTCCACCTTTGGTTCTTCTTCCCCATTTGGGGAAGAGTGTTGGGTCTTGTGGTGTGGTTTGGTTTAACTTGGTTTATTTTTCTACGTTCTTAGATTAGTTTCTATTTTGCTGAGTACCTTGTTTATTTATCTTCTATATTTTACTTACCCCCATGCTTTCCCGAGTAGGGTCTTGAACCTGAAAGAGATTCTTGGGTAGCTTAGTTTAATTTTTATCATTATATTGTTTCTCTTCCAATCCTTGACCAGAGAATAGCTAACTTTGGGATCGTATCCCAAGGGCCACATAGTTTTGTGGTAGCTTCTCGCTCCCCCATCAACTTCTTGTGGACATCCAGCTAGCTGGAAGGTTTCCAGGATTGGTGGTTTCTAGTGGTTGATCTTGTTCGGAGATCAATCCCACTTAGTAGATTAAAGTTTGTGTGGTAGAACACTAAATTTATTTATCTCGCAAGTATTTCGTGTTAAGCATTGAATTATATCTTTCAAGTTTATCAAGTGGTTTCATCTTTTAAAGTTATTTTACTGCATTCACAACACAAATACTTTTGCTTCCTTAAAATAAACCAAAGTCTCTTGAACTTGGCCAAATCCAAGTCAAGAGCACCCTCTATCGGAGGGCATTTAGTCTTGCATCATCCCTGCATTAGGCATTGTTAATTTAGCAAGTCTCTTGAACTGTGGTCATAAGACCGAGTCAAGAGCGCTCTCTGTCGGAGAGTTGAACAAGGTTCTTTTAATAATAAAATTTTCCACTCACACACCCCTAATTAATTTATCTTGGTTTGTCCTACACCCGTATGCTCTGCCAACCGGAAACGGTTGGGCTAGTACTCAGAAAGGTGGAAGACTTGATAATAACGATCAATAAACTTAATTAAAAATTTTACCCATAACCTCAACCAAGGCAAAATACTGTTCTTCCCACGAGGGGTGACGCCGGATTCCCACTGTCAGACTCAGGGGCGGTTCAAACATTGGACACCAATCCTTATCGAATCTGGGTGCTTCCGACAGGTCATTCAGGGTTGCCAGTATCTTTCTTGGGTAGGGTTCTACCATCTTTTGATACCTTTTGGTCTTAGCCATAATAATCAAGACAACTAAAACTTTGAAATTTACCAAGATAATTTGCACAACGATCTCACGAACAGTTACTATCAAGACTACTTTTCAGCATCCCCCAGCACTACTTTTGTTATTTTTTGACTCCATTACCCATTGGATAAGGCACTGGTCCTTTTGTCATTTAATTTTTATCTGTGGATGCTTCTTAATTATATCAAGTCTTTATATACTGTTTCGCAACGTGGATTGCATCTTATCTTGTGTTTTATTTTTCAAGCTTTATATTGTCTCTCAATTTCACAAAAACTCCTAAACAACACCCATCCGCATCATTACACAAGAAAACACTATAAAAACAAGAGCCTTAGTGAAACTCTCTTTTAGGGACTACCCCCCTTGGCTTCGTTAGGAGTTTGCCTAAACGGAGGAGCTGGGATTCAGGTGACAGTACCTGGCTCATTGCTTGCCCCCAAGGCCACACCTCTCTCACTTGAAGTGAAGAGACAGCTTTCGAAAGATTTCCGCTGCTGGTGTGCATATTGGCGGACAACATTTTTGGCGCCGCTGCCGGGGACAAAGTCCAGTTCCCGAAATTTGAAGACTATGCTTCATTAAACGACATTTGTGGGAGATTTTATTGCAGATTCTTTTTCTCACATGGCGACTCCACAAAGGGACAGAGCCCTTGTCCTTTTACAAATTTGAAGATCCTATTGGGTGTAGAGGTGAGCACACTCATTGGAAAGCTTTCAAGCTCACCTTGGCGACTCCACAGTTTGGTATGAGGTATGAATATGTGTTTCAGATTTAGTACTTCATTATTTGACTTATGGACGATAAAAAAGCACAAGATCTTGCTTTTTGGCACGAAGGTTTCGCCCCATTGGATTTCTCAAAAATCCATGGATTTCCTAATGAGTGCTATGACTATGAAAAAGTGCATGACACTTTTTCAGAGTTTCATGGAAATAATGATGTTTCAGCCATCTATCACATTGCTTCTTACTGCGAAGTGATGGTCGATTTTAATGTTTATTGTGAAGATGACCTTATGATCATCTTTGCTTTAACTTTAGAAGGAAATGCAGAAAATTGGTTTTTTGGTCTTTGGGATGGATCCATAGATTCATTGGTAGGGTTCTTTGAAAGATTTCTCCTCCGCTGGCATGACGGAACTGTTGAGGAAATTGAGCAGCTTGCCAAACAATACGATGCTCTCATCCCTAGGTTCCATCTTGAATCAAAAGAAAACATTGAAGATCTCATTGGAGAAGAAATACAAAGGCCCTTGGATGAAGACATTGCTGAAGAAATCCCTGAAATTGAAGAAAACATAAATAATACGAATCTGCCTCAAACTTGTGAGCAGCAGTATGATGAAAGTATGGAGATGCCTCAAATCTGTGCCATCAAAAATGATCATGAACAGTTTTGTAATGAAGAGCCAGAGCTGCCTCAGATTCATTTTAGTGAAGATAACAATGGCTTTTTTAAAGATCAACTCGAACAGATCTGTGATGAAGGTTTGGACCCAGCTGAATTTCATTTTATCAAAAATAATAACTCTTCTATTTCAGATCTGCCTCATGAGAAGTCCTTAAATGACAGAATTCAGTTTGAAAAGCAGCATGTTTCCTTTTTTAGTCCTCTTCAATGTTATATTGATGAAGCATGCACTCAATCATGCTGTCTATCTGCAGAGCTAAGGTATGTCTCCCATCTCCATAAGGGATTCGCCTCTTGCAACTGTACTTTCATGGCATATCCATATCATATTCACATTCTATTTGAAGAAACCGTGTTTTGGTTAATGACCAAGCACAAGAAAAAGAAATTTAGCAGGGATAAAGTGCTAGAATGGCTCCACTGGTTATGGGCCTATACTTAACATGTTTTTTCATGATTAGTTAGGTAGGTAGGATAAATAAAGCTCCTACAGGAGCATTTAAAATTTTTTCAGTATGTATTTTCTGTTGTGTAATAAATCTGTGGGTCTGGGATGTGAATTGAGCCATCCCCCCACTTTGCAATTTTGTTTTGAAATGGTCTACGATAACCAAGAGAAGCTGGGGTTCTCATGCACTCACCGATGGCGAGCACACGTCCCGCAGTTGGAGCCAGATGTTACCTCCCATTTTGCATGGGTGGTCACTTGAAGTTTTTCATTTGTTTGCTCTGAGGTTTTGTTCAGCATTTCTGGTCACTATCCACTTTCTGGCAACATCAACATTCAGCTCGGAACAGGCTTTTAACAACAGGAGGTCTAAAATCTTCAAATATAATGGGGCTGTGGCTTAGTATTCTTCACAGCACAGTACTTTCTGGTGATGGCTCTTTGTTCTACTGGGTTTCAAGGTGCTGAAAAAGATTTTATACTGTTCGTATTGGAGGAAAGTCGAAACTCATATTGAATTAGAGATGGTTGAAGAAGTAGATGCAAAACTCAGAGAATCAATTGATGATTCTGTTAGGGGGGACATGGAAGAGTTGCAGCATCTACTGACGTTGGTGAAAGCTAAGGAAGAAGAGATATCAGAAAATGATATGCAAATTCAAAGTATTAAAAAAAAAAAAAAGGATTTCTGATACAATGTCCAAGTTTGAGGACAGGTTTATAGGAGCAAAAGAAAGGACGAGATTTTTTAGACCAACCATTGCAATCATGAAGTTCATTACAACCATGAAGTTCAATTCTGATGAGGAGACCATAATATGGAATTTGCTGTGTTGTTTTTCCTGGAAGTAAGCAAGTCTTTCTTCCAGGTCATATTCAGTATTTTCTACAGAAAAGGCAAAGGCACCAGCAAGCATAGAAGCAGAGGCTTGATATCGGAATGTTAGTAACACAGCTTGCAGATCCAGCAAAGGCTAAGTTCTCTGCAAATGATTATAGTAACTGTTATCACATATATAGTAGCCGGGCTACCATACATTATTTTTCTCATTCCAGTACACCATTCAGCCAGTTCCCTTGCATTTGAGATGCCGAGATGAGCATCTATATTGGATCACTATCAGATTGTGGACAGCAGTTATATTCCCCATGCCATGACTGAGTTTCAGGACACTCAGAGAGATGACCGATGTAGCCATTATACCATTGGTACAGAGCAGACAGTAGTGCCCAGAGTTACAGCAGCAGTTCCAGAGGACAGATGATGGTACAGGTTGATGTGCATTCAGGTATATGACTCAGCAGGTATATTACGGTGTTATGGTTAGATTGCTTTTATACTTATTCTTATAGCATGTCTTAGCACTTAGTGTCATGATCTGGCGATCATATAAATATATGGACCTGGTTGATCTATTATATATATTATACTGTCCCTACTCAGACTTAGAAGTTCACTATTCATACTCATTGGTACATACCCTCCTTAGGGAGAATAGAGGTGATCATTACACCATACTTTGGCTTGCTAGTGTTGGCTCCATCATTTCATTGTCTTCATCCATCCATAGCCTACCTTTTAGATTATCACCCGGACTTACTACTTGACTAGTGGCATGGAGGACTTTTCCCCACTGTAGCCTCTGTATTGGATGAGCTTCCCTGTTTATTGTGTCTCGGCTCTGAGTTGGTGACAAAACTTACCTATGGTGAGTTGGAGTTCCTTGTGAATTCCCCCTAGTCACTAAAGTTGTGTTGGCTAAACCTGAAACGTTTAGTGCTGCCATCAATACAAAATCTGGAAAATGAAATGCTATATCTTGTATGAAAAGCCCATTCATGCAATGTGTTTCTAAACACACATGAATGAGAGGCATGCCAAATGAACATGGCAATGAAAATAAAATGTTATATCTTGTGGAAAATAAATACCTAGGTAAACAAGCTGTCCATGACACACCTAGAAGTGCTCAGGTAAACAAGTGCCTTAAAAACACACCTGCAGCAGAAAGCCTAAAAGAAAAATGTAAATCTATGCAATGTGTTTGTAAACACACATAGATCAAGGCTATGGAAACTTCAGGCCCAAAAAGCAATGGAACTTAAATGCTATATCTAAACAATTGCTGGCCTTATTTGTATTATGGATTGTGCGCATCTGTGAAGGTGAATAAACCCTCTTTAAACAACTCATCCATTTGTGAGACACCGCCATTCCCTGTGTTATTGCTCATTCAGTATATACTATGGTGTATTCTCTTTCCCTTGCCAAAGTGTCACAAAGTCAAGACAGTTGAGTCATCCCATAGCCTAGCCATTTAATTTAGCCTTCACCCTTCACTAGCAAATTGATCACAACTATGAAGTGAGTATGATCCTGAAAGTCTAGTCTGAGTAATAATAATAATTAACGACACTATATATTTGGATGTAGATCGCCAGTTATGATCATTATGTGTTATAATTGCTATTTGAATAAGTTGTAGAGCATTTATTAACCTTGACACTTTGCAGCAGCCTTGGATGATGGTCTGAGTTATATTTGGTCTTGGTTAGACCTAGTTTGACCATGGAGGACCATGGGACATGAGATGTTAGACCTTATGATGATATGGATAGATGATATATGGTCTATGTACACATACATGATGGTTCTATGCAGCAACTACAGGGTTATGATGATGATTCTTGGGTTACAGCAGTGTTTGGTCATTTACAGATCATTATTATTGGCCTTGTTCCGGTATATTGGGTATTTATTTTGATCATGCAGAGACTCATATGGTGTATGAGTACACATCTTGGATGGATTTGGACCTTCTGAGTCCAATGGGACAGTTTGTTTTCAGTTCCGGGCACTTACAGTGATGATTGAGCCTCAGTAGGCTGTCCCAGTGCAGTTTTGGTCTGTTGGAGGCCCTGTCGGAGCAGAGATGACTTTTATCCGGTTGACCTAGGGCGCTGATGATGGAGGGGGTGGTCCAGCCACTTGTTTTTACCATATTACCCCCCTCCCGGACACATTGGTGCCCTCACCTTGACAGCGCTAGCACTCCAGGAGGCTGTTCGGGGCAGTTTCACGCTTCCCGAGGCATTTCAGGATTGGTAGAAATGGCTATTGAGGAAATCGATTTGGGCTACTGAGGCAAAGTTATGGCATGGGATGATCAGTGATGATAGATCGGGACCTTCCACACCTTCTCCAGCAGTTTCAGCTTCATCGGGGCCCGCATCCATCACTTATGGCACTTTCTGTGGATTTTTGAGGTCTTTTGAGGACCACGACTTCACTATGGAGGCACGATTTGGTACATTCATGATTATTTATTGGTTATTGTGCTATGGGGATTGACCAAGGAGGGATAAAATTACCCCTTGGACCCACCATAAGCCTCTTATGATATTTTATCATCATGATTTGGTGGGATTCCCCTCTTCTAGGGCGATTTTGTCCACTTACATTATATTTTATTAGTGATCCATGTATTTTATTGTTGAGCTCATCTCAACCATTGATTAGACATTTGTATCTTTTAATCTTAGCCACTCATTCAAAAAGTGGTTAGGGTTTTGGTGCCTCTCCTTCCTCTTTAAAGGAGAGAGCCTCTCATTGTAAAGCGACTTTTGGCTCTGGATTATTGGAATAGAAAATTATTATTGCATCTATCTCCAGTGTTGTGGTGAATGTTTTTGGTGTTCGTTCGTTGGTTCTTCCTTTGCACTGAGTTATTGAAGATCTTGTTTGCCATATCTTTGTACCACGATTTTTGCATCTACAGGTGGAGGCCGATTTGCTTGGAGGAGGAGGTATTGGTAGGGGAAGACTCTCCCTACTTCTTTTTTGGAGCTCTTCGTTGGTAACAGGGAGTATTACTGTCCCAGGACCTTCTATTTCATGTTACTATTTGCATTTCTCTTGTATTTCTTCCATACTTGATCTTACTGATTGAATCTTCATTCCTTGGTTTGACAGGTAGAGGAAGGCGCACTTGTGGGCTAGGGCATCAAATCGGCAAGCAAATCAACAATCTCTCATTTGATCTCTGCGGGAATCTTCCTCAACATCAAGGCATCTCATCCACATCACTCAGGTATGATCTCAAAGTAAGTTCTATCTCCATGATCTATCCAATTGTCAAAAACACTTAAAACCCTAATTAATCAAAACCCCATTTTTTACATTTTCTCAGATCTACTTAGATCTAGTGGGTTATTGGGCATAATATTGAAAACCCACCTCTATAGCATCCACGGCATCCCGGATCTATAGTTTGGTGAGGATTGGTTTCCGTTTGACCCCTCTCCCATGCCAACTTAGCTTCTCCCAAGCAAGGCGCACTTCACTAGTTGAGCAAGTTGACCTAGATCTAGGTGATGGGTGTTTGAGATTCCACTTGATTCATCATCTACACATCCAATAACATACACCCAGGTTGTTACTTTTCTGAAATTCACCTTGTGGGCCCCATTCCACATTTTAAGGGATTTAATCCCCATTTTGGACCACTTGGAACCCTTAAACTCAGATCTACTAAGATCTAACCGTTGGATTACCACGAAAATACAGATCCATACTCCTACCCAACCAACCTACCCGGATCTAAAGTTTGGATGCCATCCGACTTGTCTTGATCTACCTAACCCTCATTTTAAGCCTCCTTGGGTAAAGTCGCACCACCTTGGAGAAGTGAGTTTGCCCACTTCTAGGACGTGGGTATTTGAGATTCTTGCGGATTTGGAACGGAAATAATTCAAAAACTAGGTCTAGACTATCACTTTGTCAAATCTTGCCTTGGGGATAGCATTCCTTGTTTTAAGGGATTGTGGTCCACTTGGGTCAAACCTAGATCTAGACACATTCATCCATCAAGACCTCTATTGCCCACTTGTCCCAAGTACTAGGAGTCCTAAACCACAAGTCAACCCTACTTTGACTCCACTTCCCAATTCCCAAGGCACTGGTTTCTCTCCAAGTTAATTCAACTTTCCTAGATTGTTGGATTGACTTGTGTTTTGACCTATGCATGGTGAACTAAACCTTTGAAGCTATCATGTATCATGGTCAAGCTTGTCACTTGTACTAGTTAGCCCCAATTCAACCCTTAAACTACCCTGCATTGGACACGGTTCCCAAGGCAGTGGATCTTCTGACATTGAACTAGTACCTTAGCCCTAGATCTCACTTCAAACATTGTAAGTCACTCTCACATCAACTATTAACCAAAGCTATACCTATTGAACCCCTCACTTGGCTTGTGACTTCACCCTTAGGTCTAGGATAAACCATACACCTAACTTCACTTAGAAATACCTTGATTTGGTATCTTGGTTTTGATCTCTCCTGTACGGAGTAGATCGGGTCTCCCCCTTTGTTGTCTGGGCTAGATAACATAAAGCGAAGGTTGCCTCGACTGGCGTGACAACCATATATTGGAGGTCGAGGTGATCGTGGTTGCACCTTTTGAGTTGCCCTTCCCTATTGCCATCCATGACTGGATCCATCCATAGGGGTAACTACAGTTTAGGTGATAACAGTAACCATCTGGCTCTTGTCCGTGCATATGAAGGATGGAAAGAGGCAGAAAGAACGGGATCAGCTTATGAATATTGCTGGAGAAATTTTCTGTCAGCACATACTTTGCAAGCCATAAAGTCTTTTCGTAAACAATTTGAATTTCTGCTGAAGAATATGGGGAAGAAGATCAGCCCACGTGAAGAGAGTCTGAGGTTCAGTTTGGAGAGTCCATGGGCGGTGAACAGAGCCCGCGTCCTCTCGATTGGGCAAAGAACTCTTCGACTGGCAAATTCAGCCATCCATTTGATAACTTCTTCTCAAAGTATATTGTAGCCCTAGAATGTGAAGGGAACGGCGGAGCTCGAGTAATCTGCACAGCAAATTTAGGGATGATCGGGGTTCACGTGGCGCCGAGTTTTTTTGATGCACAAACGCTGATTTTTGTGAGGCTCGGGTTTTCATCGCAGCAATAAGCCAAACTCGCAGTCAATTGCAGAGACAATCACCGGAATTGCATCCAAATCGGAGCTCGATGCTGCCATTTCACATGTCGATAAAATCGCGATTCTCTATCAGGTATTTAGAAGCTGCGAGTGGGAGCTTTTCAAGACTGTCAGTGGTCATCTCCAGTTAGACACCAAAAGAAAAATCCGTAACTCTAACTGGGTGTATTTTCCGTTTTTCTCCACTCGATTGACATCCAAAATTTGATCATCGCGTGACCACAAGTCATCACTCGGCCGCCGATTTGAGTTATTATGATGAGTCGAGCTCGCGTCTTTTGTCACCTTAGTAGCAGAGGTCATGAAATTTCCTTACACTGTCAGCTGACGCCAGTTTCATTTTTAATATGGGGCTTGACCCGTGTCTTCCTTTTGCATCCCGAATCTGCCTGTAAGTCACAAAATTGGCGTAAATGATTGCTGTGGACCATCCGAGCGCACCACTCCGCATGAAACGCGGACCCTAATTTTCTTTGATAGCCAGTTACAGAGTTTCTATCAACGCCAAGTGCTCAGGTGTCAATAAGTTAACTGACGCTGTGTAAGTTGAGGATGATCGGACAACCAACGATATGGAGTGCAACTTAAAATAAATCAGTATATGTTTTGATGCCGGGTTATGCCCCCTTATCGCGCCAAACCTGTTGTTAGGTAGCTGCTCATTATCAAAGTTAATCAACAGCGAAATTGCACGTCGGATCGGGGGGCATTTCAAGCATTTGAAGGTCGGGATCATCCACGCATTTTTTAGCAGTCGAGCTTGCAAGCGAATGAAGGAAGCCACGTTTTCATTAGCAGCGCCAAGTCCCAGTTCCAATTTGGTGTGTGACCCGTGTATCGGCAGCTGTAAAAACTCCGAGTTCAAACAAATCTATCAGCACAGCGAGGCTTAAATCGGTGATCACTTTTCAGAGCCTAGGTTTTTTGACAGGTGTTGGGAGTATTGGCAGCTGGTAACTGTTGGCAGGTTTTCCACGTATCAATTTTTCACTAGCAGCCATTTGGATCTATTTGACTTTTTGTCTCTGATATTATTTTTCTGTTTCAAGAAAACTTTTTGGGTCTATAAAGGAGCTAGCCTCCCCATTCTAATCGGGATGGAAAATTTCTGGGTTTTTATCCCTGTTGAGCGTTAATGAAAAAATCAGATGGTTTTTTGGACAGATTGAGCAATCCTCATATGCTTGTGCGATGTATTTCAAATTGTAGAATGAATCTAGCTTGTGAGGGCTTTATCAAGCACAATAGATTAGCCATTTAGGATCAAGTTGGTTAATTATGCTTGAACAATTATTTTCTCAATGGACATCAGTATTCGGTTGTACAAAATGTCGATTAAGATTTGATTGTTTATGCATTCTAGATTCGTCTCACTTTTTATGAAGCATAAAGCCTCCATGAGCGTTCTTTTGACTCCATTTCCCCTTCTGGTATTGGCACTGGTCTTTCCCTGAGGATTGATCTTCCCTTCCTTTTCCATCACCCATTTTGAAAACTATCTTTCTGTTACAAGCGTTTCCTAAGGCAGCCTCTTCAAATTCACCTTGCCCGTTACTGTACCTGCCTTAGCGATCCTAGTTTAGGGATACCCCCCTAGTGTTGGAGAAGAGCCAACCTGAAGCGAAGAGGAGAGGAGTGTGGTGACATTGGCCTCTCTCCTGAGAGAGTTGTCATTTCGGTTGGCGTGTTGCATTTTGGGCTTTCAAACGACACGCATGCCATTTCGGAGGACAACAGAGTCCATCATGGATGACATAGATATTGGAAATGATGAAGGAACCCTTTTTGAGAACCCTATCTATGCCATGTCTGAAGAAGTTAATGATGAACAAAATCCCCTTGGAAATTTTGTTAACAATTCCACTTATGAGCATGAGGATACATATGGCCAGGAATATGGTAAAATTCATGAAAACTCCCCCATTTTTGGCAGGAGTATGGATTTTGAACACTTGAGCATAGAGGAAAAGAAGGAAATTATTTCATATGAGCATATATCTTGCCCATCGGAAGCCCCTTGTATATTAGGGCAATTCGAGGCATGCACTTTCATGGAAAATTATTTTCGGAAGAGCCTCTTGGAAGAATATGATAAGGCACCAGAATTGCCTTGTCATCTTGAATTTCATCACCCTATCCTGTTCTGGATAGGGGGTGCCTGCAGAAAGATTTCTTACTATGTTGGGGAGCACTTCAAATATTTATTACATACTCATATTTCCCCATCCAACCCTCCCTTTCAGAAGATCCAAGCAGGTTTGCACTTTCTGATAAGCATGCCCTTGTCTTGGCTAGTAACCAAAGACAAGGTAAAAATTTGTTTTTTCATTAATCACATGCTTAAATGGTTACATTGGATTTCTGATTATACTTAACATTTTCCTTTTTGTATTATATTAGAATAGGAGAAGATTTAATTTACCTTCTGCATTTCAGGTTTCCTAGAATTCATTTTCAAACAATAAGATATAGTTGGTATTTCATTTTGGTTTTTTCATAACACATGTGCTACTGAAGGTTTTTCTGTCAAGTTGAGATGTTTTTACAGGTTATATATATGAACCAGAGATTCTGGTGTTCTCGTATTCTCTCCTTGCATAATTTCCAGATCGAGCACACGTCCCACAGTTGGAGCCAGATGTTATCAACTGATTTGTACAATAGTTGAAACCTTATTGAGCCGCCAGTGTTGGAACACATCAGTGTTCACTTCCAGAGTATCTGGGTTTCATTATATTTGGGTCTAGCCAGTTTTGTTTTTGAGTCGACATGACCATGGCCCCATGGGGGTTTGTATCAAAGTGTGCTAGTAGGGTCTGAGTGGCTCGGTTCCCCATGACTAGATTAAACAACTAAGGTATTCCAGGGAGTTTTTTCACCGTCAGATTATACTTTGCTTCAGGCGAAATATAATCTCTTGGTTTTTCTCCCGCTTCCTCCAAAGCTGGAATGCCCGATTTTGGAAATTTGGCCATGGGGGGTTATTAGGGTCCAACTATAATGTATAAACCTACTAGACACTATTAGAATAGGTTTTGGTCATGTCCTAAGTCTCTAGGACCCTCAGAAAAAATTTCGAAAAAATTTTACCGGACGCATCAAAATTGGGGTTTTTAATTTTTTAATTATTTAAATTTTAATTAAATTTCTCTATAGTTTAAATCGAGAAATTTGAGTTTGTAATATGTCAGTCGTCCGGGGTCCGAATTTAGTGATTGATGGCTCGTTTCATAAGCCAAAAATCACACATGACCCATGGAGCAGCTAAACCCAACTTTCAGATGTCAATTCAGCCTCATAATTAATATTTTCTCTGAAAAGTCATTTACAGAGAAATTATTAATTAAAATAATAAAATTGAATATTTCGGAGATAATCCAAATCTCTCCAAAATTAATCAATTTGATTAAAATAAAAGGCTAAATGAAATGGCAATGGACATTTATGAGGATTCCAATCAACTCCCAATCACTCCAATCAATTATCCAGTCACCAGAAGGTTATCCACTTGAACAAACTCGCCCTCCTCATGCAAAACTCGAGTTTGATGTGTTGTCAATTGATAATTGGGTGGTGGTTTGCATTAAAGCCTAAGGTAGGTGCCCTCATGACTCACCAATCAATCCAAAGCTTGGCTCCTTGTTGAGATTCGAATTACACCTACCATCTACACATGTGTCTCCACACAAGTAACTCGCATATCCTCTAAATCCTCACGTCAATCCCCTAAATCCTCACGTCAATCTCATATGAGCTCGAGTTTGAACCTTGTTGGAATATGGTAAGTGGTTGTGATGTTTCCCATGCTACACCCATGCGAGTTAGTACCTACCCAATGCCACATGCCATCCCCTTGTTGATTCGCCCCTCCACATATCTCTAACTCGCACCTACCATGCCTCACGTGGATCCTAGTTGGAGCGTGTTAATTGGATGTAGCTCCCATCTCATACCTTCCTCCAAGTCGAGCCATGCCACCTCTTCCATTCATACCTACCACAAACTTGACTTTGTCCATTGTCTATTGCTCCAAGCCCTCTCATGATTGGAATTCGATTTACTTGTTTATTGCCAATTCGACTTAGGGTTTTAGCTTAGGCATTTAGTATAAAGAGAGGCCCATTAGGGGCTATTATCTCATGGATTTTTGGATGCAAGAAAACTCTGCCGAGAATTGTAATATTTTTATGCTCATATTGGAATAAAGATCAAGACTTTGGAGGTCCATGTGTTTTCAAATTTGTGTGGTGAATGTGTCCAATGCATTGAGGTGATATCTTCATATAACCTTCCTCTTATTTATGCAAGTGTTTCTTTCAATATTGCTAGCTCTAGAAGGCTATTTTTAGTCCATGAGAATAGTCATTTGTTATATTCAAGTTGATTATGTGTGTGATGTTTTCCAAGGATTTAAATGAGCAAGAAGTATTCGGTTATACCAATGTTGATTTAGTCTTGGTTATCTAACATACTAACATTTGATTTCACTTGTATGTTTGAGTGTGTTGGGGTTTTTACAGGTATTGTCAAAGGTGAAGACAAGTGTGAGCTAGGTTGCATCTAGCTTGACTTCACAAGCAAGGATTTTTTCCCACTAATATCTTTTGTTTTGCAGGATCCTCAAGCTCCTTCATCTTGTCTCCAAAACCAAGCTACAAAGAGCTCTCTTCCTCACCCATCAAAGTTTCAAAAAATCTACATTTTAAAACTTGGTTACCTTAGATTCGAGCTTCCTTCCTCTAGCTCTCCCCTCACCTTCACTTTGAAGTCTCCACCTTAGTCTCTTTCCATTCGTCCAACCCCTTTAGCCCCACCTTCTTGTTCTCGTCCCCTCTCCTCATTGGTTTCCTTCCCCATTCGTTTTTTGTCTTCTTTTTGCCTTCTCGTCCATCCTAGAGGAGCCACCTTCTTCTTCTCATCTTATCCATTTAGTGCCTCCCTCCTCTTCTTTTTAGTCTCTACCCTTCATCCCATTTTGTCCTACCTATCTCCACCTAGTTCTCGTCTCACTCCTAGTCCAACCCCTAGTCCCCATTCTTCACTCTCTTTTGCCCTACTCCTTAACCCTACAACCTTCCTCTCGTCTTCTCTCTTCTACCCACTCTTTTACTCTCGTCCTACCTCATTTAGGTCCCTTCTTCCTTGTCCTTATCTCTTTAGTCTAGCCCTTTTTCCTTCCCTCTCGTCCACCTTACTTGTCCTTCACCTTTTCTCCTCGTCCACTCCCATTTAAGCCCTAAATCACATCAAAACAACAAAACAAAGGAGTTAGTAGTAGTTAATTTTAGATCTCATACTTGGTTATTTGGTAGTTGGTTTTGCATAGTTAGATCTCATAAAAGTAAATATCTTGCATTGTCTTTTGAGGTACTTGGTCATTTTCATATCCATACTATCATAGCTTACATGTAGCTCGTAGATTGTTTACAATTTTTTTTACATGTTCCAAAAGATAGAAAATTTTGCACAAAAATATTTCAAATTTTTATACTTTAGATCTCATTTCTAGGACATTTCGAGAGTTTGTTGTTCGTTGGTCCGTTTCGCCATAGTTAATATTTTATGATAAAATTTTATGCATTCCACATTTTAGAGTCAAAATTTCAAATCTAGACTTAACTAGTTTCAAATTTTGGTTTTGTCTTTTGCTAATGGTTAATGGGTGCCTTGTTTAGATGTTTTGGACTTGTGCAGATCATTTGAGAAAGAGATATATTTGATAAAGATCTTGAAACGAAGAATCAACGCAAAACAAAGTGAAGGATCCATGAGAATGACTTAATCTTGAGATACTTATCCTTTTGTAATAGCAAGTAAAACTTGTTTCTTCTTCAAATTTTTTCAAGTATTACCGTTCTCAAAAGACCTTGCAAGGTTTTAAACCCAAGGCATTTGTAACCGCTTAATAAAAGTCTCAAGTGGAGGGGACCTCCACTTTTTGGGTCTTCTTCCCCATTTGGGGAAGAGTGTTGGGTCTTGTGGTTTGGTTTAACTTAGTTTGTGTTTTCATGCTCTTAGTTTAAATTTACTTCAAATAAGATCAGTTTTGCTTATCTTCCATATCTACTTACCCCCATGCTCTCCTGAGTAGGGTCTTTGACCTGAAAGAGATCCTTGGGTAGTTTAGTTTTCTTTTTGCATTTATTGTTATCTTGCTTCTCTTCCAAAGCCTTCAGCCGGAAGTTGTATCCTTGAGATTTCGTCTCAAGGGAAGGACCACATAATTTGTGGTTACTCTTCCATCCCCGTCGCTTTCCTTGGCAAAGCTTTCAGCTAGCTGGAAGTTCTCAAGTGCAGGCAGTTCTAGTGTTTGATCCTGTTTCGGGGATCAATCCCACCTAGTAGATTAAAGTTGTGTGGTAGAACACTAGATTTATTTATCTTGCAAGCATTGTTGTTAGTAGTAATTCATATCTTGTGATCAATACTATTGTTTAAAATCTGTTTCAAGTTAAGATATACTGCTACTACTTTCTTTCTGCTTCTTAAAATAAACCAAAGTCTCTTGAACTTGGCCAAATCCAAGTCAAGAGCACCCTCTATCGGAGGGCATTTTAGTTTTTTGCATTTCCCTGCATTAGGCATTGTTAATTTAGCAAGTCTCTTGAACTTTGGTCATAAGATTAAGTCAAGAGCGCTCTCTGTCGGAGAGTTGAACAAGGTTCTTTAATAATAAAATTTTCCACTCATACATCCCCTTAATTAATTTATCTTGTTTTCTGTCCTACACCCATATGCTCTGCCAACCGGAAACGGTTGGGCTAGTACTCAGAAAGGTGGAAGACTTGTTAATTTACAAAAGAAAATCTAATTAAAACTTTCACCCCCATAACCAACAAACCGGTGTTGACATAAAGTATTTTAATCAGTTCTCAGGGGAGGCGCCGGACCGCCCAATCTGCGACACGGTGGCTGGTTAGCATTGCGCGCCTCGCCGTGATTCCAGACAGGCCCCGACAGCTCTCTTAAAGGAGCTGCTTGAAACTACTTTCCGGACACTCTTTGAACATCCTTGGTTTTAGCCCTAATAATCAAGACAATTAAAACTTTGAATTTACCAAGATAAGCTGCACAACGTTCTCACAAACTTTCAATTCAAGCACTTGTGTCAAGTTTTCACAATTCATATTTAATTTTTGACTCCATAAGGCACTGGTCCTTTATCTTATATTTTGTTTGCCTAAATATCAACATTGGAGTATCTGCTTATATTTCGTGAAAAGTGATTTACCTATTGCCCAAGTGTATATCTTTCATCTTGTATTTGCAACGAGGATTGCGCTATCTTGTCTTTATTTAATTTTTATATTGTCTATGCTTTCAAAAAACTCCTAAATAACACCCATCCGCATCACTACATCAAAAAACACTTAAATACACAAAGAGTCTTAGTGAAACTCTCTTTTAGGGACTACCCCCCTTGGCTTCGTTAGGAGTTTGCCTAAACGGAGGAGCTGGGATTTAGGTGACAGTACCTGGCTCATTGCTTGCCCCCAAGGCTACACCTCTCTCACTTGTAGTGAAGAGACAGCTTTCGAAATATTTCCGCTGCTGGTGTGCATATTGGCGGACAACACTCGCCAAACTATAGTTCCGAGATGCCGTGGATACTATAGAGTTGGGTTTTAAAAATCTTACCCAAGAAGCCACTGGATCTTAGTAGATTTGAAAAAATGTAAAAAATGGGGGTTTTGATTAATTAGGGTTTGAAGTATTTTAGACAAGTGGATAGATCATGGAAAGAAATTACCTTGAGATCATACCTGAGTGATGTGAATGAGATGCCTTGTTGTTGAGGAAGACTCTCGCAGAGATCAAATGAGAGATTGATGATTTTGCTTGTCGAAATGATGCCCTAGCCCACAAGTACGATTTCCTCTATTGTTACCGACGAAGAAACCCAAAGAAGAAGTAAGGAGGGTCCTCCCCTACCAATAAGTCTTCCTTAGATGAATTCGACCTCCACCTGTAGATGCAAAAAGATGGTACAAAAATATGGCAAAACAAGATCTCCAATAACTTAGTGCAAAGGAAGAATCAACGAACGAACACCAAAAGCATTCACCACAACACTGGAGATAGATGCAATAATAATTTTCTATTCCAATAATCCAGAGCCACAAATCCCCTTTACAATGAGAGGCTCTCTCCTTTAAATAGGAGGGAGAGAGTCCATAGTCTAACCACTTTTTGAATGAGTGGCTAAGATTAAAAGATCAAAAAATCTAATCAATGGTTGAGATGAGCTCAACAATAAAATACATGGATCACTAATAAAATATAACAATAAGTGGACAAAATCGCCCTAGAAGAGGGGATCCCACCAAATCATGATGACAAAATATAACAACTAGCTCATGGTGGGTCCAAGGGGTAATTTTAGACACCCTTGGTCAATCCCAATAGCACAATAATAATAAAATAGTCATCAAAGTACCAAATCGTGCCTCTATGGACAAATCGTGGGCCTTAGGAGGCCTCATAAATCATCAGAAAATGCCATAAGTGATGGATGTGAGTCCCGATGAAGCTGAAACTGCTGGAGAAGGTGTAGAAGACATGCCACTTGTTGTCCGCCAGATTGCACACCAGCAGCGAAAATCTTTCGAAAGCTGTCTCTTCACTAAAGGTGAGAGAGGTGTGGCCTTGGGGGGCAAGCAATGAGCCAGGTACTGTCACCTGAATCCCAGCTCCTCCATTTAGGCTAACTCCTAACGAAGCCAAGGGGGGTAGTCCCTACAAAGAGTTGTCTATGGCTCAATGTTTTAAGTGTTAAAAGTGTATGATGATGCGGATAGGTGTTGTTTAGGAGTTTTTAGTGATGAAAGACACACGATTTACTTAAAAATAAAACACAAGACAAGATGCAATCCACGTTGCGAAACAATATATAAAGACTTGAGATAATTAAGAAGCATCCACAGATAAAAATTAAATGATAAAAGGACCAGTGCCTTATCAAATCGGTAACGGAGTCAAAATAATTGAATTGTAGTGCTGGGGGATGCTGAAAAATAAGTCTTGATAGTAACTGTTTGTGAGATCGTTGTGCAAATTATCTTGGTAAATTTAAAAGTTTTAATGGTCTTGATTATTATGGCTAAAACCAAGGATATCCAAAAAATGTCCGGAAAAGACAGTATCAAGTGCCTCCGTTCAAGGACATGTCGGGCCACCCAGTGCTCTAGCCAAGTCGCGCAATGCTAACCAGCAAACTAGAGGCTGAACGTGGAATCCCGGCACCCCCACTAAGAGATTACCCACTGAACTTATCTTATCACTCAACTCCGGATTGGTTGGTTATGGGGATGAAAGTTTTATTAGTTATCACTTATGAATTTAACAAGTCTTCCACCTTTCTGAGTACTAGCCCAACCGTTTCCGGTTGGCAGAGCATATGGGTGTTGGACGATCAACCAAAAGTAAATTTATTAGGGGGGAAAATGTGGGTTGAAATATTTTATTATTTAGAGCACTTGTTCAACTCTCCGACAGAGAGCGCTCTTGACTTGATCTTATGACCACAGCTCAAGAGACTTCCTAATTTAAAAATGCCTAATGCAGGGGGAACATGCAAGTCTATATGCTCTCCGACAGAGAGTGCTCTTGACTTGGATTTGGCCAAGTTCAAGAGACTTTGTTCGTTTTAAGAAACAAGTAGCAGTTGTGATAACAAGATACTTCAACTTTGTAATACATAAATCATGTGAAAGCTCAAATAGATGTGAAATATTGCTAACATGCTACTTGCAAAATAAAATGAAACTTTACTTAGTGTTCTACCAAACAAATTTATTCTAAAGGTGGGATCAACCTCCGAACAAGGTCAACCACTAGAACCGTCAGTTTTGGAAACCTTCCAGCTAGTTGGATGTCCACAAGAAGCTGATAGGGGAACGAGAAACTACCACAAAGTTATGTGGCCTTTGGGATACAATCCCAAAGTTAGCTTACTCTAGTCAAGACTTGGAAGAGAAATTAATCTAAGTACGAAAATGAAGACTAATCTATGAACTTGAAAAATATGAGATCTAAACTAAGCATGCACAACACTCTTCCCCAAATGGGGAAGAAAACCAAAAAAGTGGAGGCCTCCTCCACTTGAACTTTTTATTAACTTGATTACAAATGCCTTGGGTTTGAAATCCTTGAAGGACTTTTGAGAGATAGATAATACTTGGAAAAAATAAAGAAGAAACAAATCTTTGCTTGATTTTACAAAGGATAAGTACGTCAAGTTTTGATCATTCTCATGGTTTCTTCACTTTGTTTCTTTTGTTTAGATCTTACTTCTTCAAAGCTCTTTCAAGTTTTCCTCCTTTCAAAGCATCTACACAAGTCTTAGAAATTCTCAACCAAGGCACCCATTAATCATTAGAACAAGACAAAATCTTGAAGCTATTTAAACTAGAGTCTACAAAAGACTTCAAAAATTTAGTTTATGAGATTTTTTATTTCAAAAATGCATAAAAGAAAAAACGGACCAGCGAACAACATATGCTTAAAAAATGATGAGAAAGAGATCTAGAATGTAAAATTTTTGAAATATTTTTGTATGGAAAAATCTATCTTTTAAATGGAAACAAAAATCTAACAAGTATGAGCTATACTAATGCCAACAATGAGATCTAATTATCAAAAGAAAGACTAAACTTTAACAACTACTACACTTAAGCGATTCGTTTTTTTGTGTCTTATGTGTTTTTAGGGCTTTTTGGGAAGGTGGACGAGAGGAGTCTTGGAGAAAAACGAATGGAGGGATGATTGGACAAAGATGAGGATGGAAAAAACGAATGGGTGAAGAGTAGGGTAAAACGAATGGATGAGGAAATAAGGAATGAGTGGGAAGATGGAAAGATCGAGTGGAACACTTGATGGCTTAAGAACACTATCCAAGAAACCCTTCCAGCTAGCTGGATGATACGCCTGCAATAGTGTTGAAGAGAGCACAAGGGAACAAATCCCAAGTTATTCCCCAAGGTTGAAGGAGCTTCAACCTTATGGCAAATCCTAAGCTAGGCTTAACAAAAAGAAATAAAGAGAGAAGGGGATAAGAGATAAATGGGTGGAAAAAGGTAAGGGGAATGCACTAGAAGAGGGAAGTTTTAGAACCAAGTAACCAGTTGAAAATATGATTTTGAAGATGGATTTCAAACTCAACACTTCTTTACCAAAATTCCAATGCTTAAGATCGACTTTGGGAGATCCTGAAATGCACACAAATGTTAGGAAAAAGGTCTTTGAAGAGATGAGAGATGCACCCAAGCTCAAGCCTCTCTTCAACCTATGAGATATGCACAAGAAATTACTCACAAACACACCTTGATCAAATATTGTATGTAAAACAAAATGAGATTAGAAGAGTATAAATATTTCCAACTACAGTCTACTCCTTCCAAATCACATAGAACCCCAACATCAATGGACAAGTTGAACCCAAATGCCCACCCTATGGACTTAAGAAAGCCTTCTAAGCTAAATAATTGATCAAAGTGATGAAATATGAGCAATAAACAAATACAATATCACCTTAGAATAGATGAAGCATTTCCATAACAAGCATCAACACCATGTGGACCTCCAAAGTCGCTTTTATTTCCAAATAGCAATAGCTAGAACACGATTACAAATTGGCAGAGTAAGTTTGCCCAAAAGATCCATCTAAAGAAAGCCCAAATGGCTTCTCTTAAATAGCAAAACACTAGCCTAAAACCCTAATTCGAATTTGGCATGAAGAGAGCCAAAAACTCCATCTTAATTCAATCAAAACCATGTCAACACCAACCAAATCGAGCTTGGAGTCTTAACTCAACATTAAGCTTGAGTTTGGAGCCCATAATTTGAGGAAGGAGCCCCACATGCATTGATTTCAAAATCCAACAACCCATTAATCAATTGCCAAATCACAAAAACGAATTTGCATGAAGGTGGGCGAATTTCTCAACTGTAGATCACTCCCAGTGCTCCGAAACTGATCTGAATCAGGTGGGTGAAGATTCCAATCATCATAAATGCTTTTTGCCATGTCATTTAGCCTTTAATTTTATTCATTTCTGATTATTTTGGAGAGTTTTGGATTATCTCCAAGTTAATCATTTTTATTAAAATAATTAATAATTTCTCTGAAACTGAGTTTTTAGAGAAAATATTAATTATGAAGTCTAAATGACATCCGAAAGTTGGGTTTAGTAGGTCCATGGGTCATGTGTAATTTTTGGCTTCACTCTGGAGCTTTCAAAAACCAAAAACGGACCTCGGATGACTGACATATTACAGACTCAAATTTCTCCATTTAAACTATAGGGAAATTTAATTAAAATTTAAAAAATAAAAAACCACAAATCCAACGCGTCCGGTAAAAATTTTTCGAAATTTTTCCTGGGGGTCCTATAGACTTAGGACATGACCAAAACCTATTCTAATAGTGTCTAGTAGGTTTATACATATTAGTTGGACTCTAATAACCCCCCACGGCTCAGATTTTCAAAATCGGGCATTCCAGCTTTGGAGGAAGCGGGAGAAAACCTCATCGATTATACATCGCCTTAAGCAAAGTATAATTGACAAGGGAAAAAACTCCCTGGAATACCTTAGTTGCTTAATCAAGTCATGGGGAACCGAGACACTCAGATCCTACTAGCACACTTATTACAAACCCCATGGGGCCATGGTCATGTCGACTAAAAACAAAAACCGGCTAGCCAAAATTGGCTAACTGCTGCAATCTAAAACCCAGATACTCTGGAAGTGAACACTGATGTGTTCCGACACTGGCGGCTCAATAAAGTTTCAACTATTTGTACAAAATAGGTGATAACACCACAAATCATCACTGATCATCCCATGCCAAAACTTTGCCTCAGTAGCCCAAATCGAATTCTTCTGTAGCCATTTCTACCAATCCTGAACTGCCTCGGGAAGCATGAAACTGCCCAAACTGCCTCCTGGAGTGCCTGCGCTGTCAAGGTGAGGGCACCAGTGTGTCTAAAAGGGGGGTAATATGGTAAAAACAAGTGGCTGGACCACCCCCTCCATGCACAGCGCTCTAGGTGAACCAAATAAAATCCATCTCTACTCTGGCAGGGCTTCTGACAGGCCAAAACTGCACTAGGAAAGCCAACTGAGGCTCAAACATCACTGTAACTGCCTGGATCTGAAAACAGACTGTCTCATTGGACTCAGAAGGTCCAAATCTATCCAAGATGTGTACTCATACACCATATGGATCTCAGCATGATCATATAATATATGCAATATGCCCGAACAAGTGAAATAATAATAATCTGTAAATGATCAAATAATGCTGAAAACCATATATCATCATCATAAACCTGCATCTGATGCATAGAACTGTTATCACATATATAGTATCCGGGCTACCATACATTATTTTTCTGATTCCAGTACACTATTCAGCCAGTTCCCTTACATTGAGATGCTGAGATGAGCATCTATACTGGATCACTATCAGATTTTGGACAGCAACTGTATTCCCCATGCCATGACTGAGTCTCAGGACACTCAGAGAGATGACCGATATAGCCACTATACCATTGGTACAGAGCAGTCAGTAGTGCCCAGAGTTGCAGTAGCAGTTTCAGAGGACAGATGATGGTACAGGTTGATGAGCATTCAGGTATATGACTCAGCAGGTATATCATTGTGTTATGGTTATATTGTTTTTATACTTATTCTCATAGCTTGTCTTAGCACCTAGTGTCATGATCTGGCGATCATATAGATATATGGACCTGGTTGAGATTATTATATATATTATATTGTCCCTTCTCAGACTTAGAAGTTCACTATTCATACTCATTTGTTTTACCCTCCTTAGGGAGAATAGAGGTGATCATTCCACCATACCTTGGCTTGCTAATGTTGGCTCCATTATTCATTGTCTTCATCCATCCATTGCCTACCTTTTAGTTTATCACCCTGACTTACTACTTGACTAGTGGCATGGAGGACTTTTCCCCACTGTAGCCTCTGTATTGGATGAGCTTCCCTGTTTACTGTGTCTCGGCTCTGAGTTGGTGACAAAACTTACCTTTGGTGAGTTGGATTGTAGGCCTAAATCATTCTGGTCGGTTGTCCCGATGTTTGGCATTGGCTTGAACTCCCCCTACTCACTTGAGATGCTGTTGGCTAAAACTGAAAGCTCATGTACTATTTATGGAAACTGATAAATTCGCCCATGGAAACTAAAAAGGGCAAGAGCGATGAACTGCTGAAAGATACTCCTCGAAGAGTATAACAAAGGTCCAAAAAGCAATGATTCTTAAAAGCTATATCTAAACAATTGCTGACCTTATACATGTATAAAAACATGCCCTGGATTCAAGCTGCAACTAGTTGTGCTTATCAGCACACCTAAGATCCGAAGGGTTATGTAGGCCGAAAAGGCCATGAAATGAAATTGAATGATCCTAATGAACTTGGATCAACTTGATATAGACATGATGCCTAAGTTGAATAAGCACTCTCTAAACAACTTATCCATTTGTGAGACACCGCCATTCCCTGTGTTGTTGCTCATTCAGTATATAGTATGGTGTGTATTCCCTTTCCCATTGCCAAAGTGTCACAAAGTTAAGTCGGTCAAGTCATCCCTTAGCCTAGCCAGTTATTTTAGCCTTCACCCTTCACTAGCAAATTGATCACAGCTATGAAGTGAGTATGATTTTGAAAGTCTAGTCTGAGTAATAATAATAATTAATGACATTATATATTTGGATTTAGATCGCCAGTAATGATTACTTTGTGTTAAAATTGTTATTTGAATAAGTTGTAGAGCATGCATTAACCTTTGACACTTTGTAGCAGCTTCCGATGATGGTCTAAGTTATATTTGGTCATGTTGACTTGGTCAAACCGAGTTTGACCAAGGTCAACCATAGGACATGAGATGGTTGGACCTTGTGATGATATGGATAGATGATATATGGTCTATGTACATGTATATGACGATTCTATGCAGCAGCTACAGGGTTATGATGATGATTCATGGTTTACAGCAGTATTTGATCATTTACAGATTATTATTATTTCACCTGTTCCGGTATATTGGATATATATTTTGATCATGCAGAGACTCATATGGTGTATGAGTACACATCTTGGATGGATTTGGACCTTCTGAGTCGAACGAGACAATTTCTTTTCAGTTTCGGGCACTTACGGTGATGATTGAGCCTCAGTCGAATATCCCAGTGCAGTTTTGGTCTGTCGGAGACCCTGTCAGAGCAGATGTGATTTTTATCCGGTTGACCTAGGGCGCTGTGCTTGGAGGGGGTGGTCCAGCCACTTGTTTTTACCATATTACCCCCCTCCTGGACACACTAGTGCCCTCACCTTGACAGCGCAGGCAATCCAGAAGGCAGTTTGGGGCAGTTTCACGCTTCCCGAGGCATTTCAGGATTGGTAGAAATGGCTATTGAGGAATTCGGTTTGGGCTACTGAGGCAATGTTTTGGCATGGGATGATCAGTGATGATGGATTGATATCTTCCACACCTCCTCCAGCAATTTCAGCTTCATCGGGGCCCGCATCCATCACTTATGGTACTTTCTGATGATTTTTGAGGTCTTTTGAGGCCTACAATTTGACCATGGAGGCACGATTTGGTATATTGATGACTGTTTTATTATTATTGTGCTATGGGGATTGACCTAGGGTGGCTAAAATTACCCCTTGGATCCACCATAAGCTTCCTATTATATTTTGTCATCATGATATGGTGGGATTCCCCTCTTCTAGGGCAATTTTGTCCACTTATATTATATTTTATGAGTGATCCATGTATTTTATTGTTGAGCTCATCTCAACCATTGATTAGAAATTGTATCTTTTAATCTTAGCCATTCATTCAAAAAGTGGTTAGGATTTTGATGCCTCTCCTTCCTATTTAAAGGAGAAAGCTTCTCATTGTAAGGGGTCTTTGGCTCTTGGATTATTGGTATAGAAAAACTTTCTTGTAGAAATTCTTGTGGTCTCCTTTGCATCTGGTGTTCTTAGATGGTGATTGGAAAGTCTATTGCATCCTAGCATTTGGAATTTGTGGTAAGATCTATCTTTTTTGGAAATCATTGTCTTGTCTACAGGAGGGCGACTTCAACAAGGGCGATTTTGCAAGGCTTCTTCAAATCGACTTTCTTGGCATTTGCTTGTATCAGGGGGTTATCATTAGTATCATTGTGATCTATGCTATATTTCTGTTACTTCTCTTGTGGCATTAGTCTTATCTCTTGATTGCATCAAATATGATATTGTTGACGTTTGTTGTGCAGGAGAGAGGGCGCATTGGCTTCTTGGACTAAATCGACTTCATAGAAAACTACCTCAAAGCTTCTCAAATTGATTGGGTTTGCATAGATCATCATCATCAAGGCATCTACAAGGTTACCCAGGTAAGATCCACAGGTTTGTTTCTCTTATCTTGATCCAATCCATTAACATAACTCATAAATTGTTAAAACCCTTATTTCTTCAAACCCTCATTGTTACATTTTCTCAGATCTACTTAGATCCAGTGGGTTCTTGGGTAAGATATTTAAAACCCACCTCTATAGTATCCACGGCATCCCGGATCTATAGTTTGGTGAGGATTGGACTCCATTTGACCCTCTTCCCAAGGCATTTAGCCTCTCCAAGCAAGGGCGCACTTCATAGTTTGGTGGGTTGACCTAGCTCTAGTACGTGGGTAGTTGAGATCCTGCTTGTTTCATGATCTACACATCCAATAACCTACCTCCAGATTGTCACTTTTATGATTTCTACCTCGTGGGCCCTATTCCACATTTTAAGGGATTTAATCCCCATTTTGGACCACTTGGTATCTTTAAACTCAGATCTAGTAAGATCTAGCCATTGGATTGCCTTGAAATTGTAGATCCATACTCTCACTTGCTTAAACTACTTGGATCTAAAGTTTGGATGCCATTGGACTTGTCTTGAGTCATTTATCCAACTTTTTAGCCTCCTTGGGTAAAGTCGCACCACCTTGGAGAAGTGAGTTGGTCCACTTCTAGGACATGGGTATATGAGATTTTCGTGGATTTGGAACGGGCATAATTCAAAACCTAGGTCTAGTAGGTCAACTTGTCAAATCTTGCCTTAGGGATAGCATTCCTTGTTTTAAGGGATTGTGGTCCATTTAGGTCAAAACATTAAATCTCTAGATCTAGACCTATTCATCCATCAAGTCTTTAATTGCCCACTTGTCTCATGCAATAGGAGTCCTTAACCACAAGTTAACCTTACTTTGACTCCATTATCCCAATTCCCAAGGCACTGGTTTCTCTCCAAGTCAATTCGACTTTCCTAGATTGTTGGATTAACTTGTGGTTTGACCTTTGTGTGGTGAACTAAACCCTTGATGTCATCATGTATCATGATCAAGCTTGTCACTTGTACTAGTTAGCCCCAATTCATACCATAAACTACCGTGCATTGGACACGGTTTCCAAGGCAGTGGATTTTCTCACATTGAACTAGTACTTTAATCCTGGATCCTATTTCACAAATCATAAGTCACTCTCACATCAATAATGAACCAAAGCTATACTCATTGAACCCCTCACTTGTCTTGTGACTTCATCCTAAGGTCTAGGATAAACCATACACCTTACTTCACTTAGAATTAACCTGATTTGGTGTCTTGGTTTTGATCTCTCCTGTCGGGAGTAGATCGGGTCTCCCCCTTTGTTGTCTGGGCTAGATAACATAAAGTGAAGGTTGCCTTGACTGGCGTGACAACCATATATTGGAGATCGAGGTGATCGTGGTTGCACCTTTTGAGTTTCCCTTCCCTATTGCCATCCATGAGTGGATACATCTGTAGGGGTAATTACAGTTTAGGTGATAACAGGGACCTTAGTGGGACCGAGGCAATTTAAAAGGGGCCCCTAGCACCCTCATTTTTCCATTTTTCCCTTTCTTTCACAAGGGGGCATTTTTTCTCTCATGAGGGAGCACTTCTTCATGGAGAGTGTGTGGGAAAGAGAGAGGGGGCCACAAGAGGGGGTCACACCTTCCCAATGAGGGTGCCCCTTTCCCTTTGACTTATATGTGGGCCTATGGGGGAGGGACACGAGGTTTTTCTTCATTCTATTTTCTACCATGGTTTTTTCTCTCTCATGCGGGCGCACCTCTTGGGCATTTGCATGCTTTCCAAGTAGCACACATGCAAGGGGCGTCTCTCCCTCTCTTTTCCTTTAAAAGGAGGCCTCTCCTCCTCATTTGGGTTGCAATCTCTCTGCTCTTTCAAGCTCTCTCAAGCTCTCATGCCATTTTTCTCTTGCTCTCGTTTTTTGTGAGCCATTGTAATTTCCAGACATTTGGTTTTTAATAAAAAAGATTTGGAGAATATCTTGTGTTGCTATGAGATGATTTGATCCTGCATTTACATGCTTTCAAATGCTAAATCTCTCATCATAATCAACTCCTTCTTTCTGAGAGAATCCTCTAGCTACAAATCTAGCCTTGTATTTCTAACCACTGCCATCTGCTCCATGCTTGATCTTATATAACCACTTAGAAGTCACGACCGACTTCTCCTCAGGTCTCGACACAACCTCCCACACATCATTCTTCATGATGGATTGATATTCTTCCATCATGGAATCCTTCCAAACTTGATGTTTGGATGCTTCTTCGTAAGTGGTGGGTTCTGAATCAATAATGTTGCTCATTAGTGCCACATAGCTGGAGAACCTCTGAGGTCTTTTGCTTTCTCTGAAAGTGCCATGTGGAGCATCATGCCCCTCTGCATCCTGCAATGTCTGTTGTGCCCATCTAGGTCTTTTCTGACCTGTCACATCTCTGGGGATATCAACTGGATCTATGGGATCAATACATTCATCCTTTTCTACTGACTCCCTCTGAACTGGAGGGGAAGATGTTCTCATCTCCTTTGGTTCTAGCATTTATGCATCATCAATCTCCATATCTGATCCTCTGCCTTTCCTGACAGCCATTTCTTCTTCAAAGGTCACATCCCTACTGACTTCAATCTGTCTGGATCTTGGAATGTAAAATCTGTAGGCCTTTAAAGACTCACTGTATCCCACAAAGGTACCCTTCTTGCCTGAAGGTTCCAACTTTGATCTTTTCTCTTTGGGCACATGTATGTAGACTGGACAGCCAAAAATCCAAAGATGGCCCACTTCTGCTTTCACACCTGTGAACGCTTCTGCCGAAGTCATGTTCTTCAATATCTTATGTGGACATCTATTATGTACATATACATCGATTCTAGATGCTTCTGCCCACAAGAACATTTGAAGACTTTGGTCATGTATCATAGTTTTGGATGCCTCCACAATTGTACGATTCTTTCTTTCTGCAACCCCATTTTGTTGAGGGTTGTAGGGAACTGTGAGCTCCCTCTTAATTCCTTCTTCCTTGCAGAAATCATTGAACTCTGTAGAGGTATATTCTCCACCATTATCGGATCTCAAGATCTTGATCCTCTTTCCTGACATATTTTCAACTTGTGCTTTAAATTCTTTGAACTTGCTGAGTACTTCCTCAGATTCTTTTGACTTGAGAAAGTAAATCCAAGTCTTCTGTGAGTAATCATCAATAAAGGTGATATAGTAATGATAACCACCTAATGACACAACTGTCATGGGCCCGCATAAGTCTGAGTGTACTAGATCCAAAATCCCTTTGGATCTACTCTCGCTATCTGGAAAAGACTTCTTGGCATTCTTGCCAAGTGCACATCCTCTACAAGTTCCATCATGGTCTATCTGGAGCCCTGGAAAACATGTTACAATGTTCTTCAAAACTAGGAGAGCTCGATAGTTCAGATGAGCTAACCTTCTATGCCATAACTCGCCCATACTTGCAGCATCATGTATTAGGGCTTGGACAGGAGAAGTGTTTAGCCTATACAAGCTCTCTTCTCTTATGCCAATAACCTTGGCTGTGCTCATACTTGAGTTCTTGTGCCAAGCAAGGACGTTCCCTTCTGAGAAAGCTACTTTATAACCCTTGTCCTCCAATGCTGAGATGGAGACAAGAATTCTTTTCATACCAGGTACATAGAGTACATCACTTAAGCGTAATGTATCATTTGATTCTAATTGAAGGGTGGTGGCTTCAGATCCCTTCACAGTGTAATTTGCATCATCTCCAAGTACAACACGGAGATGTGAATCTTTCTCAATTAATTCTGAAAGAATCTCTCTATACCCAGTCATATGTCTAGATGCACCACTATCTATGAGCCAAGTGTCACTACTGGTGGGAATAGTACCTGATAGTGCTGATATGAATAGAAATTCTGTGTGATCTTCATTCTTTTGCTTCTTGTGATGATGATCTTCTTTTACATCAGCAGTGGATGCTTCATGCTTCCTTTTGATTTAACTTCGGCAGCTACTGGCATAATGTCCATACTTCCTGCACCTATAGCATTGAACTTGAGATACCTCCTTCTTCTTCTTTTCTTCTTGACGGGGACTTGATCTCCTTTCTTGGTACTTGTGTTTATGGAACTTCTTTCCTTTTTCCTTACCATTCTTGGTATGAGAAACAAATGCATGAGTCTCTTCAGATTGATTGCCATGGAGTCTTTGACGTGCTGCGACCCTTGTCTCCTCCTGAGAGCAATCTGCCCAAAGCTTGTCAAACTTTGGTAGTTTAGATCTACCACTTATGCTTTGGATAAAGGACTCCTATGATGGTGGAAGACCATTTAAGGTGTGAAGGACAAGCTCCTTATCTCCAATAGGATCTCCACTGGTACTGAGCTTGTCTCTGAGTTCTGCGATCCTCATAAAGTATGAGGCATTGGATTCCGACTTTGCTATCTTCATATTTGAGAGTTGGTTTCTCAAAGTAATGGATATATTTAGGCTAGTGTGTTCAAACAACTTCATAATGGTCTTGAACATTTTTCTAGCAATCTTCTTACCTGAGATTTGAGGAACCAAATGGTCTCTCATGGAATCCACAAGAATCCTTCTTGCTTTAGCATCATTCTTCCTCCATCGAGATTTATCTTCTTCAGCTTCTGGCTCGAGGACCTTCTCATTTACATATAGTAAAAGATCATTTTCTTCTAGGAGTAGAAGAACCCTAGACTTCCAGGAGATAAAGTTGGAGGCTCCTTCCAGCCGATCTTCAACCTTCATCCCAATCATTTTGATTTGTGGATCTGGATCAGAAACCTTAGGAGGAGCTAGGTCAAAAATGAAAGTTCTCGGAATTCAATTTTGTCTTCACCAATGGATTAGTCTAGCCAAAAATGAAATTCCTATGGCTCTTTTTCTCCAAAAGAACGGGTGAAGACTTCACAAGATGAAACCCTAATTTCGGCAGGGTTTCGACAATGCTTCGGCAATGGCTTCTTCTAGAATGGCTCTGATACCATGTTAAATTTCATACATTCATAACATAAAACATAAATGCATTACCAAGATAACTAGAAGTAAGACAAAGCACAAAACAACAACACAGAGTTTACCCTGGGAAACCCAAATGGGAGAAAACCCTGCAACCTTCGCAGAGAGATGATAATTCTGAAATCAAAGTACAAATGAAGAAAAGAGAAAAAATGTGAAGGTGTCTTTCACAAGTAGATGCCCCAATAAACCCTTCTTCTTCAAGTGATGCGAAAATCTCCTCCTCCAAGTGATGTGCACTTCACAAGTGTGAGAATGATCTAATGAGGTGCACAAGCCTCTTATTTATACATGTGCGAAACTGGAAATTCCCTTATGGGGCCAACTTCACATGGGGGCAATAAATAATTTATTTTTAATTCTTTTATTTGTTTCTTTTGCACCCCAAGGCTTACATTGATTCTTTCATGTGTTTACATCATTGATTACATAAAGTTCTTCTCACTTAGGAGGTATAAACAAGTACAATGAAAGTACAATAAAATATAATGAATAATATCTTCCGAAGTTGTACAAAATCCAACATTGTAGACCAAAACACTAAAGTTTTTCCTTCCTCTTTACACCATCACGGTTGCCCCGTGAGCCTCTGCGTGGTGGTCGAGAGCTTGAAGTTGGATGTATCTATGTAGAATCTATAGGTGGAAATGGAACTGAACGTGAAGGCCCTATTGACCACCAAGCCGACTAGGTGGGCAACCATGTAACATGTACCATGAAGATAAATGAAGTGTACCTTACAAATTTTTCAAGCTCCAAGAGACTCAGCAGTGCAAATTTTTCCCCTCTCTTCTCTTCTTCTCTATGAAATTATCGCACCCCTACGGGGAATTTTGTAAGGATAGGCTAGCATGATGGTCAAGTTTTGTAAAATCTTAGTTGCCTAGGACTTTGTCATTAGGGAAGTCGAGTGTTTTTTTCCTTGGATAATTAAATTTTCTCTTTAGCGGTTTTAATTATCTGAGTTTTCACTCAAATTTCCTCCAAACTGGTTAAAGGTCTGGAAGTGTTGTATATTAATTACCATGCTAAACATTATCCAGATTCTTGCGGAATTTCATTAAGTTTTACCTAGTTTTTTTTAATGTTTTGTAATTAAAAAATGTTCCTCAGCTTAAAATGTTGTAATGTAAACGAGGGATAAGCGCTCCTTAGCGATGTTGTATAGGGGTATGGGTACTCAAAATAAATGGCATAACACCCCCTACACTCTTGGACCAAGTTTTCAAGTCCTTAAGTTTTGATAGGGTTTTGGCCATGGTTTCTTAGGTCAGTCATTTTCCAGTAGAAAAATTGAAATTAATTAGAATGTTGGAGTTTTCCCTATGTCTAAATTAAAACATTTGAGGGAATTTTCTTATGTTGGGACCTTAGTGGGACCGAGGCAATTTAAAAGGGGCCCCTAGCACCCTCCTTTTTCCATTTTTCCCTTTCTTTCACATGGGAGCATTTTTTCTCTCTCATGGGGACACACTTCTTCATGGAGAGTGTGTGGGAAAGAGAGAGGGGGCCACAAGAGGGGGTCACACCTTCCCAATGAGGGCGCCCCTCTCCCTTTGACTTATATGTGGGCCTATGGGGGAGGAACATGAGGTTTTTCCTCATTCTCTTTTCTTCCATGGTTTTTTCTCTCTCATGCGGGCGCCCCTCTTGGGCATTTGCATGCTTGCCAAGTAGTACACATGCAAGGGGCCTCTCTCCCTCTCTTTTCCTTTAAAAGGAGGCCTCTCCTCCTCATTTGGGTTGCAATCTCTCTACTCCCTCAAGCTCTCTCAAGCTCTCATGCCATTTTTCTCTTGCTCTCATTTTTTGTGAGCCATTTTAATTTCTAGACATTTGGTTTTCAATAAAAAAAGATTTGGAGGATATCTTGTGTTGCTATGAGATGATTTGATCCTGCATTTACATGGTTTCAAATGCTACCGAGGCCAAAGAGGAAAACTTATTTTCCTTGGTAAGATCTTTTCATTTTTCTTATAGATCTTGTGAGTTTTCTCCTTTGTATTTAAGGAGTTCAAGCATTTCTTGGCTGAATAGTTTGATTTCTTGAAACATTGTGTTGGATCTCACCTTTATTAGTGTTTGTTAAGCATATATTACAAGTTGCAGGTCATCCAAGATTGGAGAGTGGAATTCCTTGGTTGGATACCCCACTTATTCAACCATTTGAAGAACAAAAAGCACTTTCTATTCCCATTCCTAAAAATATTCTGCACTTCAAATTTATTTCTCATTTGTACCTGTTATCAGGCAACTTTAGTTGCCCCTAAAGGATGATCCCATACAGGATGGTAGAGAAGACAGGCAACTAAAGAAGTGACCTAAGAGGGCCTCGATCCCCAGATAGATTGGTTGTCACACCAACTGAGGAACTCTTCGCTTTATGTTATCCAAGCCCTAGATAACTGTTATCACACCATAGTAGCTGGGCTACCATGATTGCAGAGCAGTCATCTGCATATTTTTGAGCTTTTCCTTTGCATAGTTTCAACGAGATCAACTATGATGAGCTGTGTTATTTATGATCACTCACACATCAGAGTGTTACCAACTATTTTGTACAATAGTTGAATTTATTGTGAGCCGCCAGTTTCATGAACATGTTCAATGTTCATTATCACTGTTCAAAAGTTTAGAAGTCATTTTCAGGGCAATTTTTGCCCCATTTGTAATAAACTGCATGTTCATACCAAGGTTTTAAAAATCGGAATCGGACTCGGAATCGGTCGAGGGTCAACTCGGAATCGGTAATAAATCAGTCGATTTGAATTTAATGAATCGGTTTGCTCAAAAATACATAAAATGTTTAATTTTTTAAGAAAAACAATATTTTCAAGATTCTAATTCATGATTCCATAGCATTAGAAACAAAATATCCAATCTCTACTCATGTATATACCATATAAGAGTCAATATATCAAAATGGCACAGCCGCACAAAGTGTATTGTGCAATACATATCTAGGTGACTGGAACTGGAACAAAATAGTGAAAATACATAATCCATGAGGCCTATAGGCTATATGGCCAGTAGAGTCCAAAAAATAGCATGATATATAGTCAACTACATCAATCGAACTGATCAAACTCATCACCACTAGCACTGCTACAGCAAGGTGTAGAAGTAGAACTAGAACCAAAAGGCATCAACATCTGGCTCAATCTCAGGCTCCTCAGGCTCAGGCACACGATCATCTACTACTGCAGTAGTAGTACTGGCTGAATGCCTACTCCTACGTCGTCGTCGCCTATAAGTAAGAGGTCCTGGTCCACTAATGCCTGCTGTGGCTGGAATATCGGGATCCACACTTGTATGAACTGATGGCATCGGCAATAGAGGATCTGAATCTATATGAGGCTGCAGCAAGTCCTCCAACTCAACATCCAGATCATCACCAAACTCTGCATCTGCGGTCGCCACTACCCAATCTGAGGTAGGATCTATATCATCTAACAGAATGGGATCCGTATCAGGTCTTTTGTTCATCAACTGGTTGCGTCTGAGTCACGGGTTGTACTGCACAAAGACTAGATCATTTAACCGTTTCTGCTCTAAACGGTTTCTCTTCTTCGTGTGAATCCACTCAAACAAAGACCAATTGCGCTCACACCCAGAAGCGCTGCAGGTTTGACTCAGGACCCGAATTGCAAACTTTTGCAATTGTTTTGTATGATTACCAAATGCCCTCCACCATTGTGCTGCAATTGCAAATGCGAAGGGTCAAGGCAGTGAATTCAACAAATTAGATTGTAAATTTGGCTAAGAAATTAAGAATCCAGGTATTTACATTTTACAATTTAAACTTTAAACTTTAAAGTTAAACAACATAATTTAAAATTTTAATAAAACAATGGAATTGTTTACCTGGTTGGCCCTTCTCTATTGCATTTTTAGCCACACTTTTGCCGAAGAGACCTGTGGCCTCTCTAAAAGAGTTGATCTGCAGATGTATCTCCAATTGGGTCGCCTCACTTGGGACCATGCGCTCAAGGCAAGTATACAATCCATCCGCTATCTCCCCACTCGGATCAGCATCAATGTCATCTCTATATTGATACTTCGGGTTCAGGAAGTACCCAGCTGCATGTATAGGGCGATGGAGTTGATTGTTCCATCTCCTATCAATGATCTCCCAAATAGGCCCATACTTGGATACTCTATCTTTGTATGCTGCCCTTATTTGCTCCTTTGCTTGATCCATAGCTTCATAAATGTATCCCATGGCCAATTTTTCCCCATCCACCAACCGCAACACCTTAACAAGTGGCTCAGTAATTGCCACAACCTCTGCTGCTTTTTTCCAAAATGATGAGCTTGTAATTCTCCTCTTTGTGTCTCTTCCATCTTGGGTGCGAGCCCAACTAGATGAATTCCATTCATCACTTGAAAACATCTTCTCCAAGTTATGTTTTTTGGAAAGGAGAGATTGCAACGTGAGGAAGTGAGTTGCAAATCTAGTAACTGTGGGCCTAACAAGCTCCTTGCCCTCTGTGTGTCTCCTCATCAAGCTCAATACCCAACCATGGTTGTAGATGTACCTGGTGATGTTTTTGGCCCAATCCAAAGTGTACTTGATCCAATCCTGTTTGCATACATCCTCAAGCATGAGGTCTATGCAATGTGCTGCACATGGGGTCCAAAATATGGTTTTATGTTTTTCCTCTAACATCCTACCAGCAAGAACATAGTTAGAGGCATTATCGGTGATGACCTGCACAACATTATTTGCCCCCACCTCCTGAACAATCTCATCCAAAAGATGAAATAACATATTTGCATCTTTCACTTGATCGGATGCATCACATGATTTCAAAAACATGGTTCCCCGTGGGCAAGATACAAGAAAGTTTATAAGGTGTCGCCCCCTCCTATCTTTCCATCCATCCGACATGATAGTGCATCCTGAATTTACCCATGAAGCTTTGAAATCCTTCAGGTATTCTTCTATGGAAACAATCTCTTTTTGCAAAAGAGATCCCCTCAAGTCATGCATACTAGGGCCTTTGAAGCCCTTACCAGCTGCTACAACTGAATCCCACATAGGTTGGTAATAAGAAGAGCGTGCAGCATTGAATGGGAGATCAGCATCATACCACCATCTTGCAATGTACTCATGGGCAACTTCTGTGTACTCCTTCTTCCAATGCTCATCTAAGGTGGGTTGAATTTCTGTTGGATGTTGCATATGAGAAGCATTCACACTGGCAGAAGTGGTGGGAGTTTTGAAATAGTCGTCAATGCTAACCCTCTTTTTGGCTTTGCCCTTATCTTCTGTAGTCTTGGATGGCAGAACAAACTGGAAAGGATCCCTAAGAGTGGTAGAAGGGATAGATGAAGAGCCTTCATTTGAACCAGGGGCATAGGTCCCACCCATCATTTCAACAAGCCTCCTCTTCCTCCCTACTTCTTCCTCTATCTCTCTTTGCTTAACCTTTCCCTCTTCAAACTTCTTGAACTGATCTTGCATCTCAATTCTAATATGCCCAATAACATCCAGTGGGGCTTCACATGCCTTAACTTGGCCTTTGATGGCAGCCAAGTGTTGTTTAAGCCTGTAAATTCCCCCACCCTTAATCAACTTCTTGCAATACTTACAATAAATGTCGCCCTGAACAACATCTGCATGGATCCATGCAGGATCTTTTGCTTTTGGGGGCATGATTTTGATCTGCAATTCAAACAAAACAAGAAAAAATTAAATGAATTCTATCCAGGATTTTAAAATTTGTGCTCTCTGTTTTTAAAAAAATTTAAAATTAAATTAAACTTTAAATTTTAAAATTAAAATTAAATTAAATAAAAAAAACTCTGATTCACCACAGGAAAAATAATTATGTCACCTGGAAAAGAAGTTGGATTTGAATGCATGAGTTTTTGTTAGACTGCTTGGCTTTGGAAAGTGCAAATTTTACCATCTCAGCAGGTTTCCACATTCACAGGGACAGCTATTACAGGAAACACTAAAGCTCATCTGCCAGAGTCTACAACTGCTCAACATCAGGGAATGATAGATGTACCATTGTAATGCCTACTGTGGCTAATTTTCTTTCGGACGTTCTCTTCCATCAGGATGTTATAGTTAATGGCTTTAAACTGCATTTGCTAATGAATAATTGGAATGGAGAGTATGTTGCTAGAGATGATGAAGAGGGAAAAGTGGGGGCTATTTGTGTTGTTACTCCATGGTCAGTCCCACATCTTCTTGCTAGAGGAGTGGACCCATGTTTTGTTGTTGTTGGCTCTGTTTTTAAAATTTTACCCCACATTCAGGCAAGTATTTAAAATTTTTGCTCTCCGTTTTTAACTTTTTTTAAAATTTTAAAATTCAATTAAACTTTAAATTTTAAAATTAAAATTAAATTTAAAAAAAAATGTGCACACTGCATGTGAAGCACATTAACAGTTCTTAAATTAAATTTTTAAAAATTTTAACAGCAAGGTATGACAGTGAAGCACATTAGCAAGGTATGACAGTAATTAAATTTTTAACAGTTTTGTTTTTAAAATTTTAAAAATTAAATTACAAAAAAAAACAAAACAGTGTGCAAGAATTACCTGTAGCTGTGTGTGCTGCAGCTGCTGCTGTCCGCCTGTAGCCTGCTGCACCAATGCAGTCCCACACTCCCACACTCCAATCTCGACTTCAAGTCCACCCTCGAGTCCCTACTCCGGACTCCCACAGTCCACTCCCGAGTTTGCCCGTGCCCACAGATGCCCACGGCGTCCACTCTTCACAAGGCCGCTTTCCAACTTCTTCCAAGTGCAATAGATGCAATAGGGGTCGGGTTGGGTAGGTTAGAGGTAGTTTAGGTTAAAATTTAACTTATAAAAAATGATAAAATAATAAAAACCCCACACGGGCCCACCCGCAAAAAATCGGTCCGATTTTTTACTTGACTCGGTAAAATCGGGTTTGTGCAGCTGACCGGACCGATTTATTGGTTGAATCGGTGAAATCGGTCCACCGAACCGGTTGGGAGACCGGTTTGAACCGAGAAGGTGCTAAATCGGTGAATCAGCCGATTTAAAAACCGATTTCACCGATTTTTAAATCTGGGGTTCATACCCCCTTGGGGAAATTGTAAAAGTTGGTCTAAGCATGGTCCTTTTATAAAAGACTTGTCTTACCTTAGGTTTAGCAATCAAGGGGATACTATAGAGTGTTTTTTCCTTAGGAATTATGCACTACACTTTAGTGGCGTATAATTCCTAAGTTTTTCACTCACACCTCCAAAGCTGGAGTATTTACCATGGTGGTCGAACCTAAGGAGGTTATTAAAGTCTTCGTGTCTAGGATTTTTTACATGCTAGCCATCTAAATTGAGTCGTATGGACATGCACTAGGTCCCCTAGGAGTTTGGTTCCATTCCGACGAAATAATTTTTTCCGCAAAATTAGACCATTTTTTAATGGTTTAATTGGATTTTTTCAAAATGTAATAAAAACCTCATCTGGAGGCAGAATTTGGCATGTGGAGGCTCATTTTGACACTCAGAGTGTCCTCTTTACCCTAGTGCCCACTTTCTTCAGGTTCCAGGCGATTACGTCGCCTATGGAAGCAGTTTTTGGTAAAGATGCATCAAATTAGCATTTAATTGCTAAAAAAAGAGAAAATACACCATGGACAAAAATTGAAAAAAGTCAAAAAATGATAAAATAAAGATTGGAAAGGGGTGGCATGTGGTTTCATAAGGTGTACGATCACAGAAAAGGATTAAAGGCACATGCCAAATTCAAACTTTGGATAAGTGATTAAATATTTCATTAAAGAGTACCCCCTCCTCACGTGGGCAACTTCACCATGCGCATGAGGTTCCATTTGAGTGGGCGAAGTTTCCATTGTCTTGGGCGAAGGTTCCAAGGAATGCAATCATGCCAAAGTACTACATAGGATAGCGAATGGATTTTAGAAAAATGAAGATTTGCGTGGGTCTCTCTTCATGTGGGCGAAAGCAGCCATGCGAGTTCACGTTTTGTGGAGAGCGAAGGTTCCAAGATGGGCGTTGATATTAAGGATGAGGTGGCTGCCACCTATCCCATCACACCAACCCACTAGAGTTCAATGCTCCAAGCCTTTCAATCAAGCGTGAATCTCTCCACGGATTGTGCTCTCGCCTTCCTAAACCCTAGCTCTCGCTCTCCTCTCTCATGCATTCGATCTGCCCATTGTAATGCTATATAATAAGGTCCTTGCTCCACCTCTGAGGGTGGAAAATTTGTGCACGGAACCTCTGCTCTTGTATTCTGTATTTTTTAATGAGAATTTGTTGAAGACTTTGGAGGTCAAAGAGATGTGCAAGATCTGTGTTATGATGTATGTTCTCATCTGAGGTAATATGGTATCTCATGTTTATGCATTTTCTATTCTGATTATTGTGGATGGTTTAGCTAGGAAGGCCTTTGAGCCCATAGAAGTATATATTCATAGGCTTGAGTTGTATGCTTTTGGTATGCTTTTAAAAGAATAAGTAGTATGTGTAGTCAGTTATACATATTACAAAGTACTCTTCATGCTTTTTTATTAACCATATCTTCTAGATTTAATCCACTTTGTCTTGCAAGCGTATGAATGTTTAATGCAGGATCTCTTAGGTTGATTTGGAAGCGAACCTAAGTTGGCTTCTCTCCTCTCCAACAAGTGATCATGATCTAATATTGTTTTGCAAATCTCTACAAACCTTCAACTTCTTCAAACTTGAAATTGGTTCCCTTTTTCACCTCTTCAAACTTAAAATCAAACTTTTTCCCTTTTTGTTGATTACTGTTATCACATATATAGTAGCCGGGCTACCATACATTATTTTTCTGATGCCAGTACACTATTCAGCCAGTTATCTTACATTGGAGATGCTGAGATGAGCATCTATATTGGATCACTATCAAATTTTGGACAGCAGTTGTATTCCCCATGCCATGACAGGGTCTCAGGACACTCAGAGAGATGACCGATATAGCCATTATACCATTTGTACAGAGCAGTCAGTAGTGCCCAGAGTTGTAGTAGCAGTTTCCGAGGACAGATGACGGTACAGGTGATGGTGATGAGTATTCAGGTATACGACTCAGAGGGTATATCATTGTGTTATGGTTATATTACTTTTATACTTATTCTTATAGCATGTCTTAGCACCTAGTGTCATGATCTGGCGATCATATAGATATGTGGACCTGGTTGATCTTATTATATATATTAAATTGTCCCTACTCAGACTTAGAAGTTCACTATTCATACTCATTGGTTTTACCCTCCTTAGGGAGAATAGAGGTGATCATTCCACCATACCTTGGCTTGCTAGTGTTGGCTCCATTATTCATTGTCTTCATCCATCCATTGCCTACCTTTTAGTTTATCACCCTGACTTGCTACTTGACTAGTGACATGGAGGATCTTTTCCCCACTGTAGCCTCTGTATTGGATGAGCTTCCCTGTCTATTGTGTCTCGGCTCTGAGTAGGTGACAAAACTTACCTATGGTGAGTTGGAATTCCTTGTGAATTCCCACTAGTCACTAAAGTCGTGTTGGCTAAACTTGAAACTTTTAGTGCTGCCATGAATACCAAATCTGGAAAAATAAAATGCTATATCTTGTATGAAAAGCCCGTTCATGCAATGTGTTTCTAAACACAAATGAATGAAAGGCATGCCAAATGAAAATGGCCATGAAAATAAAATGTTATATCTTTTGGAAATGTAAATACCTAGGTAAGAAAGCTGTCTGTGACACACCTAGAAGTGCTCAGGTAAACAAGTGCCTTAAAAACACACCTGCAGCAAAAAGCCTAAAATAAATGTAAATCTATGCAATGTGTTTTTAAACACACATAGATCAACGCTATGGAAACTTCAGACCCAAAAAGCAATGGAACTTAAATGCTATATCAAAACAATTGCTGGCCTTATTTGTATTATGGATTGTGCACATCTGTTAAAGGTGAATAAACCCTCTCTGAACAACTCATCCATTTGTGAGACACCGCCATTCCCTGTGTTGTTGCTCATTCAGTATATACTATGGTGTGTATTCCCTTTTCCTTTGCCAAAGTGTCACAAAGTTAAGTCAGTCAAGTCATCCCTTATCCTAGCCAGTTAACTTAGCCTTCACCCTTCACTAACAAATTGATCACAGCTATGAAGTGAGTATGATCTTGAAAGTCTAGTCTAGGTAATAATAATAATTAATGACATTATATATTTGGATTTAGATCGCCAGTAATGATTGCTTTGTGTTATAATTGCTATTTGAATAAGTTGTAAAGCATGCATTAACCTTTGACACTTTGCAGCAGCTTCTGATGATGGTCTGAGTTATATTTGGTCATGTTGACTTGGTCAAACCTAGTTTGACCAAGGTCAACCATAGGACATGAGATGGTTGGACCTTGTGATGATATGGATTGATGATATATAGTCTATGTACATGTACATGATGATTCTATGTAGCAACTATAGGGTTATGATGATGATTCATGGTTTACAGCATGATTTGATCATTTGCAGATTATTATTATTTCACCTATTCTGGTATATTGGATATATATTTTGATCATGCAGAGACTCATATGGTGTATGAGTACACATCTTGGATGGATTTGGACCTTCTGAGTCCAATGAAACAATCTGTTTTCAGTTCCGGGCACTTGCAGTGATGATTGAGCCTCAATTGGCTATCCCAGTGCAGTTTTGGTCTGTTGGAGACCCTGTCAGAGCAGAGAGGATTTTTATTTGGTTGACCTGGGGCGCTGTGCTTGGAGGGGGTGGTCCAGCCACTTGTTTTTACCATATTACCCCCCTCCCGGACACACTAGTGCCCTCACCTTGACAGCGCAAGCACTCCAGGAGGCAGTTTGGACCAGTTTCACACTTCCCGAGGCATTTCAGGATTGGTAGAAATGGCTATTGAGGAATTCGATTTGGGATACTGAGGAAATGTTTTGGCATGGGATGATCAGTGATGATGGATTGATGTCTTCCACACCTCTTCCAGCAGTTTCAGCTTCACGAGACCCGCATCCATCACTTATGGCACTTTCAGATGATTTCTGACGTCTTTTGAGGCCCACGATTTGACCATAGAGGCACTATTTGGTATATTGATGACTATTTTATTATTATTGTGCTACGGGGATTGACCAAGGGTGGCTAAAATTACCCCTTGGACCCACCATAAGCTTCTTATTATATTTTGTCATCATGATTTATAGGGATTCCCCTCTTCTAGGGCGATTTTGTCCACTTATGTTATATTTTATAAGTGATCCATGTATTTTATTGTTGAGCTCATCTCAACCATTGATTAAACATTTGTATCTTTTAATCTTAGCCACTCATTCAAAAAGTGGTTAGGATTTTGATGCCTCTCCTTCCTATTTAAAGGAGAGAGCTTCTCATTTGTAAGGGGTCTTTGGCTCTTGGATTATTGGTATAGAAAAACTTTTTGGTGGAAATTCTTGTGGTCTCCTTTGCATCTGGTGTTCTTAGATGGTGATTGGAAAGTCTATTGCAACCTAGCATTTGGAATTTGTGGTAAGATCTTTCTTTTTTGGAAATCATTGTCTTGTCTACAGGAGGGCGACTTGAACAAGGGCAATTTTGCAAGGCTTCTTCCAATCGACTTTCTTGGTATTTGCTTGTATCAGGGGGTTATCATTAGTATCATTGTGATCTATGCTATCTTTCTGTTACTTCTCTTGTGGCATTAGTCTTATCTCTTGATTGCATCAAATCTGATATTGTTGACGTTTGTTGTGCAGGAGAGAGTGCGCATTTGGCTTCTTGGACTAAATCGATTGCAGAGAAAACTACCTCAAAGCTTCTCAAATTGATCGGGTTTGCATAGATCATCATCATCAAGGCATATACAAGGTTACCCAGGTAAGATCCACAGGTTTGTTTCTCTTATCTTGATCCAATCCATTGACATAGCTCATAAATTGATAAAACCCTTATTTCTTCAAACCCTCATTGTTACATTTTCTCAGATCTACTAAGATCTAGTGGGTTGTTGAGTATAATATTGAAAACCCACCTCTATAATATCCACGGCATCCCGGATCTATAGTTTGGTGAGGATTGGCCTCCATTTGACCCCCTTCCCAGGCCAACTTAGCCTCTCCAAGTGAGGTCACACTCCTTGGGGAAGGTGAGTTACCCTAGATCTACTTGATGGGTAGTTGAGATCCCGCTTGTTTCATGTTCTACACATCCAATAACCTACCCCCAGATTGTCGCTTTTCTGATTTCTACCTTGTGGACGCTATTCCATATTTTAAGGGATTTAATCCCCATTTTGGACCACTTGGTATCTTTAAACTCATATCTAGTAAGATCTAACCATCGGATTGCCTTGAAATTGTAGATCCATACTCTCACTTGCCTAATCTACTTGGATCTAAAGTTTGGATGCCATTGGACTTGTCTTGATCCATCTATCACCCTTTTTAGCCTCCTTGGGTAAAGTCGCACCACCTTGGAGAAGTGAGTTAGTCCACTTCTAGGGCGTGGATATTTGAGATTTCAGTGGATTTGGAACGGGCATAATTCAATACCTAGGTCTAGTGTGCCACTTCATCAAGTTTTGCCTTGGGGATAGCATTCCTTGTTTTAAGGGATTGTGGTCCACTTAGATCAAACCTAGATCTAGACCTATTCATCCATCAAGCCTTTAATTGCCCACTTGTCTCATGCAATAGGAGTTCTTAACCACAAGTTAACCTACACTTTGACTCCATTATCCAAATTCCCAAGGCACTGGTCCTCTCCAATCCAATTTGACTTTCCTAGATTGTTCGATTAACTTGTGGTTTGACCCTTGTGTGGTGAACTAAACCCTTTGATGTCATCATGTACCATGACCAAGCTTGTCACTTGTACTAGTTAGCCCCAATTCAACACCTAAACTACCCTGCATTGGACACGGTTCCCAAGGCAGTGGATTTTCTCACATTGAACTAGTACTTTAATCCTGGATCCTATTTCACAAATCATAAGTCACTCTCACATCAATACTGAACCAAAGCTATACTCATTGAACTCCTCACTTGTCTTGTGACTTCATCCTAAGGTCTAGGATAAACCATACACCTTACTTCACTTAGAATTAACTTGATTTGGTGTCTTGGTTTTGATCTCTCTTGTCGGGAGTAGATCAGGTCTCCCCCTTTGTTGTCTGGGATAGATAACATAAAGTGAAGGTTGCCTCGACTGGCGTGACAACCATCTATTGGAGGTCGAGGTGATCGTGGTTGCACCTTTTGAGTTGCCCTTCTCTATTGCCATCCATGAGTGGATACATCCATAGGGGTAACTACAGTTTAGGTGATAACAGTTACCAAAGCTAATCATCTAATTCTAAAAGTTTCATCCCTTCGTGCTTTCACTCTTCCATAAAGTAGTTCAAGGTTTCAAGTTTCATTCTTTGTTGGTCTACTTCGCACCTAGATCTTAGTTTTCTTTCGAAAGCATTATCTTCATAGATATGGTTTGTATTTCTTTTGTGCATATACTAACAAATACTAATCATTAATTAGCTTTTGTTCAAAGCTCTTATCTACAGGAAAGCAAGAAGGCCAAGCAAAAAGCCCGAAGGCTAAAGCGAAAGCAAGAAGAGCAAGAGCAAAACCTTAAAGGCACATAAAAACTCTTCCTCCCCTCTTCTTCAATCCCACTTCTATCCTTGTGCCTTCAAGGGGATTAACACCATTCATTGGACAAATTATCAATAAAGAGCAAGTGGGATAAAGGCTCCCACACCCTACTTCCCCCATTTGGGGGAAGCTTGTATTGTCTTCAAGTACTTTATTTGCTTTATACCTGCAAGTAGAATAGGAAAGTTAGATTAGTTTCAATTTGTTAGGATGCTAGATCTTAGAGTTGGTAGCTTTACTTTGATTTATTTTCAAGTTTTTACTTAGTTTCCATTTCATATAAACTGTCAAAAGGAACATAAAGACTCTTGAATCTCACTGAAAAGTGGATCAAGAGCACTCTGTGTCGGAGAGGTTCTTACTTTTGTTATAGTTGCTTAGTTTACTTTTTGATATAAATTGCTAAAAAGAACATAAGGTCTCTTGAATCTCACTGTAAAGTGGATCAAGAGCACTCTCTATCAGAGAGTTTATTGCTTTAAGTTGTTTGGTGTGTTGTCCGCCAAAATGCACACCAGCAGCGGAAATCTTTCGAAAGCTGTCTCTTCACTACAAGTGAGAGAGGTGTGGCCTTGGGGGCAAGCAATGAGCCAGGTACTGTCACCTGAATCCCAGCTCCTCCGTTTAGGCAAACTCCTAACGAAGCCAAGGGGGGTAGTCCCTAAAAGAGAGTTTCACTAAGGCTCTTGTTTTTATAGAGTTTTCTTGTGTAATGATGCGGATGGGTGTTGTTTAGGAGTTTTTGTGAAATTGAGAGACAATATAAAGCTTGAAAAATAAAACACAAGATAAGATGCAATCCACGTTGCGAAACAGTATATAAAGACTTGATATAATTAAGAAGCATCCACAGATAAAAATTAAAAGACAAAAGGACCAGTGCCTTATCCAATGGGTAATGGAGTCAAAAATAACAAAAGTAGTGCTGGGGGATGCTGAAAAGTAGTCTTGATAGTAACTGTTCGTGAGATCGTTGTGCGAATTATCTTGGTAAATTTCAAAGTTTTAGTTGTCTTGATTATTAGGGCTAAGACCAAAGGTATCAAAAGGATGGTAGAACCTTACCCAAGAAAGATACTGGCAACCTTGAATGACCTGTCGGAAGCACCCAGATTCGATAAGGATTGGTGTCCAATGTTTGAACCGCCCCTGAGTCTGACAGTGGGAATCTGGCGTCACCCCTCGTGGGAGGAACAGTATTTTGCCTTGGTTGAGGTTATGGGTAAAAATTTTAATTAAGTTTATCGATCGTTATTATCAAGTCTTCCACCTTTCTGAGTACTAGCCCAACCGTTTCCGGTTGGCAGAGCATACGGGTGTAGGACAAACCAAGATAAATTAATTAGGGGTGTGTGAGTGGAAAATTTTATTATTAAAAGAACCTTGTTCAACTCTCCGACAGAGAGCGCTCTTGACTCGGTCTTATGACCATAGTTCAAGAGACTTGCTAAAATTAAAATGCCTAATGCAGGGATGATGCAAGACTAAAATGCCCTCCGATAGAGGGTGCTCTTGACTTGGATTTGGCCAAGTTCAAGAGACTTTGGTTTATTTTAAGGAAGCAAAAGTATTTGTGTTGTGAAAGCAGTAAAATAACTTTAAATGATGAAACCACTTGATAAACTTGAAAGATATAACTCAATGCTTAACACGAAATACTTGCGAGATAAATAAATTTAGTGTTCTACCACACAAACTTTAATCTACTAAGTGGGATTGATCTCCGAACAAGATCAACCACTAGAAACCACCAATCCTGGAAACCTTCCAGCTAGCTGGATGTCCACAAGAAGTTGATGGGGGAGCGAGAAGCTACCACAAAACTATGTGGTCTTTGGGATGCGATCCCAAAGTTAGCTATTCTCTGGTCAAGGATTGGAAGATAAACAATATAATGATAAAATTAAACTAAGCTACCCAAGAATCTCTTTCAGGTTCAAGACCCTACTCGGGAAAGCATGGGGGTAAGTAAAATATGAAATATAATCGAGATAACTTATTTGGAACAAAATTTAAACTAAGGACATGAAGATGTAAATCTAAGCTAATGCTAACCACAAGACCCAACACCCTTCCCCAAATGGGGAAGAAGAACCAAAGGTGGAGGACCCCTCCACTTGAAAACTTTTATTAAACTTTTACAGGTGCCTTGGGTTTAAAACCTTGCAAGGTCTTTGAGAAATGAAGCAAAATGGAAATACAAGGCTAGCTCTTATAAGCTTATTACAAAGGATAAGTGTATCAAGTTTAAGTCATTTTCATGGATCCTTCACTTTGTTTTGCTTTGATCCTCTTGTTTCAAGATCTTATCAAGTAATTCTCTCTCAAATGGCCTACACAAGTTCAAGAACATCTAAACAAGGCACCCATTAACCATTAGCAAAATACAAAGCCAACACTTGCAACTAGTTAAGTCTAAATTCGGAATTTTAACTCCAAAATGTGGAATGCATAAAAATTTATCATAAAATGTTAACTATGGTAAAACGGACCAGCGAACAAAAGTTGCTCAAAAAATGGTGGGAATGAACATGCAACCATAAAATTTTACACTATCCTATGTGCCAATGTGTTTGTCTTTGAAATAAAGCTAAGGACTTTTACTAGTAGATACTAGATGCAAGTTATAATACTATTTCTAAAGCATGTACTAGGAGCTACTCAAGCAAAATGATTGAGATCTAATCTATTTCAATCAAAGGACAAGATCTATGATCATAAAATAAGTCTAACAAAACCAACCTTTAACTTGTTCTATGTTTTGTATTTTGTTGTATTTTATGTTGTAGGGCGAGTGGGGGATGGACGATGGGAAGAGACGCAAAAAACCAAGAAGGAAAAGAATGGAAGGAGGAGATGAATAAGATAGGGACGAGAGGAGGAAGGTAAGGTAGGACGAAAGGAGCAATGGTTGAGAGAAACGAATGGAAGAGGGAGAAAGGGAAAAAGAAGTGGGACGAAAGCTATGGAAAGGGAGAGACTAGAAGGCAAAGGAGGATGAAAAGGCAAGACAAGGGCAAAGGGCTACAAGTGGAACACTTGAGGTAATAGAACACCGCCTTGGAAATCCTCCGGTTAACCGGTGATACGCCGACAGCGAGCGTTGAAGAGAGCACAAGGGAGCAAATCCCAAGTTATTCCCCAAGGTTGAAGGAACTTCAACCTTATGGATTTCTAATCTATGGCTTGAAGACAAGGAAAAACCTGGATCAAGGCTAGAAGGGTTAGAAGTGGCTTAGCATGCAAGTAAAAAGCTCAAGGAACAAAATAGAAAGGCTTGAAGAAAAGAAGCCTAAAGTAACCAAATTGATTTTTTAAATAAATTTGAGAGATGGAACCTTAGATTTGAAGCCTCTTGCCAAATCCCTTAATGCTTGAGATTTGCTCTAGAAGGATCCTGAAGCATGCACAAATGGTTAGAAAATGTAGGCCTTTTGAAGAGATGAAAGATGCAACCTAGCTCAAATCTCTCTTCGAAACCTGTTGGATCTGCACAAGTGATCACTCATAAACACATCTTGATCATAATAGTATGCATAATAAAAGTGGGATTAGAATAGTATAAGTATTTCCAACTACAGTCTACTCCTTCTAAATCACACTTAAACCAAACATAAATGGACAACTTGTATTCAAATGCCCATCCTATGGGCTTAAAAAAGCCTTCTAAGCAAATTATGGATCAAAACATGAGATTATAAGCAAAAAACAAGAACAAGATCACCTTGAGATTATTGAGACATTTCCATGAAAAGCATTTGACAACACATAGACCTCCAAAGTCGCTTTATTTCCTTAAGCCAATGGCTTTGCAATGACAAAATGGCAGAGTAACTTTACATCAAAATTCCATGAGATAACAACCCAAATGGGCCTCTCTTATACTAAAACTAAGTGCCAAAACCCTAGGTCGAATTGGTGGTGAGCATGAGGTCGAATTCCAATCAATCAAGGCTTGGAGCAAGAGACATGGCCAAAGTCGAGTTTGAGGTTTGGTGAGATTGGCATTATGTGGTAAAGGGCTCGACTTTGTGAAGGAAATACAACGAATGGGCAGCCTACACAAGGGAAGTGCGAGCTAGGGTGAGGAAAACGTGAGCCAATGTGGAGAGGGCGAGCTTGGATGTGGTAGGTTGAGGCTAGTTTAGTGGATGACACATGGTAGAGGTAGGCACTAACTAAAACTCAATCAAAAGCCAAGCCAATCCATACACCTACTAACCACTAAACGAGCTACAACAAGGCAAGGCGTGGATCCACATGAGATTGACGTGAGCTAGGTAAGGATTGCGAGTTGTTTGTGAGAGAACACGTGGTAAGGTAGGTGCTAACTCGAATCTAGATGAGAGCCAAGCTAACTCGTGTTTGCAATAACCAATAACAAGGATCCAACTAAGGTTCACGTGAGAGGAAATAGGGATGACGTGAGGGCTTTGGAGATGGCGAGTTAGCATGGTGGAGACATGTGGGAGTTTGGTAGGTGAAACTCGAATTGTGAAGGAGCCAAGCTATGGTGGATGGTGTGAGTCATGAGGGCGCCCACCTCATGTCTTAAATGCAAACCATCAACCCAAACAATGACTGACACATCACAAAATCGATTTTCCCATGAAGGAGGGCGAATTAGCTTGAGGAGATTCTTTGCTGGTGACTGGATGGGTGACTGGATGGGCTTGGAGTTGATTGGAATCTTCCTAAATGCTCATTGCCATGTCATTTAGCCCTTTATTTTAATCAAATTGATTAATTTTGGAGAGATTTGGATTATCTCCAAAATAATCAATTTTATTATTTTAATTAATAATTTCTCTGTAAATGACTTTTCAGAGAAAATATTAATTACGGGGCGGAATTGACATCCGAAAGTTGGGTTTAGCTGCTCCATGGGTCATGTGTGATTTTTGGCTTATGAAACGAGCCATCAAACACTGAAATCGGACCCCGGATGACTGACATATTACAGACTCAAATTTCTCTATTTAAACTATAGAGAAATTTAATTAAAATTTAAAAATAATTAAAAAATTAAAAACCCCAATTTCGACGCGTCCGGTAAATTTTTTTTCGAAATTTTTTCTGGGGGTCCTAGAGACCTAGGACATGACCAAAACCTATTCTAATAGTGTCTAGTAGGTTTATACATTATAGTTGGACCCTAATAACCCCCCATGGCCAAATTTCCAAAATCGGGCATTCCAGCTTTGGAGGAAGCGGGAGAAAAACCAAGAGATTATATTTCGCCTGAAGCAAAGTATAATCTGACGGTGAAAAAACTCCCTGGAATACCTTAGTTGTTTAATCCAGTCATGGGAGACCGAGCCACTCAGACCCTACTAGCACACTTTGATACAAACCCCCATGGGGCCATGGTCATGTCGACTCAAAAACAAAACTGGCTATACCCAAATACAATGAAACCCAGATACTCTGGAAGTGAACACTGATGTGTTCCAACACTGGCGGCTCAATAAGGTTTCAACTATTGTACAAATCAGTTGATAACATGGTGAAATATTTTTTCAAAAACAAACAAAGATTGGGTTTTTAGAGCCTACCTCTTTCGCTCCTCAATGGTGGTTGAATGTCTCTATGCAAGCCTTAAATCTTCCTTCCAAGCTCTCACAAATAGAAGCCTTCAATATCCCCTTCAATCTCCCCTCCAAGCTCCCACAAATTTGCTCTCAAACAACTAGCAAACCCAATCAAATCCCTAGCAAGAGAAGTGAAATCAATGAAATGAGGAATAGAATGAGTCCAAATAGAGTCCAATAGACTTTATTTGCCCAAATGAACACTAGCCAATCCCTAAAAAACAAAAAACAAAATTGCAAAAATGAGAAAAATTGGACTCAAGACAGCCAAGCCCGTGGAATCGCTCAGGAAGCCTTTTCGGGAACGATTGTTTTGGTCCAGGATTGCTCAAGAATCGATGAGGAATCATTCTCGAAGCGTCGATTCCCGAGCGATTCAAAAAAATCCAAGGATTGTTTTCTTCTCCCCGAAATCACGAATTAAGAAATCGATTCCGGGAGGAATCGATGAGGAATCACGATTTCGGGATTGATTCCTCCGGATCGCGAATTGGGAGCAAAGCGGACGGGGCTAGAGTGATTCCCCACAGCTTAGGTTTGAGATGACAAACCTTGGGCTGATGCATTACTATTTGGGGATGGATATTTGGCAGCAGGATGGACATGTTTTCCTGGGGCAAGGAAAATATGTTGCAGATGTTCTGAAGAGATTTTGGATGGAGGAGTGCAGACCCATGTCCACACCCATGACCACCAACTGGAAGAAGCTTCATGCTTCTGAGGGAGAGTTGGTGGATCCTACTTTGTACCATCAACTTATTGGTTCTTTAATGTATTTGGTCAACACCAGACCAGATTTGAGTTTTGCAGAAAACACTCTCAGTCAGTTCATGGTGGAGCCTTGGTGGGTTCATCCTCGCCTGGTTGGACACTTGGTAAGGTTGCTAGAGCACTCAGTTCGAAGTTTAGTTTTCTTTTCGGCCAAACCAAGAATTAACCCACTCCTTAACTACTCATTTAATAATCATAAAAATTACCAACCGAAACACTGCAATACTTTCACTGAGACTACACAAGCAACCCTACACAACAGCAATTGCAAGCATTTTTACATTCTCGGCACTGGTCTTTAATTTTCTATGTTTAAGTTTCAATCACAAATGTCGTGAATGCTTATCTATCTTGTGTTGGGTTAATCAATTGATTTAATTTGCAAGCAGTGGTTAGTTGTTAATTTTTCATCTCATCATCTTTTTAACTCCTAGAATAGACTTTTATCTTTTGTTGTAGATTAAAAGCCTTAGTTTAATTTTCATAGGGACCACCCCCCTTGGCTTTGCTAGGAGTAAGCCTAGACGGAGGAGTCGAGTAATCAGGTGACAACACTTGACTCTCACTTTCCCCCAAGGACACACCGAGCGGCTTGAAGGTTTCCTGCCGTGTCCCCCCCAGGTGTGTATTTCACCTGTTCCGGTATATTGGATTTATTATATGATCATGCAGAGACTCATATGGTGTATGAGTACACATCTTGGATGGATTTGGACCTTCTGAGTCCAATGAGATAGTCTGTTTTCAGTTCCGGGCAATTACAGTGATGATTGAGCCTCAGTAGGCTAACCCAATGCAGTTTTGGTCTGTCGGAGACCCTGTCAAAGCAAAAAGGATTTTTATCTGGTTGACCTAGGGTGTTGTGCTTGGAAGGGGTGGTCCAGCCACTTGTTTTTACCATATTACCCCCCTCCCGAACACACTAGTGCCCTCACCTTGACAGCGCAGGCACTCCAGGAGGCAGTTTGGGGTAGTTTCACGCTTCCCGAGGCATTTCAGGATTGGTAGAAATCGCTATTGAGGAATTCGATTTGGGATACTGAGGCAATGTCTTGGCATGGGATGATCAGTGATGATGGATTGATGTCTTCCACACCTCCTCCAGCAGTTTCAACTTCATCGGGACCCACATCCATCACTTATGGCACTTTCTGATGATTTTTGAGGTCTTTTGAGGCCTACGATTTGTCCATAGAGGCACAATTTGGTATATTGATGACTATTTTATTATTATTGTGCTATGGGGATTGACCAAGGGTGGCTAAAATTACCCCTTGGACCCACCATAAGCTTCTTATTATATTTTGTCATCATGATATGGTGGGATTCCCCAATTCTAGGGCGATTTTGTCCACTTATGTTATATTTTATGAGTGATCCATGTACTTTATTGTTGAGCTCATCTCAACCATTGATTAGACATTTGTATCTTTTAATCTTAGCCACTCATTCAAAAAGTGGTTAGGATTTTGATGCCTCTCCTTCTTATTTAAAGGAGAGAGCTTCTCATTGTAAGGGGACTTGTGGCTATGGATTATTGGAATAGAAAATTATTATTGCATCTATCTCCAGTGTTGTGGTGAATGTTTTTGGTGTTCGTTCGTTGGTTCTTCCTTTGCACTGAGTTATTGGAGATCTTGTTTTGCCATATCTTTTGTACCACATTTTTGCATCTACAGGTGGAGGCCGATTTGCTTTGAAGAGGAAGTATTGGTAGGGGAAGACTCTCCCTACTTCTTTGGATCTCTTCGTTGGTAACAGGGAGTATTACTGTCCCAGGAACTTCTATTCTATGTTATCACTGCATTTTACTTGTATTTCCTCCATACTTGACCTCTCTGATTGAAATTGATTTTCCTTGGATTGACAGGTAGAGGAGGGCGCACTTGTGGGCTAGGGCATCAATTTGGCAAGCAAAATCAACAATCTCTCATTTGATCTCTGCGGGAATCTTCCTCAACATCAAAGCATCTCTCTTCATCACTCAGATATGATCTCAAGGTAAGTTCTATCTTCATGATCTATCCACTTGTCTAAAACATTTAAAACCCTAATTAATCAAAACCCCCACTTTTTACATTTTTTCAGATCTACTGAGATCTAGTGGCCTCTTGGGTAAGAAATTTAAAACCCACCTCTATAGTATCCATGGCATCCCGGATCTATAGTTTGGTGAGGATTGGCCTCCATTTGACCCTCTTCCCAAGGCACTTAGCCTCTCCAAGCAAGGGTGCACTTCCTGGTTTGGGTGAGTTGACCTAGATCTAGTACATGGGTAGTTGAGATCCCACTTGATTCATGATCTACACATCCAATAACCTACCCCCAGATTGTCATTTTTCTGATTTCTACCTTGTGGGCCCTATTCCACATTTTAAGGGATTTAATCCCATTTTTGGACCACTTGGTATCTTTAAACTTATATCTAGTCAGATCTAGCCATCGGATTGCCTTGAAATTATAGATCCATACTCTCACTTGCCTAAACTACTTGGATCTAAAATTTGGATGCCATTGGACTTTGTCTTGACTAATTTATCCCACTTTTTAGCCTCCTTGGGTAAAGTTGCACCACCTTGGAGAAGTGAGTTGGTCCACTTCTAGGACATGGGTACTTGAGGTTTTGGTGGATTTGGAACGGGCATAATTCAAAACCTAGGTCTAGTGTGTCACTTCATCAAATCTTGCCTTAGGGATAGCATTCCTTGTTTTAAGGGATTGTGGTCCACTTAGGTCAAACCTTGATCTAGACCTACTACTCCATCAAACCTTTAATTTCCCACTTGTCTCATGCAATAGGAGTCACCAACCACAAGTAAACTTCACTTTGACTCCATTATCCCAATTCCCAAGGCACTGGTCTCTCTCCAAGTCAATTCGACTTTCCTAGATTGTTGGATTAACTTGTGGTTTGACCCTTGTGTGGTGAACTAAACCCTTTGATTTCATCATGTATCATGATCAAGCTTGTCACTTGTACTAGTTAGCCCCAATTCAACCCCTAAACTACCCTGCATTGGACACGGTTCCCAAGGCAGTGGATTTTCTCACATTGACTAGTACTTTAATCCTGGATCCTTTTTCAAATATCATAAGTCACTCTCATAATCAACAATGAACCAAGGCTATACTCATTGAACCCCTCATTTATCTTGTGACTTCATCCTAAGGTTTAGGATAAACCATACACCTTACTTCACTTAGAATTAACTTGATTTGGTGTCTTGGTTTTGATCTCTCCTGTCGGGAGTAGATCGGGTCTCCCCCCTTTGTTGTCTGGGCTAGATAACATAAAGCGAAGGTTGCCTCGACTGGCATGACAACCATCCATTGGAGGTCGAGGTGATCGTGGTTGCACCTTTCGAGTTTCCCTTTCCTATTGCCATCTAGTAATGGATACATCCACAGGGGTAACTACAGTTTAGGTGATAATAGGTCCTTGAAAAGACTAAGGATAAAGTTCAGAAAAACCAAAAGAAGTCATTCCTGAGAAACCTAAACTAGTCATTCCCGATGTTCCTAAGAAAATCAATGAAGATCTTTCTATTATATTACATAGTATAGATCCTCGCAAGGAAGAGCATCCTCCTTTCTATGTATCCTTAGTCGTCAACAACATGTTGCTCCATAACTGCATGCTTGATTCAGGTGCCACATCCAACGTCATAACTAAAAAAGTCATGGAACAATTGAACCTGAAAGTCACAAGACCTTATCAGAATGTATGTGAAATGGATTCTAGAGAAATTGATACCATAGGCATTATCATGAACTTACCTGTCAAGTTAGCTGCATATCCTGATGTGAATTTGACTATGGATGTAATGGTGATCGATGTCCCTAACATTTGGGGCATGTTGCTATCTAGAAAATGGGCTGCTTCCCTTGGTGGTTGCATACAGATGGATTGGACTTATGCCATGATCCCAACTAACGAAGATGCTCATGTCAGGTTATATAGGGAAAAGGAAAGAAAATTCCATGTCGAAGACCCTAATGTGTTAGATAATGAATATGTTCACAAGTCGGATGGTTCTGGGAACTACTCCATTTTGGAAAACACATTAGCTCCAATTAAAGAAAAGATAAAAGATGATAGAGTAAATGGGTTGTGGAGGATGAGTTTTGATGGTGCATTTTCTAGATCAGGAAAGGGTGCTGGAATTGTTATTACTTCTCCATCTCAATAGACTTTCAGGTTTGCTTTTAGACTTGAGTTTGATGCTTTCAAACAATGTTGCAGAGTATGAAGCACTCTTGCAAGGCCTTGAAATAGCTAAAGACATGGGGTATAAAAATTTTAAGTATAAAGGAGATTCAGACTTAGTTATTTGTCAAAATCAAGAACATCTTTGCATGCAAGAGTCAACGGTTAAGGAAGTATAGGAATGCTTGTTGGGATACAATGGAATTATTTGATGCCCTAAACATCACATCAGTACCTAGGGAAGAAAATCAGGAAGCAGACCAACTAGCAGTAGCAACCTCAACCCTTCAGCCGACTGAAGAGATAATCAAAGGTGAAGGAAAATTTGAGATCAATTTCAGACCCTCCATCCCGGATAATGTAGATCATTGGCAGGTATTCAAAGATGACAAACAAATCCTTAGATTCATACATAATGTCCAAGAATTCACTGATTGTAAGATAGGCTATAAGGAAGAGAAGTATGACTACAAGGAAGAAGAGGATCAACCTAGGAATGCCATACCTAAAAGTATAGTGGAGTGGGAGCACATCTTTGACAGACAGGATAGACATAAGCCAGAAAAGGAAATATTAAAGGCTGGAAATTACATAGAGATCAACATTGGGACTGAAACTGAACCTAAGCTAATCAAAATTGGTAAGGGTACAAGTGAAAAGGAAAGAAATGACCTTATAAGACTAATTCGGGAATATCGGGATATTTTTGCCTTTTCATATGACGAGCTCAAGTCGTATCGGGAAGATGTTTTCCAGCATACTATCCCTTTAAAAGAGGGATGCCAAACCTTTTCGCTAGAAGTTGAGACAAATGAATCCCAAAGTGCCCCCCATAGTTTTGAAGGAGCTTTAGAAGATGCTAGCAGCAGGAATCATAGCCCCAACTAGACATTCCTCTTGGTGTTCAAATCTGGTTGTTGTAAGAAAGAAAAATGGAAACCTAAGACTGTGCATTGACTTTAGAAACCTGAATTGGGCATGTTTAAAATATAACTACCCTCTCCCCAATATGGAAACACTGCTTCAAAGAGTAACTGGTTCGGGAATGATGTCAATGTTGGATGGTTTTTCGGGGTATAACCAGGTAGTGGTTAGCGAAGAAGACAGGCATAAGACAACTTTTACTACCCCATGGGGTACTTTCGAGTATCTCAGAATGCCTTTTGGATTGCTCAATGTTGGGGCAACTTTCCAGAGATCCATGGATTATGCTTTCAATGAGCTAATCAGTAAAATCATAGAAATATATCAGGATGATCTCACAGTTTTTTCTAAAGAAAGAACTGATCATGTTGGCCACTTAAGACAAATCTTTGAACGATGTCCAAAATTCGGCATATCTTTAAACCCAGCTAAGTCTGTCTTAGGTGTTGATGAGGGGAAGTTACTTGATCACATCATCTCCAAGGATGGGGTCAAGATTGACCAAGAGAGGGTAGAAGCCATAAAGAAAGTTCATTTTCCTTGTAATAAAACAGCTTTACAGTCATTCAACGGGCAAATCAACTTTATCAGACGCTTTATTCCCAACTTAGCAGAGTTAATGAAACCCATGCAGAGATTGCTTAAAAAGGACACTAAGTTTGAATGGAATAAAGCGGGTAAGGAATCTTTTAGTGGAATAAAGGATGCTATTTGTAGATCACCTGTCTTCATCAGTCCTGATTATTCCAAAGATTTTCAAATCTTTTCATTTGCATCACCAGACACCATAACCGGAGTTTTGTTGCAAAAGAATAAGGATGGCCAAGAGCAAACCCATAGCCTTTATGAGTAGAGCCTTACAGAATTCTGAGCTTAAGTACACTATCATGGAAAAACATGCATATGCCTCAGTTAAATCACTTAAGCATTTCAGAATGTATATCGGATACTCTAAAGTTATAGGGCATGTTCCTCATGCGACGGTTAAGGACATTTTTATCACAACAAGACTGTCTTGGTATAAGGGGTAAATGGGTCTCTAAGATCCAAGAATATGACTTAGAAATCAAACCCACCAAGTTAGTTAAAGGTCAGGGTTTAGCTCGCATGATGGCTGAAGGAAATGAGCAAGCTTTAGGGATGGTATGTCAGAACAATGAGTCAATACGGGTCAAATCAGAAGAGCTTCAACGTCTTGAACAGGTTCCTTGGTATTCAGACATCATATATTTTCTAACCAACCTCACATGCCCAGATCATCTTATTGGCCATAAAAGAAGGGCCTTGAGGTTAAAAGCCACAAAGTTTTGTATCACCCAGGATGGGCTGGGATGGAAAAATACAGATGGTCTAATTCTTAGATGCATTGATGAGCTAGAGTACAAAAAACTCATGGCTAAGTTCCACTCTGGATTTTGTGGAGGACATTATGCGGCCAAGACAACAGCCCATAAAGTCCTTAGAGCAGGGTATTATTGGCCCACTTTGTTCTCAGTTGTTCACAAGCATGTCAGAAGTTGCCAGCAATGTCATCTCTTCACAGGAAAACAAAAGTTAGCAGCCTTGCCTCTTCAACCTGTAGTTGTCCAAGCCCCTTTTCAGCAGTGGGGTCTTGATTTCATTGGTCAGTTTAAGGATAATTCTAGCAACGGTTATTCTTGGATCCTAACTGCCACTGATTATTTTACCAAGTGGGTGGAAGCAATCCCCACAAAAGCGGCAACTGAGAAAGTGATCATGTATTTTTTAGAAGATAAGATCATCACTAGATTCGGTGTGCCCGCTAAGATCACCACGGATGATGCTAAGGCATTCAGCTCAGCAGAGATGTCATCCTTTTGTTTCAAGTATGGTATCATCCTATCACATTCTTCAAATTACTATCCCCAAGGTAATGGTCAAGCAGAATCAATTAATAAAAACTTAATGACCACAGTCAAGAAAATTGTTGGAGATAATAAAAGAGCTTGGGATAGTAAGATCGGATTTGCACTATGGGCAGATAGGATTACTAAGAAAAGTTCAACTGGAAAGTCTCCTTTTGAACAGGTTTATGGATTAGATGTTACTTTACCCATTCACTTAAAATTGCCAGTGTATCAGTTACTAGAAGAGTATAGCACAAATCTAGATGCATCTCAGTATAGAATGGATCAGCTAGTTGAGTTGGATGAAATCAGACGAAAGGCGGTTGATCAAAGCATAAAGAATCAGGAGAAGGTTAAAAAGAATTTTGATAAGTCATCAAAGCCAAGGGTATTTCAGGTTGGTGACACAATACTACTGTGGGACAAAAGAAGGGAATAGCCGGGAAAAACATGGAAAATTCGACAGTTTATGGGCAGGCCCTTATCTCATTCATGAAGTAGCAGGCACAAACGCTTTCTACCTAAGCAGTATGGACGACGAGAAGTATACCCTCCCAGTCAACGGAGGCCTTCTCAAACTATTCTACACTGAAAATATTTGATGCCCATGAGGGCATCTTTGTATCAAAATTTCTAAACCCTACTCCTGCATTTCATTTTCTAGTTAGATTTATTTTATGTATATTATTGTTTTGTACATTTTTTTTTTAATTTTGCTTATGTACAATAGTTTCATTTTTATGAATAAATGTTGTAACTTAGATGTTTCATTTGGTTATTTTTCATATATATATGGGACTGATGCACTTATGTTTCCATGCAGGAAACTGAGAATCTGGAGTTCTCGAATGATCTCCTTTCCTAGGAAAGATTAATCACACGTCCCGCAGTTGGAGCCAGATGTTACCAACTGAGTTGCACTACAGTTGAACTTCAGTGAGCCGCCAGTATTGCACGTTTACTTGTGCCTTTTTCAGAGTTCAGAAGTTCCAAGTTTGGCCTTTTCAGGGCCCTTTTTCAGTTTTTGTAGTACATGACTGTGCCCCACGGGGTTTGTAATAAGCATACTAGCATGGTGGTATTTGAGTGACTCGGTTCACTAGGACTTGACAACCAAAGAAGGTATTCCAAGGAGTTTTTTTCCCTTGTTGACTATGCTTTGCCTGTAGCCGAGTATAATCGATGAGGTTTTCTCCTGCTCCTCCAAAGCTGGAATGCCCAAAGTGGGGGTTAGGCCTTAGGGGATTATTAGAGCCCGTTTTATAACATGTATAAACATGCTAGGCGCTATAATTTTATCGTTTTGTCATGTACTAGGTTCCCCTGAAGTTTCAGTCGATTCCGAAAAAAATATTTTTCGCATTTTTAAGCCATTTTTTTAATGGTTTAATTAAAAAATTTCAAAAAGTGATAAAAATGTGATCCGAAGTCGGAATTTGGCGCAGGGATGCTTGTTTTCAAGCTCGGAGCATCCTCTTTACCACAGTACCCGGTTTTCCTACATTTCGAGCGATCGAAAACCCCCGTGGAGCAGTTTTTCCTATCAGAGCTATAAAACTTTAATGCCAAAAGTGCATCAAATTGCACTATGATCAAAAGTCAAAATTATTAAAAAATGAATATTGGCACATGCCAATTAAGGTTTCTTACATCATCATGAGATAAAACAACTATGCTAAAGATTTGAGTATGTAATATGGTGGACTAAATTAATGTGTGAAGCATTTAAAAGAAGACCGTACGGCCACCTTCACGTGGGTCCAAGCTCTCTCATCACATGGCAGCGTTAAGTTTAGAACCTTGCTATATGAATTATTTGGATATGATACCATACTAAGGATTAAACCTTATGTATTAAAGTCGAGTTGTAAAAGGGTTGAGCATTTTCATTATTGCCAAAACCGTATGGTTTCCTCACGTGGGGCCTTCTCCACTTGGCCGTAATCGTTTTGAATGGAGGTGTGGAGAGTGAGTTGCAAGTAGTGGGCCACTCTTAGTGACATGGCGCATTCTTTATTTATGGGAGATTTGTTCCAAGGTTAAAACATGTAATATGTTGGTATATTTTAAATTTTGATCATTTAAATACCAATCCGTATGGATTCCTCACGTGGGATATATTTCTCCACATGGCCGTGTTCTCCTTTGTTAAAGATAGGAGTATGGTGGGGGCGGTTTCTTGATTAGGAGGTGGCCCAATCACATGCTAAGTTTCCATTTAGAACTTTCCAACGAACCTTGCAAGCGTAGTGTTGTCCGCCAGATTGCACACCAGCAGCGGAAATCTTTCGAAAGCTGTCTCTTCACTACAGGTGAGAGAGGTGTGGCCTTGGGGGAAAGCAATGAGCCAGGTACTGTCACCTGAATCCCAGCTCCTCCGTTTAGGCAAACTCCTAATGAAACCAAGGGGGGTAGTCCCTAAAAAAGAGTTGTCTAAGGCTCTTGTGTGTTTAAAATGTTTTTTAGTTTTGTGATGCAGATGGGTGTTGTTTAGGAGTTTTGAAGGTGAGAGACACAATAATGTTTTAAATAAAACCAAGATAACGCAATCCACGTTGCAAGAGAAGATAAGAGATGCACTGAATCAGATATAAATCACTCTTTATACGAAAATTAACACAAGTACTCCATATTGATAATAAGCAAAATAAAATATGTGATTAAGGACCAGTGCCTTATGGAGTCAAAAATGTATAAGTGATTGAATTGTTTGATACAAGTGTTTCGAAAGAAATGTTCGTGAGATCGTTCTGCAACTTATCTTGGTAAATTAAAGATTTTAGTGGTCTTGATTATTAAGGCTAAAACCAAGGATATTCAAGAAGTGGAACCTTAACCGAGAAAAACACTGGCAACCTTTAGATGATAGGTCGGGAGCACCCAGATTCAGAGAACAAGTGTTCTTACGGCTTGACCACCCTCGAGTCTGACAGTGGATTCCCGGCACCACCTGTTTCAGGAAGTACTCAGTGATTTTGTCTTGGTTGGGGTTTTGGGTAAAGTTTTAATTAATGTTATCACTTATGAAATTAACAAGTCTTCCACCTTTCTGAGTACTATCCCAACCGTTTCCAGTTGGCAGAGCATACGGGTGTAGGACAAAATACCAAGATAAATTAATTAAAAGGGAAGTATGGGTTGAAAAGGTTTTATTATTAGAGCACTTGTTCAACTCTCTGATAGAGAGCGCTCTTGACTTGATCTTATGACCACAGTTCAAGAGACTTGCTAATTAAAAATGCCTAATGTAGGGAACGATGCAAGACTAATAATGCTCTCCGATAAAGAGTGCTTTTGACTTGGATTTGGTCAAGTTCAAGAGACTTTAGTTCGTTTTAAGAAAGCAAAAAAGTGGTTGTAACAACAAGATATTTCAACTTTGAAATGATTAAATCATGTGATAGATCAGAAAGTTATGAAATACTGCTAATATGCTACTTGCCAAATAAAATGGGAAAACTGAAAGATCTAGTGTTCTACCAAACAAAAACTAATCTAAAGGTGGGATCAACCTCCGAACAAGGTCAACCACTAGAAGCCACCAGTCTTGGAAACCTTCCAGCTAGCTGGATGTCCACAAGAAGCTGATGGGGGAACGAGAAGCTACCACAAAGTTATGTGGCTTTTGGGATGCAATCCCAAAGTTAGCTTACTCTAGTCAAGGCTTGGAAGAGAAGCGACAAGATGAAAAATAAAATACTGAACAAAAAATAAAGTCTAATCTACCCAAGAATCTCTTTCAGGTCAAAGACCGTACTCGGGAGAGCATGGGGGTAAGTAAATTGGAAATATAAAAAAGAAAAACAACTCTCCGATAGAGAGCACTCTTGATCCACTATCGGTGAGATTCAAAAGATTTTTACTTTAAACAGTTTATTGAAATGGAAACTAATCTAAAGCATGAAATAACAGATCTAAGCTAACCAAACACAACACTCTTCCCCAAATGGGGAAGAAGACCCAAAAAGTGGAGGCCTCCTCCACTTAACTTTTATTAAGCTTTTACAAATGCCTTGGGTTTTTAGCCCTTTGAAGGACTTTGAGAGATGTAACTTGGAAAATATACTTGAAGCAAAGATCTTTAAGAATTATTTACAAAGGATCCATAATGACTTTTTTCTTGGTTTGGATCATCCCTTTGGTTTCTTGATAGCTTCTTGTATTAGAAACTTATTTCTTCTATTTGCTTCAAATCTTCTCAAAGCTCTTCTTTCTCAAAGAAAGATCTATCACAAATGAGCAACTCAAATACCCATTAGCATTAGAAAATCCACAATATTTGAAGTAGCAAACCCTAAGAGTTTGATGAGATCTAAAGCCTAAAGCAAGCTATGAATAATGAAAGAAGCTTTTAACATGGAAAAATGACTAAATGCTTTGAAAGACAAATGCAAAATATTAGTTTTTCATGAGATCTAACTATGCCAAAGGTGTAACTACTCAACCAAGTAAACTAAAATGCACTTAAAAGAAACTAGATATTACAAACCAAATGCAAAGTTTGTTTTAAAATGAGATCTAAGATGCCTACTTTGCAACCCTTCAAAACATGACACTAAAGCTATTAACCAAACTTTAAAACAAACTCAACTCGTTTTTGCTTGTTTTGATGTATTTTTAGGACACTTTGGAGGTGGACGAGAAGAGGGAGGAGGCTTTTTTAGGGTTGACGAGAGCAAAGAGAGAGGGCAAAAAACGAATGGGAGAGGGAAGCTCAAAGAAATTGGACAAGAAGGGATTAAAAAAGAGGCCAAAAGAGTGGAGAAAGAGGGGAATGATGAGGTAGGATGAAGGCAAGCTTAGGAAGAAAGAGATAGGACGAATGGAGAAGAAGAGAAGATGGATGGTAGGGCTAGACTAGGGCAAGGAAAGAAATGGGCTAGCAAGTCAATGCAAAGGGATTCAAGGAGAAGACAAGAGAGGCTTGAGGAAGTTAGCCTTACGAACAAAGTAACCAATTTAAGAGTCTTTTTGAATATTGGATGGATCCTTGAATCTAATAACACTTTTTGTCAAATTTTTGATGTTATGAGATCGACTTTGGGAGATCCTGCAATGCACAAATGTTAGGAAAAAGGGGCCCTTTGAAGAGATGGAGGAGACAACCGAGTTCCAACTCCTCTTCAAACCTATGAGATCTGCAAAATGTATCACTTACAAACAAGTTTTGATCAAATCTAGTATGCAAAATTGAAAGAGATTAGAAGAGTATTAGTATTTCCGACTACAATTCACTACTTCCAAATCACAAACAACCCAACATCAATGGACAAGTTGAACTCAAATGCCCATCCTACGGACTTAAAAAAGTCTTCTAAGCTTTAACAAACTTGATCAAAACAATGAAAATGTAAGCAAAAACATGGAACAAGATCACCTTGATTAACTTGAAGCAATTTCCATGAACAAGATCAACACACCATATGGACCTCCAAAGTCACTTTATTTCAATTAGCAAAAGCTATAACACATCTACAATCTGGCAGAGTAAGTTTGCCCAAAACTCTCCATGAGATAATAACCCAAATGGGCCTCTCTTTATAGTAGAACCAATAACTAAAACCCTAGGTCGAATTGGCATTGAGAGATAGCCAAAAACCAATAGACATGAAGTTAAATTCCAATCTAAACCAAGCTTGGAGAGCTAACTCAATGGACAACTCGAACTTGTTGGTAGGTGTGAATGGATAGGTGGAAAACTCGTCTTTGATGATGCATGGGAAGTATCACCCATCAAATGGGTGTGTTACAACTAGGATCCACGTGAGGCTAAGGTAGGATGCGTGAGCTTCATGAGGGAGGCGAGTGGGTTGGTAGGTGACAAGTGGAGTGATAAGGTAGGTGCTAACTTAAGTTTGCAAGAGGAGCCAAGCTTTAATTTGATGAGTCAAGGAGGGCGCCTACCATAGGCTTAAATGCATATCAACCAACCCATTTAACACTTGACAACTCACTAAATCGAGTTTTGCATGGAAGAGGGCGAATTAGCTTGAGGAGATCTCTTGCTGGTGACTGGATAACTGACTGAAGCCACTTGGAGTTGATTGGAATCTTCATAAATGTCTATTGTCATGTCATTTAGCCTTTTATTTTATTCATTTCTGATTATTTTGGAGAGATTTGGATATCTCCAAAATATTCAATTTTATTATTTTAATTAATAATTTATCTGTAAATGGCTTTTTAGAGAAAATATTAATTATGAGGCTGAATTGACATCCGAAAGTTGGGTTTAGCTGGTCCACAGGTCATGTGTGATTTTTGGCTTATGAAACGAGTCATCAATCACTAAATTCGGACCCCGGATGACTAACATATTACAGACTCAAATTTCTCTATTTAAACTATAGAGAAATTTAATTAAAATTTAAAAATAATTAAAAAATTAAAAACCCCAAATCCAACGCGTCCGGTAAAATTTTTTTCGAAATTTTTTCTGGGGGTCCCAGAGACTTAGGACATGACCAAAACCTATTCTAATAGTGTCTAGTAGGTTTATACATATTAGTTGGACTCTAATAACCCCCCACGGCTCAGATTTTCAAAATCGGGCATTCCAGCTTTGGAGGAAGCGGGAGAAAACCTCATCGATTATATATCGCCTTAAGCAAAGTATAATTGACAAGGGAAAAAACTCCCTGGAATACCTTAGTTGCCTAATCAAGTCATGGGGAACCGAGCCACTCAGACCCTACTAGCACATTTTGTTACAAACCCCCATGGTGCCATGGTCATGTCGACTCAAAAACAAAACTGGCTAGACCCAAATATCTGAAACCCAGATACTCTGGAAGTGAACACTGATGTGTTCCAACACTGGCGGCTCAATGAGGTTTCAACTATTGTACAGATACAGTTGATAACACGTAGCATGGAAACATCACTCAACAACTCGCATCCTCATCCTCTCACGCGTGAACTCTCTCCAAGTGGGCAGCTTTCAGCAGTTTCCTTCTTGAGGTGTTTTTGTCCTTTTGAAATGGTGTTTCTCCATTGGGTGAGAGCTTTGCTTGCTCTACAAACTAGGAGCTTTGTCTCCTTAGGGTTTTGCGCCCTAGTTTGCTCATGGTTTGCTATAAATTGAGGAGCTTGGCTCCATTGTAAAGATCTGAAGGTGGAACCTCTGCTCTTGTGTCTGTAATATTTTTATGAGTTCTTGAATTAATAAAGATAAGGCTTTGGAGGCTACATTGTGAGTTCATGTCATGTGTGGATGTTTGATGCTTCAAAACCCATGGAGGTAACTTGTATCTTTTGCACAAGCATTGTATATTGTTAGGATTGCACTGACCTTGGAAATAAATCTATATTTCAGTAGGGTAACAAATATGATCTAAATCTGTTTGTTATGGGATGCTCAAAGTGAACGATAAATCTATCCTTATTACAGCACGTCCCTACATCTATATTTTCATTGATTTGAGTACAAAGCTACTTGATAAAACTATGTTCACTACTACATTTGGGGTCAAAATATGATACTTATTTTGATAAATGTTTCAACACATAAAATTTATGTTGTTTTGGACATCAAAATTAAATACATTTCTATTTTCTTCTCTAAATTTTTAGAAATGTAACTTTATTGACATTAGTCAAACATAATATTATTGTGATACAAATTTATCTTTTGACATTACCAAGCATTTTCACTTTTTTTTTCTTGTCTTACTTAACATGTATACACATTGAAATGTTGAAATTTAAAAAATAAATGCATTAACACTTTGATCTTTTTTAGATATTTCCAACAATAGAACGTATACCTAAAATGGAATTCTTTTGCTAAAGTTATAAACCTTGAAAGTGGAACCATTCAAATTTGTATCAAATTTGTATAATGATAAATACTTAAATTATGTTTTATTTTTAATTAAATGATTTAATACATTTGTATGATAAAATATTAAAATAAATATAAACAAAATGAAAACTTTAAATCCATTTTTTATATCTTTCAACATATTTCCTTTTTTTTTTAATTTTGAAAATACAAATACTTTATTTCTCAGTAAAAATCCTCTCCTTATGCTAAACCCTTTCATTTTTTCAAATTTCAAATTACCTTTTTCCCTATAGTCTCTACTCCAATCCATAGTTTCTAACGAATTTTTTTATTAAATGAACGTGGAATTCTTTTGCTAAAGTTATAAACCTTGAAAGTGGAACCATTCAAATTTGTATCAAATTTGTATAATGATAAATACTTAAATTATGTTTTATTTTTAATTAAATGATTTAATACATTTGTATGATAAAATATTAAAATAAATATAAACAAAATGAAAACTTTAAATCCATTTTTTATATCTTTCAACATATTTCCTTTTTTTTTAATTTTGAAAATACAAATACTTTATTTCTCAGTAAAAATCCTCTCCTTATCCTAAACCCTTTCATTTTTTCAAATTTTAAATTACCTTTTTCCCTATAGTCTCTACTCCAATCCATAGTTTCTAACGAATTTTTTTATTTAGTTTTTATTATTTCAAAGATCTTCACTTTTTTAGAGTGGAAACTACATATTTTCACCTCATTTTTAGGAATCCTTAAAATATATTTTCTTCCCATGGGGGGCTGCAGGCGGGACTAACTGTATGGACTAAGCTATTCTCATTGGGCGCTCCAATTGCTTAACTTAAGAGATTGGGCGGGTCGGGCCATCTAACACCTGCAAAAGAAAAGATCCGCCTGCTATGATAGAGTATTGGAAACAAGCTTATTACAACAATGGTAAATATATTTTCTTCCTTGTTATGTATAGATAAGAATTTTAAGTTTTAAATGAATATTTATTTTATATTTAAGATGCTCTTCATTTATTGAATTTGTTTTTGTTTTCGCATTTTTTCCATGTGTTATCATATATGTTTGTTAATTTTGTACAAAGAAAATTACAACTTTTTAAAAGGGTTTTAAGTAGGGTTATGAAAGCCACACAGGTGCACTTAATCTTTATGTAATTAATATTTTGAATCATTTAATAATTAATAATGTAAGTGATTTTGGATATCATTTTTTCATGATGATGGGCATTTCTATCTTAACTTTGTGGCCATTTAATCCTCAGGATTAAGAATTAATGGCTCTCCTTTCTTCTCACCCTTCGTCTAACAACTATCTAGAAGATTACTGACATAACTGCCAAGCGTTTTCTAATGATTGATCAACAATTTGATTAACACATTAATGTCCAACATCTTCACCATTCGTTTGAGAAATTCAGTAATGGGTGCATATTAATGAAACGGTTTCTCTTTCCACTTGTGGAAATTCAGTAACAGGTGCATACTATTGAAGCGGTTTCTCTTGCCACGGGTGGGAAATTCTGTAATGGGTGGAAAATTAATGAAGTGATTTCTCTTGCCACGATGCCCCATGCAAGAGAAACTGATCGGACAACAACCTCTAAGAACAGCCTCAGACATAATTAAAAAATCCGTAGCTTCCCTCTATTCATGTTTTCTCTCCTTTTGTAGGTGTAGCAGTTTTGATGAACTGAGGTTGGCTCTAATATGAAATCGCTTAATTAATATGCACCTGTTACTTAATTTCTCAAACGTGGCGAATGGTGAGGATGTTGAACATTAATGTGTTAATCAAAATGTTAATCAAACAGTTAATCAATCATCAGAAAATGCTCGATAGTTATCTCAGTAATCCTCCACCATAGATAGTTGTTAGACGAAGGGTGAGAAGAAAGGAGAGCCATTGATCCCTAATGAGAGGATTAAATGGACAAGGAGTTGAGATAGAGATGCCCATCGGCGTAATTAATAAAACTATGAACAGTTAATTAATTAATAATATGGCTTATATACTACCTTATTTTTAACTATGAAAATCAAATGACAATAGTTTACTATGAACGACCATTGTCAACCATGGAAATCCAATGTCAACTGTGGTCAAGCAAGCATAGACAACCATGGTTAACCATCATCAACCATGAACATCGAAAGTCAAGCATGATCAACCATAGTCAACCATGGTCAACCAAACTCAACCGTGGTCAACCATGGTCAACCAAACTCAACCATGGTCAACCATAGTCAAGCATCGTCAACCATTGTTTCCTATGGTAAAACATGGTCAACAAAAGTCAGCAATGGTCAACCAAATTTAACCATGGTCAACTATAGTCAACATGGTCAACAATGGTTGACCATGGTCAACCATGGTTAACCATTGATAACCATAAACACCTAAAGTCGACCATGGTCAACCAAATCCAACCATATTCAAGCATGGTCAACAAAAGTTAACGATGCTCAACCAAAATAAACCATGGTCAACCAAAGTCAACCATGGTTAACCATAGTCAACCATGGTCAACCATCATCAACCATGAACATCGAAAGTCAACCTTGGTCAACCATGGTCAAGGATGGTTAACCATAGTCAAATATGGTCAACTAAAGTCAACCATTATAAGAAATGTTTACCATGGTTAATCATAGTCAAGAATGGTCAACCATATTCAACCATGGTCAATCATCATCACCATGAACATCCAAAGTTAACATTTATCAAGTATAATCAACCATTGTCCACCATAGTCAAACATGGTCAACCATAGTCTACCATGGTCAATCAACTTTAATCAACCAACCATAATCAACCATGGTTAACCATAATCAACCATGGTCAACCATAGTTAACCATAATCGACCATGGTGAACCATAATCAACCATAGTTAAGTGTGGTCAATGAATTAGGGTCAACTATGCTTAACCATAGTTTACCATGAGTATCCATCATCAACCATGAACATCCAAAGTGAACCATGGTCAACCATAGCCAACCAAGTTCAACCAAAATCAACCATGGTCAACCATAGTGAAGCATGGTTAATCATGATTGACTATAGTCAAACATGGTTAATCAAAGTCAAACATGGTCAACCAATTTCAACTATGGTCAACTATAGTAAAACATGGTCAACAATTTCAATTTAACTCAAGAGGCTATGAATGGCAAAATCGAATTAAAATTGGAACTATTATTATCATTCTTCTGTCTTTGCGCATCACCATGATAATAATAGTTATTAACAATTTCAAGTTAAATGTAATTTTCAACTATGGTCAACTATAGTAAAACATGGTCAACCATTCGATTTAGCTATTTTCAATTTTCTAAGTTATTAACAATTTCAAGTTAAATGTAATTCTAATTCTTGTTTTGTTATTTGTTAAAAAAATATTTGTATAGCCTCACGTAAGCTCCAAGTCTCAACACTTGTTGATTGAAATAACTATTAATGTCTAATTTTAATACCCTCATTTTATTTAAAATGAACATTGTGATAGTTATGTATTAGTTAGAAAATTCAATTTGAAAACAAATGAAATGAACATATTGATAGTTATGTAATAGTTGTAAAATTCAATGACAACAAATAAAATGAACATTGTCTTAATTATGTAGTAGTTGGAAAATTCAATTATGTTGTTTTTAATATATTTTCAATTCATGTACCAATTTTTTCTATGCATGAATGTAGGGATAAATTAAATTTTTTTTCCCTTATAGTAAGTATATATGTTATTTATATTTCAAAATTTGTAACAATTTTCAAGTTAAATGGATAGCTATGTATTAGTTGGAAAATTCAATTTGAAAAAAAAAAATGAACATTTTGATAGTTATGTAGTAGTTGGAAAATCCAATGACAACAAATAAAATGAACATTGTGATAGTTGTGTAGTAGTTGGAAAATACAATGACAACAATAAAAATGAACATTGTGATAGTTGTGTAGTAGTTGGAAAATACAATGACAACAATAAAAATGAACGTTGTGATAGTTGTGTAATAGTTTGAAGATTCAATGACAATGAAAGGGTTGTAGATTTTGTCCAATCTCAAATTATTCCTATCGTTTATCTAATTAGATTTGGTATGTTCTATGTGCTATGTGTATATCATAATATCTTAAACGTGCACTATAAAATCAAATCTTGTTCTTATAAATTTATACATAACAATGTGTAATAATTTGTAACAAATTTCAAGTCACACGCAATTTTCATTTTGTTAATTTCCACAACAAATTTCAAGTTACTAGCAATTTTAAAGTTCAATGTACAACTATCAAGTTAAATACATACTTGATTTTCAAACTTTACTAACAATTCTCAAGCTAAATGTACAATTTCAAGTTACATACATATTTAGTTATTTTGAATTCAAGTTACATACAATTTTCATGTTTTTAATGTATTTTCAATACTTGTACCAACTTTTTCTATGCATGAATGTAGTGATAAGTTTTTTTTTTTTTTTTTCCTTATAGTACCTTAATAAGGAATTACAAAAAAATGTTCGCATAGCCTCATGTGAGCTCCAAGTCTCAAGTCACTAGCAATTTTCAATTTGTTAATTTTCATGTAACAAATTTCAAGTTACTAGCAATTTTAAAATTAAATGTATAAGTTCTATCAAATTATTAACAATTATCAAGTTAAATACATATACTTGATTTTCAAATTTTATTAACAATTCTCAAGCTAAATGTACATATTTAGTTATTTTGAATTCAAGTTACAAACAATTTTCTTATTTTAAAAGTATTTTCAATTCTTGTACCAACTTTTTCTATGCATGAATGTAGGGATACGTTATATTTTTTTTCCTTATAGTACCATAATAAGGAATTACAAAAAATATTTGCATAGCTTCATATGAGCTCCAAGCACGCTCCAAGTTTCAAGTCACTAGCAATTTTCAATTTGTTAATTTCCATGTAACAAATTTCAAGTTACTAGCCATTTTAAAGTTAATTGTACAAGTTTTATCAAGTTATTAACAATTATCAAGTTAAATACATATACTTGATTTTCAAACTTTACTTAGAACAATTATCAAACTAAATGTGATAAGTTATATTTTTTTTCCTTATAGTACCATAATAAGGAATTACAAAAAATTATTTGCATAGCTTCATGTGAGCTCCAAGTCTCAAGTCACTAGCAATTTTCAATTTGTTAATTTCCATGTAACAAATTTCAAGTTACTAGCGATTTTAATGGTAATTGTACAAGTTCTATCAAGTTATTAACAATTATCAAGTTAAATACATATACTTGATTTTCAAACTTTACATAGAACATTTCTCAAGCTAAATGTACAATTTCATGTTAAATACATATTTAGTTATTTTGAATTCAACTTACAAACAATTTTCTTGTTTTTCATGTATTTTCTATTCTTGTACCAATGCATTTCAAAACACTTCAATTTGGTGCTTTAAAATTAACCTAATTGCATAGTGCATTTCTGATTGAAATTCCCTTCACATGAATTTTGATTATGTAGGGATAGATTATGGTCATCCATCACATCATTATGATCAAGAATCACATGACCCTGTGCCCCCTCACGATCCTGATCAACCATCACAAGACACTTTCCCTCTCACATTTCAAGTATAATTGGGAGCTGCAGTGGGGTTGGAAGGGGTGGAAATTGTCTAGAGGATTGTGAAGTTGTTGTTTCACGAGAAGAGCTCGGGAACCCAATCCCTAGTCGGACGGTCAAAGAGCATGTCAGTAACATAATCAAGTCATATTTTGAACAACATTCAGCGATGCCAAAAGCTCAAATCCTACATGGATTGATAAAACACAAAAAATGAAACATGCCACAAAGTTGTTGGGTTTTCAAGATGCTAAAACAAAAAAGACATGCGAGAATGCAATAGAAAATGAAAGAACTACATTATCTTCATTTGGAAAATCAATAAATGATGATATCTGAGCTGCTCGTAGGGAAATTACAACAACTATTGTGGAACAAAGCAGCTCAAGAAATCGAATGGTAGAAACAATGGCATTATTGCTCAAAGTTTCAAAAAGAACATAGGTCTGTGTAGATGAAAATGATGAAACTGCTTGTTGGGTTCTTATTTGTAGGGAACCCTATCGACGTAGGATGGAAAAGGGCATTAGAGAGAATGCGATAGAGTTTTGGGATAGCCATTCTCATGCTATTCCATATTGAAAGCATGTCCTGCGACAACATTTATACAGAGGCATTTATCAGGAGCACTGTAAGCATGTGATGGAGATGACGGGAGTTGCACTTTACGAGGAATTCCAAGAAACCAATCCTGGTGTTTAGATATCATTTGGCATGTTCAACAAATTGAAACCATGGTGTATTTGGATGAATACGATTCGTGACACTTGTTGTTGCCAATACCATGTTGAATTCCAACTATACTATGACACATTTTTGGATTTTTTCAAAAGGAATTGGAATGGTGAACCAGCTCCTCACATAGTGCGAGCTTTTATTTGTATGATACCATGCAACTAGAATATTGAACAAATGCTTTTCAATAAGAGTTGTGTAGGTGGGAGAAGATTCCCTGCATGCGGTGATTTGACATTGTTCCATAGGAAATTTCCTATCAATCCAACACACCCTGCATTGTCAGATATCACAGTTCTATGGAAGAAGTATGAGTATGTCTCCATGAATCCATCATCTTCTTCATCCATGCCATCTAAGAGGATCGACTTGCTCGAGGATGAGATTATTGTTTCAGATTTCATGGAGAAGTTTCAAAGTCAAATTTATAAATACTTAAAGCACTCCCACAGGTTTAGGTGGAAAGCTTATGAATTCAAACATTCATCGTGAGGTATTTGAGCTGGGAATAATCTTATCAGTGGTATACTTTGCTGAGAACTACACATTTTCTCCTTAGAGAGAGATACAGAGTGAGTACTATCACTCCAACCAGGTGTCTATCTTTGTACATGTATTGTATAGACATGCTCAGGCAAGCATTGATGGTAGGGATAGCACTCCTCAGTCACACGAAATGATCAAGGAGTACCATTTTTATGTTAGTGATAATCATGAGAATGACACATTGTTCGTTCAACACTGCTTTGGGTTGATTTATGATTCATTCAGATAGAGAGGTGTATAATTTACTGAACAATGTATTTCTTCAGATGGGTGTGTAGGGCAGTTCAAATTGGCACGCTCTTTTTATTGGTTGAGTCGCCTTCACAAAGAGACAGGAGTCCAACACACCTAGATATTTTTTGAGATAGGGCATAGAAAGGGTGAACATAATGGCGTAGGTGCATGTGTGAAATGAGCACTTCGGAGGTACCGGATGAGTCATGGTGAAACCCGACTCAAATGATCCGCAAAAGTAGTTGATTGGTGCACACAACATTTGGGACTTCAAGGTCGCGAACAAGCAAGGCCGGTGTGCAGGTAATAAACTCCAAACTCAATTAATAATCTAATAACATTCAATATCATCATTTCCAAAAGAACCCATACTCTATAGGAATTTATATATGACAAATTGAATTCCATGCAGGTTCTTTTGGGATGTTTCCATTGGTGATGTGAATAGATCCATGTCGTGGTATTGTGAGACCATACCTAGTACGGGGGAATTACATTATGTTCGAAGTAAAGACATGGGTGACATATTTTCCATTGAAACGAGGAAGTATGCTTGTTTTTGCAATTTTTGCATTGATGAAAATGGATGCGGGCTTCATCACTGTGAAAATGATGTATATGTGAAACCATGGAAATATGTCCCTCTTAATCCAAAGGGCCCACATGCAATTCCAACATGGCAAGAGATGCACACTGATGAGGAAATGGTCCTCATTAGATCATGATCGAGTCCTCATTAGATCATGATCGAGTTTGTGATATGGTTAGGGAAGGTACAAGAGACTTCATTAAGTTAATTAGTTCACTATATATTACACATATACAAATGTTGTAGAAATGCATGTAGGACATTTGAATAATATTTGTAATTTATCTTGCAGGTGATGTATTCGTTGTCATTGCACCCCCCCACAACCAAGAAAACGTGGCATATTATTTGATGCAATGCACACAAATAAAAAGCAGGTTGTTGTGACCCTATCAAGATGGCGACTTCACATACCAAATTGGAGACTTGGTTCTAATGGGACATTTTTTTGAAAGAGTGAAAATACAGGGTGCTCATATTATTTACAAATATTTTATGCCTGAATATATATTATGCCAATACAGTCATTTGGTGGTTGGTGGCAGCTCAGATACATCTAACAGAAATCAAAGTGAATAGAGGTGAGACAAAGAGATGGAAGATGACAAAAGCTGACCATTATTGTATTATGAAGACTTGCATTCCTATAACCCATTGGCCAGATGAATGAGTTACATGTATGGCACTTGCATCATTGACATAGTTGTCATGTTGTCTTGTTGAATATTTTTTTGGAGATTTTTGTGGAGGTTGTTTTATAAATGTATTTTTGTAGATGCTTTAATGCCAATATTAAAAATACTAAATGGGAGGCTTTTGACTAGCAATTTCTCTTTGACTAGTATTGGTCTCTTGGTTTCCAAATGCTTGTATAATGGATTTGAAGGTATTTGAGAGATATTAAGACATATAACAGAGGCTGATGGATGCTTAAAAACTCTTAAGACACTTATGCAACATTCATTTACAATCTGGACAAAGTAGGGAAAATTACTAGTAAATTCGACCTTCAAATCCCCCAAGGGTAGTGGACAAAGATGGCTTCCCAAATGTTGTTAAACCCTTCCAAATTTCTGAATAGAGGTATGGTACTGATAAGTGGCTTTAATGAGCTCCCCAATGTACCCTTAATTAGTTCTTATGGCCTTCTGCAACTCCTTAAAATCATATGTTTATATGCAAGATTTCACATAGGGGGGTGTTGTCCGCCAGTTTGCACACCAGCAGCGGAAATCTTTCGAAAGTTGTCTCCCTCACTGGAAATGGGGAGAGGTGTGGCCTTGGGGGCAAGCAATGAGCTAGGTACTGTCACCTGAATCCCAGCTCCTCCGTTTAGGCTAACTCCTAACGAAGCCAAGGCGGGTAGTCCCTACAAAGAGTTTCACTGAGGCTCTTGTGTTTTTAAGGTTTTAAGTGTGAAATGATGCGAATGGGTGTTGTTTAGGAGTTTTATTGTGATGAGACCAAATTAAAAAAATAAAGAGATACCAAGATAATGATGCAATCCACGTTGCTAAACAAGAAATAAAAAATAACAGTATGTTTCAAGACTTACAATCAGATAAAGCACTCACAATATGAAAATAACACAAGGACAAATGGTCTTGATCAAGATATAAACTTTTAAACAACCAGTGCCTTATGGAGTCAAGGAAAAGTGAAGATTGTGATGCTGAATCTGTGGGTCTTGAAAAAATGTTGTTTGTGAGATCGTTATGAAAATTATCTTGGTAAATTGTAAATTTTAATGGTCTTTGATTATTAAGCTAAGAACAAGGATATCAAAAGAATAAACCTATCCAGGAGAAATACTGGCAACCTCTTAGATGATAGGTCGGGAGCACCCATATTCAAAGGATAAGTGTACAATGGCTTGACCACCCTCGAGTCTGATAGTGGATTCCCGGCACCACCTGTTTCAGGAAGCAACCTTAATGATTTGACACTGGTTTGGATTTGGGGTAAAATTTTAATTAGGTTATCACTTGTAAAATTAGCAAATCCTCCACCTTTCTGAGAACTATTCCAACCCTTTCAGGTTGGTAGAGCATACGGGTGTTAGATAATCAACCAAAAATAAATTAATTAAGGGAAATGTGAGTTGAAGTATTTTATTGATTAAGAGCACCGTTCAACCCTCTGATAGAGAGCGCTCTTGACTTAGTCTTAAGACCAAAGTTCAAGAGACTTTTCTAATCTAATATGCCTAATGCAAGGGGAAAATGCAAGTCTAAAAATGCTCTCCGACATAGAGTGCTCTTGACTTGGATTTGGCCAAATTCAAGAGGCTTTGTTTATTTTATTTCAAGTAAAAGCAGTTGTGAAAATAAATCATGTGATAGCTCAACAGATATAAAAGATGAGTAGCATGTTACTTGCAAAAATGAAATTAAAAAGCGACTTAGTATTCTACCAAACAAATTTACTCCAAGGTGGGGTCTTCCTCCGAACAAGGTTGACCACTAGAATCGCTAGCACTTGAGAACTTTCCAGCTAGCTGAAATTTCGACCAAGGAAACTAACAGGGAAAGAGGAGTAACCACAAAGTTATGTGGTCCTGCCCTTGGGATGAAATCCCAAGGATACTACCTCAAGTCAAAACTTGGAAGAGAGTACAAAAATGAAATAAAAGACTAATCTAAAGCATGAAATGAAAGATCTAAGCTAACCAACCACAACACTCTTCCGCAAATGGGGAAGAAAACCAAAAAAGTGAAGGCCTCCTCCACTTGTACTTTTTATTAATTTTATACATTTGCCTTTGGGAGTTTAACCCTTGAAAGGTCGTCTTTGAGAAACGTAAGATAAACAAATTATTTCAATAAAACCTGGAAGCCTTTGAAGGCTAGTACAAAAAGGAGATTGTTTCTTGGTTTATTGCTTGGTTTGGATATTCTCCTTGAATGTACTTGCTCTTCTTCGAATATGCTCACTAGTTTGTCTTCTCTTTCAAAGAGACCTACACAAGCTTGGAAAAAGCACTTAACAAGCACCCATTAGAAGTTAGAAATCAAGCGAAATTGAAAACTACTAAATCTAAAAAATGAAAACTAAGATCTAACATGTAAAAGCATGAGATTTTGGTTTGAAAATTTTAATATGGGAAAACGGACCTGTTATCACACAACTTGTAGTTGCCCCTAGAGGTATCCCATCCGGGACGGTAGAGGAGTCAGGCAACTAAAGAGGTGACCCAAGAGATGCCACGGTTCCCAATGCAAGATGGGAGTCACGTCAACCGAGGCTCTCTTCGCTTTAGGTCAAGGTGTAACTAGACCAAGGGGGAGACCCTATACCCCAATCACAGTTGATTGGACCTAAGCAAGGTTTCTAAGGGTAGGTAAGTAATGAGTTACGGAAACCAATGCAAGGCTAAGTGGGCCTAAGGGTTAAGGTATGGTTGAGGGAGGTGTAAGAGATTGTTAATGTTTCAACCTATGTATGGTTTAGGCCACATAATGGGGTATGATGATTAGGTATAGTACCATGTGTTTACACAAGTGGGTCTAGTTTTCTTGGGAAGTGTGAAGTGATTCTAGGTAGGCCCACAAGGTGAAGTTAGGTGTGAGGTAGGTACTATAGGTTATATGTAGGCTAGATCTATGAGTTGAAGTTGATTTCAAGGATACCCATGTGCTAGATCTAGGATTTGACACCAATCCCAAGGAGTGCGACTTGCTTGGTGATGGACTAGTGCCTTGTTAAGTGGGCTAATGGGGTCAAAAAGTGTGTCAAATTGTAGATCGGGACACCTAGAAGCCAAGTCAAGTGGGTTGAGTAAAATCTAATGGTTGGATCTTACTAGATCTAGGTTTTTTAAGTGAGGACCCTAAGTGGACCACAATCCCTTGAAACAAGGAATGCAATCCCCAAGGTGGATCTTGACAAAAGAACAGTATAGACCTAGGTTTCAAGGCATGGGCATTCCAAATCCACAAATAACTCAAACACCCACTTCCTAGAAGTGGACCAACTCAAAAAAATCAAGGGGGTGCGATTTGCTCAAGGAGGGTCCAAAAATGGGTTTTGGTGGACCAAATCAAGTCCAATGGCCACCAAAATGTAGATCCGGGATGTTAGTACCCCGATCTATGTTCCTTCAAAGTTTCAAGTGAATCCAATGGCTAGATCTTAGTAGATCTAAGTTTTAAGATGCCAAGAAGGTCAAAAAAGGGGGTTTCAACCCCTCAAAACATGGAGAGATGTCCACAAGGTAGTTTTCACCAAAGTAAAGATATGGGTATAGGTTATCAAATGTCTAGATGTCAAATCAAGTGGGATCTCACCTACCCATGTGCTAGATCTAACCCAACAAGCTTCTCTTAGGAAAATCGATTTAGGTTCAAGAAGGCTTTTTGCATTGATAAGTGTGTCAATTTTTAGCCAATCACCACCAAACTATAGATCCAACTAGGGGTGGATCCTATAGAGGTGGGTTTTTAATATCTTTTCAATTGCAAGGCTAGATCTAAGTAGATCTAAGAAATACCAAAATTGGGGTTTTGATTTAATTAGGGTTTTATGACCAATGAAGATAGAATGGATGAAAGAGGCACATACCTTGTAGATCTTACCTCAATTGCTTATGGCCACCTTGCAAGTTGATAGCATTCTCCTATGTGTATATTCAAGAGTGAGATCCAAGTGCTCCAACCAAATCGCCATTCTCCAAGATAGCCAAATCGTCCTCCTCCTACAAGACAAGATCAAAGAAACAAGTCAAGCAAGATGATTATGAAAATGGTAGAAAGATGTAATAGAAAGCATCAACTATGTCACGAAGATACAATAATGATACTCCCTGTCACAAGATCAACCCAAGAGAGAATATGTGGATCCCTCCAACAATAACCCTCATGAAGTCGCCCTCCTCTCTCCAATTCGACTTTCCTGTCAAAAGGTTAGCAAAAACACCAAAATCCACAATGATACATAGAAGAGATACTGTATATTCAATATGCAAGAGAATCCACAATGCAAGAGAGATGTGCTCCACAAAAAATCTTCTATTCCAATATTCCAGAGCTCCAAAGGTGCCTTTACAATGAGAGGCTCTCTCCTTTAAATAGGAAGGAGAGGCACCAAAACCCTAACCACTTTTTGAATGAGTGGCTAAGATTAAAAGATACAAATGTCTAATCAATGGTTGAGATGAGCTCAACAATGAAATACATGGATCACTAATAAAAATATAATATAAGTGGACAAAATCGCCCTATAAGAGGGGAATCCCACCAAGTCATGATGACAAAATATCATAAGAGGCTTATGGTGGGTCCAAGGGGTAATTTTATCCCTCCTTGGTCAATCCCCATAGCACAATAACCAATAAATAATCATGAAAGTACCAAATCGTGCCTCCATAGTGAAGTCGTGGTCCTCAAAAGACCTCAAAAATCCACAGAAAGTGCCATAAGTAATGGATGCAGGCCCCGATGAAGCTGAAACTGCTGGAGAAGGTGTAGAAGGTCCCGATCTATCATCACTGATCATCCCATGCCATAACTTTGCCTCAGTAGCCCAAATCGATTTCCCCAATAGCCGTTTCTACCAATCCTGAAATGCCTCGGGAAGCGTGAAACTGCCCCAAACAGCCTCCTGGAGTGCTGGCGCTGTCAAGGTGAGGGCACCAATGTGTCCGGGAGGGGGGTAATATGGTAAAAACAAGTGGCTGGACCACCCCCTCCATCATCAGCGCCCTAGGTCAACCGGATAAAAATCACATCTGCTCCGACAGACCAAAACTGCACTAGGACAGCCTGCTGAGGCTAAATCATCATTGTAAGTGCCCGGAACTGAAAACAAACTGTCCCATTGGACTCAGAAGGTCCAAATCCATCCAAGATGTGTACTCATACACCATATGAATCTCTGCATGATCAAAATAAATATCCAATATACCGGATCAAGGCCAATAATAATGCGCTGTACATATACAAACACTGCTGTAACCCCAGAATCATCATCATAACCCTGTAGCTGCTGCATAGAGTCATCATGTATGTATACATAGACCATATATCATCTATCCATATCATCATAAGGTCCAACATCTCATGTCCCATGGTCCTCCATGGTCAAACTAGGTCTAACCAAGACCAAATATAACTCAGATCATCATCAATAGCTGCTGCAAAGTGTCAAGGTTAATATATGCTCTACAACTTATTCAAATAACAATTATAACACTGAGTAATCATGACTGGCGATCTAAATCCAAATATATAGTGTCGTTAATTATTATTATTACTCAGACTAGACTTTCAGGATCATACTCATTTCATAGTTGTGATCAATTTGCTAGTGAAGGGTGAAGGCTTCAATTAACTGGCTAGGCTAAGGGATGACTTAACTGTCTTGACTTTGTGACACTTTGGCAAGGGAAAGGGAATACACCATAGCATATACTGAATGAGCAATAACACAGGGAATGGCGGTGTCTCACAAATGGATGAGTTGTTTAAAGAGGGTTTATTCACCTCCACAGATGCGCACAATCCATAATACAAATAAGGCCAGCAATTGTTTAGATATAGCATTTAAGTTCTATTGCTTTTGGGCCTGAAGTTTCCATAGCCTTGATCTATGTGTGTTTATAAACACATTGCATAGATTTACATTTTTTTTTTAGGCTTTCTGCTGCAGGTGTGTTTTTAAGGCACTTGTTTACCTGAGCACTTCTAGGTGTGTCAAAGACAGCTTGTTTACCTAGGTATTTATTTTCCAAAAGATATAACATTTTATTTTCATTGCCATGTTCATTTGGCATGCCTCTCATTCATGTGTGTTTAGAAACACATTGCATGAATGGGCTTTTCATACAAGATATAGCATTTCATTTTTCCAGATTTTGTATTCATGGCAGCACTAAAAGTTTCAGGTTTAGCCAACACAACTTTAGTGACTAGGGGGAATTCACAAGGAAATCCAACTCACCATAGGTAAGTTTTGTCACCAACTCAGAGCCGAGACACAATAAACAGGGAAGCTCATCCAATACAGAGGCTACAGTGGGGAAAAGTCCTCCATGCCACTAGTCAAGTAGTAAGTCAGGGTGATAATCTAAAAGGTAGGCCATGGATGGATGAAGACAATGAAATGATGGAGCCAACACTAGCAAGCCAAAGTATGGTGTAATGATCACCTCTATTCTCCCTAAGGAGGGTATGTACCAATGAGTATGAATAGTGAACTTCTAAGTCTGAGTAGGGACAATATAATATATATAATAGATCAACCAGGTCAATATATCTATATGATCGCCAGATCATGACACTAAGTGCTAAGACATGCTATAAGAATAAGTATAAAAGCAATCTAACCATAACACCACGATATACCTGCTGAGTCATATACCTGAAAGCTCATCAACCTGTACCATCATCTGTCCTCTGAGACTGCTGCTGTAACTCTGGGCACTACTGTCTGCTCTGTACCAATGGTATAATGGCTACATCGGTCATCTCTCTGAGTGTCCTAAAACTCAGTCATGGCATGGGGAATACAACTGCTATCCACAATCTGATAGTGATCCAATATAGATGCTCATCTCAGCATCTCAAATGTAAAGGAACTGGCTGAATAGTGTACTGCTCTGATCATGAGTGATCCAAAATATATAGCCATGCTCTGGAATAAAGGAAGCTCTGGAATGTGCAGATATCTGCTATACAAGAATAGTAGCCCTGCTACTATGGTGTGATAACAGGACCAGCGAACAAAAGATGCCTAAAATATGCTAGAAATGAGATCTAAGACATAAAAATTTTAAGAAATTTTTTATGAAAAATTCTATCTTTCAAAATGGAAACTAAAGTTTTAAAAATGCAAGCTATGATAGTGTAAAAAATGAGATCTATAATGCTTCTAACATTAATCTTTTCAATGCATAAGATTGTAAACTAGGTGCAAAAGTTTAGATCTAACTATCAACTTCTTAAACTAACTCTAACAAAAGCTAAACTTAATCAATTCGTTTTTTGTATTTTAGGTGTTTTAGGGCTCTTTTTGGAAGGTGGATGAGAGGAGCCAATGGTAAGGAGAAGGGAGGATGGTGAAGATAGAGATGGAAGAGATGAGAGGAGCTTGAAGGGCAAAACGAATGGAGGCAAAGAAGGTGGATCTAGAGCAAAGCGAATGGACAAATGAGAGAGGGCAAAACGAATGGGTGAATGAGGCTAATCTAATGGAGATGGGCTTGAAGAGATAAGCTTAGAACCAAAGTAACCAAATTGAAGTAGGATTTTTGTGTTTGATGGAGGGAAGGCTAGTCTCTAGTAGTGTTTCTTTCTTTGAGAATAGAAAGACTTGGAGGACCTGCAAAAGAACAAATTAGAGAGGAAAAAACCAATGTATGAATAAAGACTAGCTTGATTTCCAAGCCACTCTCCAACTTGGAATAACTCTGCAAAACCCTTACATTCATGCACACAAATCCGAACAAGATATTTCTAATGCTATGTTAGAACATATATTGAATAATGACTTGCATAAAAAAAAACATAAGGTGAGAGGGATATCACCAAAACAATGTGAACCAAGTCCTTGAACCATGCATAGACCTCCAAAGTCGATTTTTATTCCAATAGATTAAAACAAGTGTTACAATGATTTCGGTAGAGTGTTCTTGCCTAAAATTTCCATGAAGAGAAAGCCCAAATGGCCTCTCTTATATAGCAAAGGCTAGCTACCAAAACCCTAGATCGAATTGGCTTTGAAGAGAGCCAATACCACCTAACAAGAAATCAAATTCCAATCACATCTAGTTTGCAACCAATCAAATTACAAGTCTTGTAGTTAGATCCAATCACAAAGTCGAGCTCTAGTTGATGAGATGAGGAGGTTGCCTCCACCTAGGAAAGGCGACCCTCATCTCTACATTGGAAATATCTCCCACTAATAAAAACACGCCATGTGGTAAACTCGAGCTGTCAAAGAGGTATGACGTGAGCAACTTGGAGCTAGCGTGAGCTTTGAGGTAGGTGCTTGGAGTTTTAACTAAGTGTTGATTGCAATCATGGTAGTTGAGAGTGGGAGGTGGCCTCCACCTAGGCAAGGCGCCCCCACTCCCATTCAATGCAACTCCACACCAACCAAAACTCATTTAATATGAACTCCACATCACCAATTCGACTTTGCATGCATGGAGGGCAAATTCACTTGAAGAGATTTGATTTGTGCTGACTGTATAGTTGACTGAAGCTCAGTGAAGTTGATTGGAATCAACTTTAATGCCAGATTCCATGTCAACTAGCCTTTTATTTTATTCCATTTGGATTATGTTGGAGAGATTTGGATTATCTCCAAAATAATCAATTTTATTATTTTAATTAATAATTTCTCTGTAACTGGGTTTTTTAGAGAAAATATTAATTATGAGGCCTAAATGACATCTGAAACTTAGGATAAACTGGACCGGGGATCATGAATGATTTTTGGCTTAAGTCTGGAGCCTTCAATCATCAAATTCGGATCCCGGATGACTGACATATTACAATTGATATTTCTCTATTTAAACTATAGAGAAATTTATTAAAATTTAAAAAATAATTAAAAACCCAAATTCGATGGACCCGGTAAAAAAAATTTATGAAGGTTCTATGGACCTAGGACATGACCGACACCTATTCTAATAGTGTCTAGTAGGCTTATATACATCATTTGGACTCTAATAACCCCCCATGGCTAAAATTTTCAAAATAGGGCATTCCAGCTTTGGAGGAAGCGGGAGAAAACCTCATCGATTATAGCTCGGCTATAGGCAAAGTATAATTGACAAGGGAAAAAACTCTCTGGAATACCTTAGTTGCTTAATCAAGTCATGGGGAACCGATACACTCAGATCCTACTAGCACACTTTATTACAAACCCCATGGGGCCATGGTCATGTCAATTGAAAAATAAAACTGGCTAGTCACAAATGCTGGATCATCTGATACACTGGAGTACAAACATTCATCATGTTTGTCAAATGGCGGCTCTTCAGATAATCCAACTATAGTACAAATAAGTTGGTAACAGGGGGAAAGCTAGTTATTTTCACCATGACTTATGAAATTCGAATTTTAGGTGCCAAGGGCTTATGCTCTGTTAATGAAACTTATTCATAACTTTAATAACACTCCATACATCAACAAAATCACAGAGAATATCTAATATAACTCGAAATAGTCTCTTCAAACTCCAACAACAAGATCTAGGGGAAATGGCATCATTTACTCATTAATAATCAGATTTACACAGTTCCACTTGGAATCTCGACTTGAAGACATGATGAACATGAAGAACAGAGCATTTACATCATATGATAAAAGAATGAAGCATTAGAAGCTCCCCCAAAGAGAACAATAGCTCACCAAGTGCGCAATTCCTCAAGGATCATGAATATGCCAAGAAATAGAAGAATGGTTGTAGAAGCAAGCTGAAAGAGATGTGACCATGAGCTTCCCTGTAGCTTCAACCTGTAACAAAAGACTCCATTAAAGCTCCAAATGAAAGGTCTGAATGGCCTTTCCAATTACCAACTAGGATGGGAATCTTTCACCCTCGAAATTGGTGCTAAGGCAAGTAGAGTAGCACTCCACTAGCTCTCCTCTCCAAATGCAAAATGCAAATTCTAAAATCATCAAAAGCTACCATCCTTCTTTGTTATTGTCTTTTATAAACTTCTAAGATCCTCCATGGGTCGAATTTCTCCCAAGAGCTTCATGCCAACTGAAGTTGGGAAGAGATTCCCAAGTATGCCACTTGTCCTTCCAATTCTAGCCCTCTCCTTCTCCAAATTCGAATTGGAGTCTCTTTGGCTGCCCTAACTCACTTGAGCACTATCTTGGAGGCTATTTTTAGCCCCGACATGTCATATATGTCAGATGTCAGCCTTCAGGTTTGATTTGTGTCATAGGTGTCATAGCATCTTCATCATTGTTGTCATAGAGCTAGGGAATCTAGTCCAAGTGTCTCACTAGCTCCAAAACGCCTTTTCCTCTTCCATGGGAGTTACTCTTCCACTCCAATTTGACCTTAATTGATTCATGCCAAGTATATTGACCTTCCAACTCATCCCAAGAACCTTGGGATTCTTATGGATTCGAAATGACAAGAGGAGGATGCCATGTGGCATAGAAAATCTAGATTGTGTGGGTCCCACATCCTCCATGTGTCTTCATGATCAATTGCCACTTTGATTTTCCCTTGTATTTATTTATTTAGCTCCTTTATTAAATATTTATGCCATTCTAATGTTCAAACATAATTTATTATCCCCTTTATTTCAAATCCCAAAGCTTCCACCCCCCAACCTAGGGAACTAGTAATTTTCCTCCATGGCAGTTCATTTGGATTGGTATATTACAACTTTGAATTGGGAATTTCTCTTAATGTGACCCGCCTTGTCCATTTGGATCTAATTTCACGTTATTACTAACTTGGACTTCATTCTTGGCATTTATTTGACTCTTAGCATCCATTTGACAAACTATCATGAGTATGGCCAAGGAGCTTAGGCCATTGTGACCCAATGCAAAATTTTGGGACATGACACAAGATAAGAGGCCTGCTTTCTACACTGTCATTCTCAGACATATACTCGAGCCACTAGCAATCATTTGGGTCACCCTAAAGAGTATAAAATCCGCTTATCAATGACAGTCATTCTCCTTTACATGTTCAGCTGAGCATTGGTATTCACTCATAGCCATATCTATACTGCTAAATCAGGCTTTAACAAGTGGCCACAACACCAACATTCCAGATATGAAAAACATTACGCAATCTGCCAATACATGCTTGTAAATTCAGTGTTGGGGCGTCTCTATGTCAATATGGGAAAGCACATTCACTGTGGGTAGTATTATTACATTGTTGAGCGACTGCTACAACAAGGAGTTTATTATCACCTATTTTGTACAAATAGTTGAAACCTTATTGAGCCGCCAATGATGGAACACATCAATGTTCACTTCCAGAGTATCTGGGTTTCAGATATTTGGGTCTAGCCAGTTTTTTTTTTAGTCGACATGACCATGGCCCCATGGGGGTTTGTAACAAAGTGTGCTAGTAGGGTCTGAGTGGCTCGGTTTCCCATGACTTGATTAAGCAACTAAGGTATTCCAGGGAGTTTTTTCCCTTGTCAATTATACTTTGCTTAAGGCGATATAATCGATGAGATTTTCTCCCGCTCCTCCAAAGCTGGAATGCCCGATTTTGAAAATCGGAGCCGTGGGGGGTTATTAGAGTCCAACTAATATGTATAAACCTACTAGACACTATTAGAATAGGTTTTGGTCATGTCCTAAGTCTCTAGGACCCCAGAAAAAATTTCGAAAAAATTTTACCGGACGCGTTGGATTTGGGGTTTTTAATTTTTTAATTATTTTTAAATTTTAATTAAATTTCTCTATAGTTTAAATAGAGAAATTTGAGTCTGTAATATGTCAGTCATCCGGGATCCGATTTCAGTGATTGAAGGCTCCAGACTTAAGCCAAAAATCATTCATGATCCCCGGACCAGCTAACCCTAGGTTTCAGAGAATTATTTGTCCTCATAATTAATATTTTTTCAAAAAAACAAAAAATGAGAAATATTAATTAAAATATTCAAAAAATAATAAATTGGAGATAATTTAAATCTCTCCAAAAAAGGCGAAATTGAATAAAGTAAAAGTCAAAATGACATGGCAAAAAGCATTTATGATTGGAATCTTCACCCACCTGATTCAGATCAATTTCGGAGCACTGAGAGTGATCTACAGTTGAGAAATTCGCCCACCTTCATGCAAATTCGTTTTTGTGATTTGGCAATTGATTAATGGGTTGTTGGATTATGAAATCAATGCATGTGGGGCTCCTTCCTCAAATTATGGGCTCCAAACTCAAGTTTAAAGATGAGTTAAGACTCCAAGCTCGATTTGGTTGGTGTTGACATGGATTTGATTGGTTTTTGATGGAGTTTTTGGCTCTCTTCATCACCAATTCGAATTAGGGTTTTAGCATTGAGCTTTGTTATATAAGAGAGGCCATTTGGGCTTTCTCTTCATGGCTCTTTTGGGCAAACTTACTCTGCCAATTTGTAATCGTGTTCTAGCTTTTTGCTATTGGAAATAAATAGACTTTGGAGGTCTATTGATGTGCACATTGGTCCATGAGAAATTGTTAAAGCTTCAATGAGGTGATATTGTTTTATTAATGCTATTTCATATATAATTGTTTGATCATTCTAGCTTAGAAGTCCTTTTTATGTCCATGGCATGAATATTTGGGTTCAACTTATTCATTTATGCTTGGTTAATTAAGATCTAGAAGTAGCAAACAATAATCTGTTATACTTATGCTCTTCTTGTCTTTTTTGGTTAATCATACTAGACTTGATCAAATCGTTGTTGAAGTGGCTTGGTTTTGCAAATCTCCTAAGTGCAAAGTGGGATCTTGAGGTTGGTTGCTTCTTCTTCCTCTTTGTCATCATTTTGCTAACTTTTGTGCATTTCAGGGGTCTTCAAAAGATCGATCCATGCTTCAAGGTTGAGCTTGAGAAGTTCATAAAAAATCCATCCATTATTCAAAACTTCAAACTCGTTACTTTGGTCCTAAAGGCTCTCCTCTTCAAGCCATCATTTCTTCTCCTTGAATCTTTTCCCCTTGATCTGCTAGCCCATCTTCCTCTCGTCCTAGATCTCTCCTTGCCCTAGCTTCGTCCACCTTAGGTTAGTCTTCCCTTTCCCTTTCATCCCTCCTCCTTCTAGCTCCTTCCATTCCTTTCATTTCCCCTTGGGTTTTGCCCCAAGTCTCCCTCTTGTCCACCTTCAAAAAGACCTAAAAAGACACATAAACACAAAAAACGAATTGAAGAAGTTAGCATTTGTTAAAGTTAGTCATTCTTTTACTAGCTAGATCTCATTGTTTGGCTTTAGCATAGCTCATACTTGTTGGATTATTGTTTCCATTTAAAAGATAGAATTTTTTACATAAAATATTTCGAAATTTTTTATGATTTAGATCTCATTCCTAGCACATTCTAGGTATTTGTTGTTCGCTGGTCCGTTTTATCATATTAGCATTTTCGAATTAAAATCTCATGCTTTTCATGTTTTAAAGTTTAATTTTCAAGTTAAGACTTAGTAGTTTTCAAGCTCATTTGGTTTTTTGACAAATAATGGGTGCCTTGTTGAGATGTTTTGAGCTTGTGTAGGTCATTTGAGAGAGAGATACTTGATAGATCTTGAAGCAAAGAAATCAAAGCAAAATCACATGAAGGCCATAAGGAGTGATTGAATATACAAAATCTTGTTATCCTTTGTAATAAGCTTATAAGAGCTAGCTTTGTTTTCCTAGTTACTTCTCTCAAAAGTCCTTCAAAGGTTTTAAACCCAAGGCATTTGTAATCGTTTAATAAAAAGTTCAAGTGGAGGAGGCCTCCACTTTTTTGGGTTTCTTCCCCATTTGGGGAAGAGTGTTGTGCATGCTTAGTTTAGATCTCATCTTTTTCAAAGTTCATAGATTAGTTTTTATTTTCGTACTTAGATTAATTTCTCTTCCAAGTCTTGACTAGAGTAAGCTAACTTTGGGATTGCATCCCAAAGACCACATAGTTTTGTGGTAGCTTCTCGTTCCCCCATCAGCTTCTTGTGGACATCCAGCTAGCTGGAAGGTTTCCAAGACTGACGGTTCTAGTGGTTGACCTTGTTCGGAGGTTGATCCCACCTTTAGAGTAGAATTGCTTGGTAGAACACTAGATCTTTCAGTCATTTCATTTCATTTTGCAAGTCGCATGCTAGTTGTGTCATACTTTACTTGAGTTATCACTTGATTTAATTCCGCAAAGCTTCATATTTGTTTCCACAACTATTTCATTTTCTTGTAATAAAACGAATAAAGACTCTTGAACTTGGCCAAATCCAAGTCAAGAGCACTCTCTGTCGGAGAGCATATAGACTTGCATGTTTCGCCTGCATTAGGCATTTTTTAAATTAGGAAGTCTCTTGAACTGTGGTCATAAGATCAAATCAAGAGCGCTCTCTGTCGGAGAGTTGAACAAGTGCTCTAATAATAAAACTTTTCAATCCACACTTCCCCTTTAATTAATTTATCTTGGTCGTTTATCCAACACCCGTATGCTCTGCCAACCGGAAACAGTTGGACTAGTACTCAGAAAGGTGAAGGATTTGATAATCTCATAAGTGATAATTAATTAAAACTTTCACACCCATAACCAACGAACCGACGTTGTTCAAAAAGTATTTTAATCAGTTCTCAGGGGAGGTGCCGGAGTGCCCAATTTGCGACACGGTGGCTGGTTAGCATTGCGCGCCTCGTTTTGATTCCAGACAGGTTCCGACATGTCTCTTAAAGGAGCTGCTTAGAATATCTTTCCGGACACTCTTTGATATCCTTGGTTTTGGCCATAATAATCAAGACCATTAAAACTTTGAAATTTACCAAGATAATTTGCACGACGATCTCACGAACAGTTACTATCAAGATTTATTTTTCAGCATCCCCCAGCACTACAATTCAATTATTTTGACTCCATTACCCATTTGATAAGGCACTGGTCCTTTTATCATTTAATTTTTATCTGTGGATGCTTCTTAATTATCTCAAGTCTTTATATACTGTTTCGCAACATGAATTGCATCTTATCTTGTGTTTTATTTAAAAGTAAATCGTGTGTCTTTCATCACTAAAAACTCCTAAACAACATCCATCCACATCACCATACATTCTTAACACTTAAAACATTGAGCCATAGTTAAACTCTTTGTAGGGACTACCCCCCTTGGCTTCGTTAGGAGTTAGCCTAAACGGAGGAGCTGGGATTCAGGTGACAGTACCTGGCTCATTGCTTGCCCCCAAGGCCACACCTCTCTCACTTGTAGTGAAGAGACAAGTTTCGAAAGATTTCCGTTGCTGGTGTGCAATCTGGCGGACAACAGAGTTCAATGGTTGAGGAAGTTCATGTCTCAAAATTGCCAATGAACATTCCCAGGCATGTACTTGTGCTTTCTTAGTATAAATATCAGTTCTTATTATTACTGATTAAGTTCTCAGTATTTTATTGTGTTATTGTTTATGTTTCTTTCATGGATGAGAATAGTATATGAGTGACATGACAAATGCTACCACTAAATGATAACAAGTAAACCTTGAATATAAAAAATACATCTTGGCAATGCAATAAACAGTCAGTGATCCAGCTTGGGTTCAAACAGTGGGTAACTAATTGGCATCTAAAGTGTTTGAAGAAAGCATTGGACCAGACCAGTAGCCATAATAGTGGGGAAAAAGTTAGCTAATATCCAAGTGGGATATTGCAGAAGAGTCCACAAAGGAGAACCAATTAACTGTTGGAGTGATGTTATTCTGATACGTGATAGTCTTATGAAGGAGAGGCCTCAAATGTTTATGAAAGGAAACTCTATGAGACCTGGTGTGTTAGTTTTGATAAAAGACTATGACTGGGAACTTTGTGGGCAGCTAGAAGCAACAATGGAGGGATGGTAGATCCGTCAGAAGAGATAGAGAGGGAGCAGAGAAACATTAGGGTTTTTGATGGCGTGCAGCTAGAAGTGAGGAAGAATGGACCATCACACAGAAGCTAGTAACGGATGGATGAATACACAGTCTTCATTTGGATAGCAGAAAGCGCCAACGCTTCCCTTTCTGAGTTGTCTTCACACGACACAACAAAAGATTAGGATTGCAGACCTAAGAAGAAATGGTCGACTGTAGCAGGTAGAATGGCAGAGCGCAGGACTGATAGAGCAGAGAACATGCCTGAATGGGAGTTATGGCAGAAAACCAAAATGTACGAAGCAGAATGGCAAGCAGAGGGCAGAATGCAAGGCTGCAAATAGGAACAGGCCTCAGAGCCAACAATAGCTCTGATACCATTGTTAGGTGCCCATTAGGGCAAATAGGCAGAAATCCACACAAAGACAGAAGGATATGCGTTAAGCACACTTTTCCATTAACAAATGTACATATTAATACATGATGGATGACCCTTGGTTTCGACTTCCAAGGTGTCTCCTGGAATCCCAGGTGACTCTTGGTCTCCCTTGCACGTGAATAGTGCACAATAATCCTAACAACAAGGATTATGTTCCCGACACATGCAATCTTTAAGAAAATATAAACCAATACAGGAAGCACTTTATTCAATAAGAAAAATAGTAACTTATATTTCTTTTAAAAGCAAAATCAATACTTGAGAATTAGTACATTCACACAACTATTTAACTATGTAAAACTTGCATAATCAATATTTGAGAATTAGTACATTCATGCAGCTCTTTAAGTACGTAAAACTTGCATACAAAGGCTAAACAGAAGATGCAAGAAACTCGTCTATATGAAACATTTTTTCCCAAAACATATAGAAAAGAAATGGATATCGATGTGCTCATGACAATAGCAATAGGAAACATCAATCATCCAGAATGAAGAGATGACTACTTACAGTTTTAACAATTCTGTCATGTTAACATATGACTGAGGAATCACACTGTTTGTGAAGGGGTTATTATCAAGTTGTCTGCCAAAGAACAAAGTGGAAAGAAAACTTCATTAGTGAATGGAACCGTGCATATAATATTTTATAATATATTCATCTTTGACGTCTAATTCCTAAACATGACAAACAGATAAAGGCAAGTACATTTAGAAAGCCACTACAAAGATCACTGTGTAAAATCCCACACAAATTGTACTCGTTCTGTACTAGTCTCCCTTAGCCTCTTATTATATATATATATATATATATATATATATATATAATTTTTCTTGCTCAAACCAAAAACTTCGTCAGTACTATCAAAATCTGCTATAGATTCCCTAATCTGCTTCAATAACTGTTATACCTTGAGTATTGGCCTTGGTTGTGAATGCTAACAATATTTGCAAGGTATTTGTTGCTGCTTACTGTGCATGTTTCAAGTGTAAGGTCTGATTCCTTTGTACTTCCATTTGTTTGTTTCATGTACAAGTTATATAGATTCCGCCACAATAAAATTATTGCATAACATATATATTAAAAATCAGACTTCAACTGAACACATTCAGATCTGATATTCAAATGGAGAAGTCTGTGTACATGCCTGGGGTAATGGACAGAGTTGTCTTGAAATATATGGCCAGCAGTTGATAAATAAATGTAGCAATAACAAAGATCTGCTCCTTTCCCAAGAGACCACAGCGTCCCACTTAATAAGCTGATACAGGAAGTCTCTTTCTATATTGTTGTGGCTGGCAGCTTACTCATTATAACTTTGGCACTTCATATTCATGTATATGTCCTTCAAGTCTCAACAAACCCTCAGCACTCTTTTCCCACCATACAATAACCCAAATGCTCCTCCTATGTGTGACTGTGTTTCTTTCTGGGTGTGGCTCAAACCTGAGAAGTGAAGTTGTGAATTAATAACACACAATTAAATGGTGATAAAGAGCACTTCTTACCACCAACAGCAACCTTCCTTCTCTATTAATACAGTCATAAAATATGAGTTAAAGCTGAGACTGAGTGTGTATGACTGAGTGCGCACTCCCTTCATGTACAGAGATATGAACAGAGCTGGAGCATAGCTTGTTTCCCAAGGCACACTTTTTTTAAGTGGTCAGATGGACTGTGGGTGTGCCCTTCAGTTGATGGAAGATGAAGTTCTGTGCCATCCTGAAAAGCTCAGACTTTCTCTAGCTGGTGCGCCCTCCCTGTAGGTGGATGTGGGTTCAGACTAGTGCGCCCTTCTTAGCTAAAGAACCCCACTCGATTTTTCTTGGAGAGATGAAGAGAGTTCCCTCTCAAAAAGTGCCGTCCACCAAGTACTGAAAACTGTTTGCAATCTGGACCAAATCTTCACATCTGAGATGATGAAACAAACTGAAACCTGAGATCATTTCCCCTCAATGAAAGGCTAAGATAGATTGTCTCACTATCGAAACCCTTCTCCTCCTCCTCTTAGGTTTTCGTCCAAACGAAGCTTAAAGCTCCAAGAGCTCTAGTTTTCAAAATGCAATAGACAAGAATGGAGAGAATGAGCTCTCATGTCCTTTTTATATTCTCATTGACCCCTTTTGTAACTCTTCAACTTCCCTTGACCAATTCTCTCATTAAAATATTTAAAAGGTGACTTCATGGAGAATATGACCCCTTTTGTCTTTTAATTTCACTTTGAAACCTTTTTAACACATTTGCATCGCTTTATGACACAAGTGACTTTTATAAAGTCACTTAGGGATTAATTATTAATTTTCACGTTATAAAATACATTTAAGCCTAAGTGACAATTTAATAATTAATTAATTCCCTTCTATTCTCGACTATAGCCTACGGGAATTAAATAGGCTAAGTGCTGCAAGTGCCATGATAGTTATAATTGAAGTGTACTTTGCTACAGGAGCAAATGTTTCTTCATAATCAATTCCTTCATTTTGAGAGAATCCACGAGCCACAAATCTAGCTTTGTATTTTTCAATACTTCCATCCACTGCATGTTTTATCTTGTATATCCATTTGGAAGATACCACACTTTTACTTTCTGGTTTGGGAATTATGTCCCATACATCATTCTTCATTATAGATTGGTATTCTTCCGTCATAGCTTCCACCCATTCTTTCTTTTCAATGGCTTCTTCAAAACAAGTAGGTTCTTTGTCCACAAGATCACACATCAAAGCCACATAACTGGAAAATGGCTTTGGCCTCTTGCTTTCTCTTGTGGAGCCTTCTGGAGCTCCAAACCTCTATGCATCTTGAATAATTTCTCGAGCCCAAGCTGGTTTTCTCTTGCGAGAGAGAGTCATGGATGGAGGTTCTTGGGGCTTGTTGTCCGCTAGATTGCACACCAGCAGCGGAAATCTTTCGAAAGTTGTCTCCCTCATTGGAAGTGGGGAGAGGTGTGGCCTTGGGGGCAAGCAATGAGTCAGGTACTGTCACCTAAATCCCAGCTCCTCCGTTTAGGCTAACTCCTAACGAAGCCAAGGGGGGTAGTCCCTACAAAGAGTTTCACTAAGGCTCTTGTGTTTTTTTTTTAAGGTTTTAAGTGTGAAATGATGCGGATGGGTGTTGTTTAGGAGTTTTCTTGTGATGAGACCAAATTAAAAAATAAAGAGATACCAAGATAATGATGCAATCTACGTTGCTAAACAAGAAATCAAAGATAATAGTATGTTTCAAAACTTACAATCAAATAAAGCACTCACAATATAAAAATAAACACAAGGACAAATGGTCCTGATCAAGATATAAACTGTTAAACAACTAGTGCCTTATGGAGTCAAGGAAAAGTGAAGATTGTGATGCTGAATGTGTGGGTCTTGAAAAATGTTGTTTGTGAGATCGTTATGAAAATTATCTTGTAAAATTGTAAATTTTAATGGTCTTTGATTATTAAGCTAAGAACAAGGATATCAAAAGAGTAAACCTAACCAGGAGAAATACTGGCAACCTCTTAGATGATAGGTTGGGAGCACCCAGATTCAGAGGATAAGTGTACAATGGCTTGACCACCCTTGAGTCTGAGAGTGGATTCCCGACACCACCTGTTTCAGGAAGCAAACTCAGTGATTTGACGCTAGTTTGGATTTGGGGTAAAATTTTAATTAGGTTATCACTTGTAAAATTAGCAAATCCTTCACCTTTCTGAGTACTAGTCCAACCCTTTCAGGTTGGCAGAGCATACGGGTGTTGGATAATCAACCAAAAATAAATTAATTAAGGGAAATGTGAGTTGAAGTATTTTATTTATTAAAAGTACCGTTCAACCCTCCGATAGAGAGCGCTCTTGACTTAGTCTTAAGACCAAAGTTCAAGAGACTTTTCTAATCTAACATGACTAATGCAAGGGGAAAATGCAAGTCTAAAAATTCTCTCCGACAGAGAGTGCTCTTGACTTGGATTTGTCCAAGTTCAAGAGGCTTTGTTTATTTTATTGCAAGTAAAAGCAGTTGTGAAAATAAATCATGTGATAGCTCAACAGATATAAAAGATGAGTAGCATGTTACTTGCAAAAATGAAATTAAAAAAGCAACTTAGTATTCTACCAAACAAATTTACTCTAAGGTGGGGTCTTCCTCCGAACAAGGTTGACTACTAGAATCGCTAGCACTTGAGAACTTTCCAGCTAACTGAAATTTCGACCAAGGAAACTAACGGGGAAAGAGGAGTAACCACAAAGTTATGTGGTCCTGCCCTTGGGACGAAATCCCAAGGATACTACCTCCAGTCAAAACTTGGAAGAGAAATAGTGAAGTAAAAAGACTAATCTAAACAGTGAAATGAAAGATCTAAGCTAACAAGACACAACACTCTTCCCCAAATGGGGAAGAAACCCAAAAAGTGGAGGGTTCCTCCACTTGAACCTTTATTATGAGATTACAAATGCCTTGGTTTTTTAAAACCTTGAAGGACTTTTTTGAGAGAAAGGACTTTAAATTTAAAATGAAATCTTGAAGAGATTTTACAAAGGATAATAAGAATTTATGTATTCAATCATTCCTTATGGCATTCACTTGGTTTTGCTTTGATTCTTTGCTTCAGGATCTACCAAGTATCTCTCTCTCAAACCACCTACACAAGCTCAAAACAACTCAACAAGGCACCCATTATTTGTCAAAAAATCAAATGAATTTGAAAATTACTAAGTCTAAACTTGAAAACTAAAGCCTAAAACATAAAAAGCATGAGATTTAAATTTGAAAATGCTAATATGGTAAAACGGACCAGCGAACAACAAATGCCTAAAATGGGCTAGGAATGAGATCTAAATCATAAAAAAAATCGAAATATTTTATGTGAAAAATCTACTATCTTTTGTATGAGAGAGAAATTTAACAATTGCAAGCTCTACTAATGCAAAAAGAGATCTAGAAAGGCTAACTATTAACTTTTTAAATGTATGAAATTATTAATGAGATGCAAAACGTTTGAGAAGAGGGACTAAATGCAAGCCCTAAATGAGATCTAACAAAAATTACAACTATCAAAATGAATTAAACTAAGATCTAACAATCTAACTCCTTAAAGAAATTTGAAACTACTAACTACTACTCAAACCTTTGAAGATCCACTCGTTTGTGTGTTTTGTGTGATTTTAGGGCACTTTTTTGGAATGAGGACGAGAGGAGCAAATGAGGGAAAAACGAAAGGAGTGGAGGGAGGAAAGATGGCAAGGAGAAGGGGGATGAATGGAAGAGAGTTTTGGAAGGAGGAGGAGCAAAACGAAATGGAGAGAGGGCTTTAAGATGGGAAAAACAAGAGCAAGAAGGTGGGTGGATATCAAGGCAAAGAGATTTCAAGGAGCAAAGGTGGAAGCTAGAAGAGATAAGCTTGGGGTAACCAAGTTTGAAGAATGAGTTTTTGTTGATGGAAGAAGCAACTTTTCCGCTTTGATGCAAATCTTTAGATCTTGCTCTTTGGACGTTTTCCTGAAAACAAACTACTAGCAAAAGTTTTTTGTTGGTGGAGAAGAGGGAGATACAACCGAGTTCATCTCATCTCAACCATTTGAGGATCTGTAATGCATATATACTTATACAAACAATACTTGATTAGAGAGTTAGACAAGAATGAAAAAAGAGACAAGGTAGTAAGACCAATTACAATTTGTACTCTTAAAACTATCCAAGCCTAAGCCTAGCAAACAATTTGGACCATCAAATGCTTGCCCTATGCTCTTAATAAAGAGATCCAAGCATAAATTATAACCAAGATTGAAATTGCATAAATGAAAAAATCATAGATATTACCTCAACAATGAACTATTTACTCATGAACCAATAGAAATGCATACCATTTGCCTCCAAAGCCAACTTTATTTCCACAAGCTCCTTACAAATATGAGCAGAGTAAGTTTACAACAATTATCCATGAGGAATGAGGAAAAAGAGCCTCATTATATAGCAAAACGCTAAGCTAAAACCCTAAATCGAATTTGGCCAAAGAGAGCCAAATAACACTGAGTTACAAAGTCGAATTCCAATTCAAATCAATCACAAGGGCTTGGAGTGGTGGTCCACATGGAAAAATCGAGTTAGGGATGGCATGGGAAGGTCCACCCATCCAATGGGCACGCTCCAACTAGGATACACGTGAGCAATTAGGTAGAATGCGTGAGCTAGATGAGGGAATGCGAGTTGGCATGAGTTGGAATGTGGGTGACAAGTGTGAGTTCGAGTGGGAGCCAAGCCAAGTGATTGCTAGATTAGGGGAGGCGCCTACCATTGGCTTTAATGCCAACCAACCAACCCATTAATCAATTGCCACATCACTAAATCGAATTCTCAAGGAGGGAGGGCGAATTCTCTATTGGAGTTTGACTTGTGCTGACTGGATAGTGGTCTGGTTGATGACTGAGATGATTGGAATCCTCTTTAATGCCCAATGCCATGTCAATTAGCCTTTTATTTTATTCATTTCTGATTATTTTGGAGAGATTTGGATTTCTCCAAAATATTCAAATTTATTATTTTAATTAATAATTTCTCTGTAAATGGCTTTTTAGAGAAAATATTAATTATGAGGCTGAATTGACATCCGAAAGTTGGGTTTAGCTGGTCCACAGGTCATGTGTGATTTTTGGCTTATGAAACGAGCCATCAATCACTGAATTCGGACCCCGGACGACTGACATATTACAAATTGGAATTTCTCTATTTAAACTATAGAGAAATTTATTAAAATTTAAAAAATAATTAAAAACCCAAATTCAACGGACCCGGTAAAAATTTTTCGAAAATTTTTCTGAGGGTCCTAGGGACTTGGGACATGACCAAAACCTATTCTAATAGTGTCTAGTAGGCTTATATACATTAGTTGGACTCTAATAACCCTCCATGGCTAAAATTTTCAAAATCGGGCATTCCAGCTTTGGAGGAAGCGGGAGAAAACCTCATCGATTAGCGCTCGGTTGTAGGCAAAGTATAATTGACAAGGGAAAAAACTCCCTGGAATACCTTAGTTGCTTAATCAAGTCATGGGGAACCGAGACACTCAGATCCTACTAGCACACTTTATTACAAACCCCATGGGGCCATGGTCATGTCAACTGAAAAACAAAACTGGCTAGTCACAAATGTTGGATCATCTGATACACTGGAGTACAAACATTCATCATGTTTGTCAAATGGCGGCTCTTCAGATAATCCAACTATGGTACAAAAAAGTTGGTAACAGGGCTCCAACATATCATGATCTTTCGGAGTCTCATCAACGAGAGAGGGTGCCACTTCTGTAACTCTAGGAGCTACATCTTCTTCATATACTTCTTCATGTTGGCACTTTCTGTACTTCTTGAGGGTTGCATCTTCATCAAATGTTACATCCCTACTAATCTCCATGTGATGATAGCCTGGTATATAGATCCTGAAGGCCTTGGAGACCTCACAGTATCCAACAAAGATTCCTTTCTTTCCAAAAGGATCCAACTTGGTTCTTTTCTCTTTTGGAACATGAACAAAAACTGGACAACCAAATATCTTGAGATGACTTACCTCTGGTTTCTTTCCTGTGAACATCTCTTTAGGGGTTTTGAACCCAAGTGCACTATGGGATATTCTATTTTGGACATACACTGTTGTCCTTGCTACTTCAGCGCATAGATGCATAGGAAGATCTTGATCATGGGTCATGGTCTTCACTACTTCCATAATAGTTCAATTCTTTCTTTCAGCAACACCATTTTGTTGAGGATTATAGGGAGTGGTAAGTTCCTTCTTAATCCCAGCATCTTTGCAGGCTTCAAATTCTTTTGAAGTGTACTCTCCTCCATTATCTGACCTGAGTATCTTTATCTTCCTTTCTGAAAGATTCTCTATCAAGGCTTTGAATTCCTTGAAATTTTCGAATACTTCACCTTTTGATTTCAGAAAGTTAATCCAAGTCTTTCAAGAGTAATCATCAATGAATGTAACATAATATTCATATCCACTTAGAGATGTGGAGGGAATTGGACCACATACATCTGAGTGAATAACTTCCAATATCCCTTCTGACTTGGTGTCGCTCTTCGGAAATGGATTCTTTATGTTCTTCCCTTTTGCACATCCTTTACATATACCTTCATGATCAATCTTGAGATCGGGTAATCCTGTTACTACCTTGCTTACATGTGGTAATGCTTTGTAGCTTATGTGAGCAAGCCTTCTATGCCATAGTTCGCATGGACTTGTAGTATCATGAATCAAAGCCGCTTCTGAATGTCCTTTCAGTTTGTATAAGCCTCCTTCTTTTATTCCAATAACAACAGCATCCTTTATAGATTTTCCTTTGGGCCACATGAGAACTTCTCCATCTATAAAGGCAACCCTAAATCCTTTCTTATCTAACGCTGAGATAGAAAGTGGGTTCTTCTTTAGGCCTGGTACATGTTGTCCACTGAAGTTGCACCATGGTGGACAACTTGTGAACCACAGAAGACTTGAACAAATTTTGTGTTCACTTGACGGAGTTCAGTGTTCATCAGGCAATTTTTGCCCTTTGTAATAATTTGCATGTCCAGACCCCTGCGGGGGAATTGTAATAAGTTGGTCTATGCATGATTTTTTTATGAAAGGTTTGGCCTTCCTTAACGTTTGTTATCAGGGGGATACTCTAGAGTGTTTTTTCCTTAGGGATTATGCGTAACTGAAAAGTGACGTATAATTCCCGAGTTTTTCACTCACCTCCAAAGCTAGAGTGTTTTTCTGATGACAAATTTTGAGGGGTTATTAAAACCAATGTTTTAATAACCGGTCCGGTCCGAACCGGAACCGGCCGGTTTGACCGGTCAGCAGAACAAGAGCATCAAACCGGCCTTTAAACCGGACCGGGGGCCCGGTTTGGTATTGAACCGGTCCTAACCGGACCGGTTCAATACCAAACCGGTCTAGCCGGAACTAACCGGTCCGGTCCCGTGATAAACCAGCCGGCCAGCAAGATATGGGGTAACAGGCTTCATTTTTGGTTTTCGTAGTCCTGAATTGGGTTCAGCCAGCCAATAAAACTGTTGGGCAGGTTGTAATAGGTCCAGGGCAGGTAAAACAGGCTTCGGGCAATAGTAACAACTCACATAAAATGTTGTTGGTATGGCCCCCCTCACTAAATTTATGTTGCCCAATCCAAAATTTAATGGGAATAATTTTAGTACATGGAAGCCACAAATGATCATTATCTTAAAGTGTAAGTTCCAATTAGAAATGGTGACTAAAAAGTTTTTAGTCAACCATATACAAAGGATTTTAAAGTTCCAGAAAACACATTTCTCATGAATAAAGATTACTATGACTACAAGAGCAGATAAATAATCATGCTTATAAAAAGTTAAAAACGTGAGTGACAAATGATATGTTTCCTCAAGTGCAGCATGTACAAGATGCATTCATCGTATGGAAGTAGCTGCATTCATCGTAGATATATACTTCAGAATTTGAGATATATGCTATGAGACTTTACTATGAGTATGTAGTGCACTTGGTGCCATTTTGTTACCCATACATGGTTTATGGATTTCCGATTTATATATATGAGTAGACTTTACAAAGTTTACATATTATGTGAATGTCAATGTGACTGTCTACTAGTCTAATGGTTTCACTTTCAAATATGCATATTATGTGTCTAATGCTTCGAAATATAGCTTGGAATGTTAAATATAATTTTTATCATTAAAATTGTAATTTTTTTTGTATTTTTTAATAGTCCGGTTCATTGAAATCAAACCGGTCCGGTTCATTACCGGTTCCGGTTCCGGTCCGAGTTGACCCCAGACCGGTTTGATTCCCGGTTCCGGTTATTAAAACATTGATTAAAACCTACTGGAATGTATTTTTGTAACATGCTAGCCATCCTGAATAAGTCGTATGGACATGCACTAGGTCCCCTAGGAGTTTGAAGTCATTCCGACAAAAATAATTTTTTCTGTAAATTAGACCCTTTTTTTAATGGTTTAATTGAAAAAATTCAAAATGTAATAAAAGTGTCGTCTGGAGACGGAATTTGGCGTGGGGAGGCTTGTTTTGACGCTCAGAGCGTCCTCTTTATCCTAGTGCCAACTTCCTCCTTTTTTCAGGCAGCTACAGTGTCCCCAAGAGCATATTTTGCTAAGGAGGCATCATTTTGGCATTTAAATGCTAAAAAAGGTGAAAATGCACCAAAGGACAAAAATAAAAATAAAAAGGCAAAAATGAATAAAAAATTCATAAAAAAGGGTGGCATGAGTTAAGTTTGAGGTAGACGAATACATTGGTTTATTAAAGCATCACTTAGAAGTGAATTAAAGTCAAAGTTTTGATTATTAAAAAGAAGATGACGTGAATGAGGAGGGCGTGGGTCATCATTCACATGGGCAGCTCCTCCAACCAAATGCACTCTTAAGTGGGCCCAAAGATCATAAGGAATGAGTTGGCATGGACATTAAGGCATATTCCAACCACATTTGCATGAGATTGTGCATTGAATATTAAACCATGAGTTGGCCTCTCTTAAGGCTCACGCATTCCTTCACAAGAGAGGTTTTTGCTATGTGGCAGCTTTTTGATATGTGGAGGAGTTTACAAGGAAAGGAGGGAAGACGCCTACCTTAGGTGGCAGCCTTCCCCTCCATTTGAAATCTCATATCACATCCATTTGGGATTTGGACTCAACACATGTCCATCCCCAAGCCCAAATTTCCTCTCCCTCGCCAATTCGTTTTTGCTCTTGGAGTGTTATTTAAGCAAGGTCTCTTGCTCCATTTTTGATATGGATGCATTGAACCTCCGTTATTTTTGTATACTGTTATTGTTGAATAATATTTAGAATACTTTGGAGGTCTATGGTGCATTCTTGTTGGAGCTTCACATGAGGTGACATTGTTGCAATTTCTTTTCATTTATCATTACATGCTTGCAATATTGATTGACTTAGTTTATTTTAGATATAGAAACAAGTATTTACAGTTGATAATTTACTTGTTTGTGCTTAGATATTAGGAGATTCAAATGTAACAAACAGTATTCGGTTGTACTCAAGTTCATTTGGTTTCGTTTTACTCTAACACACTAAGATCTTCATTGTTGTTTGCTAGTTTTGGTGATTGTTTGAAGTTGTAGGTCACAAGCTCAAGGAGATTTGGAGTTCAGTTACTCTTCTTTTTCTTGGGCAACTTTTATCTAACAACTCTTGCATACATATTTCTCTAAAGGCACCTACAAAGAAGAGCATTGGAAAGCTAAAGCCCATCCATCAACATTCTACAAAATCTCTTCTCCTTTGCATTTTGATTGCATGCTTAAGAATACTAGATCTAGGGCTATCATTCCTTATCTATTTTCAGATCTGATATATTTTAGGCATTTCTATTATATCTACTTGTTTACATTCAGAAAGTATATTCATAAGTAAACTAGATCTCATTTTTATACTTGCATGCATTGAAATTTCGAAATTTTTTCTAAGTATAAAAAAAATTTCAATTTTTTTTTATTCTTTTAAAATCATTTCCACAACATTCTAATAAAGTTTACTCGCTGGTTTTTAGCAGGTCCAAGGAAAAAGAGAAACTCTGGCGGATTTTCGATAAAATTATCAAATTTATCTTCCAAGGAGCCTCTTTCATCATTTGCTTTAAATTTCTAGCTTGTAAGCTCTTCAATCCAAGTAAAATAGGCCAAGAAGCACTTCATTTTGAGCATTAATTGTAAATCATTAAACGAGAGCAGTGGGGTAGCCAGCACCCACATCCCATCCCCCCTAGGAGGATTTGTGTTTTTGTCAATTTTCGTGTGAGTGAATTTTTCTAACTCTACTTTTTCACACACTCACTTTTGAAGTGCAGGGTGTATCCTCCATTTAATTTTGCAACTTAAATCATTTCTTAATTTTTCATTTATGCAAAAGTAGAATAGAAATAAAACCATCTTCGTCGCCACGAAGTATGCTCTCACCTTCACCCAAAAGCAATTTTGTTGATTAGAAGCAATTTTGCTGATTAGTGAAGGTTGATCAAAAAGTGGCGCATAAGATTGCCCATTAATATCTTTTGTTTCACAAGTTTTGCATTTCAATTTCATAAGTCTCTTGAACTTAGCTGAAAAGCAAGTCAAGAGCACTCTTTGTCGGAGGGTCGATGGTTATTTGCTTCAAATTGGAATAAACTATTTGCCTACACTACGTGTGCTCTACCCACCAGCAGTACGTCTGAGCTGTGGGATATCAAAAGCAGCTAGAAGCACTTCTTAATTTCTCACATTTAATTTAATCAAGTCACCTAATAAAATTAACTACCCACAACATAGTGAAAATCCGGCATTTCGAGACTGAATTTTGGTGTGGATTCTACCTGGGAAAGCCGGGTCACTGTACTCTGACCTTGGGGCACCGTTAGACTACATCCTTGTTGGTGTAGTGTTGAACACGCGCTCAAGGTATTGGCAGTTCGTCATGTTCTTGTACGGAAGCACCAATCTTTAGAACTCTAGACATTCCTCTCTGTCCCTTTATGGTATATCGAGAGTTTCCCTTCTTTCCCTAACAAAGATTCATTCTAATAATCTAAAATCAACCAAGATACAATTGGACAACATTTACTTTTCCAGCATCTACAATTTTTCACACTGTGTTTTGACTCCATAAGGCATTGGTCCTCGCACATTTCATTTGCTTTTTATCAATCTCAAGTATTTGTGCATCTTTATATTCACAGTGATTTATCTAAGTTATGCTGGTGAAAGCTTTCTTAATTATTGTTGTAATTTCAATCTTGAACCTTGATCAAAAACTCCCAAAACATTAATAAACAACCCATCACTTGAATTGGAAGACCCTAACAACCTTAGAAACTTTCCATAGGGACTACCCCCCTTGGCTTTCGTTGGGAATTTTGCCTAAACGGAGGAGTCAAGAACCAAGTGACATACTTGACTCGAGACTTGCCACCAAGGGCACATCGGGCGGCAGCATAGATTTTTGCTACAACAAAGACGGTGTGTAATCCGGCGGCAACAGTACATATAGTGCATCCTTCATCTTCATTAGTGTTCCTAAATCAAGCTTTTAAGTGGCTTCACTTATTCTCTTAATAGGATATTGATAATCATCTCCTAATGATACCTTCTGAGGGGAGTTCTTTTCTTCTAGACTGGAGATAGTCTTCTTCTGACCTGTCATGTGCTTTGAAGAACCACTATCAATTAACCATGTGTCATTTCTAGGTGTCAAGGACCCAGAGAGAGATGAGAATAAGACATATTCTTCTGCTTCGTCCTTTGTTTGCTTCCTAGAAGGTTCTTCTTCTTCGGCTAAGTGAGCATCATGTCTTTTGTTGCTCTTCTTCTTGACTTATTTTCTTTCTGGACAATCTTTGGCAATATGTCCCATCTTATCACAACGGAAACATTGATAAGAAGAGAAGTCTCTTCGCTTGTAGTTTCCCTTCTTATACTTTTGAAACTTCTTAGGAGTATAGGACTCCTTATGATTTTCCTTCTTGAAATGAGGCTTTCCCTTTCCTCTCTTAGTATGGGTAGCTAGAGCTTGATCGTCATCTCTAAGTAGTGCTTCTCGATTTGCCACTCTAGCCTCCTCTTGGACACATTCTTCCCATACTACTTCAAATAGTAGACTTTCCTTTCTTGCAAACATAGTCTGGATAAAAGAGTCCCAAGGTCTAGTAAGACCATTAAGAGCAATCATCAACAACTCCTCTTCATCAAGGGTGTCTCCAATTGCTTCTAGTTGTTCTTTGAATTGGGAGACCCTTGTAAAATATTCCTGGATAGACTCTCCTTGGCTCATCTTTGTACTTTTGAGTTGGGCTCTCAAATTCATCTTCCGATTTATGTTTCTTCCTTCATACATTCTTGTTAGGGCATCAAATATCTCCTTTGGAGTCTTCTTGGAGGACACTTGAGGAATCAAGTGATCTTTTATGTAGTCTGCTATGATCCTCATAGCCCTAATCATATCCTTCTTATGCTTTTCCTTAGCTTTAGCTTCTTCAGGTTTTGGTACAACTTCTTTAACAAATTTTGAAAGATCATTCTCTTCTAGAATGAGTCCAATCCTATACTTCCAAGCATGGAAGTTCTCTATGCCTTCCAACTTGTCATCAAGCTTAGTGCTTGGAGCCATCTTAACCTAGAGAGCAAAGAATAACCAAAAATTAAAATTTCTCAAAATTAAAAACTGAACTCACCAAAAGTATCGCTTGACCGAGGCGAGTATGCTGGTACACTTGGTTTCTAAAGATTCCAAAATTTCACCCTTGAAAATTGACTTGCGAAATTTTGATCTGCAATTTCTGGTCTTTTCTGGTTTTCTTCAGTTTCTAGTCCAAAGTCAAACTAGGGTTTGACTTTCCAAGAGTTTCACCCACAGAAAAATTTCGATCTTTGTGCCAATAGATGCGCATAGGAGAGGCGCACTTGCCTATGCCACTTGCACTCAAAGATTCTACTTTTGTGAGAAACTCTAATTTTTCACTTCAGAGAGAGAGAGAGAGAGAGTTTTACCTTGTGAAAGTTGCTCTTTTCAGGCTAGCTCTGATACCATGTTAAGATTATATGCTACTATAGACTAGATTTCAACTTCATTAGCATTCAATCCATTATTCACAATCGCAACATAATAAGGATCTCTAAAAGATACACAATCACAAAGCACAAAACAATATACCCTGGGGAAACTCTCAAGGGGAAGAAAACCCAGCAAGAACTTCCTCAATATAGATGATCAAAGTACAATGCCCAAAATAGGTCTCACAAATAAGAGACAAAAGACTCAAACTCTAGACCCAAGCCAATCCTCCTCCTCCTTAGTAGATATTTCTCTCTCTCCTCTAATGTGAATTACACAAGTGAGTGATGGTACAAATGAGAGGAACTCACTCCATCTATACTTTACCTTTCACTTAACTTTTAATCCAACTAGGTCGGTCCCAATAACCTAACTGGGCCGACCTCTCTAGGAAGACTCAAAATAATATTTATATTATATTATTTTGGGTACTAACGACCCGACTTACAATGGAGGTTCAACCTCATGACTTTTACATGACCAAATATAATAATGACATCCCCAAACGGAGGTAAAGCATCCCCGATGGAGTTACAATAATAAAATACAAGTAGAATATTCTTTGAAGTTACATTAATTTAACAGTCAACTGGAAAGGCACATGACACACTGAAAAGGAATTACTTGTTTAGACATATCAGAACAAATTGAAATGATAAAGGAGTTCACAACCGCCCTAGAAAATCTAAAAGTGCCATTTCTGAATGTGTTGTCTCCCAAAACTAGCATGCGTGTGTTGAAGCCCAAAATGTAAACACACCAGCTCGATTGACAACTCTCAGGAGAGAGGCCAATGTCACCACACTCCTCTCCTCTCACTTCTGGTTGGCTCTTCTCCAACTCAAGGGGGGTATCCCTAAGATAGGATCACTAAGGCAGGTGCAACGAAGGGCAAGGTGAACTGAAGAGGCTACCTTAGGAAACAATTGTAACAGAAAAATGTATCTTGATTTGAGTGATGGGAAAGTTGGGACGATCAGTCCTCGAGGAAAGGCCAGTGCTAGTATATTAGAGGGGCGAATGGAGTCAAAAGAGAGATCAAAGGGGCCTTGTGTCATATGTGACTGAGGGAGAAAGATCGCATTATTGAGCAAGCCCTGCTCAGTCTAGTGTTTGACAATCAGAAAGAGTACTTCTTCTCTAGCTGCAGGAGGTGAGGTATGCAAACCAAAGACCAATATCACACAATCAAACTAGATTAAATGCAAAGATCAATACCTGTGTATGCACGCTCACAAAGGGAAAAAGAAAGCAGATGCCAAGAGTTCTTCGCCAAAGGGAAGAAGAAGGCAGCTGCTAAGAATTCTTCACCTTCCAATGTGGTGGATTGTCACCCTTCTATGGCCTCTTACACAAATGCCGAAAAGAAAACGCAGAATCTTAAAAGTATTCACACTCATCTAAAAATATCACAAGATCACGCCATGAAGTGCTCAGTTTATCCAAAAACTCATAGTATTTTTCATTAAGCTTCAAGGAGAAGAAAGTTCCCAAGTTTTTTCCATCTTTTACAATGAGGAGGCTGTCTCCTTTATAGGCCTAAAAAGCTCTCAAAATAAAGGAAAATAAAATAATAATAAAAAAGAAAGTGGGTGAAGATCCACTTTTCTCTCTAACTAATACCCCCAAGTGTCACCTTTATTAAAATGCACTCCCACTTTAGCTAATCGTTCAAGCCCAAAGATGGTCAACAGGTGAAATGGAGCTTTTCGACAACAAGCTGCCTCCACAGCCACGTAAACAAAATGCCCACACAACTGTCAGATGATACCAACCTGAACATCAAACTGGCGTTCTTTTAAAAATTGCAGTCGAAACTTGTGGGCTCAACATGAAATTTAACCCTATACCCGACTGCCATCGTTACAAATTGATTGGAAGACTGCTG